>CM054063.1:115919597-117119597 GCA_028641055.1 Alopecurus myosuroides | reverse complement strand
CGCACCGGCCGCTGTTTACTGTCCAGGTTTGTTTCGCCGAATCACAGCTGGTCTCGGAAGTCCGCGCGCGGCGGATTCGCGTCGTATTCCGCGCCTCTCCCTGCGTTGCCCAGACGAGTCGCAACCGAGCACGCATCCCACCGAGCAACGCAATCCACGCGTTTCTCACCGGCCACCAACCGCGCGCGAGCCACGGAAGTCCAGCCACGGATCGATCGAGGCACTACCAGCCACGGAAGTCCGCGCGCTGTTTGACGTGGATTCGGTCCATCGGCCAACATAAATCACCTGCGCACCCATCGTTGGATTCCGCGCACTACCAGGTTCCGGTCGGATTCTGCACAACCACCTGCGAGCGCTGTTCCCTTTTCCGCTAGCAGCCCATCCGGCCAACGAGCGTTTCGCGTTTCGCTCGCCGAGGGCCGCGGTCGTCACGTGTTGCCTTGCTTTCCGGGCCGCGCCACACGGCCTTTGGCCTTATCCTACTCGCGTTAAAACCGCAGGGGCCAATCACTACACGCGCCATACGCGCTAATCCCACCGCGCGCAGTCCGAGGAGCAGTCCAGCAAAGTTTCGCTGCTATATCAGTTCCGCATCTGTTGGGTTCGTACGCGTGATCCACCTGGTGCACGCTTCTGTCTCTTTTGTCCGTCGCAGTACACGCTAAAACATCCGAATTTTGTGCTGATCTTTGTCAGACTTAGACACAGCCTATCTACAGCAAAATTTTAGGTACACAACCTATAAGACTAGCTATATTTTGCTCGTTTTCAGGCTGCTCATTATCATATATTTGTGTCACATTGTTTATACCATTGTTATCACTTGACAGTATTGCTCCTAGTGTTGTTATTTGGCCAGTAAAAAAAAATATATATATAAAAAAAAGAGAAAAAAGAGAAAAAAAAAATTGAGAAAAAGCAAAAAGGCCTTGAGATACATTGATATATTTGTGGAGCTGTTTTCATTCATTGCTATATTGACACACCATTGAGCAATCTTGTGCCTGAATATTATTTGAGCTTGGCTAGTGTCTTTCCAGTGCATTGCAAAATTTCCTCCATATATTTGCATTGCCACATTTGTCTCCATACTTGGTGTGTGTTTCCTGTGCTTTTTATATCACATTGGACAGCAAATAGGAATTGTTATTTTGGTGTTGTTAGGTATCCATACCAAGCCCCACCATATACCTTGTTTGTCTTGTGATTGTTAGCACCCTGGGTATTCTCTTCTTCACATCAAAGCATATTAGTTGCCACTACTTGTTGGTAAGTATTTCTATTCACTTTGGAACGGTAAGATAATCTATTGTCTTGCTAGATTTTTGAGTGAGTTGTGAGAGAACACCACATCCCATTGTTATTTTGTTACTAACAAGTTAATCAATGGAGTTTTCTAGTTCTTCTGTGTGCAGTGATGCTTTCTGGGAGGAGGATTCTAGTGGAATACTTGCACCAAATTTGTTCCACTTCAGCGGAGACATCAATGGTAGTACTGTTGCTATTACTCTTGATAAGGGTACACGGTGGTATAGTTTTGTTAGTATTGAGGTTGTTGAAGCATTACAATTGACAACTTATGCAACTCGCACTTCATTTATGTTAGAAACTAATGGTGCTCCACTTCCCATTACTCATGCTACTTTCATTCCGTTAACTATTCATGATCATAGAATACTAGTTAGGTGTCATGTGTTTCCTAGAGCATTTACTTGTTGTCACCTTTTGTTGAGTGATTCTTGGTGCACTATCTATAAGGTTAATTTTGATAGCCATTATCCTGATTTACAATTCTTTTGGAATAAAAAGAGAGATTGGATAATACATGAAAGTCCTACAACATTTAAAAGAATTAGACATCAACCATTGGTTATGAGATCTGTAGAGGTTAAGAAGACCTATGAGGCTGTTTCTACTAATGTAACTATGTCTACTCCTAGTGTTGTGTCTTGTGATGTGCAGGTTGCTTTTGAAGAAAGGGAGCCTATAGTACAACCTGCACCACCACCACCATCACCACAACCATTGGAGGAGCATGTCATTGTGCCTAGTTTTGTTCCTTGTGATATGCAGGTTACTTTTGAAGAAAGGGAGCCACAACAAGTAGAACCTGCATCACCACTTGAGATAGTTGAATTGGTACCTAATTATTCTGAGGAGGATGCTATTGATAAAGGTGCTGATTTCGTATTACCCCTCTCAAGTATTGATTTATGTGATCCCACTAAATTGCTAGTTGATTCTTGTGAGTTAACAAGCATAGATAGTCCAACTACATGTGATAATGTGCTAATTTCGAAATTTAATCATGTGGTTTTGATTTCACATAAAGAAGTACTTGCTAAAATACCACCTAATGATATTGTGGATTACATCATGTTAAATGAATCAATTAATGTGCAAAGTGCTATGAAAAAGGTTGCTGAAATTTCATATGTCAATTCTAGCAATTATGTTTCTTCTTTCACTTTTAACTTGATTGGTGATTATAACATGAGTGAAATTTTTATGGTGGATCATATATGCATAACTTGTGATCATGTGGCCGATTTGAACATTGTTTTACCTTGGGTAACTAAGCTACAACTTCCTACATATGAGCATGATTTTACACATATGTTTGGTTTGCCACAATACTTGTCACATACATGTGCTAATAATTTGTTCTTCACTTATATTTGCAATTGTGATTGCTATTTTATGGAGTGCTATGACAATTATGTGATGTTTTTAAGCAAAATTCGTGGTCACATGTCTAGGGCACAATTTTATGATATGATAACAACTAATGCACCTCATTATAGATATTTGTATTGTGCATACACGTTGTTCTTTTTGTTTCTTCCACTTTCAGCTTACTACAAGCCGAGGACGGCTTGTCTTGAAGAAAGGGAGGATGATATGGACATAATAGAGGTCCATGAGAGTCATTTATGCTTGAGTTGGAAGGAAATACTAAGCCTCACTGATGTTCATTATAAGGTGAATTCTTTCCTAGTGATAAATAATGTTTGTGTTTGTGAGAACGTTATACTACCTAAGCCTATGATATGTATGATTAGGTTTATTGATAACACAAACATGGATGGAGAAGAGGAAGCAAGGAGCAAAAGAAGGAGGCATGGCAGAAGAAGGAGGCATGGAAAACAACTACAAGGAATTGATGTTTCAGTTCGGACTGCCAGGAGTCCCGAATTTGAAATAGTCATGGATTCTTCATACGGGCTCCAAATACAGCAAACGAGCACTCTACGGATAGGGAATTTGATGGGCTTTCCAATGGATCCGGCCCCATCAAGAAATTCGACTCGTGCAAGCCGTGGTGACCGAAACAAGACACGAATAGTTTTCTGCCAGTTTCCAAAACGAGTCCAATTGGTGTGTATACCAATATGGCCGCACCCCTTTGTGTGTGGGGTCGGTTTGTATCCATATGTGTTAGGAAATAGGAGTCCTAGTAGAGTAGGAGAGGGATTGCTTGCGCAAGGAGCTTGTGGCCGCACCCCTCCCTCATATATAGCTACCACCTGCGTGTGGAATAGATTAGACTACGATTGAATCAAACAAACCCCATAACCTCTAGTTGAAACTGCTTGTTAGCCTTTCATACTGGAAGTTCATCTGCAAACTTTACGTGTTACCTGCTGTTCCACTGGGAATAAGACGGTACAGGACCACTTGTAGTCGGTGGATTACTTGTGCAAGAGTGTGGAGTTAAGAATATCCATTGGGTTGCTATCTGTTGCATTGGCTTCAGGGATCAGCCGGAGAGTTCTTAGTGGCGCACTAGTTATCAATTCAGAAGTTATCTGTGAGTTCACTGAGAAGATTGGGCCACCCCTTATCAGTATGAGATGCCAACAACACCACAACCCTAAGTTTAGCAAAACAGGGATGTTACAGGTTCCCCCCCCCCCCGTTTCGTCAGATTTGGGAGTTTTAGGGTGTGAGCAGTCTTGGAACCCGCAAGAGGGAATCCGACGCCGGTGAGGCCATAACACAGGGAGTGATGGTATATTTGGCATCCAAGAAACATGTAACACTCTAAAACACATTGTATGGCATACCATGGGACTTGGCGGGATTCAGACACTCCGGAGCCCCTCTCCGGTGAAACCCTAGCCCCACTGTAGAAAAAGACGGAATTGTCGTCCTGGCCCCTCTTTGTGAGCCGGAAGGGGGTAGCAACGTGGAACTAGTTTCTTGGTTGCATGTTAGGCCCAAGTAACACCCAAGACAATTTAAGGGCCCACCTATTGGCAAGGTTCCCCCCGTTCCGTCATATCCGGGAGTTTCGGGGTGTGTGAGCAGTCGTGGAACCCGGAAGAGGGAATCCGACGCCGGTGAGGCCATAACACAGGGAGAGATGGTATATTTGGCATCCAAGAAACATGTAACACTCTAACACACATGGTATGGAATACCATGGGACTTGGCGGGATTCATACGCTCCGGATCCCCTCTCCGGTGAAACCCTAGCCCCGATGTAGAAAAAGACGGAACTGCCATCCTGGCCCCTCTACGTGAGCCGGAAGGGGTAGCAAAGTGGAAATAGTTGCTTGGTTGTGTCATTTTAGGCCCAAGGAACACCCAATACAATGGTAGGGCCCACCTATTGGCAAGTTTCCCCGCGTTCCATCAGATCCGGGAGTTTCGGGGTGTGTGAGCAGTCCTGGAACCCGGAAGAGGGAATCCAACACCGGTGAGGCCATAACATAGGGAGTGATGGTATATTTGGCATCCAATACACATGGAACACTCTAACACACATGGTATGCCATACCATGGGACTTGGTGGGATTCATACGCTCCGGAGCCCCTCTCCGGTGAAACCCTAGTCCCGTTGTAGAAAAAGACGGAACTGCCGTCATGGCCCCTCTGCGTGAGCCGAAGGGGGTAGCAAAGTGGAACTAGTTTCTTGGTTGTGTCATGTTAGTCCCAAGGAACACCCAATACAATGGTAGGGCTCACATATTGGCAAGGTTCCCCGCGTTCCGTCAGATCCGGGAGTTTCTGGTTGTGCGAGCAGTCCTGGAACCCGAAAGAGCGAATCCGACTCCGGTGATGCCATAACACAGGGAGTGATGGTATCTTTGGCATCCAAGACACATGGAACACTCTAACACACATGGTATTCCATACCATGGGACTTGTTGGGATTCATACGCTCCGGAGCACCTCTCCGGTGAAACCCTAGCCCCGTTGTAGAAAAAGACGGAACTGCCATCCTGACCCCTCTGCGTGAGCCGGAAGGGGGTAGCAAAGTGGAACTAGTTGTTTGGTTGTGTCATGTTAGGACCAAGGAACACCCAATACAATGGTAGGGCCCACCTATTGGAAAGGTGCCCCCGTTTCGTCAGATCCGGGAGTTTTGGGGTGTGAGCAGTCTTGGAACCCGGAAGAGGGAATCCGACGCCGGTGAGGCCATAACACAGGGAGTGATGGTATATTTGGCATCCGAGAAACATGTAACACTCTAAAACACATTGTATGGAATACCATGGGACTTGGCGGGATTCAGACGCTCCGGAGCCCCTCTCCGGTGAAACCCTAGCCCCACTGTACAAAAAGACGGAATTGCCGTCCTGGCCCCTCTAGGTGAGCCGGAAGGGGGTAGCAACGTGGAACTAGTTGCTTGGTTGTGTCATGTTAGGCCCAAGGAACACCCAAGACAATTTTAGGGCCCACCTATTGGCATTGTTCCCCCCGTTCCGTCATATCCGGGAGTTTCGGGGTGTGTGAGCAGTCGTGGAACCCGGAAGAGGGAATCCGACGCCGGTGAGGCCATAACACAGGGAGAGATGGTATATTTGGTATCCAAGAAACATGGAACACTCTAACACACATGGTATGGAATACCATGGGACTTGGCGGGATTCATACGCTCCGGATCCCCTCTCCGGTGAAACCCTAGCCCCGATGTAGAAAAAGATGGAACTGCCATCCTGGCCCCTCTACGTGAGCCGGAAGGGGTAGCAAAGTGGAAATAGTTGCTTGGTTTTGTCATGTTAGGCCCAAGGAACACCCAATACAATGGTAGCGCCCACCTATTGGCAAGTTTCCCCGCGTTCCATCAGATCCAGGAGTTTCGGGGTGTGTGAGCAGTCCTGGAATCCGGAAGAGGGAATCCAACGCCGGTGAGGCCATAACACATGGAGTGATGGTATATTTGGCATCCAATACACATGGAACACTCTAACACACATGGTATGCCATACCATGGGACTTGTTGGGATTCATACGCTCCGGAGCCCCTCTCCGGTGAAACCCTAGTCCCGTTGCAGAAAAAGACGGAACTGCCGTCATGGCCCCTCTGCGTGAGCCGAAGGGGGTAGCAAAGTGGAACTAGTTTCTTGGTTGTGTCATGTTAGTCCCAAGGAACACCCAATACAATGGTAGGGCTCACATATTGGCAAGGTTCCCCGCGTTCCGTCAGATCCGGGAGTTTCGGGGTGTGCGAGCAGTCCTGGAACCCGAAAGAGCGAATCCGACGCCGGTGATGCCATAACACAGGGAGTGATGGTATCTTTGGCATCCAAGACACATGGAACACTCTAACACACATGGTATTCCATACCATGGGACTTTTTGGGATTCATACGCTCCGGAGCACCTCTCCGGTGAAACCCTAGCCCCGTTGTAGAAAAAGACGGAACTACCGTCCTGGCCCCTCTGCGTGAGCCGGAAGGGGGTAGCAAAGTGGAACTAGTTGCTTTGTTGTGTCATGTTAGGACCAAGGAACACCCAATACAATGGTAGGGCCCACCTATTGGCAAGGTGCCCCCGTTTCGTCAGATCCGGGAGTTTTGGGGTGTGAGCAGTCTTGGAACCCGGAAGAGGGAATCCGACGCCTGTGAGGCCATAACACAGGGAGTGATGGTATATTTGGCATCCGAGAAACATGGAACACTCTAAAACACATTGTATGGAATACCATGGGACTTGGCGGGATTCAGACGCTCCGGAGCCCCTCTCCGGTGAAACCCTAGCCCCACTGTACAAAAAGACGGAATTGCCGTCCTGGCCCCTCTACGTGAGCGGGAAGGGGGTAGCAACGTGGAACTAGTTGCTTGGTTGTGTCATGTTAGGCCCAAGGAACACCCAAGACAATTTTAGGGCCCACCTATTGGCATTGTTCCCCTGTTCCATCATATCCGGGAGTTTCGGGGTGTGTGAGCAGTCGTGGAACCCGGAAGAGGGAATCCGACGCCGGTGAGGCCATAACACAGGGAGAGATGGTATATTTGGTATCCAAGAAACATGGAACACTCTAACACACATGGTATGGAATACCATGGGACTTGGCGGGATTCATACGCTCCGGATCCCCTCTCCGGTGAAACCCTAGCCCCGATGTAGAAAAAGACGGAGCTGCCATCCTGGCCCCTCTACGTGAGCCGGAAGGGGGTAGAAAAGTGGAAATAGTTGCTTGGTTGTGTCATGTTAGGACCAAGGAACACCCAATACAATGGTAGGGCCCACCTATTGGCAAGTTTCCCCGTGTTCCATCAGATCCGGGAGTTTCGGGGTGTGTGAGCAGTCCTGGAACCCGGAAGAGGGAATCCAACGCCGGTGAGGCCATAACACAGGGAGTGATGGTATATTTGGCATCCAATACACATGGAACACTCTAACACAGATGGTATGCCATACCATGGGACTTGGTGGGATTCATATGCTCCGGAGCCCCTCTCCGATGAAACCCTAGTCCCGTTGTAGAAAAAGACGGAACTGCCGTCATGGCCCCTCTGCGTTAGCCGAAGGGGGTAGCAAAGTGGAACTAGTTTCTTGGTTGTGTCATGTTTGTCCCAAGGAACACCCAATACAATGGTAGGGCTCACATATTGGCAAGGTTCCCCGCGTTCCGTTAGATCCGGGAGTTTCGGGGTGTGCGAGCAGTCCTGGAACCCGAAAGAGCGAATCCGACGCCGGTGATGCCATAACACAGGGAGTGATAGTATCTTTGGCATCCAAGACACATGGAACAATCTAACACACATGGTATTCCATACCATGGGACTTTTTGGGATTCATACGCTCCGGAGCACCTCTCCGGTGAAACCCTAGCCCCGTTGTAGAAAAAGACGGAACTGCCGTCCTGGCCCCTCTGCGTGAGCCGGAAGGGGGTAGCAAAGTGGAACTAGTTGCTTGGTTGTGTCATGTTAGGACCAAGGAACACCCAATACAATGGTAGGGCCCACCTATTGGCAAGGTGCCCCCGTTTCGTCAGATCCGGGAGTTTTGGTGTGTGAGCAGTCTTGGAACCCGGAAGAGGGAATCCGACGCCTGTGAGGCCATAACACAGGGAGTGATGGTATATTTGGCATCCGAGAAACATGGAACACTCTAAAACACATTGTATGGAATACCATGGGACTTGGCGGGATTCAGACGCTCCGGAGCCCCTCTCCGGTGAAACCCTAGCCCCACTGTACAAAAAGACGGAATTGCCGTCCTGGCCCCTCTACGTGAGCCGGAAGGGGGTAGCAGCGTGGAACTAGTTGCTTGGTTGTGTCATCTTAGGCCCAAGGAACACCCAAGACAATTTTAGGGCCCACCTATTGGCATTGTTCCCCCCGTTCCGACAGATCCGGGAGTTTCGGGGTGTGTGAGGAGTCGTGGAACCCGGAAGAGGGAATCCGACGCCGGTGAGGCCATAACACAGGGAGAGATGGTATATTTGGCATCCAAGAAACATGTAACACTCTAACACACATGGTATGGAATACCATGGGACTTGGCGGGATTCATACTGATAAGGGGTGGCCCAATCTTCTCAGTGAACTCACAGATAACTTCTGATTGATAACTAGTGCGCCACTAAGAACTCTCCGGCTGATCCCTGATGCCAATGCAAAAGATAGCAACCCAATGGATATTCTTAACTCCACACTCTTGCACAAGTAATCCACCGACTACAAGTGGTACTGTACCGTCTTATTCCCAGTGGAACAGCAGGTATCACGTAAGGTTTGCAGATGAACTTCCAGATGAAAGGCTAACAAGCAGTTTCAACTAGAGGTTATGGGGTTTGTTTGATTCAATCGTAGTCTAATCTATTCCACACGCAGGTGGTAGCTATATATGAGGGAGGGGTGCGGCCACAAGCTCCTTGCGCAAGCAATCCCTCTCCTACATGACTAGGACTCCTATTTCCTAACACATATGGATACAAACCGACCCCACACACAAAGGGGTGCGGCCATATTGGTATACACACCAATTGGACTCGTTTTGGAAACTGGCAGAAAACTATTCGTGTCTTGTTTCGGTCACCACGGCTTGCACGAGTCGAATTTTTTGATGGGGCCGGATCCATTGGAAAGCCCATCAAATTCCCTATCCGTAGAGTGCTTGTTTGCTGTATTTGGAGCCCGTATGAAGAATCCATGACTATTTCAAATTCGGGACTCCTGGCAGTCCGAACTGAAACATCAATTCCTTGTAGTTGTTTTCCATGCCTCCTTCTTCTGCTCCTTGCTTCCTCTTCTCCGTCCATGTTTGTGTTATCAATAAACCTAATCATACATATCATAGGCTTAGGTAGTATAACGTTCTCACAAACACAAACATTATTTATTAATAGGAAAGAATTCACCTTATAATAAACATCAGTGAGACTCAATATTTCCTTCCAACTCAAGCATGAATAAACCTCATGGACCTCTATTATGTCCATATCATCCTCCCTTTCTTCAAGACAAGCCGTCCTCGGCTTGTAGTAAGCTGAAAGTGGAAGAAACAAAAAGAACAACGTGTATGCACAATACAAATATCTATAATGAGGTGCATTAGTTGTTATCATATCATAAAATTGTGCCCTAGACATGTGACCACGAATTTTTCTTAAAAACATCACATAATTGTCATAGCACTCCATAAAATAGCAATCACAATTGCAAATATAAGTGAAGCTCAATAAATCATGATCAAAATGAGAATCATATGTGTATATATTTTTATTGTTTAGTATCAATTCAAGTGTTCTCAAAGAAGATCTATGATCAAATTTATGTTTATTAATGCACTCAAAGGTGGGAACATGCTTATTATTTTCATCATGAAAATTGCAACTTAATTTGCAAATATAAGTGAAGAACAAATTATTAGCACATGTATGTGACAAGTATTGTGGCAAACCATACATATGTGTAAAATCATGCTCATATGTAGGAAGTTGTAGCTTATTTACCCAAGGTAAAACAATGTTCAATTCGGCCACTTTATCACAAGTTATGCATATATGATCCACCATAAAAATTTCACTCATGTTATAGTCACCAATCAAGTTAAAAGTGAAAGAAGAAACATAATTGCTAGAATTGACATAGGAAATTTCAGCAACCTTTTTCATAGCACTTTGCACATTAATTGATTCATTTAACATGATGTAATCCACAATATCATTAGGTGGTATTTTAGCAAGTACTTCTTTATGTGAAATCAAAACCACATGGTTAAATTTCGAAATTAGCACATTATCACATGTAGTTGGACTATCTATGCTTGTTAACTCACAAGATTCAACTAGCAATTTATTGGGTTCACATAATTCAATACTTGAGAGGGGTAACACGAAATCAGCACCTTTATCAATAGCATCCTCCTCAGAATTATTAGGTACCAATTCAACTATCTCAAGTGGTGATGCAGGTTCTACTTGTTGTGGCTCCCTTTCTTCAAAAGTAACATGCATATCACAAGAAACAAAACTAGGCACAATGGTATGCTCCTCCAATGGATGTGATGATGGTGATGACGGTGCAGGTTGTACTATAAGCTCCCTTTCTTCAAAAGCAACCTGCACATCACAAGACACAACACTAGGAGTAGACATAATTACATTAGTAGAAACAACCTCATAGGTCTTCTCAACCTCTACACATCTCATAACCAATGGTTGATGTCTAATTCTTTTAAATGTTGTAGGACTTTCATGTATTATCCAATCTCTCTTTTTATTCCAAAAGAATTGTAAATCAGGATAATGGCTATCAAAATTAACCTTATAGGCATCGCACCAAAAATCACTCAACAAAAGGTGACAACAAGTAAATGCTCTAGGAAACACATGACACCTAAGTTGTATTGTTTTATCATGAATAGTTAACGGAACGAAAGTAGCATGAGTAATGGGAAGTGGAGCACCATTAGTTTTTAACATAAATGAAGTGCGAGTTGCATAAGATGTCAACTGTAATGCTTCAACAACCTCAATACTAACAAAACTATACCACCGTGTACCCTTATCAAGAGTAATAGCAATAGTACTACCATTGATGTCTCCGCTGAAGTGGAACAAATTTGGTGCAAGTATTCCACTAGAATCCTCCTCCCAGAAAGCATCACTGCACACAGAAGAACTAGAAAACTCCATTGATTAACTTGTTAGTAACAAAATAACAATGGGATGTGGTGTTCTCTCACAACTCACTCAAAAATCTAGCAAGACAATAGATTATCTTACCGTTCCAAAGTGAATAGAAATACTTACCAACAAGTAGTGGCAACTAATATGCTTTGATGTGAAGAAGAGAATACCCAGGGTGCTAACAATCACAAGACAAACAAGGTATATGGCTTGGAATGGATACCTAACAACACCAAAATAACAATCCTATTTGCTGTCCAATGTGATATAAAAAGCACAGGAAACACACACCAAGTATGGAGACAAATGTGGCAATGCAAATATATGGAGGAAATTTTGCAATGCACTGGAAAGACACTAGCCAAGCTCAAATAATATTCAGGCACAAGATTGCTCAATGGTGTGTCAATATAGCAATGATGAAAACAGCTCCACAAATATATCAATGTATCTCAAGGCGTTTTTGCTTTTTCTCTATTTTGTTTTTCTCTTTTTCTGTTTTCTCTTTTTTTTTGATACTTTTTACTGGCCAAATAACAACACTAGGAGCAATATTGTCAAGTGATAACAATGCTATGAACAATGTGACACAAATATATGATAAAGAGCAGCCTGCAAACGAGCAAAATAAATAGCTAGTCTTATAGGTTGTGGTACCTAAATTTTGCTGTAGAAAGGCTCTGTCTAAGTCTCTCCAAGATATGGCGTATGGCAGCGATTTTGGTGGCAGCGGTGCGAACAGGAACAAAGTGCGCGCAGTGCAGAAAATACGGACCGAAACCACGCGGAAACACAGCAGGTGGATTATGTTGCAATCTCGAGTAGGATGTCCGATCGTGCGTGGCGATTGCGGTCGTTTGTCAGCGCACGGCTTGGCCGGATACGCGGAAAGCGACGCGGTTTCTTTTGCGGTGCACGCGGATCAAGGAAACCACAGCGAAACGCGGTGCGTTGGCCGGTGCGGAATCGAGACGCGATGGGTGCGGTGCCGAATATGCTGGCGGACCGATTCGAGGACACGGAAACCAGCGCGCGAGGCAATGATTCTGTTGGGATTCGTCAGCTAGGGAACCACACGCGGAGCTGGTTGGCGCGAATCGTTAAGTGCGCGAAACTCCGCGTTTTGTCGGGAGTGGATCGACGCGGAACTCCGCGTTTTCGGCGTGAACTTGGATCTGCGCGCGCGAATATGGACAAAGATCTCGGGACCAGCGCGCAGTTATGGCAGGTAGCAGTTGGGATTGGATACGCGTGCGACAAAATAGATGCTGCTCTTTGTGGCTGTCGGCGCGGTAGGTGGAAGTGGATCGAATCGCGGAAACGACACGCGGTTGGTTTGGAAAATATATGCGGCAACAGCAGTTGTCGGCTAGCGGATCGCTGGTTCCGACGCGGTGGTAGCTGTCGGAAGACACGCCGAGTGCGATTAAAACAAAGGAAGCACGCGCGGTGGTGATGCGGTGATGCAATTTCCACAGGAGTAGGACAAAACGGGAGCGCGCGGAACAGCGGATCTAGGGCAAGTTTGGGCAATATTTTTGGCGAGATTTTCGGTATAGATCTAAACAAAATATGAACTAGATGAACCCTAAAAGGATGAAAAAGAAAAACAGGAACGCAAATCAACAAGGAACAGCAACTAGTAGATGCAAATTGGTGTTGATCTAGGCTCTGGCAATGAACTAAACAACTATTTTTGTGGGGCAATTTTCTGGATAGGTAATAAAAACACTCAAACTAAAGGGAAATATGATAGCTCACCGAGGCAACCTGTAAATCTGATACCAAGATGATAAGGGGTGGCCCAATCTTCTCAGTGAACTCACAGATAACTTCTGATTGATAACTAGTGCGCCACTAAGAACTCTCCGGCTGATCCCTGATGCCAATGCAAAAGATAGCAACCCAATGGATATTCTTAACTCCACACTCTTGCACAAGTAATCCACCGACTACAAGTGGTACTGTACCGTCTTATTCCCAGTGGAACAGCAGGTATCACGTAAGGTTTGCAGATGAACTTCCAGATGAAAGGCTAACAAGCAGTTTCAACTAGAGGTTATGGGGTTTGTTTGATTCAATCGTAGTCTAATCTATTCCACACGCAGGTGGTAGCTATATATGAGGGAGGGGTGCGGCCACAAGCTCCTTGCGCAAGCAATCCCTCTCCTACATGACTAGGACTCCTATTTCCTAACACATATGGATACAAACCGACCCCACACACAAAGGGGTGCGGCCATATTGGTATACACACCAATTGGACTCGTTTTGGAAACTGGCAGAAAACTATTCGTGGCTTGTTTCGGTCACCACGGCTTGCACAAGTCGAATTTTTTGATGGGGCCGGATCCATTGGAAAGCCCATCAAATTCCCTATCCGTAGAGTGCTTGTTTGCTGTATTTGGAGCCCGTATGAAGAATCCATCACTATTTCAAATTCGGGACTCCTGGCAGTCCGAACTGAAACATCAATTCCTTGTAGTTGTTTTCCATGCCTCCTTCTTCTGCTCCTTGCTTTCTCTTCTCCGTCCATGTTTGTGTTATCAATAAACCTAATCATACATATCATAGGCTTAGGTAGTATAACGTTCTCACAAACACAAACATTATTTATTAATAGGAAAGAATTCACCTTATAATAAACATCAGTGAGACTCAATATTTCCTTCCAACTCAAGCATGAATAAACCTCATGGACCTCTATTATGTCCATATCACATACGCTCCGGATCCCCTCTCCGGTGAAACCCTAGCCCCGATGTAGAAAAAGACGGAACTGCCATCCTGGCCCCTCTACGTGAGCCGGAAGGGGGTAGCAAAGTGGAAATAGTTGCTTGGTTGTGTCATGTTAGACCCAAGGAACATCCAATACAATGGTAGGGCCCACCTATTGGCAAGTTTCCCCGCGTTCCATCAGATCCGGGAGTTTCGGGGTGTGTGAGCAGTCCTGGAACCCGGAAGAGGGAATCCAACGCCGGTGAGGCCATAACACAGGGAGTGATGGTATATTTGGCATCCAATACACATGGAACACTCTAACACACATGGTATGCCATACCATGGGACTTGGTGGGATTCATATGCTCCGGAGCCACTCTCCGGTGAAACCCTAGTCCCGTTGTAGAAAAAGACGGAACTGCCGTCATGGCCCCTCTGCGTGAGCCGAAGGGGGTAGCAAAGTGGAACTAGTTTCTTGGTTGTGTCATGTTAGTCCCAAGGAACACCCAATACAATGGTAGGGATCACATATTGGCAAGATTCCCCGCGTTCCGTCAGATCCGGGAGTTTCGGGGTGTGCGAGCAGTCCTGGAACCCGAAAGAGCGAATCCGACGCCGGTGATGCCATAACACAGGGAGTGATAGTATCTTTGGCATCCAAGACACATGGAACAATCTAACACACATTGTATTCCATACCATGGGACTTTTTGGGATTCATACGCTCCGGAGCACCTCTCCGGTGAAACCCTAGCCCCGTTGTAGAAAAAGACGGAACTGCCGTCCTGGCCCCTCTGCGTGAGCCGGAAGGGGGTAGCAAAGTGGAACTAGTTGCTTGGTTGTGTCATGTTAGGACCAATGAACACCCAATACAATGGTAGGGCCCACCTATTGGCAAGGTGCCCCCGTTTCGTCAGATCCGGGAGTTTTGGTGTGTGAGCAGTCTTGGAACCCGGAAGAGGGAATCCGACGCCTGTGAGGCCATAACACAGGGAGTGATGGTATATTTGGCATCCGAGAAACATGGAACACTCTAAAACACATTGTATGGAATACCATGGGACTTGGCGGGATTCAGACGCTCCGGAGCCCCTCTCCGGTGAAACCCTAGCCCCACTGTACAAAAAGACGGAATTGCCGTCCTGGCCCCTCTACGTGAGCCGGAAGGGGGTAGCAACGTGGAACTAGTTGCTTGGTTGTGTCATGTTAGGCCCAAGGAACACCCAAGACAATTTTAGGGCCCACCTATTGGCATTGTTCCCCCCGTTCCGACAGATCCGGGAGTTTCGGGGTGTGTGAGGAGTCGTGGAACCCGGAAGAGGGAATCCGACGCCGGTGAGGCCATAACATAGGGAGAGATGGTATATTTGGCATCCAAGAAACATGTAACACTCTAACACACATGGTATGGAATACCATGGGACTTGGCGGGATTCATACGCTCCGGATCCCCTCTCCGGTGAAACCCTAGCCCCGATGTAGAAAAAGACGGAACTGCCATCCTGGCCCCTCTACGTGAGCCGGAAGGGGGTAGCAAAGTGGAAATAGTTGCTTGGTTGTGTCATGTTAGGCCCAAGGAACATCCAATACAATGGTAGGGCCCACCTATTGGCAAGTTTCCCCGCGTTCCATCAGATCCGGGAGTTTCGGGGTGTGTGAGCAGTCCTGGAACCCGGAAGAGGGAATCCAACGCCGGTGAGGCCATAACACAGGGAGTGATGGTATATTTGGCATCCAATACACATGGAACACTCTAACACACATGGTATGCCATACCATGGGACTTGGTGGGATTCATATGCTCCGGAGCCCCTCTCCGGTGAAACCCTAGTCCCGTTGTAGAAAAAGACGGAACTGCCGTCATGGCCCCTCTGCGTGAGCCGAAGGGGGTAGCAAAGTGGAACTAGTTTCTTGGTTGTGTCATGTTAGTCCCAAGGAACACCCAATACAATGGTAGGGCTCACATATTGGCAAGATTCCCCGCGTTCCGTCAGATCCGGGAGTTTCGGGGTGTGCGAGCAGTCCTGGAACCCGAAAGAGCAAATCCGACGCCGGTGATGCCATAACACAGGGAGTGATGGTATCTTTGGCATCCAAGACACATGGAACACTCTAACACCCATGGTATTCCATACCATGGGACTTTTTGGGATTCATACGCTCCGGAGCACCTCTCCGGTGAAACCCTAGCCCCGTTGTAGAAAAAGACGGAACTGCCGTCCTGGCCCCTCTGCGTGAGCCGGAAGGGGGTAGCAAAGTGGAACTAGTTGCTTGGTTGTGTCATGTTAGGACCAATGAACACCCAATACAATGGTAGGGCCCACCTATTGGCAAGGTGCCCCCGTTTTGTCAGATCCGGGAGTTTTGGTGTGTGAGCAGTCTTGGAACCCGGAAGAGGGAATCCGACGCCTGTGAGGCCATAACACAGGGAGTGATGGTATATTTGGCATCCGAGAAACATGGAACACTCTAAAACACATTGTATGGAATACCATGGGACTTGGCGGGATTCAGACGCTCCGGAGCCCCTCTCCGGTGAAACCCTAGCCCCACTGTACAAAAAGACGGAATTGCCGTCCTGGCCCCTCTACGTGAGCCGGAAGGGGGTAGCAACGTGGAACTAGTTGCTTGGTTGTGTCATGTTAGGCCCAAGGAACACCCAAGACAATTTTAGGGCCCACCTATTGGCATTGTTCCCCCCGTTCCGACAGATCCGGGAGTTTCGGGGTGTGTGAGGAGTCGTGGAACCCGGAAGAGGGAATCCGACGCCGGTGAGGCCATAACATAGGGAGAGATGGTATATTTGGCATCCAAGAAACATGTAACACTCTAACACACATGGTATGGAATACCATGGGACTTGGCGGGATTCATACGCTCCGGATCCCCTCTCCGGTGAAACCCTAGCCCCGATGTAGAAAAAGACGGAACTGCCATCCTGGCCCCTCTACGTGAGCCGAAAGGGGGTAGCAAAGTGCAAATAGTTGCTTGGTTGTGTCATGTTAGGCCCAAGGAACATCCAATACAATGGTAGGGCCCACCTATTGGCAAGTTTCCCCGCGTTCCATCAGATCCGGGAGTTTCGGGGTGTGTGAGCAGTCCTGGAACCCGGAAGAGGGAATCCAACGCCGGTGAGGCCATAACACAGGGAGTGATGGTATATTTGGCATCCAATACACATGGAACACTCTAACACACATGGTATGCCATACCATGGGACTTGGTGGGATTCATATGCTCCGGAGCCCCTCTCCGGTGAAACCCTAGTCCCGTTGTAGAAAAAGACGGAACTGCCGTCATGGCCCCTCTCCGTGAGCCGAAGGGGGTAGCAAAGTGGAACTAGTTTCTTCGTTGTGTCATGTTAGTCCCAAGGAACACCCAATACAATGGTAGGGCTCACATATTGGCAAGATTCCCCGCGTTCCGTCAGATCCGGGAGTTTCGGGGTGTGCGAGCAGTCCTGGAACCCGAAAGAGCAAATCCGACGCCGGTGATGCCATAACACAGGGAGTGATGGTATCTTTGGCATCCAAGACACATGGAACACTCTAACACCCATGGTATTCCATACCATGGGACTTTTTGGGATTCATACGCTCCGGAGCACCTCTCCGGTGAAACCCTAGCCCCGTTGTAGAAAAAGACGGAACTGCCGTCCTGGCCCCTCTGCGTGAGCCGGAAGGGGGTAGCAAAGTGGAACTAGTTGCTTGGTTGTGTCATGTTAGGACCAATGAACACCCAATACAATGGTAGGGCCCACCTATTGGCAAGGTGCCCCCGTTTCGTCAGATCCGGGAGTTTTGGTGTGTGAGCAGTCTTGGAACCCGGAAGAGGGAATCCGACGCCTGTGAGGCCATAACACAGGGAGTGATGGTATATTTGGCATCCGAGAAACATGGAACACTCTAAAACACATTGTATGGAATACCATGGGACTTGGCGGGATTCAGACGCTCCGGAGCCCCTCTCCGGTGAAACCCTAGCCCCACTGTACAAAAAGACGGAATTGCCGTCCTGGCCCCTCTACGTGAGCCGGAAGGGGGTACCAACGTGGAACTAGTTGCTTGGTTGTGTCATGTTAGGCCCAAGGAACACCCAAGACAATTTTAGGGCCCACCTATTGGCATTGTTCCCCCCGTTCCGACAGATCCGGGAGTTTCGGGGTGTGTGAGGAGTCGTGGAACCCGGAAGAGGGAATCCGACGCCGGTGAGGCCATAACACAGGGAGAGATGGTATATTTGGCATCCAAGAAACATGTAACACTCTAACACACATGGTATGGAATACCATGGGACTTGGCGGGATTCATACGCTCCGGATCCCCTCTCCGGTGAAACCCTAGCCCCGATGTAGAAAAAGACGGAACTGCCATCCTGGCCCCTCTACGTGAGCCGGAAGGGGGTAGCAAAGTGGAAATAGTTGCTTGGTTGTGTCATGTTAGGCCCAAGTAACATCCAATACAATGGTAGGGCCCACCTATTGGCAAGTTTCCCCGCGTTCCATCAGATCCGGGAGTTTCGGGGTGTGTGAGCAGTCCTGGAACCCGGAAGAGGGAATCCAACGCCGGTGAGGCCATAACACAGGGAGTGATGGTATATTTGGCATCCAATACACATGGAACACTCTAACACACATGGTATGCCATAACATGGGACTTGGTGGGATTCATATGCTCCGGAGCCCCTCTCCGGTGAAACCCTAGTCCCGTTGTAGAAAAAGACGGAACTGCCGTCATGGCCCCTCTGCGTGAGCCGAAGGGGGTAGCAAAGTGGAACTAGTTTCTTGGTTGTGTCATGTTAGTCCCAAGGAACACCCAATACAATGGTAGGGCTCACATATTGGCAAGATTCCCCGCGTTCCGTCAGATCTGGGAGTTTCGGGGTGTGCGAGCAGTCCTGGAACCCGAAAGAGCGAATCCGACGCCGGTGATGCCATAACACAGGGAGTGATGGTATCTTTGGCATCCAAGACACATGGAACACTCTAACACACATGGTATTCCATACCATGGGACTTTTTGGGATTCATACGCTCCGGAGCACCTCTCCGGTGAAACCCTAGCCCCGTTGTAGAAAAAGACGGAACTGCCGTCCTGGCCCCTCTGCGTGAGCCGGAAGGGGGTAGCAAAGTGGAACTAGTTGCTTGGTTGTGTCATGTTAGGACCAATGAACACCCAATACAATGGTAGGGCCCACCTATTGGCAAGGTGCCCCCGTTTCGTCAGATCCGGGAGTTTTGGTGTGTGAGCAGTCTTGGAACCCGGAAGAGGGAATCCGACGCCTGTGAGGCCATAACACAGGGAGTGATGGTATATTTGGCATCCGAGAAACATGGAACACTCTAAAACACATTGTATGGAATACCATGGGACTTGGCGGGATTCAGACGCTCCGGAGCCCCTCTCCGGTGAAACCCTAGCCCCACTGTACAAAAAGACGGAATTGCCGTCCTGGCCCCTCTACGTGAGCCGGAAGGGGGTACCAACGTGGAACTAGTTGCTTGGTTGTGTCATGTTAGGCCCAAGGAACACCCAAGACAATTTTAGGGCCCACCTATTGGCATTGTTCCCCCCGTTCCGACAGATCCGGGAGTTTCGGGGTGTGTGAGCAGTCGTGGAACCCGGAAGAGGGAATCCGACGCCGGTGAGGCCATAACACAGGGAGAGATGGTATATTTGGCATCCAAGAAACATGTAACACTCTAACACACATGTTATGGAATAGCATGGGACTTGGCGGGATACAGACGCTCCGGAGCCCCTCTCCGTTGAAACCCTAGCCCCGATGTAGAAAAAGACGGAACTGCCATCTTGGCCCCTCTACGTGAGCCGGAAGGGGGTAGCAAAGTGGAAATATTTGCTTGGTTGTGTCATGTTAGGCCCAAGGAACACCCAATACAATAGTAGGGCCCACCTATTGGCAAGTTTCCCCGCGTTCCGTCAGATCCGGGAGTTTTGGGGTGTGTGAGCAGTCCTGGAACCCGGAAGAGGGAATCCGACGCTGGTGAGGCCATAACACAGGGAGTGATGGTATCTTTGGCATCAAATACACATGGAACACTCTAATACACATGGTATGCCATACCATGGGACTTGGTGGGATTCATACGCTCCGGAGCCCCTCTCCGGTGAAACCCTAGCCCCGTTGTAGAAAAAGACGGAACTGCCGTCATGGCCCCTCTGCGTGAGCCGAAGGGGGTAGAAAAGTGGAACTAGTTGCTTGGTTGTGTCATGTTAGGCCCAAGGAACACACAATAAAATGTTAGGTCCCACCTATTGGCAAGGTTCCCCGTGTTCCGTCAGATCCGGGAGTTTCGGGGTGTGCGAGCAGTCCTGGAACCCGGAAGAGGGAATCCGACGCCGGTGAGGCCATAACATAGGGAGTGATGGTATCTTTGGCATCCAAGACACATGGAACACTCTAACACACATGGTATTCCATACCATGGGACTTGGTGGGATTCATACGCTCCGGAGCACCTCTCCGGTGAAAACCTAGCCCCTTGTAGAAAAAGACGGAACTGCCGTCCTGGCCCCTCTACGTGAGCCGGAAGGGGTAGCAAAGTGGAACTATTTTCTTGTTTGTGTCATGTTAGGCCCAAGTAACACCCAATACAATGGTAGGGCCCGCATATTGGCAAGGTTCCCCGCGTTCCGTCAGATTCGGGAGTTTCGGGGTGTGTGAGCAGTCCTGGAACCCGGAAGAGGGAATCCAACGCCGATGAGGCCATAAAACAAGGCGTGATGGTATCTTTGGCATACAAGATACATGGAACAGTCTAGCACACGTGGTATGGAATACCATGGGACTTGGCGGGATTGAGACGCTCCGGAGCCCCTCTCCGGTGAAAGCCTTGCCCCGATGTAGAAAAAGACGGAACTGCCGTCCTGGCCCCTCTATGTGAGCCGGAAGGAGGTAGCAAAGTGGAACTAGTTGCTTGTTTGTGTAATTGTAGGCCCAAGTAACATCCAAGACAATGGTAGGGCCCACCTATTGACAAGGTTCCCCGCGTTCCGTCAGATCCGGGAGTTTCGGGGTGTGTGAGCAGTCCTGAAACCTAGAAGAGGGAATTCGACGCCTGTGAGGCCATAACAAATGGAGTGATGGTATCTTTGGCATACAAGGAACATGGAACACTCTAACACAGATGGTATGGCATACCATGGGACTTGGCGGGATTCACACGCTCCGGACCCCCTTCCGATGAAACGCTAGCCCCGCTGTAAAAAAGACAAAACTACTGTCCTCGCCCTTGTACGTGAGCCGGAAGGGGGTAGCAAAGTGGAACTAGTTGCTTGGTTGTGTCATTTTATTCCCAAGGAACACCCAATAAAATGGTAGGGCCCACCTATTGGCAAGGTTCCTCCCGTTCCGTCAGATCCGGGAGTTTCGGGGTGCGAGTAGTCCTGGAACCCGGTAGAGGGAATCCGACGCCAGTGAGGCCATAACATAGGGAGTGATGGTATCTTTGGCATCCAAGAGACATGGAACACTCTAACACACATGGTATGGCATACCACGGGACTTGGTGGGATTCAGACGCTCCGGAGCCCCTCTCCGGTGAAACCCTAGCCCCGTTGTAGAGAAAGACAAAACTGCCGTCCTGGCCCCTCTCCGTGAGCCGGAAGGGGTAGAAAAGTGGAACTAGTTTCTTGGTTGTGTCATGTTAGGCCCAAGGAACACCCAAGACAATGGTAGGTCCCACCTATTGGCAAGGTTCCCCCCGTTCCGTAAGTTCTGGGAGTTTCGGGGTGTGTGAGCAGTCCTGGAACCCGGAATAGGGAATTCGACGCCGATGAGGCCATAAAACAAGGAGTGATGGTATCTTTGTCATAAAATACACATGGAACACTCTAACACACATGGTATGGCATACCATGGGACTTGGCGGGATTCAGACGCTCCGGAGCCCCTCTCCGGTGAAACCCTTGCCCCGCTGTAGAAAAAGACGGAACTGCCGTCCTGGCCCCTCTACGTGAGCCGGAAGGGGGTAGCAAAGTGGAACTATTTGCTTGGTTATGTCTTTTTAGGCCCATGGAACACCCAATACAATGGTAGGGCCCACCTATTGGCAAGGTTCCCCGCGTTCCGTCAGATCCGGGAGTTTCGGGGCGTGTGAGTAGTCCTGGAACCCGGAAGAGGGAATCCGACGCCGGTGAGGCCATAACACAGGGAGTGATGGTATCTTTGGCATCCAATACACATGGAACACTCTAACACACATGGTATGCCATACCATGGGACTTGGTGGGATTCATACGCTCCGGAGCCCCTCTCCGGTGAAACCCTACCCCCGTTGTAGAAAAAGACGGAACTGCCGTCCTAGCCCCTCTGCGTGAGCCGGAAGGGGTAGCAAAGTGGAACTAGTTTCTTGGTTTTGTCATGTTAGGAACAAGGAACACCCAAGACAATGTTAGGGCCCACCTATTGGAAAGGTGCCCCGCGTTCCGTCAGATCCGGGAGTTTCGGGGTGTGTGAGCAGTCCTGGAACTCGGAAGAGGGAATCCGATGCCGGTGAAGCCATAACACAGGGAGTGATGGGATCTTTGGCTTCCAAGACACATGGAACACTCAAACAAACATGGTATGGCATACCATGGGACTTGGTGGGATCCATACGCTCCGGAGCCCCTCTCCGGTTAATCCCTAGCCCCGTTGTAGAAAAAGACGGAACTGTCGTCCTAGCCCCTCTGCGTGAGCCGGAAGGGGGTAGCAAAGTGGAACTAGTTGCTTGGTTTTGTCATGTTAGGCACAAGGAACACCCAATACAATGTTAGGGCCCACCTATTGGAAAGGTGCCCCGCGTTCCGTCAGATCCGGGAGTTTCGGGGTGTGTGAGTAGTCCTGGAACTCGGAAGAGGGAATCCGATGCCGGTGAAGCCATAACACAGGGAGTGATGGGATATTTGGCATCCAAGACACATGGAACACTCAAACAAATATGGTATGGCATACCATGGGACTTGGTGGGATCCATACGCTCCGGAGCCCCTCTCCGGTTAAACCTGTCGCACCCGGACTTCTAGAGGATACTCATAGTCCGCTAAATAGTAGAACAAATGGCTTACGGGGCATACCGGCACCCGCATCTCAATATGAGCAGGCCAACACGTAAACGTGTGACAACCATTCCCTACTATTCATCGTCTGCGCAAACCATCCCATAGAAATCAGGACACTTCCGTTGACGTACTTCATAGCATACACACATGGTACATCAACGGCGTTTAACAAAATGATAGCACAACAGATCTCTAAGACACAAATAAATAGAAATAAGTTGCAAATAGCTCTCACTAGAGCAGAGATAACAAATACAATCATCCAGAGGACACATGTCCCAACAATTCATCATTACAACACAGTGGAAGCATCCAAAATGTCTGAGTACAGACAAGATCCAAATAGGCCTAAGAGGCCGGAAACAAAAAGACGGAGCCCATCCACGAAGTCTCGGATCCTGCACGGGTCCGCTATCTACTCGTCAGCAGTCTCGTCATACTCCACGTAGTAGCCATCATGGGGATCCTCGGAAACGTAGTCTGCGGAAACCACAGCCCCAAAGGGGTCAGTACATAAACGTACTGGCAAGCAAGACTCACAGTTCACCAAAGTGTACCCGTCAACACCAAGCACAGATGCTTTGGGTTCAACGGAAGAAAGGGTGATTCAAAAGATGCGGCAGCGGGCTGCACTAACCAGCTACAGATATATACTACAACTTCCGGCTAATAGAAAGGAGATAAGATAGCGTATCGTAACCAACTATAACTAACTCCATTCAAACCCATCCTGGATCTCGCCCCTTATCCAAAGAAGCAATCCGAGGATAACTCACACAGTTGAATTAATGATGGGTCAAGTTATTGTGTCAATAAGACTATTACTAGTCAAGTTATCATTAGTTAGGTGTAAGTTGTTCTGAGTACTTGTTAGCCAGTACTTTCACCAAGTCATCCATAACCGCGGAGAACACGGCTTCTCGAGAAGATTTACCCTGCAGGGGTGCACCAATTTGGCCGTACACGTAAGAATAACCCGCCAGATGGAATGGCCTTTCCACCAAGCGGGGCACTCAACACAACTCAACTCTTCTTCGCATCAAGCCCAAAGAACCACATGCTGTGCGTGCGCGGCTAATCGAGCCCCAACGAAGAAAAGGGGGACCCTCATAGCACTCTAAGACCACGCCGCCCTAAATGCCGACTACAAAAGTTCCTCCCTGGCGCCAAGGGTTTGCACCTGCACATGCATGCATCAAATGGAAAGCCCGAACTAAGTGTGGCAATTTGGACGAGATGCGAATCGAATCAAATTGAGGGGGGCGCCCATACACGCTTCCCACATGCGGTTAGTGCGCTCATCATGGATGTAACATCCCAAGTATGAAAAACAACC
The DNA here is from genome assembly GCA_028641055.1 of Alopecurus myosuroides. Lineage (NCBI taxonomy): Eukaryota > Viridiplantae > Streptophyta > Magnoliopsida > Poales > Poaceae > Alopecurus > Alopecurus myosuroides. Next base: position 117,095,104 of record CM054063.1, on the reverse strand, counting down.
ATTAGAATGTTTGCTCTCTGTTATTTTTATGTTTTGCATCATGGCATCATAAGTTTTGCAATTGTTTTCCAATTGTTTTCCTCTGTTTTCATTTGTTTTCCCTTGTTTTTCTATTTGAATTTCAAACCAAAATTCAAATATTTTTTTTCATACTTGTGATGTTACAATTTCCAAAGGAATATTCAAATTAAAGCAATTAATTGTTTCCATTAAAGTTGTAATTTCAAACTATTGTTTTGTTTCTATCAATAATTCATTTAATACCAAAACATTTTCAAATTCAATTAATTTTCCAAACAGCACCCCTTTTGAAATTTATGAAAATCACAAAACAAATCAATCATTTGTTCCAAATAAACTTGATTTTAAAAACTTTTAACTGCTTAAGTTCAATTAGACAATTAATAGTAAATTCACTCAAATTTCAATTAAAAATACAACAACACCATAATTAAAACTTTTTGAAAACAAAAGTTTAGAAATTGTAGCTGTAATCATAACTAACCTATAACAATTTTTCTCCTAATTTTTCTAACCCTAAAACGCACTCCTTTTCTCCCTTTTCCTTTTAGCAAAAAAAAACAGAAACACAAATAAAAATTAAAGCAAAAGAGAGGGAGAGTGGGCAGGCCAGCCCACCATCTCCCCGGCCCGGTACCCCCCACTCCTTCCCCTACCTTCGTACGGCACCCCATCGGGGATGCCCATGTCGGCAGCAGTAAGGAGCAGACGGCCATCCGAGCCTTCCCCTCCTCCTCTTAACCCTACCCTCGAGCTCCCCCTCCTACCCTAGCCTCCACCTCCCTTTCTCCCTCGAGCGCCGCCAATTCCTCCTCGCTCTGCCCTGTTCCTCTTCTCTGTTCTGAACCGAAAACCACCGAAGGCCACCGCCGCCGCTCTGAATTCCGGTGATCGCCGCCGATTCTCTGCGCCACCGTGCTGGATAGGTCCGGGAATCGAACCCCCTCGCCTCCCTCTTCGTCCTCAACATCAACATGGGACCGGGGAAGGCCCGGAGCGCCGCCGCCGTCCTCGACATCGCCGCCGTAGCCTGCTGCACCGAGCGCCTGCTAGTTTCTTCAGAGAGGTGAGCTCCACCTCGATCCTCTCCTCCCTCGTTTCTTTCCTCTCTGCAATCACCAGCATGCACACGAGCAGCACATGCACCACGGCCACCGCGAGCGCACTGCTGCAGCGCCGGCGACCATCTCCTCGTCGATCTGTCCCGTGCGCTGTCATTTAACTGAATGTCATTTTTTCAGTTCAGTTATCTGTCGCGAGCCACACCTTATACCCCCCGCGCCTCCCTTCCAGTCACGAGTTCAGCAAATAGCCCAGTGGCCACAGGCCGTGCGCGCAACCAGGAGGGTGTGGGATCGAATCCCACCCCCGCGCATTAACCCCTCTTTTTTTCATCTTTTTCCCAGGCCCAGCACAATTACATATTCACAGAACAGTCCTTGCCAGTTCTCTTCTAGGTCCCTGCAAATACTTTCTAAGTCCCTAGCTAATAAATAAAATGGCAGATTAATACTTAAACTCTAAAAATGCATAACTAAATCATTCCAACTCCAAAATCCACAATTTAAATATGTTTTCCACTCCAAATTAAATTCTCTACCCAAATATAAATTTTGTTTACTGTTTTGAGTATTTTAAATTGGTGAAATATTTGAATCCTTGATTAATTCATTTAATTTTGCAAAATTCATAACTTGGGCATAAAAATTCCAAATTCAACAAACTAAATATGTTTTCCATTCAATTTTTCATTTACTTTGCAAATATCAACTTTGTGTCCTGTTTTAAATAAATTAAATTGCTGAAAACAACTGTTTCTTAATTAATGCATTTAAAATTGTCAAATTAATAACTTGCTCATTTTAAATCCATTTTCAACAAATAAAATATGTTTTCCATGCAAAATTAAACCACCTTTCCAAATATAAACTTTGTTTCATGTTTTCGATAATTAAAATTGGTTAAATAATTTAAACCTTGTTTAAATCATTTAATATTGTTAAATTCATAACTTGCTCAAATTAAATTATTTTTGAACTTATAAAATATGTTTTCAAACCAGAAAATTATAAACTTTTCAAATATGAATTTGGTTTAATGTTTTGAACAAATAAAAAAATTCAAATAAATTCATAATTGAATTAAATTCATTTAAATCTTGTTTAAACTTGTTTAATTCATAATCAATTCTTTCTAAATCCTCTTTCAATAAGTGAAACATGTAATCCACCTAAAATCTTGTGTTCTTTCCAATTATGAACTTTGTTATCTATTTTTGAACAATTAAAATTGGTGAAAACAACAAATGCTTGTGTAACACCTTTAAGAAGTAAATTTTCATAACTTAATAAATGAAATTCCAAACTTGGTAAACCTTATTTCAAATTGATTCTATTGTTGTTTTCCTTTTTGTTTTCCTCATCCATGCATCATGCTAATCCACTTTCACATGTTGTTTAGTTGTAGATCATGTAATCCAACCATAATTCATGGGCTTTCCATATGCAATCCAAATTGCATGTGGGTCCATTTAATTATGTTATGTTACCATGTCAACTAGGTTATCTTTGATGCATCAATTAAATTGACATGCATCATCCCATGTTGTGCATTATGCCATGTTATTGATTGTTTGTCTCTCTGCGTTGTTTGTTTGCTTCTTCTCGGATAGACGACGACGTTGAGACAGACGATACTTACGACACCCCTTCAGAGGATCTAGCTCAGTACCAGGCTGCTGAGTTTGCAGGCAAGTATTCACTCACATGAACCATTGTGTTCCTTTCAACATTGGATACCGATACTTTCCGTTGTCTATTCTGCTAGCCCTATGAATCGTTGCTTCTGTTACGAACCTATCACATGTTATCCTTTAACCCTGATATAGCCTCACCTCCACACCTATAACCTTTTTGCTTGTTGCCCGTGTCTTACTAGTATGCTTAGGGTTGTTTTTGCTCGAGTCTGTTGTCCGTTACTTTCTATTACTATATTACTTATGTTCTGGGGCTCGATGTTTAAACAATCAACCTGTTAATGTTTGGGTAATAATAATTTGATGATAAGGCACCGGCAGGAGGCCCGGCGTGGTTTTGAGGCCTGCTAGTGTCGCCCTAATTAGGAAAAGGGTCTTGTCTACTGATCCATGATGAGCGCACTAACCGCATGTGGGAAGCGTGTATGGGCGCCCCCCTCAATTTGATTTGATTCGCATCTCGTCCAAATCGCCTCATTTAGTTCGGGTTTTCCATTTGCCGCATGCATATGCAGGTGCGAACCCTTGGTACCAGGGTGGAACTTTTGTAGTCGGCATTTAGGGAGACACGTTCTTAGAGTGCTATGAGGGTCCCCTTTTCTTCGTGGGGCTTGATTAGCCGTGCGCTCAATTGCACGGGGTTCTTTGGGCTTGATGCGAAGAAGAGTTGAGTTGTGTTGAGTGCCCCGCTTGGTGGAAGGGCCATTCCATCTGGCGGGTTATTCTTACGTGTACGGCCAAATTGGTGCACCCCTGCAGGGTAAATCTTCTCGAGAAGTCGTGTTTTCCGCGGTTATGGATGACTTGGTTAAAGTACTGGCTAACAAGTACTCAGAACAACTTACACCTAACTAATGATAACTTGACTAGTAATAGTCTTATTGACACAATAACTTGAACCATCACTAATCCAACTGTGTGAGTTATCCTCGGATTGCTTCTTTGGATAAGGGCCGAGATCCAGGATGGGTTTGTTTGAGGTTAGTTTGTAGGTTGGTTACGATACGCTATCTTATCTTCTTTCTGTTAGCCGGAGGTTATAGTATGTATCTGTAGTTGGTTAGTGCAGCCTGCTGCCGCATGTTTTGTATTCCCCATTTCTTCCGTTGAACCCAAAGCATCTGTGCTTGATGTTGTTGGGTACATTTGGTGAACTGTGAGTCTTGCTTGCCAGTACGTTTATGTACTGACCCCTTTGGGGCTGTGGTTTCCGCAGACTACGTTTCCGAGGATCCCCGTGATGGCTACTACGTGGAGTATGACGAGGCTGCTGACGAGTAGATAGCGGACCCGGGCAGGATCCGAGACTTCGTGGATGGGCTCCGTCTTTTCGTTTCCGGCCTCTTAGGCCTATTTGGATCTTGTCTGTACTCAGACATTTTGGATGCTTCCACTGTGTTGTAATGATGAATTGTTGGGACATGTGTCCTCTAGATGATTGTATTTGCTATCTCTGCTCTAGTGAGAGCCATTTGCAACTTATTTCAATCTTTTGTGTCTTAGAGATATGTTGTGGTATAAGTTGTTCTAATGCCGTTGACGTACCCTGTGTGTATGTTATGAAGTTTGTCAATGGAAGTATCTGGATTTCTATGGGATGGTTTGCGCAGACGATGAATAGTAGAGAATGGTTGTCACACGTTTACGTGTTGGCCTACTCATATTGAGAAGCGGGTGCCGGTATGCCCCGTAAGCCATTTATCTACTGTTTAACGGACTGTGAGTATCCCCTAGAAGTCCGGGTGCTACAAAATGGTATCAGAGCCTGTCTGCCTGTAGGATCCCTTTTACTGGTCGCAGTTGAGTCTAGAAACTATTTTGTAGCTATATAGGAAAAATGAAACGTGAGAGTAGGAATTCTGTTCTTTTTCTTCTTTCCCCACCCACCCTCCCTTTTCTGGTAAGGAAGTGCAACGTTGTTTTCTCTTCTCATCTAAACTTTCAAGTTAGGATTTCACGAATCCTGGTTTCTCTAGGATAGTTATATCTACTAGACCATAGGAATGGAGGTGGTTGTGACATGATTTATCATGTTGCCTACTCACGATTGAGAACGGAGGCGTGTAAGCCCCGGAAGCAGATCCTCTATTCCTTAAGTAGTAGATATTGATCCTTTAGAAGCCCGGATGGGTTTTCCGTAGTACCTCAGGAGTGTTTTGGTCTCGTGTTTCCCGATGTTGCTTCGTTATCCTGTTCATCTGAACATCCTTTTCGTCCGTTGAAACCTTGTTGTTTCTTCCCACTTCAGTTCTTCTACCGGCGTCTAATCAATAACTCTGTTCCACCCTTCTTTCCAGATAGTCTATTCTCCAAATGAATCAAGTTCTATTCAGCTATACACCCTCGATACAAAACCTCTACCTTTACTCGAAAATGTTCCGGTGGTTTGCGAATTCCCTGACGTCTTTCCAGAAGAGTTGCCAGGAATGCCTATCGTCTTGAACGTCCAGAAAAGCTATCCAAGGTGCACGATGTGCTTCACGTCTCACAGCTCAAGAGGATCTTCGCAAGAAGTATCCGGACCTTTTCTTTTCTCAGTAGGAATCTCGGGGCGCGATTCCTTCAAGGGGGGGCGTTTTGTAACATCCCAAGTATGAAAAACAGCCATTAGAATGTTTGCTCTCTGTTATTTTTATGTTTTGCATCATGGCATCATAAGTTTTGCAATTGTTTTCCAATTGTTTTCCTCTGTTTTCCTCTGTTTTCCCTTGTTTTTCTATTTGAATTTCAAACCAAAATTCAAATATTTTGTTTCATACTTGTGATGTTACAATTTCCAAACGAATATTCAAATTAAAGCAATTAATTGTTTCCATTAAAGTTGTAATTTCAAACTATTGTTTTGTTTCTATCAATAATTCATTTAATACCAAAACATTTTCAAATTCAATTAATTTTCCAAACAGCACCCCTTTTGAAATTTATGAAAATAACAAAACAAATCAATCATTTGTTCCAAATAAACTTGATTTTAAAAACTTTTAATTGCTTAAGTTCAATTATACAATTAATAGTAAATTCACTCAAATTTCAATTAAAAATACAACAGCACCATAATTCAAACTTTTTGAAAACAAAAGTTTACAAATTGTTGCTGTAATCATAACTAACCTATAACAATTTTTCTCCTAATTTTTCTAACCCTAAAACCCACTCCTTTTCTCCCTTTTTCTTTTAGCAAAAGAAAAAAAACAGAAACAAAAATAAAAATTAAAGCAAAAGAGAGGGAGAGTGGGCAGGCCAGCCCAGTTGGGCCAGCCCACCATCTCCCCGGCCCGGTACCCCCCACTCCTTCCCCTACCTTCGTACGGCACCCCATCGGGGATGCCCACGTCGGCAGCAGTAAGGAGCAGACAGCCATCCGAGCCTTCCCCTCCTCCTCTTAACCCTACCCTCGAGCTCCCCCTCCTACCCTAGCCTCCACCTCCCTTTCTCCCTCGAGCGCCGCCAATTCCTCCTCGCTCTGCCATGTTCCTCTTCTCTGTTCTGAACCGAAAACCACCGAAGGCCACCGCCGCCGCTCTGAATTCCGGTGATCGCCGCCGATTCTCTGCGCCACCGTGCTGGATAGGGCCGGGAATCGAACCCCCTCGCCTCCCTCTTCGTCCTCAACATCAACATGGGACCGGGGAAGGCCCGGAGCGCCGCCGCCGTCCTCGACATCGCCGCCGTAGCCTGCTGCACCGAGCGCCTGCTAGTGTCTTCAGAGAGGTGAGCTCCACCTCGATCCTCTCCTCCCTCGTTTCTTTCCTCTCTGCAATCACCAGCACGCACACGAGCAGCACACGCACCACGGCCACCGTGAGCGCACTGCTGCAGCACCGACGACCATCTCCTCGTCGATCTGTCCCGTGCGCTGTCAGTTAACTGAATGTCATTTTTTCAGTTCAGTTATATGTCGCGAGCCACACCTTATACCCCCCGCGCCTCCCTTCCTGTCACGAGTTCAGCAAACAGCCCAGTGGCAACAGGCCGTGCGCGCAACCAGGAGGGTGTGGGATCGAATCCCACCCCCGCGCATTAACCCCTCTTTTTTTCATCTTTTTCCCAGGCCCAGCACAATTACATATTCACAGAACAGTCCTTGCCAGTTCTCTTCTAGGTCCCTGCAAATACTTTCTAAGTCCCTAGCTAATAAATAAAATGGCAGATTAATACTTAAACTCTAAAAATGCATAACTAAATCATTCCAACTCCAAATTCCACATTTTAAATATGTTTTCCACTCCAAATTAAATTCTCTACCCAAATATAAATTTTGTTTACTGTTTTGAATATTTTAAATTGGTGAAATATTTGAATCCTTGTTTAATTCATTTAATTTTGCAAAATTCATAACTTGGGCATAAAAATTCCAAATTCAACAAACTAAATATGTTTTCCATTCAATTTTTCATGTACTTTGCAAATATCAACTTTGTGTCCTGTTTTAAATAAATTAACTTGCTGAAAACAACTGTTTCTTAATTAATGCATTTAAAATTGTCAAATTAATAACTTGCTCATTTTAAATCCATTTTCAACAAATAAAATATGTTTTCCATGCAAAATTAAACCACCTTTCCAAATATAAACTTTGTTTCATGTTTTGGATAATTAAAATTGGTTAAATAATTTAAACCTTGTTTAAATCATTTAATATTGTTAAATTCATAACTTGCTCAAATTAAATTATTTTTGAACTTATAAAATATGTTTTCAAACCAGAAAATTATAAACTTTTCAAATATGAACTTGGTTTAATGTTTTGAACAAATAAAAAAATTCAAATAAATTCATAATTGAATTAAATTCATTTAAATCTTGTTTAAACTTGTTTAATTCATAATCAATTCATTCTAAATCCTCTTTCAATAAGTGAAACATGTAATCCACCTAAAAACTTGTCTTCTTTCCAATTATGAACTTTGTTATCTATTTTTGAATAATTAAAATTGGTGAAAACAACAAATTCTTGTGTAACACCTTTAAGAAGCAAATTTTCATAACTTAATAAATGAAATTCCAAACTTGGTAAACCTTATTTCAAATTGATTCTATTGTTGTTTTCCTTTTTGTTTTCCTCATCCATGCATCATGCTAATCCACTTTCACATGTTGTTTAGTTGTAGATCATTTAATCCAACCATAATTCATGGGCTTTCCATATGCAATCTAAATTGCATGTGGGTCCATTTAATTATGTTATGTTACCATGTCAACTAGGTTATCTTTGATGCATCAATTAAATTGACATGCATCATCCCATGTTGTGCATTATGCCATGTTATTGATTGTTTGTCTCTCCGCGTTGTTTGTTTGCTTCTTCTCGGATAGACGACGACGTTGAGACAGACGATACTTACGACACCCCTTCAGAGGATCTAGCTCAGTACCAGGCTGCTGAGTTTGCAGGCAAGTATTCACTCACATGAACCATTGTGTTCCTTTCAACATTGGATACCGATACTTTCCGTTGTCTATTCTGCTAGCCCTATGAATCGTTGCTTCTGTTACGAACCTATCACATGTTATCCTTTAACCCTGATATAGCCTCACCTCCACACCTATAACCTTTTTGCTTGTTGCACGTGTCTTACTAGTATGCTTAGGGTTGTTTTTGCTCGAGTCTGTTGTCTGTTACTTTCTATTACTATATTACTTATGTTATTGGGCTCGATGTTTAAACAATCAACCTGTTAATATTTGGGTAATAATAATTTGATGATAAGGCACCGACAGGAGGCCCGGCGTGGTTTTGAGGCCTGCTAGTGTCGCCCTAATTAGAAAAGAGTCTTGTCTACTGATCCATGATGAGCGCACTAACCGCATGTGGGAAGCGTGTATGGGTGCCCCCCTCAATTTGATTCGATTCGCATCTCGTCCAAATCGCCTCATTTAGTTCGAGTTTTCCATTTGCCGCATGCATATGCAGGTGCGAACCCTTGTTTTCCGATCCTATCACATGTTATCCTTTAACCCTGATATAGCCTCACCTCCACACCTAAAACCCCATGGCATAATGCACAATCATGGGATGATGCATGTCAATTTAAGTGATGCATCAAGATAAACTGGTTCACAAGATAACATGTTTAAATGGACCCATATGCAATTGAATTGCATATGGAAAGCCCATGAGTTAAGGTTGGAATAATTGTTCTACAACTAACCAACAGGTGAAAGTGGATTAGCATGATGCATGGATGAGGAAACAGAAAGAAAACAACCTTAGGTTCAATTTGAAATAAGGTTTACCAAGTTTGGAATTTTATTTATTAAGTTATGAAATTTTGGTTCCTTAAAGATGGTACACAAGCATTTGTTGTTTTCACCAATTTAAATTGTTCAAAATAGATAACAAAGTTCATATTTGGAAAGAACACAAAATTTTAGGTGGATTACATGTTTCACATATTGAAAAAGGAATTAAGATGAATTAATTATGAATTAAACAAGTTTAAACAACATTTAAAAGGATTTAATTCAAGTATGAATTTATTTGAATTATTATTTGTTCAAAACATTAAACCAAATTCATATTTGAAAAGTTTATACTTTTCTGGTTTGAAAACATATTTTAGAAGTTCAAAAATAATTTAATTTGAGCAAGTTATGAATTTAGCAAATTTAAATGATTTAAACAAGGTTTAAATCATTTAACCAATTTTAATTATCCAAAACATGAAACAAAGTTTATATTTGGAAAGAGGGTTTAATTTAGCATGGAAAACATATTTTATTTGTTGCAAATGGATTTAAAATGAGCAAGTTATTATTTTGGCAATTTTAAATGCATTAATTAAGAAACAGTTGTTTTCAGCAATTTAATTTATTTAAAACAGAACACAAAGTTTATATTTGCAACGTACATGAAAAATGGAATGGAAAACATATTTAGTTTGTTGAATTTGGAATTTTTATGCCCAAGTTATGAATTATGCAAAATTAAATGAATTAAACAAGGATTCAAATATTTTACCAATTTAAATTATTCAAAACAGTAAACAAAATTTATATTTAGGTAGAGAATTTAATTTGGAGTGGAAAACATATTTAAAATGTTGAATTTGGAGGTGGAATGATTTAGTTATGCATTTTTATAGTTTAGGTGTTAGTCTGCCATTTTAAAGAATATCCAGGGATTTAGAATTTATTTTACAGGGACCTAGAAGAACCTAGCAAGGACTTGTGTGCAATTAGCAGTTTGTTCTGGTTGTGAAAAATAAAATGGAAAAGGCTGGGGTGTCGCACCCTGATTTCTAGGGGATACTCATCGTACGAACTGGATAGCAGATGCTTGGATTATGGGGCATAACTGCTCCCACGTCCCAGCTTCCTGGTAGGCCTGCGCTTATGCGCGACAACACAAGCCCTGCTATTCCACCGTCGATGTAAACTATCCACAAGAGATCAAAGGCACTTCCGTCGACGTACTTCAACCATACACACATGGTACGTCAACGGCGTTGAACAACTGATATCACAACAGATCTCTACGACACAAAAGATTGAAATAACTTGCAAATGGCTCTCATTAGAGCAGAGATAGCAAATACAATCATTCAGGGGGCACATGCCCCAACAATACATCAGTACAGTACAGCGGAAGCATTCAACATGTCTGAGTACAGACAAGAACCAAATAGGCCTAAGAGGCCGGAAACAAACAGACGGAGCCCATCCACGAAGTCTCGGATCCTGCCCGGGTCCGCTATCTACTCGTCAGCAGTCTCGTCATACTCCACGTAGTAGCCACCATGTAGACCCTCGGAAACGTCGTCTGCGTAAACCACAGCCCCAAAGGGGTCAGTACATAAACGTACTGGCAAGCAAGACTCACAGTTCACCAAAGTGTAACCCGTCAACACCAAGCACCGATGCCTTGGGTTCAACGGAAGAAAGGGGATATAAAAGATGCTGCAACTGGCTGCGCTAACCAACTACAGAGATTCTACAACTTCCGGCTAACAGAAAGGAGATAAGATCGAGGATTGTAACCAACTGAAAGATAACTTCAAACAAACCCATCCTGGATCTCGCCCCTTATCCAAAGAAGCAATCCGAGGATAACTCACACAGTTGAAATAATGGTGGTTCAAATTATTGTGTCAATAAGCCTATTACTAGTCAACTTATTAATCGTTGGGTGTAAGGTTGGTAATCATTAGGTTCAAGTTGTCCTGAGTACTTGTTAGCCAGTACTTTCACCAAGTAATCCATAACCACGGAAAACACGGCTTCTCGAGAAGATTATCCCTGCAGGGTTGCACCAATTTGGCCGTACACGCATGAATAACCCGCCAGATGGAAAGGCCCTTCCACCAAGCGGGGCACTCAACACAACTCGACTCTTCTTCGCATCAAGCCCAAAGAACCTTGGGCGCACGGCTAATCGAGCCCCGAAGAAAAGGGACCCTCATAGCACTCTAAGACCGTGTCCCCCTATATGCCGACTACGAAAGTTCCACCCGGGTACCAAGGGCTCGCAAGATCATGCATGCAGCAAATGGAAAACCCGAACTAAATGAGGCGATTTGGACGAGATGCGAATCGAGTCAAATTGAGGGGGGCGCCCATACTCGCTTCCCACATGCGGTTAGTGCGCTCATCATGGATCAGTAGACAAGACCCTTTTCCTATTAGGGTCGACACTAGCAGGCCTCAAAACCACAAAGGGCCTCCTGCCGGTGCCTTATCATCAAATTATTATTAATAGTAACATTAGCATGATTGATTGATTGATTAAACATCGAGCCCCCAGAACATAATGAAATAGTAACTGAAAGTAACGGGTAACAGACTCGAGCAAAACAACCTAAGCATGCTAGTAAGACACTGGCTCAAACAATGGGTTGTAGGAGGGGAGATGAGGCAATATCAGGGTTAAGGGATTCATGTGATGGGTTCGTAACAGAAACAACTACTACTAAGGCCAGCAGAAAAGAACAACGGAAAGTATCGGTAATCAATGTTGAAAGGAACACAGTGGTTCATGTGAGTGATAACTTGCCTGCAAACCCAGTAGCCTGGTACTGAGCTAACTCCTTAGACGGGGTGTCGTAAGTATCGTCGGTCTCAACGTCGTCGTATATCCAGGAAGAAGCAAACAAACAAGGCAGAAAGATAAACAATCATTATCATGGCATTGTGCACAATCAAAGATGATGCATGTCAAGTTAATGGTTGCATCAAAATAAACTAATTGACAAGATAGAAACAGGATTAAATGGACCCATATGCAATTGGATTGCATATTGGAAAGCCCATGAATTATGGTTGAATTAATTGTTTTACAACTAATCATTATATGAAAGTGGATTAGCATGATGCATGGATGAGGAAAACAACAAAATAACAACAATAGAATCAAATGGAAATAGGGCTTAACAAGTTTAGAAATTCATTTATTAATTTAGGAAATTTTGGTTACTTAAAGGTGTCACTCAAGCATTTGTTGTTTTCATCAAGTTAAATTGTTCAAAACAGATAACAAAGTTCATATTTGGAAATAACACACAATTTTAGGTGGAATACATGTTTCACTTGTTGAAAAAGGATTTCAGATGAATTACTTATGAATTAAACAACTTAAACAAGATTTAAATGAATTTAATTCAAACATGAACTTATTTGAATTTTTATTTGTTCAAAGCATTGTACCAAATTCATATTTGAAAAGTTTATACTTTTAGGGTTGGAAAACATATTTTATATGTCCCAAAAGAATTTGTTTTGATCAAGTTATGAAATTACCAATTTTAAATGAATTAAACAAGGTTTAAATTATTTAACCAATTTTAATTATTCAAAACAGAAAACAAAGTTTATATTTGGAAAGAGGGTTTAATTTTGCATGGAAAACATATTTCATTTGTGGAAATTGGATTTAAAATGAGCAAGTTATTATTTTGGCAATTTTAATTGCAATAAACAAGAAACAGTTGTTTTCAGCAATTTAAATTATTCAAAACAGCAAACAATATTTATATTTGGAAAGTACATGAAAAAGTGATTGGAAAACATATTTGGTTTGTGAAATTTGGAATTTTTATGAACAATTTATGAATTTTGCATGTTTAAGTGAATTTGACAAGTTTTCAAAATTTGCACCAATTTAAAATATTCAAAACAGTAAACAAATTTTATATTTGGATAGATCATTTAATTTGGTATTGAAAACATATAAAAAATGTTGAATTTGGAGTTAGGATGATTTATTTAGGCAATTTCCAAAATTGGGTGCAAATCTGCCATTTTTAACTTATTAGGGACTTGGAAATATTATTTCAGGGGTCTAGATTTTATACCAGGGGCCTAGGTGTGATTTCCTATAAGTTCTAGGACCAAAACATTGCAAAACAAAAAGGTTTTTAATTGTGCAGGGGGTGGGAATTGATCCCTGCACCTCCTGCTAGCGCACAGGGAACCTGAACCAGTGGGCTGGTACTGCTCGGTTGTAACAGGAAGGGGCAGCAGGGGGTAAAGGCTTTCGCTGCGGCTTAGTTTCTGAAACTAACTGAACACGAACAGGAACAGGTGCAGGCAGCGAACAGAACCCACAGAGATCGCTGGCAGCGATCGCTCAAGGGCCGGAGGGGCGCCGAGGGGCTGCACGGCCAAGGGAGAGGGAGGAGGCGTGTGGGGAGAGAAGCGATGGGGGCGGCCTCACCTTGGGGTTCGATGGAGGAGGGAGGTCGGGCGGACAGGTGCAGCAGGCAGTGGCGAACGCCGGCGAAGGAGCGGACGGCGCCGACGGTGGGGGCCCTCCCGGCTCGAGCCGAGGGGACGGGGCGGATGTTGGAGCTCCACCGTTTCCATTCCCGCCCTCGGGGATCCTCGGAGAGGGCCACCTTGGTGGCGCCAAGGGGGCCAAGTCTCGGCCATGGAAGGGGTTCAGGTTCAGTGAATGTACAGAGCAGAGAGGAGAGAAGGAAGAGGAAGAGGAGATGGAGGCGCTGTGCTAGGGTTAGGGTTAGCAGGGGAATCGGTGGTGGTTTTAAGGGGCAGAGGAGCAAGGTACGGCAGCCATCCTGGAGGGGAGGGAGAGATCGAGTGGTTCTGCTGCGTTCGTACAGTTGACGTCACGCGAGGAAGAAGACAACGTTGAAGGGGGTATCGGGCCAAAAAAAATAGATGGGCTTGGGCTGCTGCACTCTCTCCCTCTCCCTGCGTTTCTTTCCTTTTTATTTTGCTTTCTCTTTTTTTTTGTAGCAAGTTGGAAAAGGAAGAAAACATAAGATTTTGGTTAGCAAAAAAAATGTTATAAAAATTTAGTTAAGCTAGTTGGGTTAGAAGAAAACATTAGCCAAGTTTTGTTTTCGGAAAACTTTAAAATTGCTTGATGTTTGTTTGAAATTCAAATTTGGATGCATTTTAATTAAGTGATCATTTAATAAAACAAACTTTGAATAGGGGAACCCCTATGATTTAATGTGTTTAAGGATTACAATTTTGAGATGAATTTCATGGTTTCAATTAGGTACTGATTTGAAATACATTTGAGTTGAAATTGGATTGAAATAGAATTAATTGATTGAAATAAAAGCACCATTTTATTAGTTGATCAACATGGAATAAAATGGAACAATTTGGTTGTTTTCACTTGTTATTTTTATTCCAAAAGTTGTAACAGAACAAGTATGAAAACATTGTTTGAGTAAGGTTTGAATTTGAGTTGTGAAAACAGTGGAAAACAAATGCAACAATTTAGAAACAAAAGCAAACAACATGGAAACAATATGATGACATGATGCAATACTTAAATAAACAAGAAATCAATCATTCTAAGGGGAGTTTTCATACTTGGGATGTTACAAAACGCCCCCCCTTGAAGGAATCGCGCCCCGAGATTCCTACTGAGAAAAGAGAAGGTCCGGAAACTTCTTGAGTAGACGTCAGGGAATTTGCAAACCACCGGAACATTTTGAAATGAAGAGAGAGGTTTTTGCATGTAGGGTGTATAGCTGGATAGAATTTGATGCATTTGGAGAATAGACTATCTGTAATAAGGTTTGAACAGAGTTATTCACATCAATGGAACACCAAGAATGACATCAATGTCAGAATCAGCAACATGAGAGTAACGAGGAATATGTGGCCTCCCATTAGTATTGGATTGTTCTTACTTATGTTGGAAGTCAACAGTTGAGATTCCGGAGAGTGAACAGAGTTATGATTGTTTAGTGGAACCAGAACTATGTTGTTTGTTGTGGAAAGGATCTTTGACACAAAAGAATGTGATGCTCCGGTATGAAACAACACTTTAGCTGAAACAGAGTTTAGTAGATGAACGGGGAAACTTTGATTAGACGCCGGTAGAAGATTTGAACTGGAAAACAACAACAAGATTTCAACGGACGAAAAGGAAATGTTTAGAAAAACATGATATTGAAGCAACACCGGGAAAACGAGAACAAAACTTCTGAGGTACTACGGAGAACCCAAAACACGTGAAATCCTAACTTGAAAGTTTAGATGAGAAGGGAAAAATCAACGTTGCACTTCCTTACCAGAAAAGGGAGGGTGGGTGGGGAAAGAAGAAAAATGTCAGAATTCCTACTCTCACGTTTCATTTTTCCTATATAGCTACAAAATAGTTTCTAGACTCAACTGCGACCAGTAAAAAGGGATCCTACAGGCAGACAGGCTCTGATACCATTTGTCGCACCCTGATTTCTAGGGGATACTCATCGTACGAACTGGATAGCAGATGCTTGGATTATGGGGCATAACTGCTCCCACGTCCCAGCTTCCTGGTAGGCCTGCGCTTATGCGCGACAACACAAGCCCTGCTATTCCACCGTCGATGTAAACTATCCACAAGAGATCAAAGGCACTTCCGTCGACGTACTTCAACCATACACACATGGTACGTCAACGGCGTTGAACAACTGATATCACAACAGATCTCTACGACACAAAAGATTGAAATAACTTGCAAATGGCTCTCATTAGAGCAGAGATAGCAAATACAATCATTCAGGGGGCACATGCCCCAACAATACATCAGTACAGTACAGCGGAAGCATTCAACATGTCTGAGTACAGACAAGAACCAAATAGGCCTAAGAGGCCGGAAACAAACAGACGGAGCCCATCCACGAAGTCTCGGATCCTGCCCGGGTCCGCTATCTACTCGTCAGCAGTCTCGTCATACTCCACGTAGTAGCCACCATGTAGACCCTCGGAAACGTCGTCTGCGTAAACCACAGCCCCAAAGGGGTCAGTACATAAACGTACTGGCAAGCAAGACTCACAGTTCACCAAAGTGTAACCCGTCAACACCAAGCACCGATGCCTTGGGTTCAACGGAAGAAAGGGGATATAAAAGATGCTGCAACTGGCTGCGCTAACCAACTACAGAGATTCTACAACTTCCGGCTAACAGAAAGGAGATAAGATCGAGGATTGTAACCAACTGAAAGATAACTTCAAACAAACCCATCCTGGATCTCGCCCCTTATCCAAAGAAGCAATCCGAGGATAACTCACACAGTTGAAATAATGGTGGTTCAAATTATTGTGTCAATAAGCCTATTACTAGTCAACTTATTAATCGTTGGGTGTAAGGTTGGTAATCATTAGGTTCAAGTTGTCCTGAGTACTTGTTAGCCAGTACTTTCACCAAGTAATCCATAACCACGGAAAACACGGCTTCTCGAGAAGATTATCCCTGCAGGGTTGCACCAATTTGGCCGTACACGCATGAATAACCCGCCAGATGGAAAGGCCCTTCCACCAAGCGGGGCACTCAACACAACTCGACTCTTCTTCGCATCAAGCCCAAAGAACCTTGGGCGCACGGCTAATCGAGCCCCGAAGAAAAGGGACCCTCATAGCACTCTAAGACCGTGTCCCCCTATATGCCGACTACGAAAGTTCCACCCGGGTACCAAGGGCTCGCAAGATCATGCATGCAGCAAATGGAAAACCCGAACTAAATGAGGCGATTTGGACGAGATGCGAATCGAGTCAAATTGAGGGGGGCGCCCATACTCGCTTCCCACATGCGGTTAGTGCGCTCATCATGGATCAGTAGACAAGACCCTTTTCCTATTAGGGTCGACACTAGCAGGCCTCAAAACCACAAAGGGCCTCCTGCCGGTGCCTTATCATCAAATTATTATTAATAGTAACATTAGCATGATTGATTGATTGATTAAACATCGAGCCCCCAGAACATAATGAAATAGTAACTGAAAGTAACGGGTAACAGACTCGAGCAAAACAACCTAAGCATGCTAGTAAGACACTGGCTCAAACAATGGGTTGTAGGAGGGGAGATGAGGCAATATCAGGGTTAAGGGATTCATGTGATGGGTTCGTAACAGAAACAACTACTACTAAGGCCAGCAGAAAAGAACAACGGAAAGTATCGGTAATCAATGTTGAAAGGAACACAGTGGTTCATGTGAGTGATAACTTGCCTGCAAACCCAGTAGCCTGGTACTGAGCTAACTCCTTAGACGGGGTGTCGTAAGTATCGTCGGTCTCAACGTCGTCGTATATCCAGGAAGAAGCAAACAAACAAGGCAGAAAGATAAACAATCATTATCATGGCATTGTGCACAATCAAAGATGATGCATGTCAAGTTAATGGTTGCATCAAAATAAACTAATTGACAAGATAGAAACAGGATTAAATGGACCCATATGCAATTGGATTGCATATTGGAAAGCCCATGAATTATGGTTGAATTAATTGTTTTACAACTAATCATTATATGAAAGTGGATTAGCATGATGCATGGATGAGGAAAACAACAAAATAACAACAATAGAATCAAATGGAAATAGGGCTTAACAAGTTTAGAAATTCATTTATTAATTTAGGAAATTTTGGTTACTTAAAGGTGTCACTCAAGCATTTGTTGTTTTCATCAAGTTAAATTGTTCAAAACAGATAACAAAGTTCATATTTGGAAATAACACACAATTTTAGGTGGAATACATGTTTCACTTGTTGAAAAAGGATTTCAGATGAATTACTTATGAATTAAACAACTTAAACAAGATTTAAATGAATTTAATTCAAACATGAACTTATTTGAATTTTTATTTGTTCAAAGCATTAGACCAAATTCATATTTGAAAAGTTTATACTTTTAGGGTTGGAAAACATATTTTATATGTCCCAAAAGAATTTGTTTTGATCAAGTTATGAAATTACCAATTTTAAATGAATTAAACAAGGTTTAAATTATTTAACCAATTTTAATTATTCAAAACAGAAAACAAAGTTTATATTTGGAAAGAGGGTTTAATTTTGCATGGAAAACATATTTCATTTGTGGAAATTGGATTTAAAATGAGCAAGTTATTATTTTGGCAATTTTAATTGCAATAAACAAGAAACAGTTGTTTTCAGCAATTTAAATTATTCAAAACAGCAAACAAAATTTATATTTGGAAAGTACATGAAAAATTGATTGGAAAACATATTTGGTTTGTGAAATTTGGAATTTTTATGAACAATTTATGAATTTTGCATGTTTAAGTGAATTTGACAAGTTTTCAAAATTTGCACCAATTTAAAATATTCAAAACAGTAAACAAATTTTATATTTGGATAGATCATTTAATTTGGTATTGAAAACATATAAAAAATGTTGAATTTGGAGTTAGGATGATTTATTTAGGCAATTTCCAAAATTGGGTGCAAATCTGCCATTTTTAACTTATTAGGGACTTGGAAATATTATTTCAGGGGTCTAGATTTTATACCAGGGGCCTAGGTGTGATTTCCTATAAGTTCTAGGACCAAAACATTGCAAAACAAAAAGGTTTTTAATTGTGCAGGGGGTGGGAATTGATCCCTGCACCTCCTGCTAGCGCACAGGGAACCTGAACCAGTGGGCTGGTACTGCTCGGTTGTAACAGGAAGGGGCAGCAGGGGGTAAAGGCTTTCGCTGCGGCTTAGTTTCTGAAACTAACTGAACACGAACAGGAACAGGTGCACGCAGCGAACAGAACCCACAGAGATCGCTGGCAGCGATCGCTCAAGGGCCGGAGGGGCGCCGAGGGGCTGCACGGCCAAGGGAGAGGGAGGAGGCGTGTGGGGAGAGAAGCGATGGGGGCGGCCTCACCTTGGGGTTCGATGGAGGAGGGAGGTCGGGCGGACAGGTGCAGCAGGCAGTGGCGAACGCCGGCGAAGGAGCGGACGGCGCCGGCGGTGGGGGCCCTCCCGGCTCGAGCCGAGGGGACGGGGCGGATGCTGGAGCTCCACCGTTTCCATTCCCGCCCTCGGGGATCCTCGGAGAGGGCCACCTCGGTGGCGCCAAGGGGGCCAAGTCTCGGCCATGGAAGGGGTTCAGGTTCAGTGAATGTACAGAGCAGAGAGGAGAGAAGGAAGAGGAAGAGGAGATGGAGGCGTTGTGCTAGGGTTAGGGTTAGCAGGGGAATCGGTGGTGGTTTTAAGGGGCAGAGGAGCAAGGTACGGCAGCCATCCTGGAGGGGAGGGAGAGATCGAGTGGTTCTGCTGCGTTCGTACAGTTGACGTCACGCGAGGAAGAAGACAACGTTGAAGGGGGTATCGGGCCAAAAAAATAGATGGGCTTGGGCTGCTGCACTCTCTCCCTCTCCCTGCGTTTCTTTCCTTTTTATTTTGCTTTCTCTTTTTTTTTTGTAGCAAGTTGGAAAAGGAAGAAAACATAAGATTTTGGTGATGAGGACATGCCTAAGGATTATGTGATCACAAGAGAGTTGATAGAAGACCACATGAACATGGTGAAAACAATAAAGCAAGATGGTGAAAACAGTTCATAACAATTGTTATTTCAATAGAACAATTGTTATTCATCAAGATATGGGGATGGTGCCTCCACAAGATCAAATGCACCAAGTGTGGAAAACAATCCAATTATGTTATTCCACACTCATACATGAACAAGGCAAGAGGAAGGCGCCCACAAGGAGCATCAATGCGCCATATACAAGACCTAGTTCAATTAGGATTGGTTTGTATACCAATTTGGCCGCACCCCTTGTGTGGGGGTCGGTTTGTATCTATTTTGGTGTCCTAGTAGGAGTCCTAGTCCAATTAGGTTAGGTGCTTGCGCAAGGGAGCCTTGTGGCCGCACCCCCCCTCTTATATACCCCTTGGGGCGCATAGGAGAGGGTAGACTACGATTGAGATAAACCAAAACCCTATAGCCCCTAGTTGAAACTGCTTGTTAGCCTTTCATACTAGTGGTTCATATGCAAACTTTACGTGATACCTGCTGTTCCACTGGGAATAAGACGGTACAGTACCACTTGTAGTCGGTGGATTACTTGTGCAAGAGTGTGGAGTTGAGAATATCCATTGGGTTGCTATCTGTTGCATTGGCTTCAGGGATCAGCCGGAGAGTTCTTAGTGGCGCACTAGTTATCGATACAGAAGTTATCTGTGAGTTCACTGAGAAGATTGGGCCACCCCTTATCATCTTGGTATCAGATTTACAGGTTGCCTCGGTGAGCTATCAATTTCCCTTTAGTTTTGAGTGTTTTTCATACCTATCCAGAAAATTGCCCCACAAAAAATAGAGTAGATCATTGCCATAGCCTAGATATCACCTTAGTTTTCAATTACTAGTGCTGTCTTTGTGTTAGATTTGTGTTGCTTTTTATCGTTTTTAGTTTCATCTATTTCGGCTAGGTTTAGGGTTCTTGTTCTATCTAGCCGAAACTTATCAAAAAATACCAAAAAGATCCGCTCCAATCCGCACCACAAAACCCTAGTTCTAGTTGGACTCGGTTTCCCTCCCACCCACCGCAAAGCATATCACCGCTGCCACCCCTAGTTGTTTTCGGTTTTCATCTATACCATACCATCCCACCGCTTCCACTAGTTCCTTGTTGCTATCGGATTCATCCCACCGCTGCCGCGTACTAGCCACGCTCGGTTTCGCCCGTATCACCATTACAAAACCCCCCCGAACCACCGCAGCACCCCACACCAATCCCACGCTCGTGCGTTGCCGCGGTACCAAAAGCATCCAAAACGCTGCCGCGCACACGTATCGCTAGCCGCGCCCGAAAATCACCGCAGCGCTCTTACCAAACCGTGTAACGCGGGTGCACGCGCTGCCGCGGTACGAAAACTGCTCGATTCGCTGCCGTCTGCTCTGCCGCGGTACAAAAACCGAACAAATCGCTGCCGTGAATTCCTGCGCGCTGTGAAGTTCTGCCGCGGTACGGTTTCAGTGCGTTTTTCTGCCGTTTTGCTCTGCCGCGGTACCAAAACCGCTGTTTTCTCTGCCGTGGTACCAAATTGTGCTGTTTTCTCTGCCGTGAGCCCCTAGTTGCTGCCGTGAGCTGTTCTAGTCACCTTTTCACCTAGATTTCTTTTGTGATCTCTTTTATTTCCTGTTTTTCATCACTAGGACCATCACCTCCATACCTTGTGAACCTTAGCCACAGCCTTTCTACAGCATTCAAATAGGAACTTTCCCATAAGTATAGCTATTTTGTGCTCTGACAGGTTGCTCATATTTCATCACCACCATTGTGTTCACTTGTGTTTGGTTTATTATTGCTCCTAGCTTAGTGTAAGGCCATTGAAAAATTCAAAAAAAAAATAGAAAAAGCAAAAAGTATAAAAAAAAAAAAGAGAAAAGAGAAAGTGCTAAAAGGCCATATCATTGCTATTGTTTACTAGTTGAGCTTGCCATTGTGACACTTGGTTTTTCTTTGAGCAATCTTGTGCCTGTCAATAAAGAGCCTAGCTAGTGACTTTCTAGTGCATTGCAAAACTCATCCATATATTGCATTGCCACATTTGTCTCCATTGTGTGAGTTTCCTTGGGTATTTTATATCTTCACTAAGACAGCAAATAGGATTGTTACTTTGGTGATTGTTAGGTATCCATACCAAGCCCCACTAAATAACCTTGTTTGCCATTGTGAAAGTTAAAAACCTGGGTATTCTCTTCTTCACACCAAAGTACTTTAATTGCCTCTACTTGTGGTAAGTATCTCTATTCACTTTGGAGTGGTAAGATATCCTATTGTCTTGCTAGATTTTTGAGTGAGTTGTGAGAGGCACCACAACCTATACTTGTTTCTATTACACTAACCTACTAATGGATCTTTCTAGTGGTGATCTTGTGCAGCAAAAGAAGGACCATAAGGAGGGAGTTAATTGGAGAGAGTATGAGGCTCTTAGAGATGTTTTGGCAAAGGAGATAGTGGACAATCATAATGGACTCAAACAATTTGTTCAAGATGCATGTGATCCCTTATATGAGGCTCTCCAAGCTATGGAGACCAAGATGGAGGCCACACACAAATTGGCCGAGACTAATGGAGGGGAAGTGAGATCAATCCATGATTCTATTGCTCAAATGACTACTACCCTTGCTGGACTTCAAACCATGATTCAAACAAGAATGCCTCTTATTGATGATGACAATGCTAGTGTCCATAGTGATGCTAATAATGGAGTGGAAGCTATTGGTGCAAGAAATCAAGTTCATGGCCGAAATAGAGAGGAAAGAGGCCTAGGAGGATATAATGGCCGAAACCAAAATTTTGGAGAAAGAAGAATGCCAAACAATGTGGTGCAAGCTAATCCTAGAGAAGATGGTTTGAGTAAGCCTAAATTTTCTATTCCATCATTTAGCTTTGATAATATGGATGTGGAAGAATACTTGCTATGGGAGTTGAAGATGGAAAAACTATGGAGAATGCATGAGTACAATGGGGATAGAAAGATCAAATTGGCTTCAAGTGAGTTTGATGGTTATGCTCTTAGATGGTGGGATGAGCTTTTGAGGAAGAGACAAGAAGATGGAGAATTGCCCATTGTCACTTGGAATAACATGAAGAGGATCATGAGAGATAGATTTGTTCCACCAAATTACATAAGGCAACAATTTGATCAATTGCAACAATTGAGGCAAGGAACTATGAGTGTTGATGCTTACTATCAAGAGATGGAACTAATTATGCAAAGAGCACGTGTGAGAGAACAATTGGAGCAAACAATGCAAAGATTCCTTTCGGGTTTGAACTACAAAATCAAAGGCATTGTGAGGCATCATCAATACCAAAATATCCATGAGCTATTACACCATGCAAGGGAGGCCGAAGCACATATTCTTGAGGAAGCAAAAATTACCAATAGAACAAGGGATAGATTTCAATGGAGATCATCTACCACTCCTAGTACACCACCTCCACCAATTCCATCTTCCAGTTTTCGAGGTGATCCATCATCCAAACCCGAGCCTAGTGTGTCTAATACAAAGAAATCATCACATCCAGCAGCAAGTGCTTCAGGTTCTAGTGCTCCTACTACAAGGAATAGAGATATGACATGCCACACATGTGGAGGAAAAGGGCACTTCAAGAGGGATTGTCCAAATACAAAAGTGATGGTGATCAATGAGAATAATGAGTATGAAACAGGTGATGATGTTGATCCCAATGATCTTGATGATGATGATGGTTATTTGAGTGATACTCCTTTGGATGCTTATGCTACTACTTTGCCATCTATTATATGCACACAAAATTCATTAAGTGTGGTGCCTAGTCCTGAAAATCAAAGGTGCACTCTATTTCAAACAAAGGCTGTTATTGGTCCCAACATGGCTTGCAAAGTCATTATTGATGGAGGAAGTTGCAGAAATTTGGCTAGCAAAGAGCTATGTGCAAAACTCAATTTGAAATATATGCCACACCCTTCTCCTTATCATATCCAATGGTTGAGTAGCACGGGACAAATGAAGGTTTCTTTTATGGTGAGAGTGGAGTTCCAAATTGGACCTTACAAGGATGTCATTGAGTTTGATGTGGTACCCATGACAGTTTGCCATCTTTTATTGGGAAGACCTTGGCAATTTGATAGAAGTGTGAAGCATGAAGGAAGAGCAAATACTTATGAGCTATATCATCATGGGAAGACTATTGTTTTGAGGCCCATGACTCCACAACAAATAATACAAGAGTCCCAATCCAAAATTGATATGAGAGTGGAAAAAGAAAGAGAGAAGGATGAGGGAACACCAAAAATTCATGCTATGGAGAAGGAGAGCAATACCAATTCGAGTGGAAAGAGTCTTTTAACTAATGCCATAATTTTTCCTAGTGTTGTTTCTTGTGCACAGATTGCTATTGAAGAAAGGGAGCACCAAGAAACATCACACAAGTTGCAGGAATATGCCACGGATACAAGTACTTTTGCTTGTGCTATGAAGGTTATTTTTGAAGAAAGGGAGACACAACCTTCAAATACACAAGTTATTGAGGAGATCATACCTACTACACATGAGGAGGTTAGTATTGATAAGGGTATGGATTTCGGTTTGGTAACTACAAGTAGTGAATTATGTGATAATTTTCAACCATATAAACTTATAAATTCGAAATTTCACAATGTGGTTTTTATTACACATAAAGAAGTACTTGCTATGATACCTTCTAGTGATATTATATATTATGACATGTTAAAAGAACCAATTAATATGAAATATGCTATGGATAAATTTGGTTATGATGATTCTAGCACATATGATAAAAGTTTCAAAATTTACTTGATTGGTGATTATAATGTGGATAAAATTTTTATGATACATCACATGTGTGTTACTTATGCTAAAGTGGCCGAATTACATCAAGTGTTCTCTTGGATAGATGATTATAGAGATGATATTATACCTATGTTTATTTCACCACACTATGGGTTGGATACATGTACTAGTAAATCAAACTACACTTATATTTGCAATTTTGATTGCCATGAGATGAAAGAATATGATTTTTATGTGTGGTTTTCATACAAATTTCGTGGTCATATGATATATACACTATATTGTGTTTTGCTAACAACTAATGAGTACCATTATATATACATATATGGTGCATACACTTTGTTCTTTTTGTTTCTTCCACTTTCAGATTATCACAAGACGAGGACGTCTTGTCTTGAAGAAAGGGAGGATGATGAGGACATGCCTAAGGATTATGTGATCACAAGAGAGTTGATAGAAGACCACATGAACATGGTGAAAACAATAAAGCAAGATGGTGAAAACAGTTCATAACAATTGTTATTTCAATAGAACAATTGTTATTCATCAAGATATGGGGATGGTGCCTCCACAAGATCAAATGCACCAAGTGTGGAAAACAATCCAATTATGTTATTCCACACTCATACATGAACAAGGCAAGAGGAAGGCGCCCACAAGGAGCATCAATGCGCCATATACAAGACCTAGTTCAATTAGGATTGGTTTGTATACCAATTTGGCCGCACCCCTTGTGTGGGGGTCGGTTTGTATCTATTTTGGTGTCCTAGTAGGAGTCCTAGTCCAATTAGGTTAGGTGCTTGCGCAAGGGAGCCTTGTGGCCGCACCCCCCCTCTTATATACCCCTTGGGGCGCATAGGAGAGGGTAGACTACGATTGAGATAAACCAAAACCCTATAGCCCCTAGTTGAAACTGCTTGTTAGCCTTTCATACTAGTGGTTCATCTGCAAACTTTACGTGATACCTGCTGTTCCACTGGGAATAAGACGGTACAGTACCACTTGTAGTCGGTGGATTACTTGTGCAAGAGTGTGGAGTTAAGAATATCCATTGGGTTGCTATCTGTTGCATTGGCTTCAGGGATCAGCCGGAGAGTTCTTAGTGGCGCACTAGTTATCGATACAGAAGTTATCTGTGAGTTCACTGAGAAGATTGGGCCACCCCTTATCATCTGGTTAGCAAAAAAAATGTTATAAAAATTTAGTTAAGCTAGTTGGGTTAGAAGAAAACATTAGCCAAGTTGATGAGGACATCCCTAGCTCTTCACCTATTGTTGAACATGAAGATCCACCAATTAAAGCTAATGAAGTAAGGATTGGTCCAATGACAAGATCAGGGACCAAGCTATTACAACAACAGGTGAATTCACTCCTACTTGAGTTTAATGTTTCTAATAATGAGAACTTTATACTACCTAAGTCATTGCATCTATGTGTTCTTAGGTTTATTGATAACACAAACATTGATGGAGATCATGGAGAGAAGATTCACATGGATGAAGATGAGCTAGAAGAGGAGAGGATGATCAAGTGCTAAGGATGGTGAAAACAAGCATTACAATTATTATTTCATAAGGGGATGAGTGCCTCCACAAGATGAAATGCACTCATACATGAAACAAGCAAGTGGAGGGCGCCCACATAGCATATCAATGCGCCATAATAGTTAGTTTTGGTTTCCATAACCAATTTGGCCGAATTCCTTGTGTATGGAATCGGTTTGTATCCATATATGTGAGTCCTAGTCCTAGTAGGAGTCCTAGTCCAGTAGGGGAGGCTTGAGCGCAGGGGCTTCTCTCCTAACCATAGACAGCCTCTTATGTTTGGAGAGAACACAAAACAATTATTCTGCCTCCTCTTCTTCCATGAGTTCTCCAATGCTTTGCTCCATGATTCCATGCTCCTTGCCTCCAATAATGTTTGTGTTATAAATAAACCTATCATACATAAATACATATGCTTAGGTAGTATAACATTCTTATAAACACAAATAACATGCATTACTAGGAAAGAATTCACCTTATCATGAACAGTAGTGAGGCTCAATATTTCCTTCCAATTAAAGCATGGAAAATCCTCATGGACCCCTATTATATCCATATCATTAGTGGCGCACTAGTTATCAATACAGAAGTTATCTGTGAGTTCACTGAGAAGATTGGGCCACCCCTTATCATCTTGGTATCAGATTTACAGGTTGCCTCGGTGAGCTATCATAATTTTACCCTTTAGTTTGAGTGTTTTATTTCCTATCCAGAAAAAGCCCCACAAAAATAGTTTTAGTTTTTGCCATAGCCTAGATATCATCTTAGTTTCAATTACTAGTGCTGTCTTTGTGTTAGATTTGTGTTGCTTTTTATCGTTTTTAGTTTCATATTTTTCGGCTAGGTTTAGGGTTTTGTTCATCTAGCCGAGTTCATATCAAAAAAATACCAAAAAGAACCGCAGCCATCCACCAGATCCACCCCAATCCGAGTCCATCTAGTGTTCATATCAAACCGCACCACATCCTTCTCCAACTCGGATTCCCTTCCCACCCACGCAAACCACCCACCGCTGCCTTCCCCTACTCACCATCGGATTCCCACCTTGCCGCTGCCGCGCCCTAGCTGCTATCGGATTGGCACCGTAACGCGCTTACAAAATCCACCCCGAGCCCCGCAGCGCAACACACCATCGCCTCGCTAGCGCGCTGCCGCGGTACCAAAAACCGCAAAAACGCTGCCGCACCCACGTCTTACGCGCCCGCGCCAAATCCCCGCAGCGCGCTTACCAGCAGCCATAACGCGCAAGTGCGCTCTGCCGCGGTACGATTTCTGCGTGTTTCTCTGCCGTATTGCTCTGCCGCGGTACCAAAACCGCTGTTTTTCCTGCCGTGAGGAGTTGTTGCTGCCGTGAGCTGTTGAATCTCTGCCGTGGCACAGTTTTTGACTGTTTTGGCTGCCGTACACTCTGCCGTGGCTCCAAATTGAGCTGTTTTCCTGCCGTGAGGGTTAAGTGCTGCCGTGAGCTTTTCTAGCTAGAATTTCACATAGATTTTTCTGTTTTCTCTTTTATTTTCCTGTTTTTCATCTCTAGGACCAATATATCCGTACCCTTGTGAACCTTAGCCACAGCCTTTCTACAGCATTCAAATAGGAACTTTCCCACAAGTATAGCTATTTTGTGCTCTGACAGGCTGCTCATATTTCATCACCACCATTGTGTTCACTTGTGTTTGGTTAATTGTTGCTCCTAGCTTAGTGTAAGGCCATTGAAAAATTCAAAAAAAAAATAGAAAAAGCAAAAAGTATAAAAAAAAAAAATAGAAAAGAGAAAAGAGAAAAGTGAAAGTGCAAAAAGGCCATATCATTGCTATTGTTTACTAGTTGAGCTTGCCATTGTGACACTTGGTTTTTCATTGAGCAATCTTGTGCCTGTCAATTAAGAGCCTAGCTAGTGACTTTCTAGTGCATTGCAAATTTCCATCCACATATTGCTTTGCCACATTTGTCTCCATTGTGTGAGTTTCCTTGGGTATTTTATATCTTCACTAAGACAGCAAATAGGATTGTTACTTTGGTGATTGTTAGGTATCCATACCAAGCCCCACCAAATAACCTTGTTTGCCATTGTGATAGTTAAAAACCTGGGTATTCTTTTCTTCACACCAAAGCACTTTAATTGCCTCTACTTGTGGTAAGTATCTCTATTCACTTTGGAGTGGTAAGATATCCTATTGTTTTGCTAGATTCTTGAGTGAGTTGTGAGAGGCACCACAACCTATACTTGTTTTATTTTCA
Organism: Alopecurus myosuroides; assembly: GCA_028641055.1. Lineage (NCBI taxonomy): Eukaryota > Viridiplantae > Streptophyta > Magnoliopsida > Poales > Poaceae > Alopecurus > Alopecurus myosuroides. The sequence goes on along the minus strand of CM054063.1, from coordinate 117,067,052 downwards.
CTAACCTTCTAATGGATCCTTCTAGTGATGAACTTGTGCAGCAAAAGAAGGACCAAACCGAGGTGGTGAAGTGGAGGGAGTATGAGGCATTAAGGGATGTGTGTAGCAAGAACTTGGATGATGCTGTTGGTCCTCTTTATGAGCAAGTTGATGATGTCAAGAAGGATGTGGCAACTACCAAAAAGTTGGCCGAAACCAATAGTGCACAATTGAGAACAATGCAAGATGCTATTGATGCTATCACCAATAAAATGACTGATCTTACAACTTTGCTTGAAGCTCGGTTACCACCCCTTGATGATGACAATGCAAGTATCCATAGTGATGCCAATAATGGGGATGATGTTTTTCTTGGCCGTGGAGCAAGAGAAGGAAGAGGCCGAGATCAAATAGGCCGAGCTAGACGTGTGCCTTTACCCAATGCTAATGAAAATAGAGAGGATATCTTGGGTAAGCCAAAATTCTCAATTCCAGCTTTCAGTTTTGATACCATGGATGTGGAAGAATATTTGCTATGGGAATTGAAGATAGAGAAACTTTGGAGATTGCATGATTACAATGAGGATAGAAAGATTAAGTTGGCATCTTCTGAGTTTGATGGTTATGCTCTTAGATGGTGGGATAATCTTGTGAGAAAGAGACATAATGATGGAGAATTGCCCATTGTTACTTGGAACACCATGAAGAGGCTTATGAGAGAAAGATTTGTTCCTCCAAATTACATAAGGCAACAATTTGACAAATTACAACAATTGAAGCAAGGTACCAAGACAGTTGATGCTTATTATCAAGAGATGGAGATGATTATGCAAAGAGGTCGTGTGGAAGAACAAATTGAGCAAACAATGCAAAGGTTCCTTTCAGGGTTACACTATAAAATCAAGGGCATTGTGAGGCATTATCAATATACCAATATGAATGATTTACTCCATCATGCTAGAGAGGCCGAATCACATATCTTGGATGAAGCACAAAATTTGGCTAGAGCAAAGAGTAGATTTCCTTTGAGATCAGCTATTACTCCTACTACTTCAACACCACCACCTCCATCATCAAATTCTAGAGGTGCTACATCAAATTTTCGAGGTGCTACTTCATCCAAATCCGAGGCTAGTGTGGCTAATACAAGGAAAACACCACAACCAACACCAAGTGCTTCGGGTTCTAGTGCTCCTACTACAAGGAATAGAGATATTACATGCCACACATGTGGAGGAAAAGGGCACTTCAAGAGGGATTGTCCAAATTCCAAAGTGATGATTATCAATGAGGACAATGAGTATGAGACAGGTGATGATGTTGATCCCAATGATCTTGATGATGATGATGGATATTTGAGTGATTCTCCTTTAGATGCTTATGCTACTACTATGCCTTCTATTATTTGCACCCAAAATTCATTGAGTGTGGTGCCTAGTCCTGAAACTCAAAGGTGCAATTTATTCCAAACAAAGGCTGTTATTGGTCCCAACATGGCTTGCAAAGTCATTATTGATGGAGGGAGTTGTAGGAACTTGGCAAGCAAGGATTTATGTGCCAAGTTGAACCTAAAATATTTACCACATCCAAGTCCCTATCATATACAATGGTTGAGTAGCAGTGGACAAATGAAGGTATCTCATATGGTGAGAGTGGAGTTTCAAATTGGACCTTACAAGGATACTATTGAGTTTGATGTTGTGCCCATGACAGTTTGCCACCTATTATTGGGAAGACCTTGGCAATTTGATAGAAGTGTGAAGCATGAAGGGAGAGCTAATACTTATGAGTTGAATCATCATGGGAGGACTATTATCTTGAGGCCTATGACTCCACAACAAATTATAAATGAGTCCCAATCCAAAATTGCTATAAAAGAGGAAAAAGAGAGAGAGAGGGATGAGGGAACACCAAAAATACAAGCCATGGGGAGTGATAGCAAAACCAATTCGAGTGGTAAAAAGAGAGAGAACCTATTATGCATGTTAGCCACTAAAGAGGATTTGAGGGAATTTAAGGATGATCCTTCATTAGTCCCTATTGTGCTTATTCACAAGGGAGAGATTTTGGTTTCTAATGACATGGCCCCTATTCCTCTTGGTGTTTCCAATGTTTTGCAGGACTTTGAGGATGTTTTTCCACAAGATGTGCCCTCGGGATTGCCACCATTGAGAGGAATTGAACATCAAATTGATTTGATCCCGGGAGCATCTCTCCCAAACCGAGCCCCTTATAGAACCAATCCACAAGAAACAAAGGAGATCCAAAAGCAAGTACAAGAATTGTTGGACAAAGGTTATATTCGGGTTAGTCTTTCTCCTTGTGCCGTTCCCGTTATTTTGGTTCCTAAGAAAGATGGTACTTGGCGCATGTGTGTAGATTGTAGAGCAATTAATAACATCACTATTCGTTATCGTCATCCTATACCACGTTTAGATGACATGTTAGATGAATTAAGTGGTGCTACTCTTTTCTCTAAAATTGATTTGCGTAGTGGATACCATCAAATAAGAATGAAAGAGGGAGATGAATGGAAAACTGCTTTTAAGACAAAATTTGGTTTATATGAGTGGTTAGTAATGCCCTTTGGTTTAACTAATGCACCTAGTACTTTTATGAGATTAATGAACCATATTTTGAGAGACTTTATTGGTAGATTTGTGGTAGTTTATTTTGATGATATTCTCATATATAGCCACAATGAACATGACCACATGGATCACATTAGACAAGTTTTGCAAGTGCTAAGAACTAATAAATTGTATGGAAATCTTGAGAAGTGCACTTTTTGCAAAGATAAAGTAATATTTCTTGGTTATGTTGTTTCTAAGCATGGAATTGAAGTTGATCAATCTAAAATTGAAGCTATTCGAAATTGGCCAATTCCAACTAATGTGAGTCAAGTTAGAAGTTTTAATGGGCTTGCTAGTTTCTATAGAAGATTTGTGCCTAATTTTAGTACAATTGCTGCCCCTTTGAATGATCTAACTAAGAAAGGTGTTAATTTTGAATGGGGTGTTTCACAAGATATTGCTTTTGATACTTTGAAAGAGAAGTTGATTTCGGCCCCATTACTTATGCTTCCAAATTTTGATAAACAATTTGAGATTGAATGTGATGCTAGTGGCATAGGTATTGGAGGTGTGCTCATGCAAGAAAAGAAACCTATTGCCTATTTTTCTGAAAAATTGAATGGTGCACAATTGAATTATTCTGTTTATGATAAGGAATTATATGCACTTGTGAGAGTTTTAGAAGTATGGAAACATTATTTGTGGCCTAAAGAATTTATTATCCATAGTGATCATGAAGCATTGAAATTTTTAAAGTGCCAAAATAATTTGAATAAGAGACATGCTAAGTGGGTTGAGTTCATTGAATCTTTTCCATACATTATAAAACATAAAGAGGGATTGGATAATGTAGTTGCTGATGCTTTGTCAAGGAAAAATATGTTACTCTCAAATTTAGAAATCAAGGTTTCGGGTTTGGAGGGTATTAGAGATTTATATGATGAAGATAATGAATTTTCCATGCCATTTAATAAATGTGTTAACACTAAAGCATGGGAAAAATTTCATATACATGATGGGTACTTGTTTAGAGCTAACAAATTGTGTATTCCCGAGTGTTCTTTGCGTTTATTTTTGATCCAGGAATCTCATAGTGGAGGATTGATGGGACACTTTGGAAGAGAGAAAACATTGTTGATGTTGGCAGAAAATTTCTATTGGGCACACATGAGAAGAGATGTGTATAGATTGGTGCAAAGATGTATTACTTGCAACAAATCCAAATCAAAATTGAAGCCCCATGGATTATATACACCATTGCCATCACCAAGTACACCATGGGAAGATATTAGCATGGATTTCGTGTTGGGATTGCCAAGAACAAAAAGAGGACATGATTCTATCTTTGTGGTTGTGGATAGATTTTCAAAGATGGCTCATTTTATTCCATGCCACAAGAGTGATGATGCTTCTCACATTGCCAATTTGTTCTTTAGAGAGATTGTGAGATTGCATGGAGTTCCAAGGACTATAGTTTCAGATAGAGATGTCAAGTTCATGAGTTACTTTTGGAAGACACTTTGGGGTAAGCTTGGCACTAAGCTATTATTTTCCACTACTTGCCACCCCCAAACTGATGGACAAACTGAGGTGGTTAATAGAACATTGTCCACTTTGCTAAGAGGTATGATCAAGAAGAATTTGAAGGAGTGGGAGGAGTGTTTGCCCCATGTGGAATTTGCTTACAATAGAGCTGTGCATTCAACTACTCAATTATGTCCTTTTGAGGTAGTGTATGGCTTCAAGCCTATTACTCCTCTTGATTTATTACCACTTCCTTTACATGAGAGAGTTAATATGGAGGCTTCAAAAAGGGCTGATTTTGTGAAGAAGATTCATGAGAAAACAAAAGAAGCAATTGAGAAGAAAGGAAAACATGTGGCTGAAAGAGTAAACAAGAAAAGGAAGGAACTTATATTTCGGCCAGGAGATATGGTTTGGGTACACTTCAGAAAAGATAGATTTCCAACATTGAGAAAGTCCAAGTTGATGCCTAGAGGAGCTGGTCCTTACAAAGTTATATCAAGGATCAATGATAATGCATACAAGATTGACCTCCCAATTGATGAGTTTGGTGTTAGTAATTCTTTTAATGTGGCTGATTTGACACCTTACCATGGAGATGATTTAGCATCGAGGTCGATGCCTTTTCAAGAGGGGGAGGATGATGAGGACATCCCTAGCTCTTCACCTATTGTTGAACATGAAGATCCACCAATTAAAGCTAATGAAGTAAGGATTGGTCCAATGACAAGATCAAGGACCAAGCTATTACAACAACAGGTGAATTCACTCCTACTTGAGTTTAATGTTTCTAATAATGAGAACTTTATACTACCTAAGTCATTGCATCTATGTGTTCTTAGGTTTATTGATAACACAAACATTGATGGAGATCATGGAGAGAAGATTCACATGGATGAAGATGAGCTAGAAGAGGAGAGGATGATCAAGTGCTAAGGATGGTGAAAACAAGCATTACAATTATTATTTCATAAGGGGATGAGTGCCTCCACAAGATGAAATGCACTCATACATGAAACAAGCAAGAGGAGGGCGCCCACATAGCATATCAATGCGCCATAATAGTTAGTTTTGGTTTCCATAACCAATTTGGCCGAATTCCTTGTGTATGGAATCGGTTTGTATCCATATATGTGAGTCCTAGTCCTAGTAGGAGTCCTAGTCCTAGTAGGGGAGGGATTGCTTGCGCAAGAGAGCCTTGTGGCCGCACCCCTCCACCTATATATGTGTCCCACCTGCGTGTGGTTGAGGTAGACTACGATTGAATCAAACAAACCCCATAGCCCCTAGTTGAAACTGCTTGTTAGCCTTTCATACTAGTGGTTCATCTGCAAACTTTACGTGATACCTGCTGTTCCACTGGGAATAAGACGGTACAGTACCACTTGTAGTCGGTGGATTACTTGTGCAAGAGTGTGGAGTTAAGAATATCCATTGGGTTGCTATCTGTTGCATTGGCTTCAGGGATCAGCCGGAGAGTTCTTAGTGGCGCACTAGTTATCAATACAGAAGTTATCTGTGAGTTCACTGAGAAGATTGGGCCACCCCTTATCACAAGTTTTGTTTTCGGAAAACTTTAAAATTGCTTGATGTTTGTTTGAATTTCAAATTTGGATGCATTTTAATTAAGTGATCATTTAATAAAACAAACTTTGAATAGGGGAACCCCTATGATTTAATGTGTTTAAGGATTACAATTTTGAGATGAATTTCATGGTTTCAATTAGGTACTGATTTGAAATACATTTGATTTGAAATTGGATTGAAATAGAATTAATTGATTGAAATAAAAGCACCATTTTATTAGTTGATCAACATGGAATAAAATGGAACAATTTGGTTGTTTTCACTTGTTATTTTTATTCCAAAAGTTGTAACAGAACAAGTATGAAAACATTGTTTGAGTAAGGTTTGAATTTGAGTTGTGAAAACAGTGGAAAACAAATGCAACAATTTACAAACAAAAGCAAACAACATGGAAACAATATGATGACATGATGCAATACTTAAACAAGAAATCAATCATTGTAAGGGGAGTTTTCATACTTGGGATGTTACATGGGGGTAAACCGCGGGGGTGGGATTCGATCCCACGACCCCCTGTGCGTTGCGCGGCTGCGCTAGCCACTGCGGTAGCTGAAAGTTTGTTGACAGGTAAGGCTCGGGGGGGTTAACCTTCAGCTAGCGGTGCTAACTGAACTTTATGCAGGTTCTTTTCTGAACCTCGACGGAGGCAGGCGGCAGCTGTGGCTCCGGTGGCCGTTGCCGTGCTGCGGCGTGGTGCGTGCGCTGTGGGTGCGTGTGTGTTGCGAAGGGAAAAAGGAGAGTACAGCGAGAGGGAGGAAGGGGAGGTGATCACCTCGGGCGAAGGAGGAGCAGGCGGCTTGGCTCGGTGGTGTCGACCGTCGACGAAGAGGAGGTCGGCGGCGGCGCTCCGGGCCTTCCCCGTCCGCGCTGAGTGGTCGGGGAGGATGAGGGTGGCGAGGAGGTCCGATTCCCGGCCCTACCCTGCTCGGAGGGGGACCAGGTCGCCGGCGATCGCCGGAGGGAGGAGGTGGGGTTTCGGTGGGGTTCAGTTACAAAGAGGGGCAGAGGTGCAGTTGCAGAGAGAGAGGAAGAGAAAATGGAGGCGGGGGAGAGGAAGAGAGGGAGGTAGGTCTAGGGTTAGGTGAGGAGGTGCTCGGGCTAGGGCTATAAGGGGAAGGTGGGCGAGCTCATGGCCGTCCCTGCTCTGCTGCTGCTACGTGGGTGCCCTGGATGGGGTGCCGTACAAGGAAGAAGAAAGGAGGGGGTACCGGGCCGAGGGGGAGAGGTGGGCTGGCCCAACTGGGCTGGCTTGCCCCCTCTCTCTCTTATTTAATTTTTGTTTCTGTTTTATTTTTTTGCTGAAAAGGAAAAGAGAAAAAGGAAGGGTTTTTAGGGTTTAGAATAATTAGGAAAAATTTGTATTTGATTAGGTTTTGTAACAGCACCTAAATGCAACTTTTGTTTTCTCAAACATTTCAAATTTGTTGATGTTTGTAATTTAATTGAAATTGAGTAATTTTGATATTAGATGAATAATGGTGACTTAAGCAATTTAAATTTTTTTTTGATTTCAAGTTAATTTGAAACAAAGGAGAGTTTTGTAATTTTCATAAAGTTCAAAAGGGTTGCTGTTTGGTAAATTAAGTGAATTTGAAAGGAATTTGAATTAAGTGAATTTGCTATTAAATGAATTATTAAAACTTAAACAATTTGATGGTTTGAACTTTATAGTTTAATAAAAACAACTTGATGTTTTGATTTGGATAATTTTATTTGAAAATTGTAACAGCACAAGTATGAAACAAATATTTGAATTTGGTTTGAAAATTCAAATAGAAAACAAGGGAAAACAAAGGAAAACAGAGGAAAACAATTGAAAAACAAAGCAAAACAAATGCAATGAACATGATGTCATGATGCAAAACATAAAATAACAGAGAGCAAACATTCTAATGGATGTTTTTCATACTTGGGATGTTACAAAACCCTAGCCCCATTGTAGAAAAAGACGGAACTGCTATCCTCGCCCCTCTACGTGAGCCGGAAGGGGGTAGCAAAGTGGAACTATTTGCTTGGTTGTGTCTTTTTAGGCCCATGGAACACCCAATACAATGGTAGGGCCCACCTATTGGCAAGGTTCCCCGCGTTCCGTCAGATCCGGGAGTTTCGGGGCGTGTGAGTAGTCTTGGAACCCGGAAGAGGGAATCCGACGCCGGTGAGGCCATAACACAGGGAGTGATGGTATATTTGGCATCCAATACACATGGAACACTCTAACACAAATGGTATGCCATACCATGGGACTTGGTGGGATTCATACGCTCCGGAGCCCCTCTCCGGTGAAACCCTAGCCCCGTTGTAGAAAAAGACGGAACTGCCGTCCTAGCCCCTCTGCGTGAGCCGGAAGGGGGTAGCAAAGTGGAACTAGTTTCTTGGTTTTGTCATGTTAGGCACAAGGAACACCCAAGACAATGTTAGGGCCCACCTATTGGAAAGGTGCCCCGCGTTCCGTCAGATCCGGGAGTTTCGGGGTGTGTGAGCAGTCCTGGAACTCGGAAGAGGGAATCCGATGCCGGTGAAGCCATAACACAGGGAGTGATGGGATCTTTGGCTTCCAAGACACATGGAACACTCAAACCAACATGGTATGGCATACCATGGGACTTGGTGGGATCCATACGCTCCGGAGCCCCTGTCCGGTTAAACCCTAGCCGCGAAAGACGGAACTGCCGTCCTAGCCCCTCTGCGTGAGCCGGAACGGGGTAGCAAAGTGGAACTAGTTGCTTGGTTTTGTCATGTTAGGCACAAGGAACACCCAGGACAATTTTAGGGCCCACCTATTGGAAAGGTGCCCCGCGTTCCGTCAGATCCGGGAGTTTCGGGGTGTGTGAGCAGTCCTGGAACTCGGAAGAGGGAATCCGATGCCGGTGAAGCCATAACACAGGGAGTGATGGGATCTTTGGCATCCAAGACACATGGAACACTCATACAAACATGGTATGGCATACCATGGGACTTGGTGGGATCCATACGCTCCGGAGCCCCTCTCCGGTTAAACCCTAGCCCCATTGTAGAAAAAGACGGAACTGCTATCCACGCCCCTCTACGTGAGCCGGAAGAGGGTAGGAAAGTGGAACTAGTTGCTTGGTTGTGTAATTGTAGTCCCAAGGAACACCCAATAAAATGGTAGGTCCCACCTATTGGCAAGGTTCCTCCCGTTCCGTCATCTCCGGGAGTTTCGGGGTGCGAGTAGTCCTGGAACCCGGTAGAGGGAATCCGACGCCTGTGAGGCCATGACATAGGGAGTGATGGTATATTTGGCATCCAATACACATGGAACACTCTAACACACATGGTATGGCATACCATGGGACTTGGTGGGATTCAGACGCTCCGGAGCCCCTCTCCGGTGAAACCCTTGCCCCGCTGTAGAAAAAGATGGAACTGCTGTCCTGGCCCCTCTATGTGAGCCGGAAGAGGGTAGAAAAGTGGAACTATTTGCTTGGTTGTGTCATGTTAGGCCCAAGGAACACCCAATACAATGGTAAGGCCCACCTATTGGCAAGGTTCCCCGCGTTCCGTCAGATCCGGGAGTTTCGGGGCGTGTGAGCAGTCCTGGAACCCGGAAGAGGGAATCCGATGCCGGTGAGGCCATAACACAGGGAGAAATGGTATCTTTGGCATACAATACACATTTAACACTCTAACACACATGGTATGCCATACCATGGGACTTGGTGGGATTCATACGCTCCGGTGCCCCTCTCCGGTGAAACCCTGGCCCCGTTGTAGAAAAAGACGGAACTGCCGTCCTGGCCCCTCTACGTGAGCCGGAAGGAGGTAGCAAAGTGGAACTAGTTGCTTGTTTGTGTCATGTTAGCCCCAAGGAACAACCAATACAATGGTAGGGCCCACCTATTGTCAAGGTTCCCCGCGTTCCGTCAGATCCGGGACTTTCGGGGTGTGTGAGCAGTCCTGGAACCCGGAAGAGGGAATCCGACGCCGGTGAGGCCATAACACAGGGAGTGATGGTATATTTGGCATCCAAGACACATGGAAAACTCTAACACACATGGTATGCCATACCATGGGACTTGGTGGGATTCAGACGCTCCGGAGCCCCTCTCCGGTGAAACCCTAGCCCCGTTGTAGAAAAAGACGGAACTGCCGTCCTGGCTCCTCTGCGTGAGACGGAAGGGGGTAGAAAAGTGGAACTAGTTTCTTGGTTTTTTCATGTTAGTTCCAAGGAACACCCAAGACAATGTTAGGGCCCACCTATTGGAAAGGTTCCCCGCGTTCCGTCAGATCCGGGAGTTTTGGGGTGTGTGAGATGTCCTGGAACTCGGAAGAGGGAATCCGATGCCGGTGAGGCCATAACACAGGGAGTGATGGGATCTTTGGCTTCCAAGACACATGGAACACTCAAAAACACATGGTATGGCATACCATGGGACTTGGTGGGATCCATACTGTCGTGGGATAATCACGGCAGACGTTACCGGGGATAACTTATCTTGGGGCAAGACAACACAGGCGTTTGGGAGAGGGTTTAGCTCAGAGGAAAACATGATGATAGTCGATCTGGTAGCCGGCAATCAATTCGCCGAGTCTCCGATCTCGATATATTAACTCAACTCTCGTGTTACACTGGATGTTCGATATCAGGCGATATTGCTAGAACTCTTGGATCTCTCTCAACTAGTCCTAGGGGCCGGTTTATAAAGCACCCGGACCCCCTGGCTTGCCCTCCAAGGCGCACACTGAATCCTACCCGGACACTGCATACAAACCCTAGCTTTCCTTATCGTAACCCACAATCCGGGTTACCAAGCCTATGAACTTGGGCCTTCTAGAAGTTCCCTTATCCTTAGCCGGATCCTGCGCAGTGTCCTTTAGGCCGGGTTATACCTTGGAGTTGGCCTACCGGGTTACTATCCCTCCATCAGTAGTCCCCAGAATAGCTTGGGCTTCACGAGATTCTCTTTGAAGCGCACGCTATTCCCTGCAAAATTATCAAACTTACAAATTCAATGGAGGCCGGGTTAAACTGCTTTAATAAACAGCTAGGCCTAACTCCAAGGTGGCCATATAATAACCCGGGTTTCTCCAAGTCCTTTGCTCAGCTTTTCCGAGTCAACACCCTGATAAGAATGTTTCAAGATCTGATTCACTTTACTCGATAATTGCCCCTAGTGTTGCGGAGAAGATCTCCTTCTTATCTCTGTCCGGATATCTCGGTCAGCAGTTAAAGCATATCTCGCAAAATCCGTGCAGGTGACCTTTATCCCGAAATTGCCGGCTTCCGCCCGTTGGAATAGGTTTACCCGCCCGCACCTTATAAATAGGTGCCCAAAAGATAACCTAGATCCCAACATTTCATTCCAGCTCCTTCTCCTTCCTCACCTCTCGCGCTCACGCAACACTACCACAGGAATCTCAAGCTTGCCACCGGAACAAAACCGCCGCCGGCTACGTTCGCCCTCGAAACGCTCCGCGCCGCCACCAAGCTCCGCCACCGCGCCCTCATCCTGCCCGTCGAGAGTTGCAAAGGGGCATTCAGACCGCGCCATCTGCCGCCATTACTTTAGACTCCAATCTCTTCCAGTAAGTCCCTTGTATTCATTAATCCAGCCTCGCAATTTTTGATTTACTCTAGATTGGATCTAGATCAACCCGCGGGTCGTTTTTCTTGTTGCGCCGGATTAGATTACTTAGATGCTTGCTAGTTCGTCCAATAGCCTGATTGACGATCTCTCACCACCCTCCTACCATTATTAATCATCAGTTTCTTCGTAGAACTGTTCGCAAATTTTCCGATCTAGATCCATTTCACCCCAATTTTCCGCGCATGTCATTGACACTCGGAAAATCCTCCTCTTCCAGCTCTTTTTCTTGCAGTAGATACATGGGCAATCATCCGTCTTCCTCAAACACCTTTCAATACGTAAGTAACCAATAGTTTCTATAATTATACTTGATACCCGGATACCTTGCAATCTTAACTTCGCGGCACGATACCCGGATAATTCTTAGTTTTCATATCTTCTTGATACTCCGTGCATATACCCGAGTAACCCGGTATTTCCGAGTCTCATTTCATGTATCTTTTTTCTTTGTGTTTTGCAGGTTGATCCCATGGCTCCCAAAAGGCAAGGGAAACAGCCGGCCCAGGCGAAGACAACCCAATCCATATCCGCCAATTGGGGGCGATCCACAGTCACAAAGGCCAAGCTGGAAGAGCTGGCCGAGTTGGGGGTTCTCCCCTCTCAGAAGGACATTCATTGGAGGGCGCCGGGTGACGAGACCCGGCCCACACCCGCCAACGGCGAGGTAATCTGTTTCATAGAGCACGTGACCCGGGGATTCCGTCCTCCGGGTCACCCTTTCTTTCGTCAGGTCTTGAGCCATTATGGCCTCAGGACATTTGACATAGGGCCTAACTCTATGTTGAATATTACTCACTTCATTGTTTTGTCCGAGTCATACTTGTGCACTCCGCCAAGTTTGGCCCTCTTCATTGAACTTTTCCAGTGCAAGCCGTGCCGCGAAAGCGGTGACGGGGCACTTCTCACTTGCGGCGGGGTATCCATCCAACGCCGCAAGAACTCACCAATGCCAACCCTTAATCTGAATTCCCATGTTAAACACTGGCAATTATCCTTCTTTTACTGCCACGACACTTCCTCACCCGGTGAAAAGAAACTGCCGGGTTACTCGGAGGGTCTCCTCGATATTTCTGAAAAATTCAATGCTTTCGCCCCTGACTCGGACAGGGAAGCAATCCTGCCTTTAGTAGCTAGAATAGCCGTCCTCTCCGCCCAAGGTCTTCTTGGGCTCAATTTAGGGAAAACTTGGGTTGATTTCCGAATCCAACCCGATTCTATCCGCACCAAATTGATGTGCGAGTACTCGGGGCACGCCACGGACGCACTCCGATATTCTACCAAGAGCTTTGCAGCCGGCGACACCAACAAAACCATCAAAGGTTTCCTGACGGAAAGACTGGAAGTCACAAAGAACATCGTCGGGTTACGTCCATTTACTCGGGAAAATCCGGCTCCAGCGGTAAGACCCGATACTCATAAGCTTATTTCCACACTTTGACTAGATACTGCTTTTAATTCTTACTTTCATCTTTTTGTCTCAGGCTGATGACCCTTTCTGGAAAGTTGAAACCTCCCCCCCCCCCTCCAGAGACCCGGAAGAGGAAGACGAGCCGGCTAATGATGATGAAGGTTCTTATCCGGATCTTGTATCATCTTCACTTGTATCATTTTCCTCCCATTTTAACTTTTTCCATCAATACATACTCGGCTCGCAGGGCTGGAGGACGAAGAAGAGAAGGATGAGGACGACCCGGAGGCCACCGAATCTGATCAGGAAGTAACAGTCGGGGCCAAGAGGAAGGCCAGAGGAGTGGTTTCCAAGGTTCCTTTCTCTTCTATATCCTCTGAACCTTACTCCTTCGATATCATGCGTAGACTTAACCAACAGTTGTCACACTTGAAGGATCCTCTCCCGGCCAAACGTAGGGTGACCCGGAGTTCTCCGGGTGACGATCCCCTTAACCCCGGTATCACCACCTCACCAGTCCATCGGGTCGGTACTCCTCCACCTCAATCCTCCAAATCCCCTCAGCGTCACCCATCTCCCAACCATCCACGTGCCGGGCAATTCCGGGTTCCGCTATCGGTCCCTTTGACGACTTCATCTGCTTCCAGCAGCGAGCTCCCGCCGGATTACGCTGTAAATACCGGGTAAGTCTTTGCTATATGACATCCTTTCATTCCTGACAACTTTCAATCACTATTGCTAACTGCCTCTCTCCCTTTTCTCTAGCGCTCAAGTCACAGTTAGTGACCCAGAGAACATGGAAACAGATAACCAGAGGACGGAGGAACCAACTGATAAGGCGGACGCCACGGCTGGTGATGAGGCTGAAGACGCCCAAGAACAAGACCCTTTTAGTGACCCGGCCCAACAAGAAGCCGGGTCTCCAAAATCGTCTGAAGACGTGGATGAAGAGATTGAGATCCTGGAGATGAGGGCAGGTTCCCCTAACCCGGATACCCAAACGGTCCGGGTCTCGACCCCAAAGCCGGGAACAGTTCATCAGCCAGACGAACAAGCTGCCGGCTCTTCTGGTGTTCGTCCCGAGGATATGACATTTGCCCAGATGCTTAGTGCTCTTCACACCCTGAAGGCTAAAGAAGAAAATATCCTGGAAGCTTTAATAGCAAAACATGAAGTAAGTCCGAATAACCTCGCTTGTATCTTTATCTAGTCCCCAAGTTCCGAGTGAATTTCTTTGATAATTTGCTTGGAACTCCATAGTATGTCCAACTAATCTTTCCCTGTATCTCCACTCAGGCCTTCGTGACCCAATCTGAGAAGAAATTGGCTAAGGCCACCAAGCTTATTGGAAAGGAGGTGGCTCTGCGTGAGGCGGCCGAAGCTGAGGCTAGGAGGAGTGGGAAGATCACAAGGAAGTACAGGAAGCGGGCTCATGCAGCAGAAGATAACCTAACGAATCTTTCTGTTCAAATTGCTGATACGTATCGCGCTTTGATCGGTATGATTCTTAGCATAATATTCATAATCCGAGTTACCCTGCTGATAAATAGCCGGGTTTCCTTAATCGTGCTCTCATTTCTTTTCTGCAGGTCCGGATGAAGTGATGCCGGACGAAGATGATATTGCCAAGCTGAAAACCATCAAGAGCGTTATCCGGCAGCTATGTGCCGGAACCAAATGGATCCTTCAAGAAATACGGTGGCCGGGTGTTGGGCATGTCAACCTGAAGAGGATGCTGGACGCCTGCTCCACCATTCCCGAGTGGATTTGGCATTGGAAGCATTCGTCTTGTCGAGTTGGGGTAACCCGGGGGCTTGCCCTGGCTAAGGCTTACTTTCCTAAGCTTGAGCCGGCCAAGCTGATGATCGGATTTCCGGAATTCAACCGTGATGGGTCCAAGTTTTCCTCGAAGGATTTCAAGGCCATCCAGAAAGAAGTCCATTACTCGGCAAGCGTGATTGCTGACAGCTTGGAGCTCAATTCCATTGTCCCTTCCTATGGTGCTGTTGGTGAAGCGATTAAGTCGGATCTTCCCAAGCCGTACGATATGCTAGCCCGATGGAAGGAGGAAACTGCCAAGTTGAGGGAGGAAGCTGCAAAAAAGAAGGCTGAAGCCGACTCTGCGCCTGCTACTTCCACACCAGTCGTCCCTCCTCCTGCGCGAGCCGACAATGCTGCTGATCCGGGTGCGGCTGCCACCAATACTAATAACAAGGGCAAGGAGAAGATGGACGCCGCAGCCCAGAATACCGAGTGATACCTGCTACCTGATGCTGTGCCATATGCGCCAGTTGGTCAATAGGCCGTTTAAACAATTATTTCTTGACGACGCGCCTGTGCACCTTTGATGCTGGTACCAAAATTTGTAATGCACTTTAAGTTCTTGATACGCCTTGTGCCTCTTCTGAATGTTGGGATGATTTTATATTTATCCATCTTTGAGCCCACTAGTTCTTGATATCCGACTTTCTTTATGGTTCCTTTTGTGAGACTCGGTTTCCGAGTTTCATGGATTTTGACAAGCGGACTTTTCTCTAAGTCCCCAAGTCCCCCAGACTCGGATGTTAGTGTTTTTCGAGCTTAGTAACAACTTGTTTCTGTTTCAAAATCCCCAGTCCCCAAGGCCCGAATTTCCGAGTCTGGGATGTGTGGTCTTTTCAAAGAGAACAAATTTGTTGTTGCTAAGCCCAAACCCGGAGCCGTTTCACATAGGTAATGAAGTTATGCTTGATAAACGTTGAGTTTCCAGCTATTAGCCTTGTACTCTGCATAACTTGTGGTTTAGATGACCCTTTTGACTATCTTGTACTGTAAGCCGGCTTTCGCGTGGATACCATGTTGTTACATCTATACGAAAACAGGGTCAGGCAAGTCCCATTGGGCTTCATGGCTGATTGTAATCGTAAGCGAGCAAATCATGCCACTTTAGTGCGAGTCACATCAAGCTTAAGTAAGAAAAGTCAAGAAAATTTGGCTCCTTTGTCCGGTTATAAGATTGCAGCCGTGCTCGTTTGCGAGCAATCGGCCCTCATAACTCATAGGCATCGAGGCCGGGTCATTGAGTTTGTAACTGTGCTATTCTAGCAATCAGCCCCCAAGACCTTAATATATGCAACATACTAAGAGTGAAGAATATGCGAATAACCACCTCTTTATTTGATATGAGAAAGTTAGGTCAGCAAGCCGCCTCGTTAAAAACCCATCCAGTCCCCAAGGGTACTCTAGATAGGAAAAGAGTGCGTCTGAAACCTGCTGCCTGTTACACCGTGCAATTCCACTTGCCAATATAGTCTATACTAAGTATAGTAGGGACGTAGCTGGGCCACGTTCCATGGTCTGTCTCTTTCTTGCATACATGAAGTAGTGCGAGCGGTGTCGTTAACTGTAGCCGACTCTTCCCTTGCATCTATCAAGTAATATGATCCATTATGCAGATTCCGGCTTATGATAAACGGTCCTTCCCATGGTGGTGATAACTTGTGTTTTCCTTCGTTTGACTGTACCAGGCGCAGAACCAGGTCTCCTTCCTGGAAGACCCGGGTTTTCACGCGCCGGCTATGATACCTCCGTAAATCTTGCTGATATACGGCTGATCTTTCCAGGGCTTGTTCCCTTTGTTCTTCTAACATATCTACGGCATCCTGCCGGGTCTTCTCGTTCTCTACCTCGACGTAAGCTGATACTCGAGGTGAATCATGAATAATATCACTCGGCAGCACTGCTTCCGCACCATAAACCATGAAGAATGGTGTCATCTGAGTAGACCTGTTAGGTGTAGTGTTGATACCCCAAACCACGGAAGGTAGTTCTTCGACCCATGCACCCGCAGCCCTAATGCAAGGGACTCGCAGTCGTGGTTTTAGTCCACGAAGTAACTCTTGGTTTGCCCTCTCCACTTGTCCATTGGCCTGCGGATGAGCCACTGATGCTACGTCAAGACGGATTCCATTGTTGCCACAAAACTTCTCCATCGCGCCAAGGGACATGTTGGTTCCATTGTCGGTAATTATGCTGTGGGGATACCCGAACCGATAGATAATTCTTTTCAGGAACTTGACTGTTGTAACTGCTTCACAATTGGTGACTGGCATAACCTCGACCCATTTGGTAAACTTATCAATGGCCACCAAAAGATGTGTCTTCTTGCAAGGTGACATGTGAAAGGGACCAACCATGTCCATACCCCAAACAGCGAACGGCCAAGTTAACGGAATAGTCCGCAATTCCATAGCCGGCACGTGGGTTTGGCGAGCGTACCTTTGACATCCGTCACACCTTGCCACTAAGCGCTCCGCGTCTGCTAGAGCCGTGAGCCAGAAAAATCCGTGTCGATAAGCTTTGGCCACAAGGGATCTTGTGGATGCATGATGCCCACAATCACCTTCATGGATTTCCTTAAGAATCTGTCGGCCTTCTTCTGGTGCTACACAGCGCAAAAAGACTCCTGCTGCACTTCTCTTGTATAACTCCCCATTGATGATAGAATATCCCTTTGCTCGCCTCGAAATTTGCCTTGCTAACACCTCCTGCTCTGGTAACTTGCCTCGTGAGAGGTAGGCCAAAAACGGTTCTGTCCACTCGGGAACAGCGCGTACAGTGGCCACGAGCCCCAAATCCGGGTCTTGATTTGCCAGTTCTTCCTCAGACTCGGTTTTAACTGATGGTCGCCATAATTCATCCAGGAAGACGTTAGGTGGAACCGGCTCTCTGCGCGAGCCGAGTCTAGCGAGGGCGTCTGCTGCCTCATTCTTTCTTCTGTCTATGTGTTCCACCTCATACCCGGAGAAACATCCTGCAACAATATCAACCTCTCCGCGATATGCTGCCATAGTTGCGTCCTTTCTATCCCAAGGTCCTGATACCTACTGCACTACAAGGTCCGAATCTCCAAAGCATCATATCCTCTTAATGTTCATCTCCTTGGCTACCTTTAAGCCGTGCAATAGGGCCTCATACTCGGCCATGTTGTTGGAACAATCAAAGTGAATCTGTAGCACGTAACTCAATTTGTCTCCTTTGGGTGATGTTAGCACCACTCCAGCTCCTGATCCCTCATATTGCTTGGATCCATCGAAGTGCATGATCCAAGATTCGGAGTTTGGAGCAAAGGTGGTCATGCCTGTGTGTGTCCAGTCATTAACGAAATCGACCAAAGACTGAGATTTAATTGCTGACCTGGGCTCGTAGTTGATGTGCTAATCCCCCATCTCTATCGCCCATTTGGCTATTCTTCCTGTCGCATCCGAGTTTCTGATAATATCCGACATTGGTATCGAACTTACCACTGTTATGGGGTGTTCCTGGAAATACGGCTTCAGTTTCCGGCTGGCCATAAAGACCCCAAAAACCAGCTTTTGCCAATGTGGATAGCGTTGCTTTGCCTCTGATAATACCTCGCTGACGTAATAAACCGGTCTCTGGACCGGGTAACCTTTCCCATCCTCTTTACGCTCCACAACCACTACTGCACTAACGGCTCGGGGGCCCGCTGCTACGTATAGCAGCATGGGCTCTTTAGGACCCGGGGCCTCTAGGACTGGTGCTTCAGATAACTGCTTCTTTAGTGTCTCGAACGCCTCATCCGCCTCTTGATCCCACACGAATTTATCGGATTTCCTCAAGAGCCGGTACAAGGGTATTGCTTTTTCTCCGAGTCTGGATATAAATGGGCTCAAGGCTGCTACGCAGCCCGTGAGCTTTTGAACGTGCTTCAAATTTTCCGGCTTTTTCAGATTCTGGATAGCTTTTATTTTATCAGGGTTTGCCTCGATTCCTCTCTCGGAAACGATAAAGCCCAGTAATTTCCCAGCTGGAACTCCAAATACACACTTCGTCGGGTTAAGCTTCATCTGATACCTCCTCAAGTTCTTGAACGTCTCCTTTAGATCGTCGATAAATGTCTCTGCCTTCCTGGTCTTGATAACCACATCATCCACATAGGCATGGACGTTGCGTCCAATTTGGTCCTCAAAGCACTTCTGTATACACCGTTGATAAGTTCCGCCAGCGTTCTTCAATCCAAACGTCATGGTTTTGTAACAAAAAGCCCCAAAAGGGGTTATAAATGATGTTTTCTCCCAATCCTCCCTCTTGAACTTAATCTGATGATACCCAGAATATGCGTCCAGAAAGCATAATAGGTCACTTCCAGCTACTGCGTCTATGATCTGATCTATCCTTGGTAGTGCAAACGGATCCTTTGGGCAATGCTTGTTGAGACTCGTAAAATCAATGCACATCCTCCACTCATTGGTCTTTTTCATCACGAGAACCGGATTTGCTAACCAATCCGGGTGAAATACTTCCATAATGAAGCCGGCTGTCAGCAGCCGTGCGATTTCTTCTCCTATAGCTTTCCTTCTTTCCTCATTCATCTTTCGCAGGCCCTGCTTTATAGGCCTGGACTTGGGATCTACGTGCAAACTGTGTTCTGCCAATTCTGTAGGGATACCCGGCATATCGCTAGGCGTCCAGGCGAATACGTCCGCATTAGAACGAATAAACTCCACAAGTGCTTTCTCCTGCTCGCTATCCAAGTTAGACCCTATAGTAAATTGCTTAGTGGGATCACCTTCAACAAAAGCTATCATCTTGGTATCCTGTGCTGCCTTGAATTTTGCTCTCTCGTCTTCAGTATTCGGCCTTTTCAATGTTGTTCTGTCATCCGGGTCTACTTGAGACCGGTAATACTTGAGTTCCTCTCTTCAGCAAGCCTGCTCGGCCATTACCGAATCTCCTTCATCGCACTCAGCTGCTATATCCCGGCTTCCATGTATGGTGATGGTTTGTTTAGGACCCGGGATTTTTAGCTGTAGGTAGACATAGCATGGTCTAGCCATGAATTTAGCATAAGCCGGCCTTCCGAATAGCGCGTGATAAGGACTGCGCAATTTGACCACCTCGAAAGTGAGCCACTCAACTCGATAATTATCTTTTGATTCTCCAAAGGCTACCTCCAACGCGATTTTCCCTTCGGGGCACGCTGAGTGACCCGGCACTATCCCATGAAAAATTGTTGAGCTTTTCTGTAGCTGAGACTCCTTGAGACCCATGCGTGAAAAAGTTTCCCAGTATAAGATATTGATACTACTTCCACCGTCCATCAGGACCTTCTTCAACTCATAACCATTGACCTGCGGTGCGACTACCAACGCTAAGACTCCCGGGTGTTCTACCCTTTCCGGGTGATCTCTTCTGCTCCATGTTACATCTTGTTCTGACCACCTCAGGTATCTTGGAACAGCCAAGGAAACCGAGTTTACCGCTTGCTTCAGTATCTTTTTGTCCCTATTAGAAGTTCCTGTAGTATGCACATGATATTGTCCTTTTAAACCAGATGTACGTACCATACCGATGAAGATGCTGATCTGGCCGATTGTCACAATAGATCCGGATTCGAGGTGATCCGACTCTGGTCCCCAGCCGGAATCGTCCACCATCTTCTCTCCTTCGTGGTCGATGTAGATCTCGCCGATGACTAGATTCTCCATATTCTTCCGAGCTTCTCCCGTGATGTAAACACCTTTGGACGCAGGCCCCACGGTGGGCGCCAACTGTCGTGGGATAATCACGGCAGACGTTACCGGGGGTAACTTATCTTGGGGCAAGACGACACAGGCGTTTGGGAGAGGGTTAGCTCAGAGGAAAACATGATGATACTCGATCTGGTAGCCGGCAATCAAGTCGCCGAGTCTCCGATCTCGATATATTAACTCAACTCTCGTGTTACACTGGATGTTCGACATCAGGCGATATTGCTAGAACTCTTGGATCTCTCTCAACTAGTCCTAGGGCCGGTTTATAAAGCACCCGGACCCCCTGGCTTGCCCTCCAAGGCGCACACTGAATCCTACCCGGACACTGCATACAAACCCTAGCTTTCCTTATCGTAACCCACAATCAGGGTTACCAAGCCTATGAACTTGGGCCTTCTAGAAGTTCCCTTATCCTTAGCCGGATCCTATGCAGTGTCCTTTAGGCCGGGTTATACCTTGGCGTTGGCCTACCGGGTTACTATCCCTCCATCACATACGCTCCGGAGCCCCTCTCCGGTTAAACCCTAGCCCGATTGAAGAAAAAGACGGAACTGCTATCCTCGCCCCTCTACGTGAGCCGGAAGGGGGTAGCAAAGTGGACCTAGTTGCTTGGTTGTGTAATTTTAGTCCCAAGGAACACCCGATAAAATGGTAGGGCCCACCTATTGGCAAGGTTCCTCCCGTTCCGTCAGATCCGGGAGTTTTGGGGTGTGTGAGCAGTCCTGGAACCCGGAAGAGGGAATCCAACCTCGGTGAGGCGATAACACAGGGAGTGATGGGATCTTTAGCTTCCAAGACACATGGAACACTCTAACACACATGGTATGACATACCATGGTACTTGGTGGGATTCATACGCTCCGGAGCACCTCTCCGGTGAAACCCTAGCCCCGTTGTAGAAAAAGATGGATCTGCCGTCCTGGCCCCTCTGCGTGAGCCGGAAGGGGGTAGGCAAAGTGGAACTAGTTCCTTGGTGATAAGGGGTGGCCCAATCTTCTCAGTGAACTCACAGATAACTTCTGTATTGATAACTAGTGCGCCACTAAGAACTCTCCGGCTGATCCCTGAAGCCAATGCAACAGATAGCAACCCAATGGATATTCTTAACTCCACACTCTTGCACAAGTAATCCACCGACTACAAGTGGTCCTGTACCGTCTTATTCCCAGTGGAACAGCAGGTAACACGTAAAGTTTGCAGATGAACTTCCAGTATGAAAGGCTAACAAGCAGTTTCAACTAGAGGTTATGGGGTTTGTTTGATTCAATCGTAGTCTACCTCAACCACACGCAGGTGGGACACATATATAGGTGGAGGGGTGCGGCCACAAGGCTCTCTTGCGCAAGCAATCCCTCCCCTACTAGGACTAGGACTCCTACTAGGACTAGGACTCACATATATGGATACAAACCGATTCCATACACAAGGAATTCGGCCAAATTGGTTATGGAAACCAAAACTAACTATTATGGCGCATTGATCTTCTATGTGGGCGCCCTCCTCTTGCTTGTTTCATGTATGAGTGCATTTCATCTTGTGGAGGCACTCATCCCCTTATGAAATAATAATTGTAATGCTTGTTTTCACCATCCTTAGCACTTGATCATCCTCTCCTCTTCTAGCTCATCTTCATCCATGTGAATCTTCTCTCCATGATCTCCATCAATGTTTGTGTTATCAATAAACCTAAGAACACATAGATGCAATGACTTAGGTAGTATAAAGTTCTCATTATTAGAAACATTAAACTCAAGTAGGAGTGAATTCACCTGTTGTTGTAATAGCTTGGTCCTTGATCTTGTCATTGGACCAATCCTAACTTCATTAGCTTTAATTGGTGGATCTTCATGTTCAACAATAGGTGAAGAGCTAGGGATGTCCTCATCATCCTCCCCCTCTTGAAAAGGCATCGACCTCGATGCTAAATCATCTCCATGGTAAGGTGTCAAATCAGCCACATTAAAAGAATTACTAACACCAAACTCATCAATTGGGAGGTCAATCTTGTATGCATTATCATTGATCCTTGATATAACTTTGTAAGGACCAGCTCCTCTAGGCATCAACTTGGACTTTCTCAATGTTGGAAATCTATCTTTTCTGAAGTGTACCCAAACCATATCTCCTGGCCGAAATATAAGTTCCTTCCTCTTCTTGTTTACTCTTTCAGCCACATGTTTTCCTTTCTTCTCAATTGCTTCTTTTGTTTTCTCATGAATCTTCTTCACAAAATCAGCCCTTTTTGAAGCCTCCATATTAACTCTCTCATGTAAAGGAAGTGGTAATAAATCAAGAGGAGTAATAGGCTTGAAGCCATACACTACCTCAAAAGGACATAATTGAGTAGTTGAATGCACAGCTCTATTGTAAGCAAATTCCACATGGGGCAAACACTCCTCCCACTCCTTCAAATTCTTCTTGATCATACCTCTTAGCAAAGTGGACAATGTTCTATTAACCACCTCAGTTTGTCCATCAGTTTGGGGGTGGCAAGTAGTGGAAAATAATAGCTTAGTGCCAAGCTTACCCCAAAGTGTCTTCCAAAAGTAACTCATGAACTTGACATCTCTATCTGAAACTATAGTCCTTGGAACTCCATGCAATCTCACAATCTCTCTAAAGAACAAATTGGCAATGTGAGAAGCATCATCACTCTTGTGGCATGGAATAAAATGAGCCATCTTTGAAAATCTATCCACAACCACAAAGATAGAATCATGTCCTCTTTTTGTTCTTGGCAATCCCAACACGAAATCCATGCTAATATCTTCCCATGGTGTACTTGGTGATGGCAATGGTGTATATAATCCATGGGGCTTCAATTTTGATTTGGATTTGTTGCAAGTAATACATCTTTGCACCAATCTATACACATCTCTTCTCATGTGTGCCCAATAGAAATTTTCTGCCAACATCAACAATGTTTTCTCTCTTCCAAAGTGTCCCATCAATCCTCCACTATGAGATTCCTGGATCAAAAATAAACGCAAAGAACACTCGGGAATACACAATTTGTTAGCTCTAAACAAGTACCCATCATGTATATGAAATTTTTCCCATGCTTTAGTGTTAACACATTTATTAAATGGCATGGAAAATTCATTATCTTCATCATATAAATCTCTAATACCCTCCAAACCCGAAACCTTGATTTCTAAATTTGAGAGTAACATATTTTTCCTTGACAAAGCATCAGCAACTACATTATCCAATCCCTTTTTATGTTTTATAATGTATGGAAAAGATTCAATGAACTCAACCCACTTAGCATGTCTCTTATTCAAATTATTTTGGCACTTTAAAAATTTCAATGCTTCATGATCACTATGGATAATAAATTCTTTAGGCCACAAATAATGTTTCCATACTTCTAAAACTCTCACAAGTGCATATAATTCCTTATCATAAACAGAATAATTCAATTGTGCACCATTCAATTTTTCAGAAAAATAGGCAATAGGTTTCTTTTCTTGCATTAGCACACCTCCAATACCTATGCCACTAGCATCACATTCAATCTCAAATTGTTTATCAAAATTTGGAAGCATAAGTAATGGGGCCGAAATCAACTTCTCTTTCAAAGTATCAAAAGCAATATCTTGTGAAACACCCCATTCAAAATTAACACCTTTCTTAGTTAGATCATTCAAAGGGGCAGCAATTGTACTAAAATTAGGCACAAATCTTCTATAGAAACTAGCAAGCCCATTAAAACTTCTAACTTGACTCACATTAGTTGGAATTGGCCAATTTCGAATAGCTTCAATTTTAGATTGATCAACTTCAATTCCATGCTTAGAAACAACATAACCAAGAAATATTACTTTATCTTTGCAAAAAGTGCACTTCTCAAGATTTCCATACAATTTATTAGTTCTTAGCACTTGCAAAACTTGTCTAATGTGATCCATATGGTCATGTTCATTGTGGCTATATATGAGAATATCATCAAAATAAACTACCACAAATCTACCAATAAAGTCTCTCAAAATATGGTTCATTAATCTCATAAAAGTACTAGGTGCATTAGTTAAACCAAAGGGCATTACTAACCACTCATATAAACCAAATTTTGTCTTAAAAGCAGTTTTCCATTCATCTCCCTCTTTCATTCTTATTTGATGGTATCCACTACGCAAATCAATTTTAGAGAAAAGAGTAGCACCACTTAATTCATCTAACATGTCATCTAAACGTGGTATAGGATGACGATAACGAATAGTGATGTTATTAATTGCTCTACAATCTACACACATGCGCCAAGTACCATCTTTCTTAGGAACCAAAATAACGGGAACATCACAAGGAGATAAACTAACCCGAATATAACCTTTGTCCAATAGTTCTTGTACTTGCTTTTGGATCTCCTTTGTTTCTTGTGGATTGGTTCTATAAGGGGCTCGGTTTGGGAGAGATGCTCCCGGGATCAAATCAATTTGATGTTCAATTCCTCTCAATGGTGGCAATCCCGAGGGCACATCTTGTGGAAAAACATCCTCAAAGTCCTGCAAAACATTAGAAACACCAAGAGGAATAGGGGTCATGTCATTAGAAACCAAAATCTCTCCCTTGTGAATAAGCACAATAGGGACTAGTGAAGGATTATCCTTAAATTCCCTCAAATCCTCTTTAGTGGCTAACATGCATAATAGGTTCTCTCTCTTTTTACCACTCGAATTGGTTTTGCTATCACTCCCCATGGCTTGTATTTTTGGTGTTCCCTCATCCCTCTCTCTCTTTTTCCTCTTTCATAGCAATTTTGGATTGGGACTCATTTATAATTTGTTGTGGAGTCATAGGCCTCAAGATAATAGTCCTCCCATGATGATTCAACTCATAAGTATTAGCTCTCCCTTCATGCTTCACACTTCTATCAAATTGCCAAGGTCTTCCCAATAATAGGTGGCAAACTGTCATGGGCACAACATCAAACTCAATAGTATCCTTGTAAGGTCCAATTTGAAACTCCACTCTCACCATATGAGATACCTTCATTTGTCCAGTGCTACTCAACCATTGTATATGATAGGTACTTGGATGTGGTAAATATTTTAGGTTCAACTTGGCACATAAATCCTTGCTTGCCAAGTTCCTACAACTCCCTCCATCAATAATGACTTTGCAAGCCATGTTGGGACCAATAACAGCCTTTGTTTGGAATAAATTGCACCTTTGAGTTTCAGGACTAGGCACCACACTCAATGAATTTTGGGTGCAAATAATAGAAGGCATAGTAGTAGCATAAGCATCCAAAGGAGAATCACTCAAATATCCATCATCATCATCAAGATCATTGGGATCAACATCATCACCTGTCTCATACTCATTGTCCTCATTGATAATCATCACTTTGGAATTTGGACAATCCCTTTTGAAGTGCCCTTTTCCTCCACATGTGTGGCATGTAATATCTCTATTCCTTGTAGTAGGAGCACTAGAACCCGAAGCACTTGGTGTTGGTTGTGGTGTTTTCCTTGTATTAGCCACACTAGCCTCGGATTTGGATGAAGTAGCACCTCGAAAATTTGATGTAGCACCTCTAGAATTTGATGATGGAGGTGGTGGTGTTGAAGTACTAGGAGTAATAGATGATCTCAAAGGAAATCTACTCTTTGCTCTAGCCAAATTTTGTGCTTCATCCAAGATATGTGATTCGGACTCTCTAGCATGATGGAGTAAATCATTCATATTGGTATATTGATAATGCCTCACAATGCCCTTGATTTTATAATGTAAACCAGAAAGGAACCTTTGCATTGTTTGCTCAATTTGCTCTTCCACACGGCCTCTTTGCATAATCATCTCCATCTCTTGATAATAAGCATCAACTGTCTTGGTACCTTGCTTCAATTGTTGTAATTTGTCAAATTGTTGCCTTATGTAATTTGGAGGAACAAATCTCTCTCTCATAAGCCTCTTCATGGTGTTCCAAGTAACAATGGGCAATTCTCCATCATTATGTCTCTTTCTCACAAGATTATCCCACCATCTAAGAGCATAACCATCAAACTCAGAAGATGCCAACTTAATCTTTCTATCCTCATTGTAATCATGCAATCTCCAAAGTTTCTCTATCTTCAATTCCCATAGCAAATATTCTTCCACATCCATGGTATCAAAACTGAAAGCTGGAATTGAGAATTTTGGCTTACCCAAGATATCCTCTCTATTTTCATTAGCATTGGGTAAAGGCACACGTCTAGCTCGGCCTATTTGATCTCGGCCTCTTCCTTCTCTTGCTCCACGGCCAAGAATAACATCATCCCCATTATTGGCATCACTATGGATACTTGCATTGTCATCATCAAGGGGTGGTAACCGAGCTTCAAGCAAAGTTGTAAGATCAGTCATTTTATTGTTGATAGCATCAATAGCATCTTGCATTGTTCTCAATTGTGCACTATTGGTTTCGGCCAACTTCTTGGTAGTTGCCACATCCTTCTTGACATCATCAACTTGCTCATAAAAAGGGCCAACAGCATCATCCAAATTCTTGCTACACACATCCCTTAATGCCTCATACTCCCTCCACTTCACCACCTCGGTTTGGTCCTTCTTTTGCTGCACAAGTTCATCACTAGAAGGATCCATTAGAAGGTTAGTGAAAATAAAACAAGTATAGGTTGTGGTGCCTCTCACAACTCACTCAAGAATCTAGCAAAACAATAGGATATCTTACCACTCCAAAGTGAATAGAGATACTTACCACAAGTAGAGGCAATTAAAGTGCTTTGGTGTGAAGAAAAGAATACCCAGGTTTTTAACTATCACAATGGCAAACAAGGTTATTTGGTGGGGCTTGGTATGGATACCTAACAATCACCAAAGTAACAATCCTATTTGCTGTCTTAGTGAAGATATAAAAGACCCAAGGAAACTCACACAATGGAGACAAATGTGGCAATGCAATATATGGATGAATTTTGCAATGCACTAGAAAGTCACTAGCTAGGCTCTTTTTGACAGGCACAAGATTGCTCAAAGAAAAATCAAGTGTCACAATGGCAAGCTCAACTAGAAACAATAGTATTGATATGGCCTCTTTGCACTTTCTCTTTTCTCTTTTCTCTTTTCTATTTTTTTTTATACTTTTTGCTTTTTCTATTTTTTTTTGAATTTTCAATGGCCTTACACTAAGCTAGGAGCAACAATTAACCAAACACAAGTGAACACAATGGTGGTGATGAAATATGAGCAGCCTGTCAGAGCACAAAATAGCTATACTTGTGGGAAAGTTCCTATTAATATGCTGTAGAAAGGCTGTGGCTAAGGTTCACAAGGGTACGGATATATTGGTCCTAGGGATGAAAACAGGAAAACAAAAAGAAAAAATTCTATGTGAAATTGTGGCTCCAAACACTCACGGCAGGAAAAAGAGCACACGGCAGCAAAACAGACTGCTTTTGATCCACGGCAGGACTCACGGCAGCGAAAACGATAAAAAATCGTACCGCGGCAGAGATAACAGCAGCTCACAGGCGCGCGGCAGCAAAAACGCACAAAACTGTGCCGCGGCAGCGCGCAGCGCTCGCGTTACAGCGTGTGGTAAGCGCGTTACGGTGAAAATACTAGCGCGCGCGGGTTGCGACTGGCGGCAGCGGCGGCAGAGATTTCCTGTCGCGGGCAGTGCGCGCGGATGGATTTGGTAAGGCGTGCTGCGGCGCGCGAGGGGGTTTTGTAAGCGATGTAACGAGGGAATCCGAGTGCGAGTAGGGTGCGGCAGCGGTGGGATGGGTTGTTTTGGTTCGAATCCGAGAAGCACAAGGAAAAGGCACGGCAGCGTTTTGGTAACTTTTGGTGCCACGGCAGGGAGACTAGGTGGACTCGGATTGGAAAAATATGGTAATATGGAGCGGATTTTTTTGGTATTTTTTGATAGGATCTCGGCTAGATGAACAAGAACCCTAAACCTAGCCGAAAAATATGAAACTAAAAACGAGAAAAAGTAACACAAATCTAACACAAAGACAGCACTAGTAATTGAAACTAAGATGATATCTAGGCTATGGCAAAAACTAAAACTATTTTTGTGGGGCAATTTTCTGGATAGGAAATAAAACACTCAAATCTAAAGGGAAATATGATAGCTCACCGAGGCAACCTGTAAATCTGATACCAAGATGATAAGGGGTGGCCCAATCTTCTCAGTGAACTCACAGATAACTTCTGTATTGATAACTAGTGCGCCACTAAGAACTCTCCGGCTGATCCCTGAAGCCAATGCAACAGATAGCAACCCAATGGATATTCTTAACTCCACACTCTTGCACAAGTAATCCACCGACTACAAGTGGTCCTGTACCGTCTTATTCCCAGTGGAACAGCAGGTAACACGTAAAGTTTGCAGATGAACTTCCAGTATGAAAGGCTAACAAGCAGTTTCAACTAGAGGTTATGGGGTTTGTTTGATTCAATCGTAGTCTACCTCAACCACACGCAGGTGGGACACATATATAGGTGGAGGGGTGCGGCCACAAGGCTCTCTTGCGCAAGCAATCCCTCCCCTACTAGGACTAGGACTCCTACTAGGACTAGGACTCACATATATGGATACAAACCGATTCCATACACAAGGAATTCGGCCAAATTGGTTATGGAAACCAAAACTAACTATTATGGCGCATTGATCTTCTATGTGGGCGCCCTCCTCTTGCTTGTTTCATGTATGAGTGCATTTCATCTTGTGGAGGCACTCATCCCCTTATGAAATAATAATTGTAATGCTTGTTTTCACCATCCTTAGCACTTGATCATCCTCTCCTCTTCTAGCTCATCTTCATCCATGTGAATCTTCTCTCCATGATCTCCATCAATGTTTGTGTTATCAATAAACCTAAGAACACATAGATGCAATGACTTAGGTAGTATAAAGTTCTCATTATTAGAAACATTAAACTCAAGTAGGAGTGAATTCACCTGTTGTTGTAATAGCCTGGTCCTTGATCTTGTCATTGGACCAATCCTAACTTCATTAGCTTTAATTGGTGGATCTTCATGTTCAACAATAGGTGAAGAGCTAGGGATGTCCTCATCACTTGGTTGTGTCATTTTAGGACCAAGGAACACCCAAGACAATAGTAGGGCCAACCTATTGGCAAGGTTCCCCCCGTTTCGTCAGATCCGGAAGTTTTTGGGTGTGAGCAGTCCTGGAACCCGGAAGAGGGAATCCGACGCCGGTGAGGCCATAACACAGGGAGTGATGGTATATTTGGCATCCAAGAAACATGTAACACTCTAAAACACATTGTATGGAATACCATGGGACTTGGCGGGATTCAGACGCTCCGGAGCCCCTCTCCGGTGAAACCCTAGCCCCGCTGTAGAAAAAGACGGAACTGCCGTCCTGGCCCCTCTCTACGTGAGCCGGAATGGGGTATAAAAGTGGAAATAGTTTCTTGGTTGTATCATGTTAGGCCCAAGGAACACCCAATACAATAGTAGGGCCCACCTATTGGAAAGGTTCTCCGCGTTCCGTCAGATCCGTGAGTTTCGGGGTCTGTGAGCAGTCCTGGAACCCGGAAGAGGGAATCCGACGCCGGTGAGGCCATAACACAGGGAGTGATGGTATATTTGGCATCCAATACAAATGGAACACTCTAACACACATGGTATGCCATACCATGGGACTTGGTGGGATTCATACGCTCCGGAGCCCCTCGCCGGTGAAACCCTAGCCCCGTTGTAGAAAAAGACGGAACTGTCGTCATGGCCCCTCTGCATGAGCCGAAGGGGGTAGCAAAGTGGAACTAGTTGCTTGGTTGTGTCATGTTAGGCCCAAGGAACACCCAATACAATGGTAGGGTTCACCTATTGTCAAGGTTCCCCGCGTTCCGTCAGATCCGGGAGTTTTGGGGTGTGTGAGCAGTCCTGGAACCCGGAAGAGGGAATCCGACGCCGGTGAGTCCATAACACAGGGAGTGATGGTATATTTGGCATCCAAGACACATGGAACACTCTAACACACATGGTATGCCATACCATGGGACTTGGTGGGATTCAGACGCTCCAGAGCCCCTCTCCGGTGAAACCCTAGCCCCGTTGTAGAAAAAGACGGAACTGCCGTCCTGGCTCCTCTGCGTGAGCCGGAAGGGGGTAGAAAAGTGGAACTAGTTTCTTGGTTTTGTCATGTTAGGTCCAGGGAACACCCAAGACAATGTTAGGGCCCACCTATTGGAAAGGTTCCCCGCGTTCCGTCAGATCCGGGAGTTTTGGGGTGTGTGAGCAGTCCTGGAACTCGGAAGAGGGAATCCGATGCCGGTGAGGCCATAACACAGGGAGTGATGGGATATTTGGCTTCCAAGACACATGGAACACTCAAAAACACATGGTATGGCATACCATGGGACTTGGTGGGTTCCATACGCTCCGGAGCCCCTCTCCGGTTAAACCCTAGCCCGATTGTAGAAAAAGACGGAACTGCTATCCTCGCCCCTCTACGTGAGCCGGAAGGGGGTAGCAAAGTGGACCTAGTTGCTTGGTTGTGTAATTTTAGTCCCAAGTAACACCCAATAAAATGGTAGGGCCCACCTATTGGCAAGGTTCCTCCCGTTCCATCAGATCCGGGAGTTTTGGGGTGTGTGAGCAGTCCTGGAACCCGGAAGAGGGAATCCGACCCCGATGAGGCGATAACACAGGGAGTGATGGGATATTTAGCTTCCAAGACACATGGAATACTCTAACACACATGGTATGACATACCATGGTACTTGGTGGGATTCATACGCTCCGGAGCACCTCTCCGGTGAAACCCTAGCCCCGTTGTAGAAAAAGATGGATCTGCCGTCCTGGCCCCTCTGCGTGACCCGGAAGGGGGTAGAAAAGTGGAACTAGTTCCTTGGTTGTGTCATGTTAGGACCAAGGAACACCCAAGACAATATTGGGGCCAACCTATTGGCAAGGTTCCCCCTGTTTCGTCAGATCCGGGAGTTTTGGGGTGTGAGCAGTCCTGGAACCCGGAAGAGGGAATCCGACGCCGGTGAGGCCATAACACAGGGAGTGATGGTATATTTGGCATCCAAGAGACATGTAACACTCTAAAACACATTGTATGGCATACCATGGGACTTGGCGGGATTCAGACGCTCCGGAGCCCCTCTCCGGTGAAACCCTAGCCCCGCTGTAGAAAAAGACGGAAATGCCGTCTTGGCCCCTCTCTACGTGAGCCGGAAGGGGGTAGAAAAGTGGAAATAGTTTCTTGGTTGTGTCATTTTAGTCCCAAGGAACACCCAATACAATATTAGGGCCCACCTATTGGAAAGGTTCTCCGCGTTCCGTCAGATCCGTGAGTTTCGGGGTCTGTGAGCAGTCCTAGAACCCGGAAGAGGGACTCCGCCGCCGGTGAGGCCATAACACAGGGAGTGATGGTATCTTTGGCATCCAAGACACATGGAACACTCTAACACACATGGTATGGAATACCATGGGACTTGGTGGGATTCATACGCTCTGGAGCCCCTCTCCGGTGAAACCCTAGCCCCGATGTAGAAATAGACGGAACTATCGTCCTGGCCCCTCTACGTGAGCCGGAAGGGGGTAGCAAAGTGGAAATAGTTTCTTGTTTGTGTCATGTTAGGCCCAAGGAACACTCAATACAATGGTAGGGCCCACCTATTGGCAAGGTTCCCCGTGTTTCGTCAGATCCCGGAGTTTCGGGGTGTGTGAGCAGTCCTGGAACACGGAAGAGGGAATCCAACGCCGATGAGGCCATAAAACAAGGAGTGATGGTATATTTGGCATCCAAGACACATGGAACACTATAACACACATGTTATGGCATACCATGGGACTTGGAGGGATTCAGACGCTCCGTAGCCGCTCTCCGGTGAAACCCTAGCCCCGTTGTAGAAAAAGACGGAACTGCCGTCCTGGCCCCTTCTACGTGAGCCGGAAGGAGGTAGCAAAGTGGAACTTGTTGCTTGGTTGTGTCATGTTAGGAACAAGGAACATCCAAGACAGTGGTAGGGCCCACCTATTGACAATATTCCCCGCGTTCCGTCAGATCCGGGAGTTTCGAGGTGTGTGAGCAGTCCTGGAACCCAGAAGAGGGAATCCGACGCCGGTGAGGCCATAACACAGGGAGTGATGGTATATTTGGCATCCAAGAAACATGGAACACTCTAAAACACATTGTATGGCATGCCATGGGACTTGTCGGGATTCAGATGCTCCGGAGCCCCTCTCCGGTGAAACCCTAGCCCCGCTATAGAAAAAGACGGAACTGTCGTCCTGGCCCCTCTACATGAGCCGGAAGGGGGTAGCAAAGTGGAAATAGTTGCTTGGTTGTGTCATGTTAGTACCAAGGAACACCCAAGACAATGGTAGGGCCCTCCTATTGGCAAGGTTCCCCCCGTTTCGTCAGATCCGGGAGTTTTGGGGTGTGAGCAGTCCTGGAACCCGGAAGAGGGAATCCGACGCCGGTGAGGCCATAACAAAGGGAGTGATGGTATCTTTGGAATCAAAGACACATGTAACACTATAACACACATTTTATGGCATACCATGGGACTTGGCGGGATTCAGACGCTCCGGAGCCGCCCTCCGGTGAAACCCTAGCCCAGCTGTAGAAAAAGACGGAACTGCCGTCCTGGCCCCTTCTACGTGAGCCGGAAGGAGGTAGCAAAGTGGAACTAGTTGCTTGGTTGTGTCATGTTAGGCCCAAGGAACATCCAAGACAATGGTAGGGCCCACCTATTGACAAGATTCCCCACGTTCCGTCAGATCCGGGAGTTTCGGGGTGTGTGAGCAGTCCTGGAACCCAGAAGAGGGAATCCGACGCCGGTGAGGCCATAACACAGGGAGTGATGGTATCTTTTGCATTCAAGACACATGGAACACTCTAACACACATCGTATGGAATACCATGGGACTTTGTGGGATTCAGACGCTCCGGAGCCCCTCTCCGGTGAAACCCTAGCCCCGCTGTAGAAAAAGACGGAACTGCTGTCCTCGCCCCTCTACGTGAGCCGGAAGGGGGTAGAAAAGTGGAACTAGTTGCTTTGTTTTGTCATTTTAGTCCCAAGGAACACCTAATAAAATTGTAGGGCCCACCTATTGGCAAGGTTTCTCCCGTTCTGGCAGATCCGGGAGTTTCGGGGTGCGAGTAGTCCTAGAACCCAGTAGAGGGAATCCGACGCCTGTGAGGCCATAACATAGGGAGTGATGGTTTTTTTGGAATCCAAGACACATGGAACACTCTAACACACATGGTATGGTATACCATGGGACTTCGTGGGATTCAGACGCTCCGGAGCCCCTCTCCGGTGAAACCCTAGCCCCGTAGTAGAAAAAGACAGAACTGCCGTCCTGGCCCCTCTACGTGAGCCGGAAGGGGGTAGCAAAGTGGAACTATTTTCTTGGTTGTGTCATGTTAGGCCCAAGGAACACCCAAGACAATGGTAGGGCCCACATATTGGCAAGGTTCCCCGCGTTCCGTCAGATCCGGGAGTTTCGGGGTGTGTGAGCAGTCCTGGAACCTAGAAGAGGGAATCCGACGCCGGTGAGGCCATAACACAGGGAGTGATGGTATATTTGGCATCCAAGAAACATGGAACACTCTAAAACACATTGTATGGCATGCCATGGGACTTGGCGGGATTCAGACGCTCCGGAGCCCCTCTCCGGTGAAACCCTAGCCCCGCTGTAGAAAAAGACAGAACTGCCATCCTAGCCCCTCTACGTGAGCCGGAAGGGGGTAGCAAAGTGGAACTAGTTTCTTGCTTGTGTCATTTTAGTACCAAGGAACACCCAAGACAATGGTAGGGCCCTCCTATTGGCAAGGTTCCCCCCGTTTCGTCAGATCCGGGAGTTTTGGGGTGTGAGCAGTCCTGGAACCCGGAGGAGGGAATCCGACGCCGGTGAGTCTATAACACAGGGAGTGATGGTATCTTTGGCATCAAAGATACATGGAACACTTTAACACACATGTTATGGCATACCATGGGACTTGGTGGGATTCATACGCTCCGGAGCTCCTCTTCAGTGAAACCCTAGCCCCGATGTAGAAAAAGACGAAACTGCCGTCCTGAGCCCTCTACGTGAGCCGGAAGGGGTAGCAAAGTGGAACTATTTTCTTGGTTGTGTCATGTTAGGCCCAAGTAACACCCAATATAATGGTAGGGCCCACCTATTGTCAAGGTTCCCCGCGTTCCGTCAGATCCGGGAGTTTCGGTGTGTGTGAGTAGTCCTAGAACCCGGAAGAGGGAATCCAACGCTGATGAGGCCATAAAACAAGGAGTGACGGTATCTTTGGCATCCAAGACAAATGGAACACTCTAACACACAAGGTATGGTATACGATGGGACTTGGCGGGATTCAGACGCTGCGGAGCCCCTCTCCGGTGAAACCCTAGCCCCGCTGTAGAAAAAGACGGAACTGCCGTCCTGGCCCCTCTACGTGAGCCGGAAGGAGGTAGCAAAGTGGAAATAGTTGATTGGTTGTGTCATGTTAGGCCCAAGGAACATCCAAGAAAATGGTAGGGCCCACCTATTGACAAGGTTCCCCGCGTTCCGTCAGATCCAGGAGTTTCGGGGTGTGTGAGCAGTCTTGGAAACCGGAAGAGGGAATCCGACGCCGGTGAGGCCATAACACAGGGAGTGATGGTATCTTTGGCATCCAATACACATGTAACACTTTAACACACATTGTATGACATATCATGGGACTTGGTGGGATTCATACGCTCCGGAGCCCCTCTCCGGTGAAACCCTAGCCTAGTTGTAGAAAAAGACGGAACTGCCGTCCTGGCCCCTCTGCGTGAGCCCAAGGGGGTAGCAAAGTGGAACTAGTTTCTTGGTTGTGTCATGTTAGGCCCAAGTAACACCCAATACAATGGTAGGGCCCACCTATTGGCAAGGTTCCCCGTGTTCCATCAGATCCGGGAGTTTCGAGGTGTGTGAGTAGTCCTAGAACCCGGAAGAGGGTATCCGACGCCGTTGAGGCCATAACACAGGGAGTGATGGGATCTTTGGCTTCCAAGACACATGTAACACTCTAACACACATGGTATGGCATAACATGGTACTTGGTGGGATTCATACGCTCCGGAGCCCCTCTCCGGTGAAACCCTAGCCCTGGTGTAGAAAAACACGGAATTGCTGTCCTCGCCCCTCTACGTGAGCCGGAAGGGGCTAGCAAAGTTGAACTAGTTGCTTGGTTGTGTCATTTTAGGCCCAAGGAACACCCAATAAAATGGTAGGGCCCACATATTGGCAAGGTTCCTCCTGTTCCGTCAGATCCGGGAGTTTCGGGGTGCGAGTAGTCCTGGAACCCGGTAGAGGGAATCCGACGCCTATGAGGCCATAACGTAGGGAGTGATGGTATCTTTGGCATCCAAGACACATGGAACAATCTAACACACATAGTATGGCATACCATGGGACTTGGTGGGATTCAGACGCTCCGGAGCCCCTCTCGGGTGAAACCCTAGCCCCGTTGTAGAAAAAGACAGAACTGTCGTCCTGGCCCCTCTACGTGAGCCGGAAGGGGTAGAAAAGTAGAACTAGTTTCTTGGTTGTGTCATGTTAGGCTCAAGGAACACCCAAGACAATGGTAGGGCCCACCTATTGGCAAGATTCCCTGCATTCCGTCAGATCCGGGAGTTTCGGGGTGTGTGAGCAGTCCTGGAACCCAGAAGAGGGAATCCGACGCCGGTGAGGCCATAACACAGGGAGTGATGGTATATTTGGCATCCAAGAAACATGGAACACTCTAAAACACATGTTATGGCATGCCATGGGACTTGGCGGGATTCAGACGCTCCGGAGCCCCTCTCCGGTGAAACCCTAGCCCCGTTGTAGAAAAAGATGGAAATGTCGGCCTGGCCCCTCTACGTGAGCCGAAAGGGGGTAGCAAAGTGGAACTAGTTGCTTGGTTGTGTCATTTTAGGACCAAGGAACACCCAAGACAATGGTAGGGCCCACCTATTGGCAAGGTTCCCCCCGTTTCGTCAGATCCGGGAGTTTTGGGGTGTGAGTAGTCCTAGAACCCGGAAGAGGGAATCCGACGCCGGTGAGGCCATAACACAGGGAGTGATGGTATGATAAGGGGTGGCCCAATCTTCTCAGTGAACTCACAGATAACTTCTGAATTGATAACTAGTGCGCCACTAAGAACTCTCCGGCTGATCCCTGATGCCAATGCAAAAGATAGCAACCAAATGGATATTCTCAACTCCACAATCTTGCACAAGTAATCCACCGACTACAAGTGGTTCTGTACCGTCTTATTCCCAGTGGAACAGCAGGTATCACGTAAAGTTTGCAGATGAACTTCCAGATGAAAGGCTTACAAGCAGTTTCAATCTAGAGGTCTAGGGTTTATGTTTTATCGTAGTCTACCCTCTCCTATGCGCCCCAAGGGGTATATAAGAGGGGGGGTGCGGCCACAAGGCTCCCCTTGCGCAAGCACCTAACCTAATTGGACTAGGACTCCTACTAGGACACCAAAATAGATACAAACCGACCCCCACACAAGGGGTGCGGCCAAATTGGTATACAAACCAATCCTAATTGAACTAGGTCTTGTATATGGCGCATTGATGCTCCTTGTGGGCGCCCTCCTCTTGCCTTGTTCATGTATGAGTGTGGAATAACATAATTGGATTGTTTTCCACACTTGGTGCATTTGATCTTGTGGAGGCACCATCCCCTTATCATGATAACAATTGTTATTTGTTGTTTTCACCATGCTAGCACTTGTTTTCCATCTCCTCTTGAAGTCCATGCTCATCCTTGTGTAGCTCCTCTCCATGATCTCCATTCATGTTTGTGTTATCAACAAACCTAAGAATACATAAATGCAAAGATTTAGGTAGTATAAAGCTCTCACAATTATCAACATTATATTCAAGTAGGAGTGAATTCACCTGTTGTTGTAATAGCTTGGTTCTTGATCTTGTCATTGGACCAATTCTAACTTCATTAGCTTTGATAGGAGGATCTTCATGTTCAACAATAGGTGGAAAGCTAGGGATGTCCTCATCATCCTCCCCCTCTTGAAAAGGCATCGACCTCGATGCTAAATCATCTCCATGGTAAGGTGTCAAATCAGCCACATTAAAAGAATTACTAACACCAAACTCATCAATTGGGAGGTCAATCTTGTATGCATTATCATTGATCCTTGAAATAACTTTGTAAGGACCAGCTCCTCTAGGCATCAACTTGGACTTTCTCAATGTTGGAAATCTATCTTTTCTGAAGTGTACCCAAACCATATCTCCTGGCCGAAATATAAGTTCCTTTCTCTTCTTGTTTACTCTTTCAGCCACATGTTTTCCTTTCTTCTCAATTGCTTCTTTTGTTTTCTCATGAATCTTCTTCACAAAATCAGCCCTCTTTGATGCCTCCATATTAACTCTCTCATGTAAAGGAAGTGGTAATAAATCAAGAGGAGTAATTGGCTTGAAACCATACACCACCTCAAAAGGACATAATTGAGTAGTTGAATGCACAGCTCTATTGTAAGCAAATTCCACATGGGGCAAACACTCCTCCCACTCCTTCAAATTCTTTTTGATCATACCTCTTAGCAATGTGGACAATGTTCTATTAACCACCTCGGTTTGTCCATCAGTTTGGGGGTGGCAAGTAGTAGAAAATAATAACTTGGTGCCAAGCTTACCCCAAAGTGTTTTCCAAAAGTAACTCATGAACTTGACATCTCTATCTGAAACTATAGTCCTTGGAACTCCATGCAATCTCACAATCTCTCTAAAGAACAAATTGGCAATGTGAGAAGCATCATCACTCTTGTGGCATGAAATAAAGTGAGCCATCTTTGAAAATCTATCCACAACCACAAAGATAGAATCATGTCCCCTTTTTGTTCTTGGCAATCCCAACACGAAATCCATACTAATATCTTCCCATGGTGTACTTGGTGATGGCAATGGTGTATATAATCCATGGGGCTTCAATTTTGATTTGGATTTGTTGCAAGTAATACATCTTTGCACCAATCTATAAACATCTCTTCTCATATGTGCCCAATAGAAATTTTCTGCTAACATCAACAATGTTTTCTCTCTTCCAAAGTGTCCCATCAATCCTCCACTATGAGATTCCTGGATCAAAAATAAACGCAAAGAACACTCGGGAATACACAATTTGTTAGCTCTAAACAAGTACCCATCATGTATATGAAATTTGTCCCATGCTTTAGTGTTAACACATTTATTAAATGGCATGGAAAATTCATTATCTTCATCATATAAATCTCTAATACCCTCCAAACCCGAAACCTTGATTTCTAAATTTGAGAGTAACATATTTTTCCTTGACAAAGCATCAGCAACTACATTATCCAATCCCTTTTTATGTTTTATAATGTATGGAAAAGATTCAATGAATTCAACCCACTTAGCATGTCTCTTATTCAAATTATTTTGGCACTTTAGAAATTTCAATGCTTCATGATCACTATGAATAATAAATTCTTTAGGCCATAAATAATGTTTCCATACTTCTAAAACTCTCACAAGTGCATATAATTCTTTATCATAAACAGAATAATTCAATTGTGCACCATTCAATTTTTCAGAAAAATAGGCAATAGGTTTCTTTTCTTGCATGAGCACACCTCCAATACCTATGCCACTAGCATCACATTCAATCTCAAATTGTTTATCAAAATTTGGAAGCATAAGCAATGGGGCCGAAATCAATATCTCTTTCAAAGTATCAAAAGCAATATCTTGTGAAACACCCCATTCAAAATTAACACCTTTCTTAGTTAGATCATTCAAAGGGGCAGCAATTGTACTAAAATTAGGCACAAATCTTCTATAGAAACTAGCAAGCCCATTAAAACTTCTAACTTGACTCACATTAGTTGGAATTGGCCAATTTCGAATAGCTTCAATTTTAGATTGATCAACTTCAATTCCATGCTTAGAAACAACATAACCAAGAAATATTACTTTATCTTTGCAAAAAGTGCACTTCTCAAGATTACCATACAATTTATTATTTCTTAGCACTTGCAAAACTTGTCTAATATGATCCATGTGGTCATGTTCATTGTGGCTATATATAAGAATATCATCAAAATAAACTACCACAAATCTACCAATAAAGTCTCTCAAAATATGGTTCATTAATCTCATGAAAGTACTAGGTGCATTAGTTAAACCAAAGGGCATTACTAACCACTCATATAAACCAAATTTTGTCTTAAAAGCAGTTTTCCATTCATCTCCCTCTTTCATTCTTATTTGATGGTATCCACTACGCAAATCAATTTTTGAGAAAAGAGTAGCACCACTTAATTCATCTAACATGTCATCTAAACGTGGTATAGGATGACGATAACGAATAGTGATGTTATTAATTGCTCTACAATCTACACACATGCGCCAAGTACCATCTTTCTTAGGAACCAAAATAACGGGAACGGCACAAGGAGAAAGACTAACCCGAATATAACCTTTGTCCAATAGTTCTTGTACTTGCTTTTGGATCTCCTTTGTTTCTTGTGGATTGGTTCTATAAGGGGCTCGGTTTGGAAGAGATGCTCCCGGGATCAAATCAATTTGATGTTCAATTCCTCTCAATGGTGGCAATCCCGAGGGCACATCTTGTGGAAAAACATCCTCAAAGTCCTGCAAAACATTAGAAACACCAAGAGGAATAGGGGTCATGTCATTAGAAACCAAAATCTCTCCCTTGTGAATAAGCACAATAGGGACTAGTGTAGGATCATCCTTAAATTCCCTCAAATCCTCTTTAGTGGCTAACATGCATAATAGGTTCTCTCTCTTTTTACCACTCGAATTGGGTTTACTATCACTCCCCATGGCTTGTATTTGTGGTGTTCCCTCATCCCTCTCTCTTTCTTTTTCCACTTTCCTCTCAATTTTGGATTGGGACTCTTGTAGAATTTGTTGTGGAGTCATAGGCCTCAAAATAATAGTCTTCCCATGATGATATAGCTCATAAGTATTTGCTCTTCCTTCATGCTTCACACTTCTATCAAATTGCCAAGGTCTTCCCAATAATAAGTGACAAACTGTCATGGGCACCACATCAAACTCAATAATATCTTTGTAAGGTCCAATTTGGAACTCCACTCTCACCATATAAGAAACCTTCATTTGTCCTGTGCTACTCAACCATTGGATATGATAAGGAGAAGGATGTGGTATATATTTCAAGTTGAGCTTTGCACATAGATCTTTGCTAGCCAAATTTCTGCAACTTCCTCCATCAATAATGACTTTGCAAGCCATGTTAGGACCAATAATAGCTTTGGTTTGGAACAAATTGCACCTTTGATGTTCAGGAGTAGGCACCACACTCAATGAATTTTGGGTGCAAACAATAGATGGCATAGTAGTAGCATAAGCATCCAAAGGAGAATCACTCAAATAGCCATCATCATCATCAATATCATTAGGATCAACATCATCACCTGTCTCATACTCATTGTTCTCATTGATCACCATCACTTTTGTATTTGGACAATCCC
Organism: Alopecurus myosuroides; assembly: GCA_028641055.1. Lineage (NCBI taxonomy): Eukaryota > Viridiplantae > Streptophyta > Magnoliopsida > Poales > Poaceae > Alopecurus > Alopecurus myosuroides. Next base: position 117,026,376 of record CM054063.1, on the reverse strand, counting down.
TCTTAAAGTGCCCTTTTCCTCCACATGTGTGACATGAAATATCTCTTGTTCTTGATGTAGAAGCACTTGAACCCGTGGTACTCACACTTGGTTGTGATGGTTTCTTTGCAATTGAAGAACTAGGCTCGGGTTTAGAAGAAGAAGCACCTCGAAAACTTGAAGATGGTGGTGGTGGAGGAGGTGCACTAGGCATAGAAGATGATCTCATAGGAAATCTAGCCCTTGTTCTATTAGTAATTTTTGCCTCCTCAAGGATATGTGCTTCGGCCTCCCTTGCATGGTGTAATAGCTCATGGATATTTTGGTATTGATGATGCCTCACAATGCCTTTGATTTTGTAGTTCAAACCCGAAAGGAATCTTTGCATTGTTTGCTCCAATTGTTCTCTCACACGTGCCCTTTGCATAATTAGCTCCATCTCTTGATAATAAGCATCAACACTCATAGTTCCTTGCCTCAATTGTTGCAATTGATCAAATTGTTGCCTTATGTAATTTGGTGGAACAAATCTATCTCTCATGATCCTCTTCATGTTGTTCCAAGTGACAATGGGCAATTCTCCATCTTCTTGTCTCTTCCTCAAAAGCTCATCCCACCATCTAAGAGCATAACCATCAAACTCACTTGAAGCCAATTTGATCTTTCTATCCTCATTGTACTCATGCATTCTCCATAATTTTTCCATCTTCAACTCCCATAGCAAGTATTCTTCCACATCCATATTATCAAAGCTAAATGATGGAATAGAAAATTTAGGCTTACTCAAACCATCTTCTCTAGGATTAGCTTGCACCACATTGTTTGGCATTCTTCTTTCTCCAAAATTTTGGTTTCGGCCATTATATCCTCCTAGGCCTCTTTCCTCTCTATTTCGGCCATGAACTTGATTTCTTGCACCAATAGCTTCCACTCCATTATTAGCATCACTATGGACACTAGCATTGTCATCATCAATAAGAGGCATTCTTGTTTGAATCATGGTTTGAAGTCCAGCAAGGGTAGTAGTCATTTGAGCAATAGAATCATGAATTGATCTCACTTCCCCTCCATTAGTCTCGGCCAATTTGTGTGTGGCCTCCATCTTGGTCTCCATAGCTTGGAGAGCCTCATATAAGGGATCACATGCATCTTGAACAAATTGTTTGAGTCCATTATGATTGTCCAATATCTCCTTTGCCAAAACATCTCTAAGAGCCTCATACTCTCTCCAATTAACTCCCTCCTTATGGTCCTTCTTTTGCTGCACAAGATCACCACTAGAAAGATCCATTAGTAGGTTAGTGTAATAGAAACAAGTATAGGTTGTGGTGCCTCTCACAACTCACTCAAAAATCTAGCAAGACAATAGGATATCTTACCACTCCAAAGTGAATAGAGATACTTACCACAAGTAGAGGCCATTAAAGTACTTTGGTGTGAAGAAGAGAATACCCAGGTTTTTAACTCTCACAAAAGCAAACAAGGTTATTTAGTGGGGCTTGGTATGGATACCTAACAATCACCAAAGTAACAATCCTATTTGCTGTCTTAGTGAAAATATAAAATACCCAAGGAAACTCACACAATGGAGACAAATGTGGCAATGCAATATATGGATGAGTTTTGCAATGCACTAGAAAGTCACTAGCTAGGCTCTTATTGACAGGCACAAGATTGCTCAAAGAAAAACCAAGTGTCACAATGGCAAGCTCAACTAGTAAACAATAGCAATGATATGGCCTTTTAGCACTTTCTCTTTTCTCTTTTCTCTTTTCTCTTTTTTTTTTTATACTTTTTGCTTTTTCTATTTTTTTTTTGAATTTTTCAATGGCCTTACACTAAGCTAGGAGCAAGAATTAACCAAACACAAGTGAACACAATGGTGGTGATGAAATATGAGCAACCTGTCAGAGCACAAAATAGCTATACTTGTGGGCAAGTTCCTATTATAATGCTGTAGAAAGGCTGTGGCTAAGGTTCACAAGGGTACGGATATATTGGTCCTAGAGATGAAAACAGGAAAATAAAAGAGAAAACAAAAGATTCTAGGTGAAAATCTACTTCTAGCAATCTCACGGCAGCAACCAGCACCCACGGCAGCAAAACAGATGGAAAAACAGCTCACGGCAGCGAAAACGGCTCAAAACAGACGAAAACCGTACCGCGGCAGAGAATAAACAGCAACAGCAGGCGCGCGGCAGAGAAACGAGCGGTTTTTGTACCGCGGCAGATCACACGGCAGCGAAATCGACTAAAACCGTACCGCGGCAGCGCGCGCGCTCGCGTTACACGATGTGGTAAGCGTGCTGCGGGGAAATTTGGCGCGGGCGAGGGATACGTGGGCGCGGCAGCGTTTTGGTGCGTTTCCGTACCGCGGCAGCGCACGAGGGGCGGGGTGGTAAGCTGTGTTACGGGCGCACGGGGCAATTTGTAAGCGGTGCGACGGGGGAATCCGAGTGCGACTAGACCACGGCAGCGGTGAGTGGTTGCGGTGGGATATGGTGATGGATGGATATGGTAAGTATGTTGCGGATATGTGAGGGGTTTGGTAACCGTCTATGAGGGGAATCCGAGTCCAACAAGGGGGTGGGATGCGGTTGGGTTGGTGGTATGGTAAGAACCCTAGGGTGGATCGGATTGGGGGTGGATTTGATGGATGGCAGCGGCTATTTTTGTGATTTTTTGATAGAATTCGACCAGGGGAACAAAGAACCCTAACCCTAGCCGAAAATAAGTGATCTAAAAACAGAAAAAGGTAACACAAAATCGAACACAAAGACAGCAAAAGTAATGCAACTAAGGTGATATCTGCTGTTCCACTGGGAATAAGACCTGTAAATCTGATACCAAGATGATAAGGGGTGGCCCAATCTTCTCAGTGAACTCACAGATAACTTCTGAATTGATAACTAGTGCGCCACTAAGAACTCTCCGGCTGATCCCTGATGCCAATGCAAAAGATAGCAACCCAATGGATATTCTCAACTCCACACTCTTGCACAAGTAATCCACCGACTACAAGTGGTTCTGTACCGTCTTATTCCCAGTGGAACAGCAGGTATCACGTAAAGTTTGCAGATGAACTTCCAGATGAAAGGCTTACAAGCAGTTTCAATCTAGAGGTCTAGGGTTTATGTTTTATCGTAGTCTACCCTCTCCTATGCGCCCCAAGGGGTATATAAGAGGGGGGGTGCGGCCACAAGGCTCCCCTTGCGCAAGCACCTAACCTAATTGGACTAGGACTCCTACTAGGACACCAAAATAGATACAAACCGACCCCCACACAAGGGGTGCGGCCAAATTGGTATACAAACCAATCCTAATTGAACTAGGTCTTGTATATGGCGCATTGATGCTCCTTGTGGGCGCCCTCCTCTTGCCTTGTTCATGTATGAGTGTGGAATAACATAATTGGATTGTTTTCCACACTTGGTGCATTTGATCTTGTGGAGGCACCATCCCCTTATCATGATAACAATTGTTATTTGTTGTTTTCACCATGCTAGCACTTGTTTTCCATCTCCTCTTGAAGTCCATGCTCATCCTTGTGTAGCTCCTCTCCATGATCTCCATTCATGTTTGTGTTATCAACAAACCTAAGAATACATAAATGCAAAGATTTAGGTAGTATAAAGCTCTCACAATTATCAACATTATATTCAAGTAGGAGTGAATTCACCTGTTGTTGTAATAGCTTGGTTCTTGATCTTGTCATTGGACCAATTCTAACTTCATTAGCTTTGATAGGAGGATCTTCATGTTCAACAATAGGTGGAAAGCTAGGGATGTCCTCATCATGGTATCTTTGGCATCCAAGACACATGGAACACTCTAACACACATGGTATTTCATACCATGGGACTTGGTGGGATTCATACACTCCGGAGCCCCTCTCCGGTGAAACCCTAGCCCCGATGTAGAAAAAGATGGAACCGTCGTCCTGGCCCCTCTACGTGAGACGGAAGGGGGTAGAAAAGTGGAACAATTTGCTTGGTTGTGTCATGTTAGGCCCAAGGAACACCCAATACAATGGTAGGGCCCACCTATTGTCAAGGTTCCCCGCGTTCCGTCAAATCCGGGAGTTTCGGGGTGTGTGAGCAGTCTTGGAACCCGGAAGAGCGAATCCAACGCCGATGAGGCCATAACACAGGGAGTGATGGTATCTTTGGAATCCAAGACACATGGAACACTATAACACACATTTTATGCCATACCATGTGACTTGGTGGGATTCAGACGCTCCGGAGCCCCTCTCCGGTGAAACCCTAGCCTCGTTGTAGAAAAAGACGGAACTGCCGTCCTCGCCCCTCTGCGTGAGCCGGAATGGGGTAGCAAAGTGGAAGTAGTTTATTGGTTGTGTAATGTTAGGCCCAAGGAGCACCCAAGATAATGGTAGGGCCCACCTATTGGCAAGTATCCCCGCGTTCTGTCAGATACGGGAGTTTCGGGGTGTGTGAGCAGTGCTGGAACCCAGAAGAGAGAATCCGATGCCGGTAAGGCCATAACACAGGGAGTGATGGGATCTTTGGCTTCCAAGACACATGGAACACTCTAACACACATGGTATGGCATACCATGGGACTTGGTGGGATTAATATGCTCCGGATCCCCTCTCGCGTGAAACCCTAGCCCCGCTATAGAAAAAGACGGGACTGCTGTCCTCGCCACTCTACGTGATACATAAGGGGGTAGCAAAGTGGTACTAGGTTCTTGGTTGTGTCATGTTAGTCCCAAGTAACACCCAATAAAATGGTGGGTCCCACCTATTGGAAAGGTTCCTCCCGTTCCGCCAGATCCAGGAGTTTTGGGGTGCGAGTAGTCCTGGAACTCGGTAGAGGGAATCCGACTCCTCTGAGGCCATAACACAGGGAGTGATAGTATCTTTTTCATACAAGACACATGGAACACTCTAACACACATCGTATGTCATACCATGGGACTTGGTGGGATTCAGACGCTCCGGAGCCCCTCTCCGGTGAAACCCTAGCCCCGTTGTAGAAAAAGACAGAACTGATGTCCTGGCCCCGCTATGTGAGCCGGAAGGGGTAGAAAAGTGGAACTAGTTTCTTGGTTGTGTCATGTTAGCCCGAAGGAACACCCAAGACAATGGTAGGGCCAACCTATTGACAAGGTTCCCCGCATTCTATCAGATCCGGGAGTTTCGGTGTGTGTGAGCAGTCCTGGAACCCGAAAGAGGGAATCCAACGCTGGTGAGGCCATAACACAGGGAGTGATGGTATCTTTGGCATCCAAAACACATGGAACACTATAACACACTGGGTATGTAATACCATGGGACTTGGTGGGATTCATACGCTCCGGAGCTCCTCTCCGGTGAAATCCTAGCCCCGATGTAGAAAAAGATGGAACTGCCGTCCTGGCCCCTCTACGTGAGCCGGAAGGGAGTAGCAAAGTGGAACTAGTTGCTTGGTTGTGTCATGTTAGGCCCAAGGAAAACCCAATACGATGGTAGGGCCCACCTATTGGCAAGGTTCCCCGCGTTCCGTCAGATCCGGGAGTTTCGGGGTGTGTGAGTAGTCCTGGAACCCGGAAGAGGGAATCCAACGCCGGTGAGGCCATAAAACAAGGAGTGATGGTATATTTGGCATCCAATACACATGGAACACTCTATAACACATGGTATATCATACCATGGGACTTTGTGGGATTCACACGCTCCGGAGCCCCTCTCCGGTGAAACCCTAGCCCCGATGTAGAAAAAGACGGAACTGCCGTCCTGGCCCCTCTACTAGAGCCGGAAGGAGGTAGCAAAGTGGAACTAGTTGCTTGGTTGTGTCATGTTAGGCCCAAGGAACACCCAATACAATATTAGGGCCCACCTATTGTCAAGGTTCCCCGCGTTCTGTCAGATCCGGGAGTTTCGGGGGTGTGTGAGCAGTCCTGGAACCCGGAAGAGGGAATCCAACGCCGGTGAGGCCATAACACAGGGAGTGATGGTATCTTTGGCATCCAAGACACATGGAACACTATAAAACACATGGTATGCCATACCATGGGACTTGGTGGGATTCAGACGCTCCGGAGCCCCTCTCCGGTGAAACCCTAGCCCCGTTGTAGAAAAAGACGGAACTGCCGTCCTCGCCCCTCTGTGTGAGATGGAAGGGGGTAGCAAAGTGGAACTAGTTTCTTGGTTGTGTCATGTTAGGCCCAAGGAACACCCAAGACTATGGTAGGGACCACCTATTGGCAAGGTTCCCCCCTCGTTCCGTCAGATCCGGGAGTTTCGGGGTGTGTGAGCAGTCCTGGCACCCGGAAGAGGGAATCCGATGCCGGTGAGGCTATAGCACAGGGAGTGATGGTATCTTTGGCATCCAAGACACATGGAACACTTTGTGTGTGATCAGTCCTGGAACCCGGAAGAGGGAATCCGACGCTGGTGAGGCCATAGCACAGGGAGTGATGGTATCTTTGGCATCCAAGACACATGGAACACTCAAACTCACATGGTATGGCATACCATAGGACTTGGTGGGATTTAGACGCTCCGGAGCCCCTCTCCGGTGAAACCCTAGCCCCGCTGTGGAAAAAGACGGAACTGCCATCCTGGCCCCTCTACGTGAGACGGAAGGGGGTAGCAAAGTGGAACTAGTTCCTTGGTTGTGTCATGTTAGGCCCAAGGAACACCCAATACAATGGTAGGTCCCACCTATTGACAAGGTTCCCCGCGTTCCGTCAGATCCGGGAGTTTTAGGGTGTGGGCAGTCCTGGAACCCGGAAGAGGGAATCCGACGCCGGTGACGCCATAACACAGGGAGTGATGGTATCTTTGGCATCCAAGACACATGGAACACTATAAAACACATGGTATGGCATAACATGTGACTTGGTGGGATTCATACGCTCGGGAGCCCCTCTCCGGTGAAACCCTAGCCCAGATGTAGAAAAAGACGGAACTGTCGTCCTGGCCCCTCTACGTGAGCCGGAAGGGGGTAGCAAAGTGGAACTAGTTGCTTTGTTGTGTCATTTTAGGCCCAAGGAGAACCCAATACAATGGTAGGGCCCACCTATTGGAAAGGTTCCCCCCGTTCCGTGAGATCCGGGAGTTTTAGGGTGTGAGCAGTCCTGGAACCCGGAAGAGGGAATCCGACGCCGGTGAGGCCATAACACAGGGAGTGATGGTATCTTTGGCATCCAATACACATGGAACACTCTAACACACATGGTATGGAATACTATGGGACTTGGTGGGATTCATACGCTCCGGAGCCCCTCTGATGAGAGTGTTCACCTCTAAGTTGGCCCGATCTTCACGAATCGACAAGAACGAACGAAGAACGCACGAAGAACGCGATGAACACGATGAACATGAGTGGGGGAATCGAGGGGAAATCGAGGGCAAACACGCGGAAACACAAAAGGGGGAAGATAACTCGTGAAGCCTACGAGGGATCGCAAACCCAAGTCAACAACACGCTAATTGAAACCGTTTCTCTTACCGGCCGGTCCACCGATCCAACAGAAGCCCAAAAGGGGAAGGTTGGCAAGCGCTACTAGAATCACTATGTGAGAGAGTAGCTCCTTGGAGAGATCTTGATACAATCCTAGATGAACATCATCAACATAGGAGTAGCCTCGTAAGAGGAGTCACCTCAAAAGAGGGATACAAGGGCAAAGCCCTAAACTCTCGAAAACAATGCTCAAAACTATTCCCCCTTCTAGATCTAGCCACCGGAGTCCTTTATATAGTCGGGGTCGAAACGGGGGTCGAAACGGTGCCAAAACGGTCCATTTCCGTGCATTCCGGGGCCACCCCGGCCTGGGAGCCGGCCTGGCCGGCCTGGAACCCGGCCTGGGGCCAGGGTGGGGCGCAGAGGCCTGGTGCCCGGCCTGGGGCCCGGCCTGGGGCCAGGGTGGGAGGCCGGCCCCCTCGGGCTGGTGCCCGGCCTGGTACCCGGCCTGGGGCCAGGGTGGGATGAGGAGGCCGGCCTGGGGCCAGGGTAGGCCGGCCTGGGGCCCGGCCTGGGTCCAGGGTGAGGCCGGGAGCCTCCTTTTCCCTCCGTTCTTCCTCCTCGGAACTCCGATCTTGACGCCGTCTTCACCCACGTTCTTCCTAGCTTCATGCGCACCTTCTTGGATGTGTTCTTGAGCATCTTGGGCACCATCTTGGGTCTCCATGTGGTGATCCCACCTATGCATGTAGAGGGGTTTTTCATGAGGTAGAGCACCGTTCACCAAGTCACCGGAAACGTACGGAGATAGGAGTGAGTTCACCTTGTGGTGTGTCGATGTTGTGCTTGGTTGAATACGGTGGGCTACATCATCTCCCCCTCCTTGAAGAAGAGTCGTCCTCGACTCTCGTTCCATCCATTTTGGAGTGGGAGAAGGAAAGTTGACGACGAAGATGTCGTTGAAGTTGAGCCGCTTGTCGAAAATCATGTGACGGTACGCTCGTAGGGGATGTTGTCCAAAGGTGATGAAGATCATGAAAGGTTCCTCCTTGGGTGGTTGAGGAAGATCTTGCGAGGCGGTGTAGTCGTTGAAGTTGAGCCTCTTGTCGAAGGTCATGCCAAGGTATGCTCGTGGAGGGTGTAGTCCAAAAATGATGACGAGGTTGACATGATCCTCCATGGTTGGATGAGGATGAGCTTGCGGAAGCGGTAGAGTGTAGTCGTGGCGGTCATTGTCGTTGACGCGCTTGTCGAACTCCAAGTGCATCTTGACGAAGGGGATGTAGACGTTGTAGTCATTGTCGTTGACGCGCTTGTTGAACTCCATGCACATCGTGACATGAGGGATGTATGCGTAGAAGCCGTTGATGTCGAAGTGCTTGTGACGCGCCGTGTAGATCTTGACTTGAGGAGTGTGGATGGAGAATGCCTTGTCGTAGAAGCTCTTGTCAATCTCCATGTGGATCATGATGAGCGGAATGTGCTCCTTCCAACCCTTCAAGTCGGTGTCGATGTTCATGCGTTGTGGAGAGCCTTGTATGTGGAGTAGTCCATGAGGTCGAGGATGCTTGATAGGGTCACCAAATCTCTGCAAAATAGACAACAAAGATGGAGAGGAAGTTGGTAAGCCGTTAGTGTCGATAAGCACACATGGGATTTTGCTCTCAACTCTCATCTCACTTTTGGTGGCTAACAAGGCGAGGCCTCTACGAACACTCATGCTTTTTCCACTCAATATGGGCTTGTGGCTCTCACTCACGTGAAGGTGGATCTCTCTCTCACCACTCATCTCACTAGAAGCTTGAGAGGGGACACTAGAAGGCTCCAAAGTCTTGGCACAAGAGGTGTGCGGGTTTGTCGAGGCCGTTGCATTGCTTGGAGTCGGTAGTGTCATAGCATGTGGCGAGGAGGACTCGATCATCTCATCTCTTGGGGTGATCTCCAAGTGAGGAAAGGGTGGCTTTCTTGGAGGAGGAGGTAGGGTCATGGCTTGTGTCGAAGGAAGCTCCAACATCTCCGTGATGTGGTAGTGTAAGCCATGCCTTGTAGCATCCTCAAATGGTCGATGATGATGATGATGAAGATTTCCTTGGCTAGAATGGTGGCTTGAGCGTGGCCTTGTGGAGGTTGGCATGAGATGCGTTGAAGTCAAGCGGAGAGTGTCACCCAATTCGTCATTACCTCCATCAATGATAGATGGGCCATTGACGCCGACTCTAGAGAGGTTACATCGTTGGTCCTTATCTTGAGGATAGGCTTGAAGAACTCGTGTCAACACTCGCGATGAGTTCGCGGCCTCATTGCAATAGACGCTTTCGTCACCATTGGTCGGCATGTCCAAGGAATTGAGAGCTAGTTGGTGCAAGGCATAGTATTGGCCTTCACTCATGTATGCATGGTCACCATTTTGGTTGGCAACCAAGATCATCTCATTGGTAGCATTGGGAGCTCTCTTGTCGATGGTCGGAGTTGTCACTTGTGTCATTGGAGACAAAGAAGAAGAATGCCTTAGAGATGATGGCAAGGGATGAGCCTCTTTGACAATGTCACATGCATCAACGTCTTCATCATAGAGTGGTAGAGTGGTTTCCTCATGCATATGGTGATGTAGATCTTGTGTCATGGGAGGAATAGCTTCACACTCTTGATGTTGGTGTTGCGCTTGTGGCGATGATGGAAGCTCATGCTCTTGATCATGAAGGTCATTGTACTTCCTCAAAGTTGGTCGCTCATGGAAGTTGTGGTTGGGTGTTGGTGGAGAAGTATCTCTCGCCTCTTTCCTTGACGAGGTAGTGGTATCATAGTGTCCATGGCGAGGATGTTCTTGATCTTTGTCGAAGGCGGGGTGCGAGTAGAAAGCACAATCTTGGTGAAGATGCGGTGGAGGCTCCCATTCCTCATATGGATGGTGACGCTCATGGTCCTTGCACCTTGTAACATTGAGGCAAACGGCGCTCAAGTTATTGTCTTCATGGCCTAGGTGATGTGGTGCTTCATCCAATATGGGAGAAGAAGCATGATGGATAGCATCTCCATTGGACGCACCATCTTGGTCGCCGCCTTGGCAATCCCACATTATGTGACCATGGCCCTTGCAAATGGGGCATAAGAGGTCTTCATCTTGAAGGAGAGGGGAAAGTAGGCTCATAGCATCCGTGCCTAGTGGTGGTCGAAGTGGGCGCTCATAGGGGTCCTCATCAAAGATGGTAAGTGAAGTAGCATGTTGAGCAATCCCACTTGATTGTTGTCGATGGTGGCGCTCAATGGGGTCTTCCTCGAAGATGGGGAAAAACAAGCCATAGGGAGCATTCGCACTCGCTTGATGTTGAGAAGGGCTCTCATTTGGGTCTTCATCAAAGATGGGCGGTGGAAGCTCATGTGGGTCATCCTCATTGGTTTGGTGATGGCGATCATGATGGAGAGGATGGCGCCGATGGTCATTGTGGTGGAGTCGAGGGAGGCATTCACTAGAAGCCATGTCGAGGTCACCTTCTTGATAGTGGCTTTGGTCTTGGTGGTCATTGTGGTGGTGACACACATTTTGCCTTGGAAGTCTTGAATGTGGGCAAGCACCATCCACGAAGCCATTTAGACCAATGTCATGAGTCGAGCTTGGAGAAGGTGGGTGGTGAAGAATATCCGGTCGTAGAGGGTGATCTTGAAGAGGGTCACCACGGCCTTGTCGGTGTGGAGGTCGAGGTAGTGGTGATGGCGAGCGATGCTCAAACCAATGTCGTCGCGTAGCTTGTGGTGGAAGATGCGGTGAGGTGGGTGTACCACTCTCTTCCATATGGAGATGGTGATCATGGCGACGGTCTTGTTGATGAGCATGGTGATGAGTGCGTGAAGCTTGTCGATGACGAAGCTTGCGGCGTTCCCGCACCTCATGTGTGGGATGACTCCGAAAGTCATTTGGATGCCTTGGATTCTTGGCCTTCTCGCTAGATGTGGCCTCGATGATGTCCTTCTTGTGGCGCCGTCGAGATGTTGAGGATCTTGACGTGGCCAACTTGTCGGATTTCTTGTCGTGGCGCCATCTTGAGGTTGAAGGTCGTTGTCGTGTCTTGGCCTTGGCATTCTCCTTGAAGTTCCTTGGTGGCGAGCATGAACCATCGGAGTTTCTTGACAATCGAAGCTTGGCGAGGAAATTCTTGTAAGTGAGCTCATCCATGTCGGAGTCGAAGTAGCTTGGGGAGTCGTGGTTGGTGTCGTACTCCATCATGGTTGTGGATGCGTTGTCGGTGTAGCATGGCTCCATCTCGTCATCCAAGCTTGCGATGTCGTAGTTGTAGTAGTGGTTCATGTTGGTGGAGCTCGTGGAGTCGAAGTCGGCGTGGTGGTGGTGGTACTCCTCCATGTCGATGATGCTTGGGGAGGAGTAGTCGGTGTAGAGCTCGACGTCGTGGTCGTAGTAGTGGTGGTGATCCACCATGTCATGCTCGTAGTAGTGGTCATCCACGATGTCATGCTCGTAGGAATGGAGGTCCATGTCTAGCTCGTTGTAGTCGTAGTGGTCCATCATGGACTCATCATGATCATCATGGCCTCCAAAGTCTTCGCCCTCGCTATACATGGTTAGTGACAAGCGCAAGTGTATATATAGAGTGTGAGGACCTAAGAGCTCAACCCTCACCTTTTAGCAAATGTTGGAAACTAGTGGACCAAGCCAAGAGAAACCGATAGCAAAAGAATGAAGTGACTTGAGTTCGAAAGATCCCGAAAACACGCTCCAAAACACACACGGCTTATTGGTGGATGGCAAATGGGTTAGAAATGTGGCGAGGAAAACGACAAATCCAAAGAAAAGTTTGTTGTAAAACGTGGAGAAGAATCAAAGAAAAGTTAGCACGAAAACCAAACCTAGTGGAGGAAAATGATATGGTGGAAAAGAAAAACACACACACACACAAGTGATAAATGGGGTTAGTGCGGCCAATGGACGAGCGGAGACAGAATGTACCTATCGAAGACTAAGCTCAATGCCACACCAACGCAAGGAGGACGCTAGCTCGAACCGCAATTAAGTAGAGGCAACAAGATTCGCAATGTGGCAACCGGTCACTCTCTTCTCTCTCGCAACTCGAAGCTAGGAGTTCCTACAAATGATAGCAATTGGCATCGATCTTTGCTTCTTTTGGCTCTTTTTGCTTCTTGCTCTTTCTCCACTCTTTTTTTTTTTGATTTTTCGCTTTTTGATGATGATGATGCGGAGATGATTCCCAAATGCCAATGCCTACTCGTAGCTAGACTCTCACAAGCGCAAAACTCGCACTCTCGGTGCCACAATGCGATGCCAAGCGGTGTAAAAGAACTAGTCCAAGTAGGTAAGGTACACAAAGGAAAGGGTTAGTTCAAGCGGAAGCAAGTTATACCTATGCGGTGGATGAACTCGGACTTGCGGCCGGTGGATGTCGATGTCGTGTGGATCCGATGATGTAGATGCGTAGGCGATGTCGATGGCGATGCGTGGGAACTTGCCTCACTCAAATCGGAGCAACGACGACAAAGAAAAACAAGATACAAAATCTGTCCAAGAATCGAAGAGCAGGAATTTTCTGTGATTTTTGCTCAAATTCGAAATTTCTCCCAAATCAAGAAATTTTTTGGACAAATTCAATAATTGTGGCTGAATAGGAAGATGGGGAATGGTTTTTGGCAACAAATCTATGAAACAAAACCACGAAAAACTCAACGAGTCAAGAGATCGGTCGAAATCCCTTTCGGCTATTTTTGGTCAAATTTTCGAATTTATGGTGGATAGAAGAAAAATTGGTGGTAGGGGAGGGGGTGGGGTGTCGGATTCGTGTCAATCTAGCTCTGGATACCAGATGATGAGAGTGTTCACCTCTAAGTTGGCCCGATCTTCACGAATCGACAAGAACGAACGAAGAACGCACGAAGAACGCGATGAACACGATGAACACGAGTGGGGGAATCGAGGGGAAATCGAGGGCAAACACGCGGAAACACAAAAGGGGGAAGATAACTCGTGAAGCCTACGAGGGATCGCAAACCCAAGTCAACAACACGCTAATTGAAACCGTTTCTCTTACCGGCCGGTCCACCGATCCAACAGAAGCCCAAAAGGGGAAGGTTGGCAAGCGCTACTAGAATCACTATGTGAGAGAGTAGCTCCTTGGAGAGATCTTGATACAATCCTAGATGAACATCATCAACATAGGAGTAGCCTCGTAAGAGGAGTCACCTCAAAAGAGGGATACAAGGGCAAAGCCCTAAACTCTCGAAAACAATGCTCAAAACTATTCCCCCTTCTAGATCTAGCCACCGGAGTCCTTTATATAGTCGGGGTCGAAACGGGGGTCGAAACGGTGCCAAAACGGTCCATTTCCGTGCATTCCGGGGCCACCCCGGCCTGGGAGCCGGCCTGGCCGGCCTGGAACCCGGCCTGGGGCCAGGGTGGGGCGCAGAGGCCTGGTGCCCGGCCTGGGGCCAGGGTGGGAGGCCGGCCCCCTCGGGCTGGTGCCCGGCCTGGTACCCGGCCTGGGGCCAGGGTGGGATGAGGAGGCCGGCCTGGGGCCAGGGTAGGCCGGCCTGGGGCCCGGCCTGGGGCCAGGGTGAGGCCGGGAGCCTCCTTTTCCCTCCGTTCTTCCTCCTCGGAACTCCGATCTTGACGCCGTCTTCACCCACGTTCTTCCTAGCTTCATGCGCACCTTCTTGGATGTGTTCTTGAGCATCTTGGGCACCATCTTGGGTCTCCATGTGGTGATCCCACCTATGCATGTAGAGGGGTTTTTCATGAGGTAGAGCACCGTTCACCAAGTCACCGGAAACGTACGGAGATAGGAGTGAGTTCACCTTGTGGTGTGTCGATGTTGTGCTTGGTTGAATACGGTGGGCTACATCACCCTCTCTGGTGAAACCCTAGCCCCGATGTAGAAAAAGACGAAACTGCCGTCCTGGCCCCTCTACGTGAGCCGGAAGGGGGGTAGCAAAGTGGAACTATTTGCTTGGTTATGTCATGTTAGGACCAAGGAACACCCAATACAATGGTAGGGCCCACCGATTGGCAAGGTTCCCCGCGTTCCGTCAGATCCGGGAGTTTCGGGGTGTGTGAGCCGTCCTGGAACCCGGAAGAGGGAATCCGACGCCTGTGAGGCCATAACACAGGGAGTGATGGTATCTTTGGCATCCAAGACACATGGAACACTCTAACACACATGGTATCTAATACCATGGGACTTGGTGGGATTCATATACTCCGGAGCCCCTCTCAGGTGAAACCCTAGCCCCGATGTAGAAAAAGACGGAACTGCTGTCCTGGCCCCTCTACGTGAGCCGGAAGGGGGTAGCAAAGTGGAACTAGTTGCTTTGTTGTGTCATGTTACGCCCAAGGAAAACCCAATACAATGGTAGGGCCCACCTATTGGCAAGGTTCCCCGCGTTCCGTCAGATCTGGTAGTTTCGGGGTGTGTGAGCAGTCCTGGAACCCGGAAGAGGGAATCCAACGCTGGTGAGGCCATAAAACAAGGAGTGATGGTATCTTTGGCATCAAATACACATGGAACACTATAACACACATGGTATGGCATACCATGGGACTTTGTGGGATTCAGACGCTCTGGAGCCCCTCTCTGGTGAAACCCTAGCCCCGCTGTAGAAAAAGACGGAACTGCCGTCCTGGCCCCTCTACGTGAGACGGAAGGAGCTAGCAAAGTGGAACTAGTTGCTTGTTTGTGTCATGTTATGCCCAAGGAACACCCAAGATGATAAGGGGTTGCCCGATCTTCTCAGTGAACAAACTTGATAACTTGATAACCAATGTGATACCTCGCTCTCTCCTTTGGCTAAACCCTGTTACCAATTGCAACAGCACTTAACCCCTTCGGATATTCGAGACTCCACACTCTTGCACACGTAGCCACCGACTACAAGTGGTCCTGTTTCTCCTTATTCCCAGTGGAACAGCAGAATACACTCAGATTTGCAAAGGTTGTATGATTCAAGATGAATGCTTCAAGCAATACAATCTAGAAGTCTAGGGTTTTTGTTTTAACGTAGTCTAACCTAACCTATGCGCCCCAAGGGGTATATATGAGGGGGTGGGGTGTTTCCCCACGAAATTCACCTATTCCTACTTGTTTGGACTCAACCAACTCGGATACAAACTGACCCAACATGGGTGCAGCCAATTGGACCCTATTTGGAATCTGGCAGAAAACTATTCGTGGATTGTTTCGGTCACCACGGCTTGCACGAGTCGAATTTCTTGATGGGGCTGGATCCATTGGAAAGCCCATCAAATTCCCTATCCGTATTGTCCTCGTTTGCTGTATTTGGAGCCCGTATGAAGAATCCATGACTATTTCAAATTCGGGACTCCTGGCAGTCCGAACTGAAACATTTATTCCTTGTTGTTGTTTTCCATGCCTTCTTCCTTTGCTTCTTGCTTCCTCTTCTCCATCCATGCTTGTGTTATTAATAAACCTAATCATACATAAATTCATAGGCTTAGGTAGTATAACATTCTCATAAACACAAACACTATTTATTACTAGGAAAGAATTCACCTTATAATAAACATCAGTGAGACTCAATATTTCCTTCCAACTCAAGCATTTACATTCACCATGGACCCCTATGATATCCTCATCATCCTCCCTTTCTTCAAGACAAGACGTCCTCGGCTTGTTGTATGCTGAAAGTGGAATAAACAAAAAGAACAACATGTATGCACAATACATATATCTATAATGAGGTGCATTAGTTGTTATCATATCATAAAATTGTGCACATGACATGTGACCACGAAATTTGCATGGAAAAATCACATAATTGTCATAGCATCTCATCAAATAGCAATCACAATTGCAAATATAAGTGAAGCTCATAAAATCATGATTAAAATGAGAATCATGTGTGTATATATTTTTATTGTTTAGTATCAATTCAATTGTTCTCACCGAAGATCTATGATCAAATTTATTTTTATTAATACACTCAAAGGTGGGAACATGCTTATTATTTTCATCATGAAAATTGCAACTTAATTTGCAAATATAAGTGAAGAACAATTTATTAGCACATGTATGTGACAAGTATTGTGGCAAACCAAACATATGTGTAAAATCATGTTCATATGTAGTAAGGGATAGCTTATTTACCCAAGGTAAAACAATGTTCAATTCGGCCACTTTATCACAAGTTATGCATATATGATCCACCATAAAAATTTCACTCATGTTATAGTCACCAATCAAGTTAAAAGTGAAAGAAGAAACATAATTGCTAGAATTCACATATGAAATTTCAGCAACCTTTTGCATAGCACTTTGCACATTAATTGATTCATTTAACATGATGTAATCCACAATATAATTAGGTGGTATTTTAGCAAGTACTTCTTTATGTGAAATCAAAACCACATGATTAAATTTCGAAATTAGCACATTATCACATGTAGTTGGACTATCTATGCTTGTTAACTCACAAGAATCAACTAGCAATTTAGTGGGTTCACATAAATCAATACTTGAGAGGGGTAACACGAAATCAGCACCTTTATCAATAGCAACCTCCTCAGATTTATTAGGTACCAATTCAACTATCTCAAGTGGTGATGCAAGTTCTACTTGTTGTGGCTCCCTTTCTTCAAAAGTAACCTGCATATCACAAGAAACACTACTAGGCACAACAATGTCATGCTCCTCCAATGGTTGTGGTGGTGATGGTTGTGGTGCAGGTTGTACTATAGGCTCCCTTTCTTCAAAAGCAACCTGCACATCACAAGAAACAACACTAGGAGTAGACATGGTTACATTAGTAGA
Source organism: Alopecurus myosuroides (assembly GCA_028641055.1). Taxonomy (NCBI): domain Eukaryota; kingdom Viridiplantae; phylum Streptophyta; class Magnoliopsida; order Poales; family Poaceae; genus Alopecurus; species Alopecurus myosuroides. The sequence continues at coordinate 117,009,203 of CM054063.1, read as the reverse complement.
CACCACCTCACATGTCTTCTCAATTTCGGATCCCATGACTTGATGATAACATAATGATTGTTTTCTAACTTCCATACAATTTTCAAGTGAAACATGTTTTTTTCGATGATATTTATGATTCCAAAGTAATATTATGTCAGGATAATATCTAACAAAATCAAACCAAAATTTGACAATACATGATATACCCAACAAAAGATGACAACTAGTAAATGCTCTGGGAATCACATTACAATAAATTTGCTCTGTATGACCACTAATAGTTAATGGAACAAAAGTACGTAGAGAAATTCGAATTTTAACATCATTAGTCATTATCATGTATGGATTAAATTCAAAAGTTTCCAATTGCAATTGCTCAACCACATCAAGACTAACAAAGTTAGAGCGAGTATCCTTATCAAGAGTAATAGCAACAGGGAAACCTTTGACGTCTGCAACGAAGTGGAACAAATTTGCTGCAGGCAGTCCACTAGAATCCTCCTCCCAGAAAGCATCACTGCACTTAGAAAAACTACAAAGCTCCATTGATTAAGTTGTTAGTAACAAAATAACAATGGGTTGTGGTGTTCTCTCACAACTCACTCAACCAAGCAAAGAGGTGATCCTTACTGCTCCAAAGTGAATAGAAAATCTTACCAACAAGTAGTAGCAACTAGTGTGACTTGATGTGGTGAATAGAATACCCAGGGATTTTTTTTTGCTCTCACGAAGGTAAAACAGGTTATATGGTGGGGCTTGGTATGGATACCTAACAATCACCAATTAACAAGTCCTATTGCTGCTTGTGATGATAAAATAACACCTAGGGAAACACACACCAAATATGGAGACAAATGTGGCAATGCAAATATATGGAGGAAATTGTGCAATGCTCTAGAAAGACACTAGCAAAGCTCAGTGATAATCAGGCACAAGATTGCTCAATGTGTAGTGTCAATGATAGCAATGAAAAACGGCTCCAAATGATAACAATAGCAATATATCTCAATGGCCTTTCTTTTGCTTTTTCTGTTTTTCTCTTTTCTGTTTTTCTCTTTTTTTTTTGTACTTTTTATGGCCGGAAACAACTAATGGAGCAAATAACAATAACATCTAGATCAATGTGACACAATATGATAGTGAGCAGCCTGAAAAAGAGCAAGAAAATAGCTAGTCTTGTGGGCAAGGTACCTAGTTTATTGCTGTAGAAAGGCTGTGTCTAAACTTCACAAAGATTGGACTGGAATTCCTAAAGAAAATATAAAAGAATAATCAAACTGAAACTAACTATACTAATGGACACTCACGGCAGGATGAAAACGAACCCAGCGTTCGCGTGCAACGCGTTGAGTGGCCCTCGGTGGCGTGCGCGTTTCCCCACGCGATTGGTTGGTACGGTGGGTGAAACAGATGGGACAGCGCGCAGGTGCTTTCTGCTGGCCGCGCTCGGCGCGTTCCAGTTGGTGCGATGCGGTCGCTGTTTTGGCGGTTAGCGGGCGGACGAAACGAGGAGGGCGCGACGCGTTTGGCGAGTGGCGGATAGCGAATCTCGCGTTTGGTTGGGTGGACGCTGACGCAACTGGTGGTTGGCTCGACGCGGTTTCTGCGGATGATTGGAAAGTGCGGGCGGTGTCCGGTAGGGCTCGGAAACCGAACGCAGGTGGACCAGGAAAAACGCGTGGCAAATCGAAACCGACAGCGCGGGGGATGCACTGACCGCTGCGACGCGTTTTCGGCGGTGATTGGTGGGAGCGCTCGTTTGGCGAGGAGTCACGGGACGCGCGCGCGGCAAAGATCGAACCCGCGCGTGGCCGGTAGCGGATTGGCGGGATCCGTGTGGAAAGCGACGAAATCCGAAGGCACGCGAGAATCCAGCGCGCTAAACGCGTTTCGGCAGGCCTGGAATTCGAGGTAGCCTCGAATAGGACAAAGCGGATCTTGGCGCGTGGATCGGCGCGTTGAGCTGCTGTTTTGACGGCGCGCGGAGTGTGGCAAGGACCAAAAAGCGATGCGGCAATGATTGGCATGCGGCAGCGGATCAAAGCCTAAGACAACCAGAGCAGCTCGGATATGATATTTTTGTGGGATTTTCTGTATAGATCTAAACAACGGATGAACTAGATGAACCCTAACCCTAATAGACAAAACTAAAAAGACACAAAAGGAGAAAAGTAACACAAAATCAAACACAAAACAGCACTAGAAATTGAAAACTAGTAATTATCTAAGGCTATGGCAAATACTATGACTATTTTTTGTGGCTTTTTCTGGATAGGTATAAAAAACAACTCGAAACTAAAGGGATAGATACAGCTCACCGAGTAAACCCAGTAATCTGATACCAAGATGATAAGGGGTTGCCCGATCTTCTCAGTGAACAAACTTGATAACTTGATAACCAATATGATACCTCGCTCTCTCCTTTGGCTAAACCCTGTTACCAATTGCAACAGCACTTAACCCCTTCGGATATTCGAGACTCCACACTCTTGCACACGTAGCCACCGACTACAAGTGGTCCTGTTTCTCCTTATTCCCAGTGGAACAGCAGAATACACTCAGATTTGCAAAGGTTGTATGATTCAAGATGAATGCTTCAAGCAATACAATCTAGAAGTCTAGGGTTTTTGTTTTAACGTAGTCTAACCTAACCTATGCGCCCCAAGGGGTATATATGAGGGGGTGGGGTGTTTCCCCACGAAATTCACCTATTCCTACTTGTTTGGACTCAACCAACTCGGATACAAACTGACCCAACATGGGTGCAGCCAATTGGACCCTATTTGGAATCTGGCAGAAAACTATTCGTGGATTGTTTCGGTCACCACGGCTTGCACGAGTCGAATTTCTTGATGGGGCTGGATCCATTGGAAAGCCCATCAAATTCCCTATCCGTATTGTCCTCGTTTGCTGTATTTGGAGCCCGTATGAAGAATCCATGACTATTTCAAATTCGGGACTCCTGGCAGTCCGAACTGAAACATTTATTCCTTGTTGTTGTTTTCCATGCCTTCTTCCTTTGCTTCTTGCTTCCTCTTCTCCATCCATGCTTGTGTTATTAATAAACATAATCATACATAAATTCATAGGCTTAGGTAGTATAACATTCTCATAAACACAAACACTATTTATTACTAGGAAAGAATTCACCTTATAATAAACATCAGTGAGACTCAATATTTCCTTCCAACTCAAGCATTTACATTCACCATGGACCCCTATGATATCCTCATCACAAGACAATAGTAGGGCCCACGTATTTACAAGGTTCCCCACGTTCCGTCAGATCCGGGAGTTTCGGGGTGTGTGAGCAGTCCTGGAACCCGGAAGAGGGAATCCGACGCCGGTGAGGCCATAACACAGGGAGTGATGGTATCTTTGGAATCCAAGACACATGGAACACTATAAAACACGTGGTATGCCATACCATGCAACTTGATGGGATTCAGACGCTCCGGAGCCACTCTCCGGTGAAACCCTAGCCCCGATGTAGAAAAAGACGGAACTGCCGTCCTGGCCCCTCTACGTGAGACGGAAGGGGGTAGCAAAGTGGAACTAGTTTCTTGGTTGTGTCATGTTAGGCCCAAGGAACACCCAATAAAATGGCAGGGCCCACCTATTGACAAGGTTCCCCGCGTTCCGTCTGATCCGGGAGTTTCGGGGTGTGTGAGCAGTCCTGGAACCCGGAAGAGGGAATCCGACGCTGGTGAGGCCATAACACAGGGAGTGATGGTATCTTTGGCATCCAAGACACATGGAACACTCTAACACACATGTTAAGTAATATCATGGGACTTGGTGGGATTCATACGCTCCGGAGCCCCTCTCAAGTGAAACCCTAGCCCCAATGTAGAAAAAGACGGAACTGCCGTCCTGGCCCCTCTACGTGAGCCACAAGGGGGTAGCAAAGTGGAACTAGTTGCTTGGTTGTGTCATTTTAGGACCAAGGAACACCCAATACAATGGTAGGTCCCAACTATTGGCAAGGTTCCCCCCGTTCCGTCAGATCTGGGAGTTTCGGGGTGTGTGAGCAGTCCTGGAACCCGGAAGAGGGAATCCGACGCCGGTGAGGCCATAAAACAAGGTGTGATGGTATCTTTGTCATCCAATACACATGGAACACTCTAACACACATGGTATGGCATACCATGGGAATTGGCGGGATTCAGACGCTCCGGAGCCCCTCTCCGGTGAAACCCTTGCCCCGCTGTAGAAAAAGACGGAACTGCCGTCCTGGCCCCTCTACGTGAGCCGGAAGGGGGTAGCAAAGTGGAAATATTTTCTTTGTTGTGTCATGTTAGGCCCAAGGAACACCCAATAAAATTTTAGGGCCCACCTATTGGCAAGGTTCCCCGCGTTCCGTCAGATCCGGGAGTTTCGGGGCGTGTGAGTTGTCCTGGAACCCGGAAGAGGGAATCTGACGCCGGTGAGGCCATAACACAGGGAGTGGTGGTATCTTTGGAATCCAATACACATGGAACACTCTAACACATATGGTATGCCATACCATGGGACTTGGTGGGATTCATACGCTCCGGAGCCCCTCTCCGGTGAAACCCTAGCCCCGTTGTAGAAAAAGACGGAACTGCCGTCCTGGCCCCTCTACTAGAGCCGGAAGGAGGTAGCAAAGTGGAACTAGTTGCTTGGTTGTGTCATGTTAGGCCCAAGGAACACCCAATACAATATTAGGGCCCACCTATTGTCAAGGTTCCCCGCGTTCTGTCAGATCCGGGAGTTTCGGGGTGTGTGAGCAGTCCTGGAACCCGGAAGAGGGAATCCGACGCCGGTGAGGCCATAACACAGGGAGTGATGGTATATTTGGCATGCAAGACACATGGAACACTCTAACACACATGGTATGCCATACCATGGGACTTGGTGGGATTCAGACGCTCCAGAGCCCCTCTCCGGTGAAACCCTAGCCCCGTTGTAGAAAAAAACGGAACTGCCGTCCTAGCCCCTCTGCGTGAGCCGGAAGGGGGTAGCAAAGTGGAACTAGTTTCTTGGTTTTGTCATGTTGGGCACAAGGAACACCCAAGACAATGTTAGGGCCCACCTATTGGAAAGGTTCCCCGCGTTCCGTCAGATCCGGGAGTTTCGGGGTGCGAGTAGTCCTGGAACCCGGTAGAGGGAATCCGACGCCTGTGAGGCCATGACATAGGGAGTGATGGTATCTTTGGAATCCAAGACACATGGTACACTCTAAAACACATGGTATGGCATGACATGGGACTTGGTGGGATTCAGACGCTCCGGAGCCCCTCTCCGGTGAAACCCTTGCCCCGGTGTAGAAAAAGACGGAACTGCTGTCCTGGCCCCTCTATGTGAGCCGGAAGGGGGTAGCAAAGTGGAACTATTTGCTTGGTTGTGTCATGTTAGGACCAAGTAACACCCAATACAATGGTAGGGCCCACCTATTGGCAAGGTTCCCCGCGTTCCGTCAGATCCGGGAGTTTCTGGGCGTGTGAGCAGTCCTGGAACCCGGAAGAGGGAATCCGACGCCGGTGAGGCCATAACACAGGGAGAAATGGTATCTTTGGCATACAATACACACTGAACACTCTAAAACACATGGTATGCCATACCATGGGACTTGGTGGGATTCATACGCTCCGGTGCCCCTCTCCGGTGAAACCCTAGCCCCGTTGTAGAAAAAGACGGAACTGCCGTCCTGGCCCCTTTGCGTGAGCCGGAAGGGGGTAGAAAAGTGGAACTAGTTTCTTGGTTTTGTCATGTTAGGCCCAAGGAACACCCAAGACAATGTTAGGGCCCACCTATTGGAAAGGTTCCCCGCTTTCCGTCAGATCCGGGAGTTTCGGGGTGTGTGAGCAGTCCTGGAACTCGGAAGAGGGAATCTGATGCCGGTGAGGCCATAACACAGGGAGTGATGGGATCTTTGGCTTCCAAGACACATGGAACACTCAAACACACATGGTATGGCATACATCCATACGCTCCATAGCCCCTCTCCGGTTAAACCCTAGCCCCATTGTAGAAAAAGACGGAACTGCTATCCTCGCCCCTCTACGTCAGCCGGAAGGGGGTAGCAAAGTAGAACTAGTTGCTTGGTTGTGTAATTTTAATCCCAACGAACGCCCAATAAAATGGTAGGGCCCACCTATTGGAAAGGTTTCTCCCGTTCCGTCAGATCCGGGAGTTTTGGGGTGTGTGAGCAGTCCTGGAACCCGGAAGAGGGAATCCGACGCCGGTGAGGCGATAACACAGGGAGTGATGGGATCTTTAGCTTCCAAGACACATGGAACACTCTAACACACATGGTATGACATACCATGGTACTTGGTGGGATTCATCCGCTCCGGAGCACCTCTCCGGTGAAACCCTAGCCCCATTGTAGAAAAAGATGGAACTGCCGTCCTGGCCCCTCTGCGTGAGCCGGAAGGGGGTAGCAAAGTGTAACTAGTTCCTTGGTTGTGTCATGTTAGGACCAAGGAACACCCAAGACAATAGTAGGGCCTCACCTATTGGCAAGGTTCCCCCAGTTTCGTCAGATCCGGGAGTTTTGGGGTGTGAGCAGTCCTGGAACCCGGAAGAGGGAATCCGACGCCGGTGAGGCCATAACACAGGGAGTGATGGTATATTTGGCATCCAAGAAACATGTAACACTCTAAAACACATTGTATGGCATACCATGGGACTTGGCGGGATTCAGACGCTCCGGAGCCCCTCTCCGGTGAAACCCTAGCCCCGCTGCAGAAAAAGACGAAACTGCCGTCCTGGACCCTCTACGTGAGCCGGAAGGGGGTAGAAAAGTGGAAATAGTTTCTTGGTTGTGTCATGTTATGCCCAAGGAAAACACAATACAATAGTAGGGCCCACCTATTGGAAAGGTTCTCCGCATTCCGTCAGATCCGTGAGTTTCGGGGTCTGTGAGCAGTCCTGGAACCCCAAAGAGGGAATCCGACGCCGGTGAGGCCATAACACAAGGAGTGATGGTATATTTGGCATCCAAGACACATGGAACACTCTAACACACATGGTATTCCATACCATGGGACTTGGTGGGATTCAGACGCTTCGGAGCCCCTCTCCGGTGAAACCCTAGCCCCGTTGTAGAAAAGACGGAACTGCCGTCCTGGCCCCTCTGCGTGAGCCGGAAGGGGGTAGAAAACTGGAACTAGTTTCTTGGTTTTGTCATGTTAGGCCCAAGGAACACCCAAGACAATGTTAGGGCCCACCTATTGGAAAGGTTCCCCGCGCTCCGTCAGACCGGGAGTTTCGGGGTGTGTGAGCACTCCTGGAACTCGGAAGAGGCAATCCGATGCCGGTGAGGCCATAACACAGGGAATGATGGGATCTTTGGCTTACAAGACACATGGAACACTCAAACACACATGGTATGGCATACCATGGTACTTTTTGGGATCCATACGCTCCGGAGCCCCTCTCCGGTTAAACCCTAGCCCCATTGTAGAAAAACACGGAACTGCTATCCTCGCCCCTCTACGTGAGCCGGAAGGGGGTAGCAAAGTGGAACTAGTTGCTTGGTTGTGTAATTTTAGTCCCAAGGAACACCCAATAAAATGGTAGGGCCCACCTATTGGCAAGGTTCCTCCCGTTCTGTCAGATCCGGGAGTTTTGGGGTGCGAGTAGTCCTGGAACCCGGTAGAGGGAATCCGACGCCTGTGAGGCCATAACATAGGGAGTGATGATATATTTGGCATCCAAGACACATGGAACACTCTAACACACATGGTATGGCATACCATGGGACTTTGCGGGATTCAGACGCTCCGGAGCCCCTCTCCGGTGAAACCCTAGCCCCGCTATAGGAAAAGAAAGAACTGCCGTCCTGGCCCCTCTACGTGAGCCGGAAGGGGTAGCAAAGTGGAACTATTTCCTTGGTTGTGTCATGTTAGGCCCAAGGAACACCCAATACAATGGTATGGCCCACCTATTGGCAAGGTTCCCCGCATTCCGTGAGATCCGGGAGTTTCGGGGTGTGTGAGTAGTCCTGGAACCCGGAAGAGGGAATCCGACGCCGGTGAGGCCATAACACAGGGAGTGGTGGTATATTTGGCATCCAAGTAACATGGAACACTCTAACACACATGCTATGGCATACCATGGTACTTGGCGGGATTCAGACGCTCCAGATCCCCTCTCCGGTGAAACCCTAGCCCCGCTGTAGAAAAAGACGGAACTGCCGTCCTGGCCCCTCTACGTGAGCCGGAAGGGGGTAGAAAAGTGGAAATAGTTGCTTGGTTGTGTCATGTTAGGCCCAAGGAACACCCAAGACAATGGTAGGGCCCACCTATTGACAAGGTTCCCCGCGTTCCGTCAGATCCGGGAGTTTCGGGGTGTGTGAGCAGTCCTGGAACCCGGAAGAGGGAATCCGACGCCGGTGAGGCCATAACACAGGGAGTGATGATATATTTGGCATCCAATACACATGGAACACTCTAACACACATGGTATGCCATACAATGGGAAAGGTTCCCCGCGTTCCGTCTGATCCGGGAGTTTCGGGGTGTGTGAGCAGTCCTGGAACTCGGAAGAGGGAATCCGATGCCGGTGAGGCCATAACACAGGGAGTGATGGGATCTTTGGCTTCCAAGACACATGGAACACTAAAACACACATGGTATGCAATACCATGGGACTTGGTGGGATCCATACGGTCCGGAGCCCCTCTCCGGTTAAACCCTAGCCCCATTGTAGAAAAGGACGGAACTGCTATCCTCGCCCCTCTACGTGAGCCGGAAGGGGGTAGAAAAGTGGAACTAGTTGCTTTGTTGTGTAATTTTAGTCCAAGGAACACCCAATAAAATGGTAGGGCCCACCTATTGGCAAGGTTCCTCCCGTTCCGTCAGATCCGGAAGAGGGAATCCGATGCCGGTGAGGCCATAACATAGGGAGTGATGGTATCTTTGGAATCCAAGACACATGGAACACTCTAACACACATGGTATGGAATACCATGGGACTTGGTGGGATTCATACGCTCCGGAGCCCCTCTCCGGTGAAACCCTAGCCCCGCTGTAGAAAAAGACGGAACTGCCGTCCTGGCCCCTCTACGTGAGCCGGAAGGGGGTAGCAAAGTGGAACTATTTGCTTGGTTGTGTCATGTTATGCCCAAGGAACACCCAATACAATGGTAGGAACCACCTATTGGCAAGGTTCCCCGCGTTCCGTCAGATCCGGGAGTTTCGGGGTGTGTGAGCAGTCCTGGAACCGGGAAGAGGGAATCCGACGCCGGTGAGGCCATAACACAGGGAGTGATGGTATATTTGGCATCCAATACACATGGAACACTCTAACACACATGGTATGCCATACCATGGGACTTGGTGGGATTCATACGCTCCGGAGCCCCTCTCCGGTGAAACCCTAGCCCCGCTGTAGAAAAAGACGGAACTGCCGTCATGGCCCCTCTACGTGAGCCGAAGGGGGTATCAAAGTGGAACTAGTTGCTTGGTTGTGTCATGTTAGTCCCAAGGAACACCCAATACAATGGTAGGGCCCACCTATTGTCAAGGTTCCCCGCGTTCCGTCAGATCCGGGAGTTTCGGGGTGTGTGAGCAGTCCTGGAACCCGGAAGAGGGAATCCGACGCCGGTGAGGCCATAACACAGGGAGTGATGGTATATTTGTCATCCAAGACACATGGAACACTCTAACACACATGGTATGCCATACCATGGGACTTGGTGGGATTCAGACGCTCCGGAGCCCCTCTCGGGTGAAACCCTAGCCCCGTTGTAGAAAAAGACGGAACTGCCGTCATGGCCCCTCTGCGTGAGCCGAAGGGGGCAGCAAAGTGGAACTAGTTGCTTGGTTGTGTCATGTTAGTCCCAAGTAACACCCAATACAATTGTAGGGCCCACCTATTGTCAAGGTTCCCCACGTTCCGTCAGATCCGGGAGTTTCGGGGTGTGTGAGCAGTCCTGGAACCCGGAAGAGGGAATCCGACGCCGGTGAGGCCATAACACAGGGAGTGATGGTATATTTGGAATCCAAGACACATGTAACACTCTAACACACATGGTATTCCATACCATGGGACTTGGTGGGATTCATACGCTTCGGAGCACCTCTCCGGTGAAACCCTAGCCCCGTTGTAGAAAAAGACGGAACTGCCGTCCTGGCCCCTCTGTGTGAGCCGGAAGGGGGTAGCAAAGTGGAACTAGTTGCTTTGTTGTGTCAATTTAGAACCAAGGAACAACCAAGACAATGGTAGGGCCCACCTATTGGCAAGGTTCCCCCCGTTTCGTTAGATCCGGGAGTTTCGGGGTGTGAGCAATCCAGGAACCCGGAAGAGGGAATCCGACGCCGGTGAGGCCATAACACAGGGAGTGATGGTATATTTGGCATCCAAGAAACATGGAACACTATAAAACACATTGTAAGGTATACCATGGGACTTGGCGGGATTCAGAAGCTCCGGAGCCACTCTCTGGTGAAACCCTAGCCCCGCTGTAGAAAAAGACGGAACTGTCGTCCTGGCCCCTCTACGTGAGCCAGAACGGGGTAGCAAAGTGGAACTAGTTTCTTGGTTGTGTCATGTTCGGACCAAGGAACATCCAAGAAAATGGTAGGGCCCACCTATTGGAAAGGTTCCCCCCGTTTCGTCAGATCCGGGAGTTTTGGGGTGTGAGCAGTCCTAGAACCCGGAAGAGGGAATCCGGCGCCGGTGAGGCCATAACACAGGGAGTGATGGTATCTTTTGCATCCAAGACACATGGAACACTCTAACACACATGGTATGGCATACCATGGGACTTGGTGGGATTCATACGCTCCGGATCCCCTCTCCGGTGAAACCCTAGCCCCGCTGTAGAAGAAGATGGAATTGCCGTCCTGGCCCCTCTACGTGAGCCGGAAGGGGGTAGCAAAGTGGAACTAGTTGCTTGGTTGTGTCATGTTAGGACCAAGGAACACCCAAGACAATGGTAGGGGCCACCTATTTCCAAGGTTCCCCCCGTTTCGTCAGATCCGGGAGTTTTGGGGTGTGAGGAGTCCTGGAACCTGGAAGAGGGAACCCGACGTTGGTGAGGCTATAACACAGGGAGTGATGGTATATTTGGCATCCATGAAACATGGAACACCCTAAAACACATTGTATGGCATACCATGGGACTTGGCAGGATTCAGACGCTCCGGAGCCCCTCTCCGGTGAAACCCTAGCCCCGCTGTAGAAAAAGACGGAACTGCCGTCCTGGCCCCTCTACGTGAGCCGGAAGGGGGTAGCAAAGTGGAACTAGTTTCTTGGTTGTGTCATGTTCGGACCAAGGAGCATCCAAGAAAATGGTAGGGCCCACCTATTGGAAAGGTTCCCCCCGTTTCGTCAGATCCGCGAGTTTTGGGGTGTGAGTAGTCCTGGAACCCGGAAGAGGGAATCCGACGCCGGTGAGGCCATAACACAGGGAGTGATGGTATCTTTGGCATCCAAGACACATGGAACACTCTAACACACATGGTATGGCATACCATGGGACTTGGTGGGATTCATACGCTCCGCATCCCCTCTCCGGTGAAACCCTAGCCCCGCTGTAGAAAAAGATGGAACTGCCGTCCTAGCTCCACTACGTGAGCCGGAAGGGGGTAGCAAAGTGGAACTAGTTGATTGTTTGTGTCATTATAGACCCAAGGAACATCAAAGACAATGGTAGGGCCCACCTATTGACAAGGTTCCCCGCGTTCCGTCAGATCCGGGAGTTTCGGGGTGTGTGAGCAGTCCTGGAACCCGGAAGAGGGAATCCGACACCCGTGAGGCCATAACACAGGGAGTGCTGGTATCTTTGGAATCCAAGACACATGGAACACTCTAACACACATTTTATGGCATACCATGGTACTTGGCGGGATTCACACGCTCCGGACCCCCTTCCGGTGAAACCCTAGCCCCGTTGTAGAAAAAGACAAAACTGTTGTCCTCGCCCCTCTACGTGAGCCGGAAGGGGGTAGCAAAGTGGAACTAGTTGCTTGGTTGTGTCATTTTATTCCCAAGGTACACCCAATAAAATGGTAGGGCCCACCTATTGGCAAGGTTCCTCCCGTTCCGTCAGATCCAGGAGTTTCGGGGTGCGAGTAGTCCTGGAACCCGGTAGAGGGAATCCGACGCCTGTGAGGCCATAACATAGGGAGTGATGGTATCTTTGGCATCCAAGAGACATGGAACACTCTAACACACATGTTATTGCATACCATGGGACTTGGTGGGATTCAGACGCTCCGGAGTCCCTCTCCGGTGAAACCCTAGCCCCGTTGTAGAGAAAGACAAAACTGCCGTCCTGGCCCCTCTCCGTGAGCCGGAAGGGGTAGAAAAGTGGAACTAGATTCTTGGTTGTGTCATTTTAGGACCAAGGAACACCCAATACAATGGTAGGTCCCACCTATTGGCAAGGTTCCCCGCGTTGCGTCAAATCCGGGAGTTTCGGGGTGTGTGAGCAGTCCTGGAACCCGGAAGAGGGAATCCAACGCTGATGAGGCCATAAAACAAGGAGTGGTGGTATCTTTGGCATCCAAGACACATGGAACACTCTAACACACATGGTATGGCATACCATAGGACTTGGCGGGATTCAGACGCTCCGGAGCCCCTCTCCGGTGAAACCCTAGCCCCGTTGTAGAAAAAGACGGAACTGCCGTCTTGGCCCCTCTACGTGAGCCGGAAGGAGGTAGCAAAGTGGAACTAGTTGCTTGGTTGTATCATTTTATTCCCAAGGAACACCCAATAAAATGGTAGGGCCCACCTATTGGCAAGGTTCCTCCCGTTCTGTCAGATCCAGGAGTTTCGGGGTGCGAGTAGTCCTGGAACCCGGTAGAGGGAATCCGACGCCTGTGAGGCCATAACATAGGGAGTGATGGTATCTTTGGCATCCAAGAGACATGTAACACTCTAACACACATGGTATGGCATACCATGGGACTTGGTGGGATTCAGACGCTCCGGAGCCCCTCTCCGGTGAAACCCTGGACCCGTTGTAGAGAAAGACAAAACAGCCGTCCTGGCCCCTCTCCGTGAGCCGGAAGGGGTATAAAAGTGGAACTAGTTGCTTGGTTGTGTCATGTTAGGCCCAAGGAACACCCAATACAATGGTAGGGCCCACCCATTGGCAAGGTTCCCCCCGTTCCGTCAGATCCGGGAGTTTCGGGGTGTGTGAGCAGTCCTGGAACGCGGAAGAGGGAATCCCACGCCGGTGAGGCCATAAAACAAGGAGTGATGGTATCTTTGTCATCCAATACACATGGAACACTCTAAAACACATGGTATGGAATACCATGGGACTTTGTGGGATTCAGACGCTCTGGAGCCCCTCTCCGGTGAAACCCTAGCCCCGCTGTAGAAAAAGACGGAACTGCCGTCCTGGCCCCTCTACGTGCGCCGGAAGGAGGTAGAAAAGTGGAACTAGTTGCTTGGTTGTGTCGTGTTAGGCCCAAGGAACACCCAAGACAATTGTAGGGCCCACCTATTGACAAGGTTACCCGTGTTCCGTCAGATCCGGGAGTTTCGGGGTGTGTGAGGAGTCCTAGAACCCGTGTCGCACCCGGACTTCTAGGGGATACTCACAGCCCGCTAAACAGTAGAGAAATGGCTTACGGGGCATACCGGCACCCGCATATCAATATGAGCAGGCCAACACGTAAACGTGTGACAACCATTCTCGTACTGTTCATCGTCTGCGCAAACCATCCCGTAGAAATCCAGATACTTCCGTTGACGTACTTCAAAACATACACACATGGTACGTCAACGGCATTTGAACAGCTGATATCACAACAGATCTCTACGACACAAAAAATGGAAATAAGTTGCAAATAGCTCTCATTAGAGCAGAGATAACAAATACAATCATCCAGAGGACACATGTCCCAACAATACATCGTTACATCACAGCGGAAGCATCCAAAATGTGTGAGTACAGACAAGAACCAAATAGGCCTAAGAGGCCGGAAACGAACAGACGGAGCCCATCCACGAAATCTCGGATCCTGCCCGGGTCCGCTATCTACTCGTCAGCAGTCCTCGAAACGTAGTAGCCACCATGTAGATCCTCGAAACGTAGTCTGCGGAAACCACAGCACCAAAGGGGTCAGTACATAAACGTACTGGCAAGCAAGACTCACAATTCACCAAAGTGTAACCCGTCAACACCAAGCACAGATGCTTTGGGTTCAACGGAAGAAAGGGGATATAAAAGATGCGGCAACTGGCTGCTCTAACCAACTACAGAGTGATTACCACTTCCGGCTAACAGAAAGGAGATAAGATCGTGTATCGTACCCAACTATAGCTAACTCCAAACAAACCCATCCTGGATCTCGCCCCTTATCCAAAGAAGCAATCCGAGAATAACTCACACAGTTGAATTAATGATGGTTCAGATTATTGTGTCAATAAGTCTATTACTAGTCAAGTTGTTAATCATTGGGTGTAAGGTTGTTAATCATTAGGTTTAAGTTGTCCTGAGTACTTGTTAGCCAGTACTTTCACCAAGTAGTCCATAACCGCGGAAAACACGGCTTCCCGAGAAGATTTATCCCTGCAGGGGTGCACCAATTTGGCCGTACACGCAAGAATAACCCGCCAGGTGGGATGCCTCCCACCAAGCGGGGCACTCTACACAACTCAACTCTTCTTCGCATCAAGCCCAAAGCACCTTGGGCGCACGGCTAATCGAGCCCCGAAGAAAAGGGACCCTCATAGCACTCTAAGACCGTGTCCCCCTATATGCCGACTACAAAAGTTCCACCCTGGCCTGGGCTCGCAAAAACATGCATGCGGCAAATGGAAAACACGAACTAAATGAGGAGATTTGGACGAGATGCGAATCGAATCAAATTGAGGGGGGCGCCCATACTCGCTTCCCACATGCGGGTAGTGCGCTCATCATGGATCCGTAGACAAGACCCTTTTCCTAATTAGGGTCGACACTAGCAGGCCTCAAAACCACACAGGGCCTCCTGCCGGTGCCTTATCATCAAATTATTATTAACAATAACATTAGCATGATTCATTGTTTAACATCGAGCCCCCAGAACATAATGAAATAGTAACAGAAAGTAACGGGTAACAGACTCGAGCAAAACAACCTAAGCATGCTAGTAAGACACGGGCAACAAGCAAAAGGTTATAGGTATGGAGGTGAGGCAATATCAGGGTTAAAGGATACATGTGATAGGTTCGTAACAGAAGCAACTCATCATAGGGCTAGCAGAATAGACAACGGAAAGTATCGGTAACCAATGTTGAAAGGAACACGATGGTTCATGTGAGTGAATACTTGCCTGCAAACTCAATAGCCTGGTACTGAGCTAACTCCTTAGAAGGGGTGTCGTAAGTATCGTCGGTCTCAACGTCGTCGTGTATCCGAGAAGAAGCAAACAAACAATGCAGAAAGATAAACAATCAATAACATGGCATAGTGCACAATCATGGGATGATGCATGTTAATTTAATGGATGCACCAAAATTAACTAGCTGACATAGTAACACAGGTTAAATGGACTCATATGCAATTGGATTGCATATGAAAAGCCCATGAATTATGGTTGAATTAATTGTTCTACAACTAATCATCATGTGTAAGTGAATTAGCATGATGCATGGATGAAGAAAACAACAAAATAACAGCAATAGAAACAATTTGAAATAAGGTTTACCAAGTTTAGAAATTCATTTATCAAGTTATGGAATTTTGGTTACTTAAAGGTGTCACTCAAGCATTTGTTGTTTTCACCAATTTTAATTGTTCAAAATAGATAACAAAGTTTATATTTGAAAAGAAAACAAGATTTTAGTTGGAATACATGTTTCAGTTATTGAAAAAAGGATTTCAAATAAATTATTTATGAATTAAACAAGTTTAAGCAAGAATTAAATGAATTTAATTCAAACATGAAATTATTTGAATTTTTATTTGTTCAAAACATTGAGTGAAGTTCATATTTGAAAAGGTTATGCTTTTATGGTTTTAAAACATATTTTATATGTCCCAAAAGACTTTGATTTGATCAAGTTATAAATTTAACAATATTAAATGATTTAAACAAGGTTTAAATCATTTAACCAATTTTAATTATTCAAAACATGAAACAAATTTTATATTTGAAAAGGTGGTTTAATTGTGCATGGAAACATATTTCATTTGTTGAAATTGGATTTAAAATGAGCAAGTTATTATTTTGGCAATTTTAAATGCATTAAATAAGAAACAGTTGTTTTCAGCAATTTAAATTATTCAAAACAGCAAACAAAGTTTATATTTGGAAAGTACATGAAAAGTTGATTGGAAAACATATTTAGTTTGTGGAATTTGGAATTTTTATGCTCAAGTTATGAATTTTGCAATTTTAAGTGAATTAAGCAAGTTTTTAAATATTTCACCAATTTAAAATATTCAAAACAGTAAACAAATTTTATATTTGGAAAGAACATTTAATTTGGGACAGAAAACATATTTAAAAAGTTAAAATTGGAGTTGGGATGAATTACTTATGCATTTTACAAGATTTGGTGCAAATCTGCCATTTTTATCACCTCTAGGGACTTAGGAAAAATTAACAGGGACTTAAAATAAATGTAGCAGGGACTTGTTGGTGATTTCTGGGGTTTGTGCAGTACCAAAACAATTGAAAATAAAAATTTGGTTTTAATGAGGGAGGGGGGATTCGAACCCCAGACCAGTGGCTTTGGGCGCAAGGGTTCTAGCCAGTGGGGTGGATCTGCTGTTTGTTGATAGAAGGGGAACTGTGGGGGGTTAATGTTCAGGAGCTGCACCGAATCCACTTTGGAAAATGAACAGGAAAAGGTGGGGGCTGGGGATTCGAACCCCCACCTCGCGGGTGCGCGCAGAGATGCAGTGCCAGTGCGGTGGCTATGTTTTTCGTTGACAGGGAGGGGATCGAGGGAATATGAGGTTCAGTTGACAGTTAACTGCACTGTTGTGCAGTCGGGTTTCTGAACCATCGACAGGGGTTCGTGGCTGAAGGGAGAACGACGGCGGGCTGCTGCTCGCGGCCGGTCCTCGCGGTGGCCGTGGGGGCGCCGTGCGCTGTGGTGAGCGGTGCGTGGTCGTGTGGTGACCGAGAGGGGAAGGGAGAGGGAGGAGAGCGAGCGGGGGGGAGGGAGTCGAGCGAGGCTCACCTCGATGGTGACAGTAGGAGGCGGAGCAGGGGGCGGTCGCCCGCGACGGGAGGATGGCGGCGGCGCTGTGGTGCGTCCCCGCCCGCGCCGAGGTGATGGGGAGGGAGAGGGCGGTGCGGGGATTCCATTCCCGCACCCGCCCTGGCCGGAGGGAGACCGCAGCTCCGGTGATCGCCGGAGGGAGAGGGGCTCGGTGGAGGGGTACAGGTTCAGTAGCTGCAAGGATTCAGAGGGAGAGCAGAGAGAGGAGGTGGAAGGAAAGGGAATGGCGGTGGGGGAGAAAGAAAGGAGGGAGAAGGGGGAAACCCTAGGGCTAGGGTTAGGTCTTAAAGAGGGGGAGGAGGAGGTGATCACCGTTTCCTGTTCTTCTCTGTGACGTGGATGCCATGGATGCGAATCTGTACGAAGGAAGAAGATGAGAGGGGGGTACGGGCCAGGGAAAAGGAGTGGGTTGGGCTGGGCCTGCTGGTGCTCTCTCTCCCTTTGGTGTTTGCTTTTATTCTTTTGTGTTCTATTTTTTTTTTTTTTTTGCTGTATTGGATTAGAGAAGAAAAGAGGGGTTTTGGGAGTTAGGAAAAATATTAGAAAAATTTGGGTTAGCTCCTTAATGGATTGGTAACCAAATGCAAGTTTTGGATTTCAAAAATATTTAACTTATGGTGTTGTTTGACTTGGAGTGATTTTGATTGAATTTTGTGGTTAAATGGTTAATGAAAACAATATCTTAAATAGGGTGATCATACGATTTTAATTGGAAACAAATGAGCCCCAATGTTTTGGTTATTTTCATAATTTCCAATGTGGGTACTGTTTGCAATTGAATTTGAAATAACATTTGGATTAAGTGGGTATTAATTAAATTATTAAAAGCCATAATTTTAATGGTTTAACCTTAGGGATTAATTGGAAACAAATGATTGATTTGTTTTGCAATTTTCATAACTTTCAACATGGTTGTTGTTTGGAAGAAAATCATAATTGAATTTGAGAAGGGTTTGACATTAAATGAATTTTTGATAGAAACAAAATAACAGTTTTGAATCACAACTTTTAAGGAAACAGATGATTGTTTTGATTTGAAATATTCATTTGGAAATTGTAACATCACAAGGATGAAGCAAAAGGTTTGAATTTTGGTTTGAAATTCAAATAGAAAACAAAGGAAACAAATGAAAACAGTTGGAAAACAAATGAAAACAGAGGAAAACAAAAGGAAAACAAGCAAAACAAAGGAAAACAAATGCAATGAACATGATGTCATGATGCAAAACATAAAATAACAGAGAGCAAACATTCTAATGGCTATTTTTCATACTTGGGATGTTACGACCCGGAAGAGGGAATCCGACGCCGGTGAGGCCATAACACAGGGAGTGATGGTATCTTTGCCATCCAAGACACATGGAACACTATAAAACACATGGTATGCCATACCATGGGACTTGGTGGGATTCGGACACTCTGGAGCCCCTCTCCGGCGAAACCCTAGGCCCATTGTAGAAAAAGACGGAACTGCCGTCCTCGCCCCTCTGCGTGAGCCGGAAGGGGGTAGCAAAGTGGAACTAGTTTCTTAGTTTTGTCATGTTAGGACCAAGGATCACCCAAGACAATGTTAGGTCCCACCTATTGGAAAGGTTCCCCGCGTTCCGTCAGATCCGGGAGTTTCGGGGTGTGTGAGCAGTCCTGGAACTCGGAAGAGGGAATCCGATGCCGGTGAGGCCATAACACAGGGAGTGATGGGATCTTTGGCTTCCAAGACACATGGAACACTCAAACACACATGGTATGGAATACCATGGGACTTGGTGGGATCCATACGCTCCGGAGCCACTCTCCGGTTAAACCCTAGCCCCATTGTAGAAAAAGACGGAACTGCTATCCTCGCCCCTCTACGTGAGCCGGAAGGGGGTAGCAAAGTGGAACTAGTTACTTGGTTGTGTAAGTTTAGTCCCAAGGAACACCCAATAAAATGGTAGGGCCCACCTATTGGCAAGGTTCCTCCCGTTCCGTCAGATCCGGGAGTTTCGGGGTGCGAGTAGTCCTGGAACCCGGTAGAGGGAATCCGACGCCTGTGAGCCCATAACATAGGGAGTGATGGTATATTTGGCATCCAAGAAACATGGAACACTCTAAAACACATTGTAACGTATACCATGGGAGTTGGCGGGATTCAGAAGCTCCGGAGCCCCTCTCCGTTGAATCCCTAGCCCCGCTGTAGAAAAAGACGGAACTGTCGACCTGGCCCCTCTACGTGAGCCAGAAGGGGGTAGCAAAGTGGAACTAGTTTCTTGGTTGTGTCATGTTCGAACCAAGGAACATCCAAGAAAATGGTAGGGCCCACCTATTGGAAAGGTTCCCCCCGTTTTGTCAGATCCGGGAGTTTTGGGGTGTGAGCAGTCCTGGAACCCGGAAGAGGGAATCCGACGCCGGTGAGGCCATAACACAGGGAGTGATGGTATCTTTGGCATCCAAGACACATGGTATGGCATACCATGGGACTTGGTGGGATTCATACGCTCCGGATCCCCTCTCCGGTGAAACCCTAGCCCCGCTGTAGAAAAAGATGGAACTGCCGTCCTGGCCCCTCTACGTGAGCCGGAAGGGGGTAGAAAAGTGGAACTAGTTGCTTGGTTGTGTCATGTTAGGACCAAGTAACACCCAATACAATTGTAGGGGCCACCTATTGCCAAGGTTCCCCCCGTTTCGTCAGATCCGGGAGTTTTGGGGTGTGAGGAGTCCTGGAACCCGGAAGTGGGAACCCGACGCTGGTGAGGCTATAACACAGGGAGTGATGGTATATTTGGAATCCAAGAAACATGGAACACCCTAAAACACATTTTACGGCATACCATTGGATTTGGCGGGATTCAGACGCTCCGGAGCCCCTCTCCGGTGAAACCCTAGCCCCGTTGTAGAAAAAGACGGAACTGCCGTCCTGGCCCCTCTACGTGAGCCGGAAGGGGGTAGCAAAGTGGAACTCGTTTCTTGGTTGTGTCATGTTAGTACCAAGTAACACCCAATACAATGTTAGGGCCCACCTATTGGCAAGGTTCCCCGCGTTCCGTCAGATCCGGGAGTTTCGGGGTGTGTGAGCAGTCCTGGAACCCGAAAGAGGGAATCCGACGCCGGTGAGGCCATAACACAGGGAGTGATGGTATCTTTGGCATCCAATACACATGTAACACTCTAACACACATGGTATGCCATACCATGGGACTTGGTGGGATTCATACGCTCCGGAGCATCTCTCCGGGTAAACCCTAGCCCCGTTGTAGAAAAAGACGGAACTGCCGTCCTGGCCCCTCTGCGTGAGCCGGAAGGGGGTAGCAAAGTGGAACTAGTTGCTTGGTTGTGTCATGTTAGGACCAAGGAACACCCAAGACAATTGTAGGTCCCACCTATTGGCAAGGTTCCCCCCGTTTCGTCAGATTTGGGAGTTTTGGGGTGTGAGCAGTCTTGGAACCCGGAAGAGGGAAACAGACGCCGGTGAGGCCATAACACAGGGAGTGATGGTATATTTGGCATCCAAGAAACATGTAACACTCTAAAACACATTGTATGGCATACCATGGGACTTGGCGGGATTCAGACGCTCCGGAGCCCCTCTCCGGTGAAACCCTAGCCCCACTGTAGAAAAGACGGAATTGCCGTCCTGGCCACTCTACGTGAGCCGGAAGGGGGTAGCAACGTGGAACTAGTTGCTTGGTTGCATGTTAGGCCCAAGTAACACCCAAGACGATTTAAGGGCCCAACTATTGGCAAGGTTCCCCCCGTTCCGTCATATCCGGGAGTTTCGGGGTGTGTGAGCAATCGTAGAACCCGGAAGAGGGAATTCGACGCCGGTTAGGCCATAACACAGGGAGAGATGGTATATTTGGCATCCAAGAAACATGGAACACTCTAACACACATGGTATGGAATACCATGGGACTTGGCGGGATTCAGACGCTCCGGAGCCCCTCTCCGGTGAAACCCTAGCCCCGATGTAGAAAAAGACGGAACTGCCATCCTGGCCCCTCTACGTGAGCCGGAAGGGGGTAGCAAAGTGGAAATAGTTGCTTGGTTGTGTAATGTTAGGCCCAAGGAACACCCAATACAATGGTAGGGCCCACCTATTGGCAAGTTTCCCCGCGTTCCATCAGATCCGGGAGTTTCGGGGTGTGTGAGCAGTCCTGGAACCCGGAAGAGGGAATCCAACGCCGGTGAGGCCATAACACAGGGAGTGATGGTATATTTGGAATCCAATACACATGGAACACTCTAACACACATGGTATGCCATACCATGGGACTTGGTGGGATTCATACGCACCGGAGCCCCTCTCCGGTGAAACCCTAGTCCCGTTGTAGAAAAAGACGGAACTGCCATCATGGCCCCTCTGCGTGAGCCGAAGGGGGTAGCAAAGTGGAACTAGTTTCTTGGTTGTGTCATGTTAGTCCCAAGGAACACCCAATACAATGGTAGGGCCCACATATTGGCAAGGTTCCCCGCGTTCCGTCAGATCCGGGAGTTTCGGGGTGTGCGAGCAGTCCTGGAACCCGAAAGAGCGAATCCGACGCCGGTGATGCCATAACACAGGGAGTGATGGTATCTTTGGCATCCAAGACACATGGAACACTCTAACGCACATGGTATTCCATACCATGGGACTTGTTGAGATTCATACGCTCCGGAGCACCTCTCCGGTGAAACCCTAGCCCCGTTGTAGAAAAAGACGGAACTGCCGTCCTGGCCCCTCTGCGTGAGCCGGAAGGGGGTAGCAAAGTGGAACTAGTTGCTTGGTTGTGTCATGTTAGGACCAAGGAACACCCAAGACAATGGTAGGGCCCACCTATTGGCAAGGTTCCCCCCGTTTCGTCAGATCCGGGAGTTTTGGGGTGTGAGCAGTCTTGGAACCCGGAAGAGGGAATCCGACGCCGGTGAGGCCATAACACAGGGAGTGATGGTATATTTGGCATCCGAGAAACATGGAACACTCTACAACACATTGTATGGAATACCATGGGACTTGGCAGGATTCAGACGCTCCGGAGCCCCTCTCTGGTGAAACCCTAGCCCCACTGTAGAAAAAGACGGAATTGCCGTCCTGGCCCCTCTACGTGAGCCGGAAGGGGGTAACAACGTGGAACTAATTGCTTGGTTGTGTCATGTTAGGCCCAAGGAACACCGAAGACAATTTTAGGGCCCACCTATTGGCATGGTTCCCCCCGTTTCGTCAGATCCGGGAGTTTCGGGGTGTGTGAGCAGTCGTGGAACCCGGAAGAGGGAATCCGACGCCGGTGAGGCCATAACACAGGGAGAGATGGTATATTTGGCATCCAAGACACATGGAACACTCTAACACACATGGTATGGAATAGCATGGGAATTGGCGGGATTCAGACGCTCCGGAGCCCCTCTCCGGTGAAACCCTAGCCCCGATGTAGACAAAGACGGAACTGCCATCCTGGCCCCTCTACGTGAGCCGGAAGGGTGTAGAAAAGTGGAAATAGTTGCTTGGTTGTGTCATGTTAGGACCAAGGAACACCCAATACAATGGTAGGGCCCACCTATTGGCAAGTTTCCCCGCGTTCCGTCAGATCCGGGAGTTTCGGGGTGTGTGAGCAGTCCTGGAACCCGGAAGAGGGAATCCGACGCTGGTGAGGCCATAACACAGGGAGTGATGGTATCTTTGGCATCAAATACACATGGAACACTATAACACACATGGTATGCCATACCATGGGACTTGGTGGGATTCATACGCTCCGGAGCCCCTCTCCGGTGAAACCCTAGCCCCGTTGTAGAAAAAGACGGAACTACCGTCATGGCCCCTCTGCGTGAGCCGAAGGGGGTAGAAAAGTGGAACTAGTTGCTTGGTTGTGTCATGTTAGGCCCAAGGAACACCCAATACAATGTTAGGTCCCACCTATTGGCAAGGTTCCCCGCGTTCCGTCAGATCCGGGAGTTTGGGGGTGTGCGAGCAGTCCTGGAACCCGGAAGAGGGAATCCGACGCCAGTGAGGCCATAACATAGGGAGTGATGGTATCTTTGGCATCCAAGACACATGGAACACTCTAACACACATGGTATTCCATACCACGGGAATTGGTGGGATTCATACGCTCCGGAGCACCTCTCCGGTGAAACCCTAGCCCCTTGTAGAAAAAGACGGAACTGCCGTCCTGGCCCCTCTGCGTGAGCCGGAAGGGAGTAGCAAAGTGAAACTAGTTGCTTGGTTGTGTCATGTTAGGACCGCGGAACACCCAAGACAATTGTCGGTCCCACCTATTGGCAAGGTTCCCCCCGTTTCGTCAGATTTGGGAGTTTTGGGGTGTGAGCAGTCTTGGAACCCGGAAGAGGGAAACAGACGCCTGTGAGGCCATAACACAGGGAGTGATGGTATATTTGGCATCCAAGAAACATGTAACACTCTAAAACACATTGTATGGCATACCATGGGACTTGGCGGGATTCAGACGCTCCGGAGCCCCTCTCCGGTGAAACCCTAGCCCCACTGTAGAAAAAGACG
The DNA here is from genome assembly GCA_028641055.1 of Alopecurus myosuroides. Lineage (NCBI taxonomy): Eukaryota > Viridiplantae > Streptophyta > Magnoliopsida > Poales > Poaceae > Alopecurus > Alopecurus myosuroides. Next base: position 116,985,604 of record CM054063.1, on the reverse strand, counting down.
GAATTGTCGTCCTGGCCACTCTACGTGAGCCGGAAGGGGGTAGCAACGTGGAACTAGTTGCTTGGTTGCATGTTAGGCCCAAGTAACACCCAAGACGATTTAAGGGCCCAACTATTGGCAAGGTTCCCCCCGTTCCGTCATATCCGGGAGTTTCGGGGTGTGTGAGCAGTCGTAGAACCCGGAAGAGGGAATCCGACGCCGGTGAGGCCATAACACAGGGAGAGATGGTATATTTGGCATCCAAGAAACATGGAACACTCTAACACACATGGTATGGAATACCATGGGACTTGGCGGGATTCGGACGCTCCGGAGCCCCTCTCCGGTGAAACACTAGCCCCGATGTAGAAAAAGACGGAACTGCCATCCTGGCCCCTCTACGTGAGCCGGAAGGGGGTAGCAAAGTGGAAATAGTTGCTTGGTTGTGTCATGTTAGGCCCAAGGAACACCCAATACAATGGTAGGCCCCACCTATTGGCAAGTTTCCCCGCGTTCCATCAGATCCGGCAGTTTCGGGGTGTGTGAGCAGTCCTGGAACCCGGAAGAGGGAATCCAACGTCGGTGAGGCCATAACACAGGGAGTGATGGTATATTTGGCATCCAATACACATGGAACACTCTAACACACATGGTATGCCATACCATGGGACTTGGTGGGATTCATACGCACCGGAGCCCCTCTCCGGTGAAACCCTAGTCCCGTTGTAGAAAAAGACGGAACTGCCGTCATGGCCCCTCTGCGTGAGCCGAAGGGGGTAGCAAAGTGGAACTAGTTTCTTGGTTGTGTCATGTTAGTCCCAAGGAACACCCAATACAATGGTAGGGCCCACATATTGGCAAGGTTCCCCGCGTTCCGTCAGATCCGGGAGTTTCGGGGTGTGCGAGCAGTCCTGGAACCCGAAAGAGCGAATCCGACGCCGGTGATGCCATAACACAGGGAGTGATGGTATCTTTGGCATCCAAGACACATGGAACACTCTAACGCACATGGTATTCCATACCATGGGACTTGTTGGGATTCATACGCTCCGGAGCACCTCTCCGGTGAAACCCTAGCCCCGTTGTAGAAAAAGACGGAACTGCCGTCCTGGCCCCTCTGCGTGAGCCGGAAGGGGGTAGCAAAGTGGAACTAGTTGCTTGGTTGTGTCATGTTAGGGCCAAGGAACACCCAAGACAATGGTAGGGCCCACCTATTAGCAAGGTTCCCCCCGTTTCGTCAGATCCGGGAGTTTTGGGGTGTGAGCACTCTTGGAACCCGGAAGAGGGAATCCGACGCCGGTGAGGCCATAACACAGGGAGTGATGGTATATTTGGCATCCGAGAAACATGGAACACTCTACAACACATTGTATGGAATACCATGGGACTTGGCAGGATTCAGACGCTCCGGAGCCCCTCTCCGATGAAACCCTAGCCCCACTGTAGAAAAAGACGGAATTGCCGTCCTGGCCCCTCTACGTGAGCCCAAGGAATGTTAGGCCCAAGGAACACCCAATACAATGGTAGGGCCCACCTATTGGCAAGGTTCCCCGCGTTCCGTCAGATCCGGGAGTTTTGGGGTGTGTGAGCAGTCCTGGAACCCGGAAGAGGGAATCCAACGCCGATGAGGCCATAAAACAAGGAGTGATGGTATCTTTGGCATCCAAAACACATGGAACACTCTAACACACATGGTATGGAATATTGATGACTCCCAAGTGCAGGAGATCAATTGTAGTACCTTTCGATAAGTATTTGAATGTCGAACCCACGAGGAGCTGAAGGTAAGCTATCTATTCTCTAAAGCCCTATAACCCTCTTATATGGCTGTTTATGCAAAGCAATAAGTTTGACTAAAAGGAACTAACTAATTAAAAGCAAGTGACGTGGAGTGTGGTTTGTCTAGTAACTAGTGAAGAAAGTTTAAAATGCAAGTAATCCTAGAGCAAGTTTCTACAGCAAGTTTCTAAGCAAGTTTCACAAGTAGCAAGCAGCAAATATCTCAACTATCTCAAGGGAGCCAGTGTTCTAGCAATAGGTGTTTCGTTCGTGTGGTTGTCACAATTAGTGAAGCACATGTTTTAGTCTTAGTTGTTTCTTCTAGGAAGGAGCCATGAATAGGTATAGTCAAGTAAATGATCTACAACCCCTTATGATGGATCATGTGGCCAAGTAAATGACTGCACAAGATTGATTAAGACATAAAGTCCCACCATAGCCTTACGTTCTAAGGTCCCCTATATATATCCCCCAATAACTTAACTTTGTGGCTCGGTCTCAGGTTACTGTCACTCCCAAGTCACCACCACTCCATTATGCTACCGGTGATCACCTTACATGCATTCCCCGACATATGCGTGCACTCATATATTGTACATAAAGACAATCATAGAAGATAACAAACTTGTATGCAACCAATCAACGAACTATTTCACCATTACCAAGAACAATTCACTACTCAAACATAGACGGGGAGACACAATACATCAAGGGAATATAGTATTGAATCATACATCGTGTTTGCCAAGAGATTACAGTGGAGAGATGGAGCTGATCTTGCTGTAGATGTTGATGATGAACACGCCGGAGGGGGGTGGAGCCCTCCGGGGGTGATCCCGGCGGCGTTTTCCCCCCTCCAATCTTCTCCGGCGATAGCCTTCTATCTCTCTGTTTCGTGGTTTCGCCTCTCGGCGCCGCCTCCCTCTCGAAAAGGCCAGGGGACCCTTTATATAGTCGTTTTTAGGTCACGAGACACTCGGGAGAAGAAAGATCGACGGCATCGGAGCCACGGGGGCAAAAAGGGGGCCCCACACGCGGCCAAGGAATCTGGCCGCGTGGAGGGTCCTCTTTTCCACCTGGTTGGCCTTTTGGCCCTCTACTTTGGCCCATGGTCTTCGTCTCGAAAATTATGAACCGTGCTCTTTGGCCTTGCCCTTTTTGGAGTCCCGAAGCTCCCGGAAAGTCTGAAACACTAAAAAGTACGTTTTCTGGAAAAACAGGGTTAGAACCAAAAGAAGGGGGATTTCTCATGAAATCCCCCCAAATCATTATAAAACATGAATATAAGTTGCTAATATGTAGGAAAAACAAGTAATAACATGCAAAGTTCATGTATGCATTTTACATGCATCAACATCCCCAAGCTTAACCCATACTCGTCCTCGAGTATGAAGGTGATAAAACTAACATGGACTTTGCATTTTAAAACAATCATGGAATATCAAAGAAGATTATTCATGCTACATATAATCAAATGATTCATAATGTAGATGAGTAGCAACATACAATTCATGTTATAAGAAATATCAAATATGCAAGCAAAGATGCTTCATGAAAGTTCACAAAGTGTATAACAAAATAAAAGCACTATGGACAAAATGCATACACAAAATGAAAAATAAAATCCTATATTGGTCAAAGAATAGCATAATGGAAAATAGAAAATATGGTGGACACTTTGGAGAAAATTGAGTAGAGGTAAAACATGATCAAGTCTTATTTAGCCTCTAAATTATTCAACTAAAATTACTAATTGAAATGTGGCATCCATTGGTCTAAGACTCTCATTGCCCCTTTATCACTAGCATCTTAAATTGTGAATGTTGAAGTAATGTGATTGACAAGGTGTTGGTTGAATGCCTCATGCCCCGTGAGTGTGAAAACCTACTCCATGATTACTCAACTTAAGATTCCTAATAAGCTTTGTACAATCATAATAAGTATTAATGACATCATAGAGAACCGCAAAGAGGTACCTCTTGCCCCATGACATGGAAACCAACCCATGTCACAATGACAAGATGAACAAACGGAGTAGACTCATCATCCTTTTTTATTTCATTCACTATATGCATAGCTTCTTATTTTATTGTAGGATGTGTTTGTAGAGTCCACTCTAGATGTAAGTAAATTTCCACCATGATCAAGCATGGCTTGGGTTAGCGGCCCAATGCGTTTCCCTAGTTATAAATATACTTACTCATCAAAACTTACTATTCCTCTATTTCATTTCGGCATGGCAGGAGTCCAAAAACAAAAGTACATGATATCAACCAAATGTAAATTTTTGTGCAATGTTGAAAGCTTTTCGGTGATACACGTTTATAGCTAGCTCCCAACCAAACACTTGTCAAACACAAAACTTTTAGCTCCCGTTATTGGGTCATTTTTATTAAGTGCAATGAAAAGTAAAGGTGTGCATTCAAAAGTTCGTGAGAGTCCTATCCCAAATTCAGCTCATGACAATTAATAAAGTGAATATCTTAATTTAGAACATAAATAACACTATAACCTGGTGAACATACTCGGAATAGCTCTGAAGCTAATAGGTAGATATGGTGGACTCACTGGAAATACTTGGTTAAAGGGTGTTGGAAACAAGTTTATACTTGTTGGAATTTTTACTTTTTTGGCTAGCAAGAGGGAGATAGTTGACCAGCTACTATGCATGCATTAGTGTCCATCGAAATACTCATTTCATGACAAACTAAGTAAACTAACAATTAACATCAAAAACATGAATAACAGATAGCTCATGACAACACTATTGCAAATTTCTACACCTAAAACAGCATATAAATCATGCAACTATAAGTAGCTTTCATAATCAACTAAAGCATCCCTTTCCCAATAAATATAATGATAAGGGGTTGCCCGATCTTCTCGATGAACACTCACGATAACTTGATGGATAAATTGTGTCTTGCTGAAATCTCTCCGGCTGATCCCTGATGCCAATGCAACAGCTCTCAATCCCTTTGGATATTCTCAACTCCACACACTTGCACAACGTAATCAAAGACTACGAGTGGTCCTGTATCTACTGATTCCCAATGGAACAACAGATAACACGCAGAATTTGCAAGGGGTAACTCCACCAAACTGGTGGGGATAAATTCAGATGAACATAGTTCAATTCTGGAATCTAGGGTTTATGTTTAACTGGGTCTAACCTCTAATTTCGTGGCTAAGAGGTATATATGAGGGAGTGGCGGCTAAGAGAGGGGAAGGTGCGCCCCCAACCCTAATCCTACACGGTTTGGTGCACCCAAACCAATACAAACCGACCCACAAGGGGGATTCGGCCAACCAGCCACACAGGGCCTTATTGGACTCGCATAGGGCCCTCTCCTAACCATAGACATGGTCTTAGGTTTGGAGAGAACCAACATTGGACTCGCAGGGGCCTCTCTCCTAACCATAGACATAGTCTAAGGTTTGGAGAGAACACAAATACAATTATTCTTCCTATCTTTATTCTGCCTCCTCCTTCTCCCTTGGACTTGCATGATCATCTTCTTCCATGAGTTCTCCAATGCTTTGCTCCATGATTCCATGCTCCTTGCCTCCCATAATGCTTGTGTTATCAATAACCTGAATCATACATAAGTATAGAGATTTAGGTAGTATAAAATTCTTATAAGCACAAATAACATGCATTACTAGGAAAGAATTCACCTTATCATGAACAGCAGTGAGGCTCAATATTTCCTTCCAATTAAAGCATGGAAAATCCTCATGAACCTGGCTCTGATACCATATGATAAGGGGTTGCCCGATCTTCTCGATGAACACTCACGATAACTTGATGGATAAATTGTGTCTTGCTGAAATCTCTCCGGCTGATCCCTGATGCCAATGCAACAGCTCTCAATCCCTTTGGATATTCTCAACTCCACACACTTGCACAACGTAATCAAAGACTACGAGTGGTCCTGTATCTACTGATTCCCAATGGAACAACAGATAACACGCAGAATTTGCAAGGGGTAACTCCACCAAACTGGTGGGGATAAATTCAGATGAACATAGTTCAATTCTGGAATCTAGGGTTTATGTTTAACTGGGTCTAACCTCTAATTTCGTGGCTAAGAGGTATATATGAGGGAGTGGCGGCTAAGAGAGGGGAAGGTGCGCCCCCAACCCTAATCCTACACGGTTTGGTGCACCCAAACCAATACAAACCGACCCACAAGGGGGATTCGGCCAACCAGCCACACAGGGCCTTATTGGACTCGCATAGGGCCCTCTCCTAACCATAGACATGGTCTTAGGTTTGGAGAGAACCAACATTGGACTCGCAGGGGCCTCTCTCCTAACCATAGACATAGTCTAAGGTTTGGAGAGAACACAAATACAATTATTCTTCCTATCTTTATTCTGCCTCCTCCTTCTCCCTTGGACTTGCATGATCATCTTCTTCCATGAGTTCTCCAATGCTTTGCTCCATGATTCCATGCTCCTTGCCTCCCATAATGCTTGTGTTATCAATAACCTGAATCATACATAAGTATAGAGATTTAGGTAGTATAAAATTCTTATAAGCACAAATAACATGCATTACTAGGAAAGAATTCACCTTATCATGAACAGCAGTGAGGCTCAATATTTCCTTCCAATTAAAGCATGGAAAATCCTCATGGACCCCTATTATATCCATATCATATAACAACATCCAACTTAATTCAACCCATTATTCTAGTAGCTGATTCTCATAAAGATAATTGTGGTGGTGGTCTCACAAATAAACTAAAAAAAAACAAAACTAGACGCTTCAAGTTTCTGCGATAAATGCTTTGCTTAGAAAAACAGAAAGTAGACGTGTGCTAACCAAAAGAGTGTTGGTCCAGGGGGGTGTTCACCACATCCCCAAGCTTTTGGTTTTCACCACTCTTGGATCTCTCTTGGCGCAGCTCCTCTATTCCTTGTGAAAAACCTTTACAAAACATGGTTCTCCCATTCTTTTTCTGTGGGGTGAGATTAGCAAGGACAAACAAAACGTATGCATGCTGCGCAAAATGCCAAAAAAAATGCTCCAGAAGATAGAAAATAAGGTTCATAATGTTGTATGTTCACTCTCTAGATCGAAAAGATCAAGGAAATTCAAGTCCCAAACCCAAAGAGTGCATCCAACAAAAGAAGGCAAAATCTGTCCAGAAAAGCAATAGCAGCAAAACGAACGTTTTCCCTAAGATAGACTCATCAACATATTAATCCAATTTTTGTGCTCATAGAGTACGAAAAGTTGCAGAACATACTAAAAAATTAGCTCAATCCGATTTACATATAAAAAATAAAAAATCGTACGGTGAGCAGAATCGTGCTGAAACAGAAATTCCAAGCACTAGGATAGCAACTTTTAAATCCAAATGGGTGAAACTTGACACTTTATTGAAAACTCCAGAAACTAAACTAAATACTAAGTCTCTTGTTACATCAAGAGGACACTAGGAAAAACCAACTAAGAACAACCGGGTTGCCTCCCGTAAAGCGCTTTATTGATAGCCGTATAGCTAGGCTTTTCTTACTTAACATCATGATGGTTGGAGTGAGGTGGCTCGGCATCCCCAAGCTTGGATTCTTGTAATTATTTTATACCTGTAGGGTGAACCCAGGGGTACATCCCCAAGCTTGATTGGTTGTCCCTCTTGATCTTTGTTCATCTCACTCAACTCTTCCTCCTGAAAAATTCTTCTTACACAAATCTCAACATAAAACTTGATTAGAGGGGTTAGTGCCTCCATAAATAATATCCACATAGGTACAGGAAAGACACATCATGAGTTGATTCTAAATATTAACTACTGTTACTACAGTTGTGCATTGCTCCTTGATCAAAAGAACCACACAAAACACAAGTAATGAGAGCAATGCAAAATAAAGACATAATCTGCCAAAAACTGAACAGCCCGTAAAGAGTGAATTTTTAGAGGCACTTAAGTTGCTCAAATCAGAAAACTTAAAACTAATAAAATATGTAGTGATAACTAAATATTGCTGTCGTAAATTACCAGGTCAAAATTCCACTTATGTGATTTTAAACATTTTTCGCAGTGAAGTTCAAGAATCTGTTTTCTGGACAGCTAATTACTATTGTTTAATCCTATCTCTCATATAAGATTATTCTTGCCATTTATGATGAGAAATAAGACAGAAATGTGATGTTACAGTAGTGAACTAACATTTTTATTGTTTTTAGCTTTGGAAAAAGTTTTAATGATAGAGACTTTGCAATGGTTTCATTGGCATGAACAACACATGTTCAAGGTCGACCCCAACTTCTCCATTACTCATCCTTCTCATTTACTTTCCCAAAATTTTTATAAAATGAAAATCTTAAACTAAATGATAGATAACAGTAGGTAAAGGTATTTTACATGTTGAAAAGACATAAATGTGTGCTCAAACCGAATAGGAAATTAAAGCATAAGGAACACACCAAAAAGTATTAAACAATTTATTTTTAAGTCTAACCCCTTTCCTATGCATTGGCATTTTGTAATGAAACAAATAAAATAAGAACATAATAGCAAGCATAGAAAGGTAGATCAAGTGCAACTTCAATACTTTCAGCATAAAAGGGGAAACTTAATATTGTTGAAATATGTGTAACCATGTTCCCCTCTCTCATAATAATTTTCAGTAGCATCATGAATAGATTCAACAATATGAATATCACATAAAACATTCTTATCATGAGCCACATGCATAAAAGAATCACTACTCTCCACATAAGTAAAATCCTCATTAGTGGTAGTGGGAGTTAAACATTCATAATTTTCATTGCAATCATCATATATAGGAGGCATAGTATCATCAAAGTGAATTTTCTCCTCCAGGGTTGGGGAACTAGAAATATCATGCTCATCAAAACCAACTTCCCCAAGCTTAAAACTTTCCATAGAATCAGCAAGTATATCATTTTTATCCTCAATAGTAGGGGGACTAAAAATATCATATTCATCAAGACAAACTTCCCCAAGCTCAAGGTTTTCCTTAGCAATAAATGTGTTCAAAGAATTAGTACTACCATGTAACATCCCAAGTCTGAAAAATAGCCATTAGAATGTTTGCTCCCTGTTATTTTATGTTTTGCATCATGGCATCATGTTGATTGCAATTGTTTTGTTTGTTTTCCATTTGTTTTCCTCTGTTTTCATTTGTTTTCCAACTGTTTTCCTTTGTTTTCTATTTGAATTTCAACTCAAATTTCAAACCCTTTGTTTCATCCTTGTGATGTTACAATTTCCAAAGTGAGAGTTCAAATAAAAAACAACCAAATTGCTTTCATTTTATTCCATAATGCTCACTTGTTAAGTTAATGGTTTTAATCAATCAATTGTTCCAAAATCACATTCAAAAATTCAATACATTGTATAAACAACACCCAATTGGAAAGTTATGAAAATTACCAAAACAATCTAATCTATTGTTTCCATATATTCCATGTTTGATCAACTAATAAAATGGTGGTTTTAGTTCAATCAAACAATTCTAAATTACAATCCAAACTCAAATTCAAATCAGAAACATTTAAACAGCACCCAATTTCAAATTATAAAAATCACCAAAACAAATCAACTCATTGTCCTAATTTAATTAATAGGGTTCACCCTATTAGTTTTGTTGCTTCTTTATTAATCAATTAAGTTGCAAATTATTTAAATTCCAACCAATTGACAAAACAGCAAATAGTTTGAATTGTTTTCAAAGAACTTAAGTTGTCAAGGGTAGATATTGGACTAACAAATGCACCTGAATTTTCCCAAAAATTTTAGCAACTCATAACCCCATCCTTTTCTTCCATTTGATTCTATGCAAAAAAAAAGAACAAATAATTAAAACCACAAGGGAGAGGGGCATGGCCCATCCTTTTCTTTTCTCCCCCAGCCCACCAAACCTAGCCCAATACCCTTTCGCTCTGTTGTCTTCTTCCTCGTGGCTATCGTCATCAGTACGAACCCCTCCCCACCGCTTGATCCTCCTCCACCCTCTGGATGCCATGCCGTACAGGCCTTCCCCCTCCTTAAGTATCTCTCCCCCCCTCTGCTCTCAGAAACCCTAGCGCCCCTCCTCCCATCCCTGCCATCCTCCATCTCCTCTGCTAGTCCTCTCCTCTGAATGTCTGAACCACCGAGAGCAGAACACCACCGCCTCCCCATAGCTCCGACCCCACCGGCCACCTCGAGGAGCAGCCGAGTAGGGGAATGGAACCGCTAAGCTCCCCTCGTCCTCCTGGTACCCTCGGTTTCCGCCGGGAGCACCCGGAGCTCCGGCGCCGTCCGCCGTTTCCGCCGTCGTCCTCATGCCTGCTCCCTGCCTCGACCCAAGTCTGCACCGACCGCCCCCCTGCTTTCCCCAAGGTGAGGCCCCCGATTCCTTTTCCCCTCCATCCCCTCGCCTCTCCGCCCTCCAACCCACCAGCACCACCCGCCCCATGCCCTAGCATCTCCGGCGATCGCCCCTGCCCATCGCTGCTTTTCTCTCTGTCGCTGGCCGAGTTTCTGTCGAGATGCAGTATCTGTTCGGTTCAGTTAGTTTCAGAAAACCATCGCGCAACAGCAGCACTTACCCCCCACTGCCCCTTCTAGCAACAAACATCTGCACCAGCCGCACTGGTTAGCAGAAGCCCAGCGCCAGCAGCAGGTCAGGGGTTCGAACCCCCTGCCCACCAAAAAACCCAAACTTTTTTTCTGCTATTTGTTTGGTCACAACACTTGTCAGAAATCACCAATAGATCCCTGTTGTTCAATTCTAGCCCCTGTAAAAATACTTTTCAAGTCCCTGGTTCACTAAAAATGGCAGATTGCACCTCAATTTGGTAAATTGCATAACTAAATCATTTTCACTCCAAATTCAACTTTTTAAATATGTTTTCTGTCCAAATTGAATGATCTATCCAAATATAAAATTTGTTTACTGTTTTGAATATTTTAAATTGGTGCAAAATTTGAAAACTTGTCAAATTCACTTAAACTTGCAAAATTCATAACTCGTTCATAAAAATTCCAAATTCCACAAACTAAATATGTTTTCCAATCAACTTTTCATGTACTTTCCAAGTATAAATTTTGTTTGCTGTTTTGAATAATTTAAATTGCTGAAAACAACTGTTTCTTGTTTATTGCATTTAAAATTGCCAAAATAATAACTTGCTATTTTAAATCCAATTTCCACAAATGAAATATGTTTTCCATGCAAAATTAAACCCTCTTTCCAAATATAAAATTTGTTTCATGATTTGAATAATTAAACTTGGTTAAATAATTTAAATCTTATTTAATTCATTTAATATTGCTAAATTTATAACTTGATCAAAACAAATTCTTTTGGGACATATGAAATATGTTTTCAAACCATAAAAACATAACATTGTCAAATATGAACTTCACTTCATGTTTTGAACAAATAAAAATTCAAATAAGTTCATGTTTGAATTAAATTCATTTAATTCTTGCTTAAACTTGTTTAATTCATAAATAATTCATTTGAAATCCTTTTGCAACAACTGAAACATGTAATCCAACTAAAATCTTGTTTTCTTTGCAAATATAATCTTTGTTATCTGTTTTGAACAATTTAACATGATGAAAACAACAAATGCTTGTGTGACACCTTTAAGTAACCAAAATTCCAACACTTAATAAATGAATTTCTAAACTTGGTAAACCTTATTTCTATTTGATTCTATTGCTGTTATTTTGTTGTTTTCCTCATCCATGCATCATGCTAATTCACTTACACAATTTGATTAGTTGTAAAACAATTAATTCCACCATAATTCATGGGCTTTTCAGGTGCAACTCAAATTGCATGTGGGTCCATTTAATCCTGTTTCTATCTTGTCAACTAGTTTATTTCTATGCATCAATTAAATGGTCATGCATCATCCCATGTTTGTGCACTATGCCATGTTATTGATTGTTTATCTTTCTGCCTTGTTTGTTTGCTTCTTCCCGGATATACGACGACGTTGAGACCGACGATACTTACGACATCCCTTCTAAGGAGTTTGCTCAGTACCAGGCTACTGGGTTTTGCAGGCAAGTTATCACTCACATGAACCACTGTGTTCCTTTCAACCTTGGTTACCGATACTTTCCGTTGTTCTTTTCTGCTAGCCCTAGTAGTAGTTGTTTCTGTTACGAACCTATCACATGAATCCTTTAACCCTGATATTGCCTCACCTCCATACCTATAACCTTTTGTTGAGCCCGTGTCTTACTAGCATGCTTAGGGTTGTTTTGCTCGAGTCTGTTACCCGTTACTTTCTGTTACTATTTCTATTATGTTCTGGGGGCTCGATGTTTAAACAATCAATCATGCTAATGTTATTGTTAAATAATAATTTGATGATAAGGCACCGGCAGGAGGCCCTTTGTGGTTTTGAGGCCTGCTAGTGTCGACCCTAATAGGAAAAGGGTCTTGTCTACTGATCCATGATGAGCGCACTAACCGCACGTGGGAAGCGAGTATGGGCGCCCCCCTCAATTTGACTCGATTCGCATCTCGTCCAAATCGCCTCATTTAGTTCGGGTTTTCCATTTGCTGCATGCATGATCTTGCGAGCCCTTGGTACCCGGGTGGAACTTTCGTAGTCGGCATATAGGGGGACACAGTCTTAGAGTGCTATGAGGGTCCCTTTTCTTCGGGGCTCGATTAGCCGTGCGCCCAAGGTGCTTTGGGCTTGATGCGAAGAAGAGTTGAGTTGTGTTGAGTGCCCCGCTTGGTGGAAGGGCCTTTCCATCTGGCGGGTTATTCATGCGTGTACGGCCAAATTGGTGCAACCCTGCAGGGATAATCTTCTCGAGAAGCCGTGTTTTCCGCGGTTATGGATTACTTGGTGAAAGTACTGGCTAACAAGTACTCAGGACAACTTAAACCTAATGATTAACAACCTTACACCCAATGATTAACAACTTGACTAGTAATAGGCTTATTGACACAATAATATGAACCATCATTGATTCAACTGTGTGAGTTATCCTCGGATTGCTTCTTTGGATAAGGGGCGAGATCCAGGATGGGTTTGTTTGAAGTTATCTTTCAGTTGGTTACAATCCTCGATCTTATCTCCTTTCTGTTAGCCGGCAGTTGTAGTATGTTTCTGTAGTTGTGTAGAGCAGCCAGTTGCAGCATCCTTTATATCCCCTTCCTTCCGTTGAACCCAAAGCATCTGTGCTTGGTGTTGACGGGTTACACTTTGGTGAACTGTGAGTCTTGCTTGCCAGTATGTTGGTGTACTGACCCCTTTGGGGCTGTGGTCTTACGCAGACGACGTTTCCGAGGATCTACATGGTGGCTACTACGTGGAGTATGACGAGACTGCTGACGAGTAGATAGCGGACCCGGGCAGGATCCGAGACTTCGTGGATGGGCTCCGTCTTTTCGTTTCCGGCCTCTTAGGCCTATTTGGTTCTTGTCTGTACTCAGACCTGTTGAATGCTTCCGCTGTGATGTATTGATGTATTGTTGGGACATGTGTCCTCTGGATGATTGTATTTGCTATCTCTGCTCTAATGAGAGCTATTCGCAACTTATTTCAATCTTTTGTGTCGTAGAGATCTGTTGTGATATCAATTGTTCCAATGCCGTTGGCGTACCATGTGTGTATGTTTGAAGTACGTCAACGGAAGTATCTGGATTTCTATGGGATGGTTTGCGCAGACGATGAATAGTAAGATAATGGTTGTCACACGTTCACGTGTTGGCCTGCTCATATTGAGATGCGGGTGCCGGTATGCCCCGTAAGCCATTTATCTACTGTTTAACGGACTGTGAGTATCCCCTAGAAGTCCGGGTGCGACATACCACAAATATGATTGTTGTGCAAATAATTTTTCAATTTCTCCTCAAACACTTCATGTCCTAATTCAAGGTAGATATTATACAGTTCTAAAATTGTTTGGTTGTTTTCCATTTTATATTTTTTTTTTGTGTTTTAGGTTTATATGTTAGTATGCAATGCAAACAAGAATAAAATCATAGCACGACGCTCCCCGGCAACGGCACCAGAAAAGTGCTTGATGACTCCCAAGTGCAGGAGATCAATTGTAGTACCTTTCGATAAGTATTTGAGTGTCGAACCCACGAGGAGCTGAAGGTAAGCTATCTATTCTATAAAGCCCTATAACCCTCTTATATGGTTGTTTATGCAAAGCAATAAGTTTGACTAAAAGGAACTAACTAATTAAAAGCAAGTGACGTGGAGTGTGGTTTGTCTAGTAACTAGTGAAGCAAGTTTAAAATGCAAGTAATCCTAGAGAAAGTTTCTAAAGCAAGTTTCTAAGCAAGTTTCACAAGTAGCAAGCAGCAGATATCTCAACTATCTCAAGGGAGCAAGTGTTCTAGCAATAGGTGTTTCGTTTGTGTGGTTGTCACAATTAGTGAAGCACATGTTTTAGTCTTAGTTGTTTCTTCTACGAAGGAGCCATGAATAGGTATAGTCAAGTAAATGATCTACAACCCCTTATGATGGATCATGTGGCCAAGTAAATGACTGCACAAGATTGATTAAGACATAAAGTCCCACCATAGCCTTACGTTCTAAGGTCCCCTATATATATCCCCAATAACTTAACTTTGTGGCTCGGTCTCAGGTTACTGTCACTCCCAAGTCACCACCACTCCATTATGCTACCGGTGATCACCTTACATGCATTCCCCAACATATGCGTGCACTCATATATTGTACATAAAGACAATCATAGAAGATAACAAACTTGTATGCAACCAATCAACAAACTATTTCACCATTGCCAAGAACAATTCACTACTCAAACATAGACGGGGAGACACAATACATCAAGGGAATATAGTATTGCATCATACATCGTGTTTGCCAAGAGATTACAGTGGAGAGATGGAGCTGATCTTGCTGTAGATGTTGATGATGAACACGCCGGAGGGGGGTGGAGCCCTCCAGGGGTGATCCCGGCGGCGTTTCCCCCCTCCGATCTTCTCCGGCGGCAGCCTTCTGTCTCTCTGTTTCGTGGTTTCGTCTCTCGGCTCCGCCTACCTCTCGAAAAGGCCAGGGGACCCTTTATATAGTCGTTTTTAGGTCACGGGACACTCGGGAGAAGAAAGATCGACGGCATCAGAGCCACGGGGGCAAAAAGGGGGCCCCACACGCGGCCAAGGAATCTGGCCGCGTGGAGGGTCCTCTTTTCCACCTGGTTGGCCTTTTGGCCCTCTACTTTGGCCCATGGTCTTCGTCTCTAAAATTCTGAACCATGCTCTTTGGCCTTGCCCTTTTTGGAGTCCCGAAGCTCCCGGAAAGTCTGAAACACTAAAAAGTATGTTTTCTGGAAAAACAGGGTTAGAACCAAAAGAAGGGGGATTGTTCAGAAAATCCCCCAAATCATTATAAAACATGAATATAAGTTGCTAATATGTAGGGAAAACAAGTAATAACATGCAAAGTTCATGTATGCATTTTACATGCATCAAATACCATGGGACTTGGCGGGATTTAGACGCTCTGGAGCCCCTCTCCGGTGAAACCCTAGCCCCGCTGTAGAAAAAGACGGAACTGCTGTCCTGGCCCCTCTACGTGAGCCAGAAGGAGGTAGCAAAGTGGAACTAGTTGCTTGGTTTTTTCATGTTAGACCCAAGGAACATCCAAGACAATGGTAGGGCCCACCTATTGACAAGGTTCCCCGCGTTCCGTCGGATCCGGGAGTTTCGGGGTGTGTGAACAGTCCTGGAACCCGGAAGAGGGAATCCGACGCCGGTCAGGCCATAACACAGGGAGTGATGGTATCTTTGGCATCCAAGACACATGGAACACTCTAACACACACGGTATTCCATAACATGGGACTTGGTGGGATTCATACGCTCCGGAGCACCTCTCCGGTGAAACCCTAGCCCCGTTGTAGAGAAAGACGGAACTGTCGTCCTGGCCCCTCTCCGTGAGCCGTAATGGGGTAGCAAAGTGGAACTAGTTGCTTGGTTGTGTCATTTTAGGACCAAGGAACACCCAAGACAATGGTAGGGCCCACCTATTGGCAAGGTTCCCCCCGTTTCGTCAGATCCGGGAGTTTTGGGGTGTGAGCAGTCTTGGAACCCGGAAGAGGGAATCCGACGCCGGTGAGGCCATAACACACGGAGTGATGGTATATTTTGCATCCAAGAAACATGGAACACTCTAAAACACAATTTACGGCATATCATGGGACTTGGCGGGATTCCGACGCTCCGGAGCCCCTCTCCGGTGAAACCCTAGCCCCGGTGTAGAATAAGACGGAACTGCCGTGCTGGGCCCTCTACGTGAGCCGGAAGGGGGTAGCAAAGTGGAACTAGTTGCTTGGTTGTGTAATGTTAGGCACAAGGAACACCCAAGACAATGGTAGGGCTCACCTATTGGCAAGGTTCCCCGCGTTCTGTCAGATCCGGGAGTTTCGGGGCGTGTGTGCAGTCCTGGAACCCGGAAGAGGGAATCCGACGCCGGTGAGGCCATAACATAGGGAGTGATGGTATGTTTGGCATCCAATACACATGGAAAACTCTAACACATGGTATGGAATACCATGGGACTTGGTGGGATTCAAACGCTCCGGAGCCCCTCTCCGGTGAAACCCTAGCACCGTTGTAGAAAAAGACGGAACTGTCGTCCTGGCCCCTCTACGTGAGCTGGAAGGGGGTAGCAAAGTGGAACTAGTTGCTTGGTTGTGTCATGTTAGTCCGAAGTAACACCGAAGACAATTTTAGCGCCCACCTGTTGGCAAGGTTCCCCCCGTTCCGTCAGATCCGGGAGTTTCGGGGCGTGTGAGCAGTCGTGGAACCCGGAAGAGGGAATCCGACGCCGGTGAGGCCATAACACACGGAGCGATGGTATATTTGGCATCCAAGAAACATGGAACACTCTAACACACATGGTATGGAATACCATGGCACTTGGCGAGATTCAGACGCTCCGAAGCCCCTCTCCGGTGAAACCCTAGCCCCGCTGTAGAAAAAGACGGAACTGCCGTCCTAGCCCCTCTACGTGACCCGGAAGGGGGTACAAAAGTGGAAATAGTTGCTTGGTTGTGTCATGTTAGTCCGAAGTAACACCGAAGACAATTTTAGGCCCCACCTATTGGCAAGGTTCCCCCCGTTCCGTCAGATCCAGGAGTTTCGGGGCGTGTGAGCAGTCGTGGAACCCGGAAGAGGGAATCCGACGCCGCTGAGGCCATAACACAGGGAGTGATGGTATATTTGGCATCCAAGAAACATGGAACACTCTAACACACATGGTATGGAATACCATGGCACTTGGCGAGATTTAGACGCTCCGGAGCCCCTCTCCGGTGAAACCCTAGCCCCGATGTAGAAAAAGACGGAACTGCCGTCCTAGCCCCTCTACGTGAGCCGGAAGGGGGTAGCAAAGTGGAAATAGTTGCTTGGTTGCGTCATGTTAGGACCAAGGAACACCCAAGAAAATGGTAGGGCCCACCTGATAAGGGGTGGCCCAATCTTCTCAGTGAACTCACAGATAACTTCTGAATTGATAACTAGTGCGCCACTAAGAACTCTCCGGCTGATCCCTGATGCCAATGCAAAAGATAGCAACCCAATGGATATTCTTAACTCCACACTCTTGCACAAGTAATCCACCGACTACAAGTGGTCCTGTACCGTCTTATTCCCAGTGGAACAGCAGGTAACACGTAAAGTTTGCAGATGAACTTCCAGTATGAAAGGCTAACAAGCAGTTTCAACTAGAGGTTATGGGGTTTGTTTGATTCAATCGTAGTCTAATCTATTCCACACGCAGGTGGTAGCTATATATGAGGGAGGGGTGCGGCCACAAGCTCCTTGCGCAAGCAATCCCTCTCCTACTCTACTAGGACTCCTATTTGATATGGGGTGGCCCAATCTTCTCAATGAGCTTCTCTCTCTCTTTTTGTATTTTCTGAATATATGTGGATAACTAGTGCTACACTGAGACCTCTCACTTGGATGACCCTCGTTGCCAATGCAACAACAATCAAGCCCTTTGGATATTCTCAACTACACACTCTTGCACAAGCAATCAATGATCACAAGTGGTCCTGTATCCCCCTAATTCCCAATGGAATAGCAAGATATCACGCAAACTTTGACTTGGTATACTTCAAGATGAATGCTTAGCAGCAATACAATCTCAAGGCTAGGGTTTTCTTTGTCTAAATTGTTCTCCCTTTGCTATGCGCCCTAGAGGGGGTATATATGAGAGGGGGTGCGGCCACAAGACCCCTCCTTGCGCAAGCACTACTCCTAATAGGACTAGGACTCCTATACCTAACACAATTGGATACAAACCGTCCCCACACACAAGGGGTGCGGCCAATATTGGTATACAAACCAATTCTACTTCTATTAGGACATATAGGGCGCATTGATGCTTCCTTGTGGGCGCCTTCCTCTTGCCTTGTCCATCCATGAGTGTGAAATAACAATATGGCATTGTTTTCCACACTTAGTGCATTTGATCTTGTGGAGGCACCATCTCCATATCTTGATGAATAACAATTGTTTTATTGGAATAACAATTGTTATGAATTGTTTTCACCATCTTGAATGTTTGTTTTCACCATGATCTTGTTGTCTTGTATCAACTCATCACTCATGCTTGTGAGAACATAATCCTTAGGTCCATCCTTATCATCCTCCCTTTCTTCAAGACAAGACGTCCTCGTCTTGTGATTATCTGAAAGTGGAATAAACAAGAAAAACAAAGTGTATGCACCATATATATAGATATATTGGTACTCATTAGTTGTTAGCAAAACACAATATAGTGAATATATCATATGATCACGAAATTTGTATGCAAACAACACATAATAGTCATATTTTTTCATCTCATAGCAATCAAAATTGCAAATATAAGTATAGTTTGATTTAATGGAACATGTATCCAACAAATAATGTGGTGAACTAGATATATGTGTTTCGGCTACTTCATGTTTATCAATATCTATCCCAAATAACACATTATTTATTTCGGCCACTTCATTATATGTAACACATATATGATGTATCATGAAAATTTTATCCAAATTATAGTCACCAATCAAATAAAATTTGAAACTAGTATCATATGTGCTAACATTATCACAAACAAATTTATCCATAGCACATTGTATATCAATTGGTTCTTTAAGCATGTCATCATAAATAATATCACTAGAAGGTATCATAGCAAGTACTTCTTTATGTGTAATCAAAACCATGTTGTGAAATTTCGAATTCATAGGTTTGTATGGTTGAAAATTATCACATAATTCATTACTACTAGGTACCAACCCGAAATCTATACCATTATCATTACTAACCTCCTCATGTGTAGTAGGTATGATCTCCTCAATATCTTGTGAATTTGAAGGTTGTAGCTCCCTTTCTTCAAAAATAACCTTCATATCACAAGCTAGCTTTCTTGTATCCTCCAATTTATGTGATGATTGTAATGTTTCCTTGCCCTCCCTTTCTTCAAGAGAAACCTGTACATAAGAAACATCACTAGGAAAAATTATGGCATTAGTTAAAAGACTTTTTCCACTCGGCCTAGGCTTGTCTTCCTCCATGGATTTGTTGTTATCACTCCCCTTCTCTATCACTTCAAACTTTTGCCTTGATTCATGCATGATTTGTTGGGGTGACATAGGCCTCAATATGATATCCTTATTGTTCCAATTCAAGTGGTGGGTGTTTGCTCTCCCATCATGTAGCACCTTTCTATCAAATTGCCATGGTCTTCCAAGTAATAGGTGGCAAACCGACATGGGAACAACATCACACTCAATTGTATCCTTGTATGGTCCAATTTGAAATTCCACTCTCACCATATGACATACCTTCATCTCCTCTTTGTCAGTAATCCATTGAATATAGTATGGATTGGGGTGTGGAATATACTTCAACCTTAGCTTTGCACATAATTCTTTGCTTGCTAGATTTCTACAACTTCCTCCATCTATAATCACCTTGCAAGCCATACTAGGTCCAACAATTGCTTTGGTTTGAAATAAATTGCACCTTTGGCTCTCATCTTTGCTAGGAGCAATAGTCAATGCTTTGGTGCACACAATAGTTGGATAATTTGTAGCAAAGGCATTAAGGGGACCATCATCATCATCATCACATGTATCATCTCCATTAGGATCAGCATCATCTCCACTCTCATATTCCTCATTAGCATTGATCACCATGACTTTCTTATTAGGACAATCTCTCTTAAAGTGCCCTCTTCCTCCACAAGTATGGCATGTCATGTCTCTATGTCTAGCTGTTGATTGAGTAGAACCACTTCCACTAGCTGCAGGTTGTGGTGTTTTCCTTGTATTGGAGATGCTAGACTCGGGTTTGGATGGTGTACTATCTCGAGTTGGAGTAATTGTAGGTGTAGGTGGTGAAAAGGAAGAGGATCTCGAGGGCCAAATTTTCCTTGGAGCCAATGTAACCTCCTCGGCCAACCTCTTTTCTGCCTCCCTTGATTGATGTAACAATTCTGTCATATTGTTATATGGCACATGCCTCACAATGCATCTAATTTGAAAAGATAATCCTGACAGAAATCTTTGCATTGTTTGCTCTTTTGCTTCAACAACTCGAGCTCTTTGTAGCACTAATTCCATCTCTTTGTAATATTGATCCACTGAATTTGTTCCTTGCTTCAAATTTTGCAACTTGTCATAGAGAGTCCTCAAATAATTTGTTGGAACAAACCTCTCAGTCATAAGTTGTTTCATCTCAGCCCATGTAGTAATTTCTGGTTGATTTTGTGTTTCCCTCAATCTTATGATGCCATCCCACCACAAGAGAGCATAACCATCAAATCCAGAAGATGCTAGCTTGATTTTCCTCTCATCAGTGTAATTATGCATTCTCCATAGCTTTTCTATCTTCAATTCCCACATCAAGAACTCCTCAGCATCATCATTATCACATGTGAGAGTAGGCACAAAGAATTTTGGTTTCCCAAGTCCATCCTCTTCTCTATTATCATCCAATGGAATTCTTCTAGGTGGAAAATTGCCACGGCCTCCATAAGCAATGGCTCGGCCTTCTTCATGATTACCACCAAGATTAGCTCTTTGTAATTGTGTGGAGATATTTGCAACTTCCCTTGTGAGATTATTCATGGCCTCTTGAAGAACACGAATTGAATTTGTAGCTTCAGTTTGTTTCTCAATAACCACTGCCAAATCCTTCCTTAGGATATCATCATATTCCTCAATTTTCTTCTCAACTCTATGCTCAATCCGATTAGCAACTCCTTCTCTAAAGAGATTAAAATCTGCCCATGTACATGTATCATCAGCATTCTTTGTTTTGGGCATCAAATCAGCTTTCTCCTTTTCACCCTGCACAGAAGATTCACTAGCAAAACTCATGATTAATGGGTTAGTGAAAATAAATAATCAATGGGTTGTGGTGCCTCTCAAACTCACTCAAACCAGCAAAGAAAAGGTTCACTTACTGTTCCAAAGTGAATAAGGATCAACTTACCAACAAGTACCAATGAAAACTGTGTCAAGTGTGAGAAGAGAATACCCAGGCTCTCAAGTGTCACAATGCAAAACAAGGTATTTGGTGGGGCTTGGTTGGGATTCCTAACAACACCAAAATAACAACTCCAATGCACTGCTCAATGTGATAAAAATACTAAAGGAAACACACTCACACTTGGAGACAATTGTGGCTTAGCAAATATATGGTAGAGATTTTGCAAGCACTAGAAAGACACTAGCAAATACTCAATGAAACAGGCACAAGATTGCTCAATATGTCCACAAAAATTCCAATATGAAATAGCTTCCACTAGTGATATGTAGTTCGGCCTCTTTTGTATTTTTCTTTCTTTCTATTTTTTTTTTATACTTTTTGCTTTTTCTATATTTTTTTTTTGATTTTTCAATAGCCTTTGAATCAACTAGGAGCAATGTAGTAGATGGAAAACAACTAGTGGACAGAAATTTGAGCAGCCCGTAGAGCAATTAAACAGCTAGTCTTATGGGTTTTGATTCCTAAAGTTTGCTGTAGAAAGGCTGTAGCTAAGGCTTATCAAAGATCACACAAGAAACCTAGAGATAACAGGGGGTAAACAAAAGAAAAACTAAGAAAAACTAGAGAAAAACAGGCTCACGGCAGCACTTATAGCTCACGGCAGAAAAATCCACGGTTTTGAACCGTACGGCAGAGAAAATGAGCCAATTTGGCCTCACGGCAGAGCTCACGGCAGGGATGCTGCGTATAACGGTGTTGTGCTGCGGTGTGTTTGCGGGTGGAGCGCGCGGTGGCTGTTTTATGGGCACTGGTAAGGGCAATCCGAGACCAACTAGGTGGGGCGCGCGCAAGCGGTGGCAGCGGCGGCAGAGAAACGCGCGCGTTTTGGCTCGCGGCAGCGAAGCCGAGTGGAGGTGGGAGTTCGAGTGCGGTAAGGCGAGGGTGGGCGCTGGTAAGGAAAATATGGCACCGTGGGGGGGTTTGGTAAGGTGGAATCCGACTGCGGCAAGGAACCGGTGGCGGCAGCGATTTGAGGTGTTTTTGGTGCCACGGCAGAAACCCGAAAGCAACTATAATTGCAAGTATGATATGGCTCGGATCAACAACAGCAGCAATGCAATCTTATGAACCCTAGGAACTAGATCAACTCGTAAACAAGCTGTAGGTCTAAAATTCCAAAGAGTAACAAGATCCACAATATTTTTGGTGGGGATTTTCGGATAGAAAAACAAGGAAACTAGATGAACCCTAAAATATGAAAACCTAAAAACAGAAAAACAGAAACGCAAATCAACAAAAAGCAGCAACTAGGTAGATGCAAATTGGTGTTGATCTAGGCTCTGGCAATGATCTAAACAACTATTTTTGTGTGGCTTTTTCTGGATAGGAATAAAAACAACTAAAACTAGGGATAACTTTGCTCACCGAGTAAACCTGGAGAATCTGATACCAAGATGATATGGGGTGGCCCAATCTTCTCAATGAGCTTCTCTCTCTCTTTTTGTATTTTCTGAATATATGTGGATAACTAGTGCTACACTGAGACCTCTCACTTGGATGACCCTCGTTGCCAATGCAACAACAATCAAGCCCTTTGGATATTCTCAACTACACACTCTTGCACAAGCAATCAATGATCACAAGTGGTCCTGTATCCCCCTAATTCCCAATGGAATAGCAAGATATCACGCAAACTTTGACTTGGTATACTTCAAGATGAATGCTTAGCAGCAATACAATCTCAAGGCTAGGGTTTTCTTTGTCTAAATTGTTCTCCCTTTGCTATGCGCCCTAGAGGGGGTATATATGAGAGGGGGTGCGGCCACAAGACCCCTCCTTGCGCAAGCACTACTCCTAATAGGACTAGGACTCCTATACCTAACACAATTGGATACAAACCGTCCCCACACACAAGGGGTGCGGCCAATATTGGTATACAAACCAATTCTACTTCTATTAGGACATATAGGGCGCATTGATGCTTCCTTGTGGGCGCCTTCCTCTTGCCTTGTCCATCCATGAGTGTGAAATAACAATATGGCATTGTTTTCCACACTTAGTGCATTTGATCTTGTGGAGGCACCATCTCCATATCTTGATGAATAACAATTGTTTTATTGGAATAACAATTGTTATGAATTGTTTTCACCATCTTGAATGTTTGTTTTCACCATGATCTTGTTGTCTTGTATCAACTCATCACTCATGCTTGTGAGAACATAATCCTTAGGTCCATCCTTATCACTATTTCCTAACACATATGGATACAAACCGACCCCACACACAAAGGGGTGCGGCCATATTGGTATACACACCAATTGGACTCGTTTTGGAAACTGGCAGAAAACTATTCGTGGCTTGTTTCGGTCACCACGGCTTGCACGAGTCGAATTTCTTGATGGGGCCGGATCCATTGGAAAGCCCATCAAATTCCATATCCGTAGAGTGCTCGTTTGCTGTATTTGGAGCCCGTATGAAGAATCCATGACTATTTCAAATTCGGGACTCCTGGCAGTCCGAACTGAAACATCAATTCCTTGTAGTTGTTTTTCGTGCCTCCTTCTTCTGCCATGCCTCCTTCTTTTGCTCCTTGCTTCCTCTTCTCCATCCATGTTTGTGTTATCAATAAACCTAATCATACATATCATAGGCTTAGGTAATATAACGTTCTCACAAACACAAACATTATTTATCACTAGGAAAGAATTCACCTTATAATGAACATCAGTGAGGCTTAGTATTTCCTTCCAACTCAAGCATAAATGACCCTCATGGACCTCTATTATGTCCATATCATCCTCCCTTTCTTCAAGACAAGCCGTCCTCGGCTTGTAGTAAGCTGAAAGTGGAAGAAACAAAAAGAACAACGTGTATGCACAATACAAATATCTATAATGAGGTGCATTAGTTGTTATCATATCATAAAATTGTGCCCTAGACATGTGACCACGAATTTTGCTTAAAAACATCACATAATTGTCATAGCACTCCATAAAATAGCAATCACAATTGCAAATATAAGTGAAGCTCAATAAATCATGATCAAAATGAGAATCATGTGTGTATATATTTTTATTGTTTAGTATCAATTCAAGTGTTCTCAAAGAAGATCTATGATCAAATTTATGTTTATTAATACACTCAAAGGTGGGAACATGCTTATTATTTTCATCATGAAAATTGCAACTTAATTTGCAAATATAAGTGAAGAACAAATTATTAGCACATGTATGTGACAAGTATTGTGGCAAACCAAACATATGTGTAAAATCATGCTCATATGTAGGAAGTTGTAGCTTAGTTACCCAAGGTAAAACAATGTTCAAATCGGCCACATGATCACAAGTTATGCATATATGATCCACCATAAAAATTTCACTCATGTTATAATCACCAATCAAGTTAAAAGTGAAAGAAGAAACATAATTGCTAGAATTGACATATGAAATTTCAGCAACCTTTTTCATAGCACTTTGCACATTAATTGATTCATTTAACATGATGTAATCCACAATATCATTAGGTGGTATTTTAGCAAGTACTTCTTTATGTGAAATCAAAACCACATGATTAAATTTCGAAATTAGCACATTATCACATGTAGTTGGACTATCTATGCTTGTTAACTCACAAGAATCAACTAGCAATTTAGTGGGATCACATAAATCAATACTTGAGAGGGGTAATACGAAATCAGCACCTTTATCAATAGCATCCTCCTCAGAATAATTAGGTACCAATTCAACTATCTCAAGTGGTGATGCAGGTTCTACTTGTTGTGGCTCCCTTTCTTCAAAAGTAACCTGCATATCACAAGGAACAAAACTAGGCACAATGACATGCTCCTCCAATGGTTGTGGTGATGGTGGTGGTGGTGCAGGTTGTACTATAGGCTCCCTTTCTTCAAAAGCAACCTGCACATCACAAGACACAACACTAGGAGTAGACATAGTTACATTAGTAGAAACAGCCTCATAGGTCTTCTTAACCTCTACAGATCTCATAACCAATGGTTGATGTCTAATTCTTTTAAATGTTGTAGGACTTTCATGTATTATCCAATCTCTCTTTTTATTCCAAAAGAATTGTAAATCAGGATAATGGCTATCAAAATTAACCTTATAGATAGTGCACCAAGAATCACTCAACAAAAGGTGACAACAAGTAAATGCTCTAGGAAACACATGACACCTAACTAGTATTCTATGATCATGAATAGTTAACGGAATGAAAGTAGCATGAGTAATGGGAAGTGGAGCACCATTAGTTTCTAACATAAATGAAGTGCGAGTTGCATAAGTTGTCAACTGTAATGCTTCAACAACCTCAATACTAACAAAACTATACCACCGTGTACCCTTATCAAGAGTAATAGCAACAGTACTACCATTGATGTCTCCGCTGAAGTGGAACAAATTTGGTGCAAGTATTCCACTAGAATCCTCCTCCCAGAAAGCATCACTGCACACAGAAGAACTAGAAAACTCCATTGATTAACTTGTTAGTAACAAAATAACAATGGGATGTGGTGTTCTCTCACAACTCACTCAAAAATCTAGCAAGACAATAGATTATCTTACCGTTCCAAAGTGAATAGAAATACTTACCAACAAGTAGTGGCAACTAATATGCTTTGATGTGAAGAAGAGAATACCCAGGGTGCTAACAATCATGATAAGGGGTGGCCCAATCTTCTCAGTGAACTCACAGATAACTTCTGAATTGATAACTAGTGCGCCACTAAGAACTCTCCGGCTGATCCCTGATGCCAATGCAACAGATAGCAACCCAATGGATATTCTTAACTCCACACTCTTGCACAAGTAATCCACCGACTACAAGTGGTCCTGTACCGTCTTATTCCCAGTGGAACAGCAGGTAACACGTAAAGTTTGCAGATGAACTTCCAGTATGAAAGGCTAACAAGCAGTTTCAACTAGAGGTTATGGGGTTTGTTTGATTCAATCGTAGTCTCCCCTATTCCACACGCAGGTGGTAGCTATATATGAGGGAGGGGTGCGGCCACAAGCTCCTTGCGCAAGCAATCCCTCTCCTACTCGACTAGGACTCCTATTTACTAACACATATGGATACAAACCGACCCCACACACAAAGGGGTGCGGCCATATTGGTATACAGACCAATTGGACTCGTTTTGGAAACTGGCAGAAAACTATTCGTGGCTTGTTTCGGTCACCACGGCTTGCACGAGTCGAATTTCTTGATGGGGCCGGATCCATTGGAAAGCCCATCAAATTCCCTATCCATATTGTGCTCGTTTGCTGTATTTGGAGCCCGTATGAAAAATCCATGACTATTTCAAATTCGGGACTCCTGGCAGTCCGAACTGAAACATTTATTCCTTGTTGTTGTTTTCCACGCTTCCTCCTCTTGCTCCTTGCTTCCTCTTCTCCATCCATGTTTGTGTTATTAATAAACCTAATCATACATAAGTTCATAGGCTTAGGTAGTATAACATTCTCATAAACACAAACATTATTTGTTAGGAAAGAATTCACCTTATAATAAACATCAGTGAGGCTTAATATTTCTTTCCAACTCAAGCATGAATGAACCTCATGGACCTCTATTATGTCCCTATCAAATCACAAGACAAACAAGGTATATGGTGGGGCTTGGTATGGATACCTAACAACACCAAAATAACAAGTCCTATTTGCTGTCCAATGTGATATAAAAAGCACAGGAAACACACACCAAGTATGGAGACAAATGTGGCAATGCAAATATATGGAGGAAATTTTGCAATGCACTGGAAAGACACTAGCCAAGCTCAAATAATATTCAGGCACAAGATTGCTCAATGGTGTGTCAATATAGCAATGATGACAAATAGCTCCACAAATATATCAATGTATCTCAAGGCCTTTTGCTTTTTTTTTATACTTTTTACTGGCCAAATAACAATACTAGGAGCAATAATGTCAAGTGATAATAATGCTATGAACAATGTGACACAAATATGAGATAAAGAGCAGCCTGAAAACGAGCAAAAAAAATAGCTAGTCTTATGGGTTGTGGTACCTAAATTTTGCTGTAGAATGGCTGTGGCTAAGTCTCACAAAGATTAGACTGGAATATGGCAGTGAAAACAGCAGAAAAAGTGCGTGTGTGTTTTTGATTCCACGAAACAGTCCGAATTTGCCTGGATCCGTACGAAAGTATTTGGCGCGTAGCACTGTGATTGCAGCGCGCGGCCGCAGGTGGTTTCTGTTGTGGCTTTTGGCCGCGCTTGGCGCGTTGGGGCGGGCGCGTATCGCTCGGGGAGCGCTCCGTTCCCGAGACGTGCGGCACTTGTTTTAGACCGGTGCGGGACACCAGGTCGGTGAAAAGCGCGTAGCGCTCGGCAGCGAATCCGATAAGGATAGGCCCCGCGCGGTTCTTTTCGGCGGTTAGCGCCGCGTTTGGCGTGCAGCTGGCAGAGATCCGCACGGAAACTGCGGATCAGGTTGTTGGCGGATGGCGCACGGTTGGAAACAAAAGGCGGCGCGTGGACTTCTGCCGCGGACAGTGCGTGGATTGGCGGTTAGCGGAGGAACACGCGGAAGGATCGGCGCGTTTATGGCAGGGATCACGCGAGAACCACGCGTGGCCGGTGGCTGGTATCGGGAGCCGCGCGTTCAGCGATTTGGCCAGTTGGCGATTCGCTGGAACCGCAGGGCGCGTGGCCCGCACGCGTTACGCGGTCGGCGGGTGGTATGGATCCGCGCGCGCGTTTTCCGACGCGGGCGGTGAACGCGTGGATCTGCAGCGAAAAAAGACAAAAACGAGAGATTTGGCAATGATTGGAACAGCGCTGCAGCGTGCAGTTGAAAATTGTGACCTAATCCGATCCCAACAGGAAACCAATTGTGGCTAGGGCAATGCGCAGCAGATTTGGGCAAATTTTTAGCCTGGAATAGGACAATGGCAGCGGGGCGGTTCTATTTTTGGTGAGATTTTCGGTATAGATCTAGACAAAAAGATGAACTAGATGAACTCTAAAAAGATGAAAAAGAAAAACGGGAACGCAAATCAACAAGAAACAGCAACTTGTAGATGCAAATTGGTGTTGATCTAGGCTCTGGCAATGAACTACTCTATTTTTGTGGGGCAATTTTCTGGATAGGTAATAAAAAACACTCAAAGTAAAGGGAAATATGATAGCTCACCGAGGCAACCTGTAAATCTGATACCAAGATGATAAGGGGTGGCCCAATCTTCTCAGTGAACTCACAGATAACTTCTGAATTGATAACTAGTGCGCCACTAAGAACTCTCCGGCTGATCCCTGATGCCAATGCAAAAGATAGCAACCCAATGGATATTCTTAACTCCACACTCTTGCACAAGTAATCCACCGACTACAAGTGGTCCTGTACCGTCTTATTCCTAGTGGAACAGCAGGTAACACGTAAAGTTTGCAGATGAACTTCCAGTATGAAAGGCTAACAAGAAGTTTCAACTAGAGGTTATGGGGTTTGTTTGATTCAATCGTAGTCTAATCTATTCCACACGCAGGTGGTAGCTATATATGAGGGAGGGGTGCGGCCACAAGCTCCTTGCGCAAGCAATCCCTCTCCTACTCTACTAGGACTCCTATTTCCTAACACATATGGATACAAACCGACCCCACACACAAAGGGGTGCGGCCATATTGGTATACACACCAATTGGACTCGTTTTGGAAACTGGCAGAAAACTATTCGTGGCTTGTTTCGGTCACCACGGCTTGCACGAGTCGAATTTCTTGATGGGGCCAGATCCATTGGAAAGCCCATCAAATTCCATATCCGTAGAGTGCTCGTTTGCTGTATTTGGAGCCCGTATGAAGAATCCATGACTATTTCAAATTCGGGACTCCTGGCAGTCCGAACTGAAACATCAATTCCTTGTAGTTGTTTTTCGTGCCTCCTTCTTCTGCCATGCCTCCTTCTTTTGCTCCTTGCTTCCTCTTCTCCATCCATGTTTGTGTTATCAATAAACCTAATCATACATATCATAGGCTTAGGTAATATAACGTTCTCACAAACACAAACATTATTTATCACTAGGAAAGAATTCACCTTATAATGAACATCAGTGAGGCTTAGTATTTCCTTCCAACTCAAGCATAAATGACCCTCATGGACCTCTATTATGTCCATATCATCACCTATTGGCAAGGTTCCCCCCGTTTCGTCAGATCCGGGAGTTTTGGGGTGTGAGCAGTCTTGGAACCCGGAAGAGGGAATCCGACGCCGGTGAGGCCATAACACAGGGAGTGATGGTATATTTGGCATCCAAGAAACATGGAACACTCTAAAACACATTTTACGGCATATCATGGGACTTGGCGGGATTCCTACGCTCCGGAGCCCCTCTCCGGTGAAACCCTAGCCCCGGTGTAGAATAAGACGGAACTGCCGTGCTGGGCACTCTACGTGAGCCGGAAGGGGGTAGCAAAGTGGAACTAGTTGCTTGGTTGTGTCATGTTAGGAACAAGGAACACCCAAGACAATGGCATGGCTCACCTATTGGCAAGGTTCCCCGCATTCTGTTAGATCCGGGAGTTTCGGGGTGTGTGTGCAGTCCTGGAACCCGGAAGAGGGAATCCGACGGCGGTGAGGCCATAACATAGGGAGTGATGGTATCTTTAGAATTCAATACACATGGAAAACTCTAACACACATGGTATGGAATACCATGGGACTTGGTGGGATTCAAACGCTCCGGAGCCCCTCTCCGGTGAAACCCTAGCACCGTTGTAGAAAAAGACGGAACTGTCGTCCTGGCCCCTCTACGTGAGCTGGGAGGGGGTAGCAAAGTGGAACTAGTTGCTTGGTTGTGTCATGTTAGTCCGAAGTAAAACCGAAGACAATTTTAGGGCCCACCTATTGGCAAGGTTCCCCCCGTTCCGTCAGATCCGGGAGTTTCGGGGCGTGTGATCAGTCGTGGAACCCGGAAGAGGGAATCCGACGCCGGTGAGGCCATAACACATGGAGTGATGGTATATTTGGCATCCAAGAAACATGGAACACTCTAACACACATGGTATGGAATACCATGGCACTTGGCGAGATTCAGACGCTCCGAAGCCCCTCTCCGGTGAAACCCTAGCCCCGTTGTAGAAAAAGACGGAACTGCCGTCCTAGCCCCTCTACGTGAGCCGGAAGGGGGTAGAAAAGTGGAATTAGCTGCTTGGTTGTGTCATGTTAGTCCGAAGTAACACCGAAGACAATTTTAGGGCCCACCTATTGGCAAGGTTCCCCCCGTTCCGTCAGATCCGGGAGGTTCGGGGCGTGTGAGCAGTCGTGGAACCCGGAAGAGGGAATCCGACGACGGTGAGGCCATAACACAGGGAGTGATGGTATATTTGGCATCCAAGAAACATGGAACACTCAAACACACATGGTATGGAATACCATGGCACTTGGCGAGATTTAGACGCTCCGGAGCCCCTCTCTTGTGAAACCCTAGCCCCGCTGTAGAAAAAGACGGAACTGCCGTCCTAGCCCCTCTACGTGAGCCGGAAGGGGGTAGCAAAGTGGAACTAGTTGCTTGGTTGTGTCATGTTAGGCCCAAGGAACACCCAAGACAATGGTAGGCCCCACCTATTGGCAAGGTTCCCCCCGATCCGTCAGATCCGGGAGTTTTGGGGTGTGAGCAGTCCTCGAACCCGGAAGAGGGAATCTGACGCCGGTGAGGCCATAACATAGGGAGTGATGGTATCTTTGGCATACAATACACATGGAACACTCTAACACACATGTTATGGCATACCATGGTACTTGGTGGGATTCAGACGTTCCGGAGCCCCTCTCCGGTGAAACCCTAGCCCCGTTGTGGAAAAAGACGGAACTATCGTCCAGGCCCCTCTACGTGAGCCGGAAGGGGGTAGCAAAGTGGAACTAATTCCTTGGTTGTGTCATATTAGGCCCAAGGAACACCCCAGACAATGGTAGGGATCACCTATTGGCAAGGTTCCCCCCGTTCCGTCAGATCCGGGAGTTTCGGGGTGTCTGAGCAGTCCTGGAACCGGGAAGAGGAAATCCGACACCGGTGAGGCCATAACATAGGGAGTTATGGTATCTTTGGAATCCAAGACACATGGAACACTCTAACACACATGGTATGGCATACCATGGGACTTTGTGGGATTTAGACGCTCCGAAGCCCCTCTCCGGCGAAACCCTAGCCCCGCTGTAGAAAAAGAGGGAACTGCCGTCCTGACCCCTCTACGTGAGCCGGAAGGGGGTAGCAAAATGGAACTAGTTGCTTGGTTGTGTCATTTTAGGCCCAAGTAACACCCAATACAATGGTAGGGCCCACGTATTGGCAAGGTTCCCCCCGTTCCGTGAGATCCGAGAGTTTTGGGGTGTGAGCAGTCCTAGAACCCGGAAGAGGGAATCTGACGCCGGTGAGGCCATAACACAGGGAGTGATGGTATATTTGGCATCCAAGACACATGGAACACTATAACACACATGCTATCGCATACCATGGTACTTGGTGGGATTCAGACGCTCCGGAGCCCCTCTCCCGTGAAACCCTAGCCCCGATGTAGAAAAGGACGGAATTGCCGTCCTAGCCCCTCTACGTGAGCCGGAAGGGGGTAGCAAAGTGGAACTATTTGCTTGGTTGTATCATGTTAGTCCCAAGGAACACCCAATACAATGGTAGGGCCCACCTATTGGCAAGGTTCCCCGCGTTCCGTGAGATCCGGGAGTTTCGCGGTGTGTGAGCAGTCGTGGAACCCGGAAGAGGGAATCCGACGCCGGTGTGGCCATAACACAGGGAGTGATGGTATATTTGGCATCCAAGAAACATGGAACAATCTAAAACACATTGTATGGCATACCATGGGACTTTGCGGGATTTAGACGCTCCAGAGCCCCTCTCCGGTGAAACCCTAGCCCCGCTATAGAAAAAGATGGAATTACCGTCCTGGCCCCTCTACGTGAGCCGGAAGGGGGTAGCAAAGTGGAACTAGTTGCTTGGTTGTGTCATGTTTGTCCCAAGGAACACCCAAGACAATGATAGGGCCCACCTATTGGCAAGGTTCCCCCCGTTCCGTCAGATCCGGGAGTTTTAGGGTGTGAGTAGTCCTGGAACCCGGAAGAGGGAATCTGACGCTGGTGACGCCATAACACAGGGAGTGATGGTATATTTGGCATCCAAGACACATGGAACACTCTAAAACACATGGTATGGCATACCATGGGACTTGGTGGGATTGATACGCTCCGGAGCCCCTCTCCGGTGAAACCCTAGCCCCGATGTAGAAAAAGACGGAACTACCGTCCTGGCCCCTCTACGTGAGCCGGAAGGGGGTAGCAAAGTCGAAATAGTTTCTTGGTTGTGTCATGTTAGGCCCAAGGAGCACCCAATACAATGGTAGGGCCCACCTATTGCCAAGGTTCCCCCCGTTCCGTGAGATCCGGGAGTTTTGGGGTGTGAGAAATCCTGGAACCCGGAAGAGGGAATCCGACGCCGGTGAGGCCATAACACAGTGAGTGATGGTATATTTGGCATACAAGACACATGGAACACTCTAACACACATGGTATCGCATACTTTGGGACTTGGTGGGATTCAGACGCTCTGGAGCCCCTCTCCGGTGAAACCCTAGCCCCGCTGTAGAAAAAGACGGAACTGCCGTGCTGGCCCCTCTACGTGAGCCGGAAGGGGGTAGCAGAGTGTAACTATTTGCTTGGTTGTGTCATGTTAGGCACAAGTAACACCCAATACAATGGTAGGGTCCACCTATTGGCAAGGTTCCCTGCGTTCCGTCTGATCCGGGAGTTTCGGGGTGTGTGAGCAGTCGTGGAACCCGGAAGAGGGAATCCGACGACGGTGAGGCCATAACACAGGGAGTGATGGTATATTTGGCATCCAAGAAACATGGAACACTCAAACACACATGGTATGGAATACCATGGCACTTGGCGAGATTTAGACGCTCCGGAGCCCCTCTCTTGTGAAACCCTAGCCCCGCTGTAGAAAAAGACGGAACTGCCGTCCTAGCCCCTCTACGTGAGCCGGAAGGGGGTAGCAAAGTGGAACTAGTTGCTTGGTTGTGTCATGTTAGGCCCAAGGAACACCCAAGACAATGGTAGGCCCCACCTATTGGCAAGGTTCCCCCCGATCCGTCAGATCCGGGAGTTTTGGGGTGTGAGCAGTCCTCGAACCCGGAAGAGGGAATCTGACGCCGGTGAGGCCATAACATAGGGAGTGATGGTATCTTTGGCATACAATACACATGGAACACTCTAACACACATGTTATGGCATACCATGGTACTTGGTGGGATTCAGACGTTCCGGAGCCCCTCTCCGGTGAAACCCTAGCCCCGTTGTGGAAAAAGACGGAACTATCGTCCAGGCCCCTCTACGTGAGCCGGAAGGGGGTAGCAAAGTGGAACTAATTCCTTGGTTGTGTCATATTAGGCCCAAGGAACACCCCAGACAATGGTAGGGATCACCTATTGGCAAGGTTCCCCCCGTTCCGTCAGATCCGGGAGTTTCGGGGTGTCTGAGCAGTCCTGGAACCGGGAAGAGGAAATCCGACACCGGTGAGGCCATAACATAGGGAGTTATGGTATCTTTGGAATCCAAGACACATGGACCACTCTAACACACATGGTATGGCATACCATGGGACTTTGTGGGATTTAGACGCTCCGAAGCCCCTCTCCGGCGAAACCCTAGCCCCGCTGTAGAAAAAGAGGGAACTGCCGTCCTGACCCCTCTACGTGAGCCGGAAGGGGGTAGCAAAATGGAACTAGTTGCTTGGTTGTGTCATTTTAGGCCCAAGTAACACCCAATACAATGGTAGGGCCCACCTATTGGCAAGGTTCCCCCCGTTCCGTGAGATCCGAGAGTTTTGGGGTGTGAGCAGTCCTAGAACCCGGAAGAGGGAATCTGACGCCGGTGAGGCCATAACACAGGGAGTGATGGTATATTTGGCATCCAAGACACATGGAACACTATAACATACATTCTATCGCATACCATGGTACTTGGTGGGATTCAGACGCTCCGGAGCCCCTCTCCCGTGAAACCCTAGCCCCGATGTAGAAAAGGACGGAATTGCCGTCCTAGCCCCTCTACGTGAGCCGGAAGGGGGTAGCAAAGTGGAACTATTTGCTTGGTTGTATCATGTTAGTCCCAAGGAACACCCAATACAATGGTAGGGCCCACCTATTGGCAAGGTTCCCCGCGTTCCGTGAGATCCGGGAGTTTCGCGGTGTGTGAGCAGTCGTGGAACCCGGAAGAGGGAATCCGACGCCGGTGTGGCCATAACACAGGGAGTGATGGTATATTTGGCATCCAAGAAACATGGAACAATCTAAAACACATTGTATGGCATACCATGGGACTTTGCGGGATTTAGACGCTCCAGAGCCCCTCTCCGGTGAAACCCTAGCCCCGCTATAGAAAAAGATGGAATTACCGTCCTGGCCCCTCTACGTGAGCCGGAAGGGGGTAGCAAAGTGGAACTAGTTGCTTGGTTGTGTCATGTTTGTCCCAAGGAACACCCAAGACAAAGGTAGGGCCCACCTATTGGCAAGGTTCCCCCCGTTCCGTCAGATCCGGGAGTTTTAGGGTGTGAGTAGTCCTGGAACCCGGAAGAGGGAATCTGACGCTGGTGACGCCATAACACAGGGAGTGATGGTATATTTGGCATCAAAGACACATGGAACACTCTAAAACACATGGTATGGCATACCATGGGACTTGGTGGGATTGATACGCTCCGGAGCCCCTCTCCGGTGAAACCCTAGCCCCGATGTAGAAAAAGACGGAACTACCGTCCTGGCCCCTCTACGTGAGCCGGAAGGGGGTAGCAAAGTCGAAATAGTTTCTTGGTTGTGTCATGTTAGGCCCAAGGAGCACCCAATACAATGGTAGGGCCCACCTATTGCCAAGGTTCCCCCCGTTCCGTGAGATCCGGGAGTTTTGGGGTGTGAGAAATCCTGGAACCCGGAAGAGGGAATCCGACGCCGGTGAGGCCATAACACAGTGAGTGATGGTATATTTGGCATACAAGACACATGGAACACTCTAACACACATGGTATCGCATACTTTGGGACTTGGTGGGATTCAGACGCTCTGGAGCCCCTCTCCGGTGAAACCCTAGCCCCGCTGTAGAAAAAGACGGAACTGCCGTGCTGGCCCCTCTACGTGAGCCGGAAGGGGGTAGCAGAGTGTAACTATTTGCTTGGTTGTGTCATGTTAGGCACAAGTAACACCCAATACAATGGTAGGGTCCACCTATTGGCAAGGTTCCCTGCGTTCCGTCTGATCCGGGAGTTTCGGGGTGTGTGAGCAGTCGTGGAACCCGGAAGAGGGAATCCTACGCTTGGAGGCCATAACACAGGGAGTGATGGTATATTTGGCATACAAGAAATATGGAATACTCTAAAACACATTGTATGGCATACCATGGGACTTGGTGACATTCATACGTTCCGGAGCCCCTCTCCGGTGAAACCCTAGCCCCGATGTAGAAAAAGACGGAACTCCCGTTCTGGCCCCTCTACGTGAGCCGGAAGGGGGTAGCAAAGTGGAAATATTTTCTTGGTTGTGTCATGTTAGGACCAAGGAACACCCAATACAATGGTAGGGCCCACCTATTGGCAAGGTTCTCTGCGTTCCGTCTGATCCGGGAGTTTCGGGGTGTGTGAGCAGTCGTGGAACCCGGAAGAGGGAATCCGACGCCGGTGAGGCGATAACACATGGAGTTATGGTATATTTGGCATCCAATAAACATGTAACAATATAAAACACATTGTTATGGCATACCATGGGACTTTGCGGGATTCAAACGCTCCGGAGCCCCTCTCCGGTGAAACCCTAGCCCCGCTATAGAAAAAGACGGAACTGTCGTCGTGGCCCCTCTACGTGAGCCGGAAGGGGGTAGAAAAGTGGAACTAGTTGCTTGGTTGTTTCATGTTAGGCCCAAGGAACACCCAAGACAATGGTAGGGCCCACCTATTTGTAAGGTTCCCCGCGTTCCGTCTGATCCAGGAGTTTCGGGGTGTGTGAGCAGTCGTGGAACCCGGAAGAGGGAATCCGACGCCGGTGAGGCCATAACACATGGAGTGATGGTATATTTGGCATCCAAGAAACATGGAACAATCTAAAACACATTTTTATGGCATACCATGGGACTTTGCGGGATTCAAACGCTCCGGAGCCCCTCTCCGGTGAAACCCTAGCCCCGCTATAGAAAAAGACAGAACTGTCGTCCTGGCCCCTCTACGTGAGCCGGAAGGGGGTAGCAAAGTAGAACTAGTTGATTGGTTGTGTCATGTTAGGCCCAAGGAACACCCAAGACAATGGTAGGGCCCACCTATTGGCAAGGTTCCCCCCGTTCCGTCAGATCCGGGAGTTTTAGGGTGTGAGCAGTCCTGGAACCCGGAAGAGGTAATCCGACGCCGGTAACGCCATAATACAGGGAGTGATGGTATCTTTGGCATCCAAGACACATGTAACACTCAAAAACACATGGTATGGAATACCATGGGACTTGGTGGAATTCAGACGCTCCGGAGCCCCTCTGCGGTGAAACCCTAGCCCCGATGTAGAAAAAGACGGAACTGCCGTCCTGGCCCCTCTATGTGACCCGGAAGGGGGTAGAAAAGTGGGACTAGTTGCTTGGTTGTGTCATGTTAGGCCCAAGGAGCACCCAATAAAATGGTAGGGCCCACCTATTGGCAAGGTTCCCCCCGTTCCGTGAGATCCGGGAGTTTTAGGGTGTGAGAAATCCTGGAACCCGGAAGAGGGAATCCGACGCCGGTGAGGCCATAACAGAGGGAGTGATGGTATATTTGGCATACAAGACACATGGAACACTCTAACACACATGGTATCGCATACCATGGGACTTGGTGGGATTCAGACGCTCTGGAGCCCCTCTCCAGTGAAACCATAGCCCCGCTGTAGAAAAAGACGGAACTGCCGTGCTGGCCCCTCTACGTGAGCCGGAAGGGGGTAGCCGAGTGGAACTATTTGCTTGGTTGTGTCATGTTAGGCCCAAGGAACACCCGAGACGATGGTAGGGCCCACCTATTGGCAAGGTTCCCCGCGTTCTGTCAGATCCAGGAGTTTCGGGGTGTGTGAGCAGTCCTAGAACCCGGAAGAGGGAATCCGACGCCGGTGAGGCCATAACACAGGGAGTGATGGTATATTTGGCATCCAAGAAACATGGAACACTCTAAAACACATTGTATGGCATACCATGGGACTTGGTAGGATTCATACGCTCCGGAGCGCCTCTTCGGTGAAACCCTAGCCCCGATGTAGAAAAAGACGGAACTGCCGTCCTGGCCCCTCTACGTGAGCCGGAAGGGGGTAGCAAAGTGGAACTATTTGCTTGTTTGTGTCATGTTAGGACCAAGGAACACCCAAGACAATGGTAGGGCCCACCTATTGGCAAGGTTCCCCGCGTTCCGTCTGATCCGGGAGTTTCGGGGTGTGTGAGCAGTCGTGGAACCCGGAAGAGGGAATCCGACACTGGTGAGGCCATAACACATGGAGTGATGGTATATTTGGCATCCAAGAAACATGGAACAATCTAAAACACATTGTTATGGAATACCATGGGACTTTTCGGGATTCAAACTCTCCGGAGCCCCTCTCCGGTGAAACCCTAGCCCCGCTATAGAAAAAGACGGAACTGTCGTCCTCGCCCCTCTACGTGAGCCGGAAGGGGGTAGCAAAGTGGAACTAGTTGCTTGGTTTTGTCATGTTAGGCCAAAGGAACACCCAAGACAATGGTAGGGCCCACCTATTGGCAAGGTTCCCCCCGTTCCGTCAGATCCGAGAGTTTTAGGGTGTGAGCAGTCCTGGAACCCGGAAGAGGGAATCCGACGCCGGTGACGCCATAACACAGGGAGTGATGGTATCTTTGGCATCCAAGACACATGTAACACTCCAAAACACATGGTATGGCATTCCATGGGACTTGGTGGAATTCAGACGCTCCGGAGCCCCTCTCCGGTGAAACCCTAGCCCCGATGTAGAAAAAGACGGAACTGCCGTCCTGGCCCCTCTATGTGAGCCGGAAGGGGGTAGAAAAGTGGGACTAGTTGCTTGGTTGTGTCATGTTAGGACCAAGGAGCACCCAATACAATGGTAGGGCCCACCTATTGACAAGGTTCCCCCCGTTCCATGAGATCCGGGAGTTTTGCGGTGTGAGAAATCCTGGAACCCGGAAGAGGGAATCCGACGCCGGTGAGGCCATAACACAGGGAGAGATGGTATATTTGGCATACAAGACACATGGAACACTCTTACACACATGGTATCAAATACCATGGGACTTGGTGGGATTCAGACGCTCTGGAGCCCCTCTCCAGTGAAACCCTAGCCCCGTTGTAGAAAAAGACGGAACTGTCGTGCTGGCCCCTCTACGTGAGCCGGAAGGGGGTAGCAGAGTGGAACTATTTGCTTGTTTGTGTCATGTTAGGCCCAAGGAACACCCGAGAAGATGGTAGGGCCCATCTATTGGCAAGGATCCCCGCGTTCTGTCAGATCCAGGAGTTTCGGGGTGTGTGAGCAGTCCTAGAACCCGGAAGAGGGAATCCGACGCCGGTGAGGCCATAACACAGGGAGTGATGGTATATTTGGCATCCAAGAAACATGGAACACTCTAAAACACATTGTATGGAATACCATGGGACTTTCCGGGATTTAGACGCTCTGAAACCCCTCTCCGATGAAACCCTAGCCCCGTTGTAGAAAAAGACGGAACTGCCATCCTGGCCCCTCTACGTGAGGCGGAAGGGGGTAGAAAAGTGGAACTAGTTGCTTGGTTGTGTCATGTTAGTCCCAAGGAACACCCAAGACAATGGTAGGGCCCACCTATTGGCAAGGCTCCCCCCATTCTGTGAGATCCTGGAGTTTTCGTGTGTGAGCAGTCCTGGAACCCGGAAGAGGGAATCCGACGCCGGTGAGCCATAACACAGGGAGTGGTGGTATCTTTGGCATCCAAGACACATGGAACACTATAACACACATGGTATGGCATACCATGGTACTTGGTGGAATTCGTACGCTCCGGAGCCCCTCTCCGGTGAAACCCTAGCCGCGATGTAGAAAAAGACGGAACTGTCGTCCTGGCCCCTCTACGTGAGCCGGAAGGGGGTAGCAAAGTGGAACTATTTGCTTGGTTGTGTCATGTTAGGCCCAAGTAACACCCAAGACAATGGTAGGGCCCAACTATTGGCAAGGTTCCCCGCGTTCTGTCAGATCCGGGAGTTTCGGGGTTTGTGAGCAGTCGTGGAACCCGGAAGAGGGAATCCCACGCTGGTGAGGCCATAACACATGGAGTGATGGTATTTTTGGCATCCAACAAACATGGAACAATCTAAAACACATTTTATGACATACCATGGGACTTTGCGGGATTCAGACGCTCCGGAGCCCCTCTCCGGTGAAACCCTAGCCCCGCTATAGAAAAAGACGGATACCGTCCTGGCCCCTCTACGTGAGCCGGAAGGGGGTAGAAAAGTGGAACTAGTTGCTTGGTTGTGTCATGTTAGGCCCAAGGAACACCCAAGAAATTGGTAGGGCCCACCTATTGGCAAGGTTCCCCCCGTTCCGTGAGATCCGGGAGTTTTGGGGTGTGAGCAGTCCTGGAACCCGAAAGAGGGAATCCGACGCCGGTGAGCCATAACACAGGGAGTGGTGGTATCTTTGGCATCCAAGACACATGGAACACTATAACACACATTTTATGGCATAGCATAGGACCCGGTGGGATTCATACGCTCCGGAGCCCCTCTCCGGTGAAACCCTAGCCCCGATGTAGAAAAAGACGAAACTGTCGTCCTGGCCCCTCTACGTGAGCCGGAAGGGGGTCGCAAAGTGGAACTATTTGATTGGTTGTGTCATGTTAGGCCCAAGGAACACCCAATACAATGGTAGGGCCCACCTATTGGAAAGGTTCCCCGTTTCCGTGAGATCCGGGAGTTTTGGGGTGTGAGCAGTACTGGAACCCGGAAGAGGGAATCCGACACCGGTGAGGCCATAACATAGGGAGTGATGGTATATTTGTCATCCAAGACATATGGAACACTATAACACACATGGTATCGCATACCATGGGACTTGGCGGGATTTAGACGCTCCGGAGTCCCTCTGCAGTGAAACCCTAGCTCCGCTGTAGAAAAAGACGGAACTGCCGTCCTGGCCCCTCTACGTGAGCCGGAAGGGGGCAGCAAAGTGGAACTATTTCCTTGGTTGTGTCATGTTAGGCCCAAGGAACACCCAAGACAATGGTAGGTCCCAGCTATTGGCAAGGTTCCCCCCGTTCCGTGAGATCCGGGAGTTTTGGGGTGTGAGCAGTCCTGGAACCCGGAAGAGGGAATCTAACGCCGGTGAGGCCATAACACAGGGAGTGATGGTATATTTTGCATCCAAGACACATGGAACACTCTAAAACACATGGTATGGTATGCCATGGGACTTGGTGGGATTCATACGCCCCGGAGCCCCTCTCCGGTGAAACCCTAGCCCCGATGTAGAAAAAGACGGAACTGCCGTCCTGGCCCCTCTACGTGAGCCGGAGGGGGTAGAGAAGTGGAAATAGTTGCTTGGTTGTGTCATGTTAGGCCCAAGGAGAACCCACTACAATGGTAGGGCCCACCTATTGGCAAGGTTCCCGCCGTTCTGTGGGATCCGGGAGTTTTGGGGTGTGAGAAATCCTGGAACCCGGAAGAGGGAATCCGACGCCGGTGAGGCCATAACACAGGGAGCGATGGTATATTTGGCATACAAGACACATGGAACACTCTAACACACATGGTATCGCATACCATGGGACTTGGTGGGATTCAGACGCTCTGGAGCCCCTCTCCAGTGAAACCCTAGCCCCGCTGTAGAAAAAGACGGAACTGCCGTGCTGGCCCCTCTACGTGAGCCGGAAGGGGGTAGCAGAGTGGAACTATTTGCTTGTTTGTGTCATGTTAGGCCCAAGGAACACCCGAGACGATGGTAGGGCCCACCTATTGGCAAGGTTCCCCACGTTCTGTCAGATCCGGGAGTTTCGGGGTGTGTGAGCAGTCCTAGAACCCGGAAGAGGGAATCCGACGGCGATGAGGCCATAACACATGGAGTGATGGTATATTTGGCATCCAAGAAACATGGAACACTATAAAACACATTGTATGCCATACCATGGGACTTGGCGGGATTTAGACGCTCCGAAACCCCTCTCCGGTGAAACCCTAGCCCCGCTGTATAAAAAGACGGAACTACCGTCCTGGCCCCTCTACGTGAGGCGGAAGGGGGTAGCAAAGTGGAACTAGTTGCTTGGTTGTGTCATGTTAGTCCCAAGGAACACCCAAGACATTGTTAGGGCCCACCTTTGGCAAGGTTCCCCCCGTTCCGTGAGATCCGAGAGTTTTGGGGTGCGAGTAGTCCTGGAACCCGGAAGAGGGAATCCGACGCTGGTGAGCCATAACACAGGGAGTGGTGGTATCTTTGGCATCCAAGACACATGGAACACTATAACACACATGTTATGGCATAACATGGGACTTGGTGTGATTCATACGCTCCGGATCCCCTCTCCGGTGAAACCCTAGCCCCGATGTAGAAAAAGACGGAACTGTCGTCCTGGCCCCTTTACGTTTGCCGGAAGGGGGTAGAAAAGTGGAACCATTTGCTTTTTTGTGTCATGTTAGGCCCAAGGAACACCCAATACAATGGTAGGGCCCACCTATTGGCAAGGTTCCCCCCGTTCCGTGTGATTCGGGAGTTTTGGGGTGTGAGCAGTCCTGGAATCCGGAAGAGGGAATCCGACGCCGGTGAGGCCATAACACAGGGAGTGATGGTATATTTGTCATCCAAGACACATCGAACACTCTAAAATCCATGGTATCGCATACCATGGGACTTGGCGGGATTCAGACGCTCCGGAGCCCCTCTCTAGTGAAACCCTAGCTCCGGTGTAGAAAAAGACGGAAGGGGGTAGCAAAGTGGAACTATTTGCTTGGTTGTGTCATGTTAGTCCCAAGGAACACCCAAGACAATGGTAGGGCCCACCTATTAGAAAGGTTCCCCCGTTCCGTGAGATCCGGGAGTTTTCGGGTGTGAGCAGTCCTGGAACCCGGAAGAGGGAATTTGACGCCGGTGAGGCCATAACACAGGGAGTGATGGTATATTTGGCATCCAAGACACATGGAACACTCTAACACACATGGTATCGCATACCATGGGACTTGGTGGGATTCAGACGCTCCGGAGCCCCTCTCCAGTGAAACCCTAGCCCCGTTGTAGAAAAAGACGGAACTGCCGTCCTGGCCCCTCTACGTGAGCCGGAAGGGGGTAGCAAAGTGGAAGTATTTGCTTGGTTGTGTCATGTTAGGCCCAAGGAACACCAAAGACAATGGTAGGGCCCACCTATTGGCAAGGTTCCCCGCATTCCGTCAGATCCGGGAGTTTTGGGGTGTGTGAGCAGTCGTGGAACCCGGAAGAGGGAATCCGACGCCGGTGAGGCCATAACACAGGGAGTGATGGTATATTTGGCATCCAAGAAACATGGAACAATCAAAAACACATTGTATGGAATACCATGGGACTTTGCGGGATTCAGACGCTCCGGAGCCCCTCTCCGGTGAAACCCTAGCCCCGCTATAAAAAAGACGGAACTGCCGTCCTGGCCCCTCTATGTGAGCCGGAAGGGGGTAGAAAAGTGGAACTAGTTGCTTGGTTGTGTCATGTCAGGCCCAAGGAACACCCAAGACAATGGTAGGGTCCACCTATTTGCAAGCTTCCCCCCGTTCCGTCAGATCCGGGAGTTTTAGGGTGTGAGCAGTCCTAGAACCCGGAAGAGGGAATCCGACGCCGGTGACGCCATAACACAGGGAGTGATGGTATCTTTGGCATCCAAGACACATGGAACACTCTAAAACACATTGTATGCCATAACATGGGAATTGGTGGGATTCATACACTCCGGAGCCCCTCTCCGCTGAAACCCTAGCCCCGATGTAGAAAAAGACGGAACTGCCGTCCTGGCCCCTCTACGTGAGCCCGAAGGGGGTAGAAAAGTGGAACTAGTTGCTTGGTTGTGTCATTTTAGGCCCAAGGATCACTCAATACAATGGTAGGATCCACCTATTTGCAAGGTTCCCCCCGTTCCGTGAGATCAGGGAGTTTTAGGGTGTGAGTAGTCCTGGAACCTGGAAGAGGGAATCCGACGCCGGTGAGGCCATAACACAGGGAGTGATGGTATCTTTGGCATTCAATACACATGGAAAACTTTAACACACATGGTATGGAATACCATGGGACTTGGTGGGATTCAGACGCTCTGGAGCCCCTCTCTAGTGAAACCCTAGCCCCGCTGTAGAAAAAGACGGAACTACCGTCCTCGCCCCTCTACGTGAACCGGAAGGGGGTAGCAAA
Source organism: Alopecurus myosuroides (assembly GCA_028641055.1). Classification (NCBI taxonomy): domain Eukaryota; kingdom Viridiplantae; phylum Streptophyta; class Magnoliopsida; order Poales; family Poaceae; genus Alopecurus; species Alopecurus myosuroides. The sequence continues at coordinate 116,941,972 of CM054063.1, read as the reverse complement.
GTGGAACTATTTGCTTGGTTATGTCATGTTAGGCCCAAGGAACACCCAAGACAATGGTAGGGCCCACCGATTGTCAAGGTTCCCTGCGTTCCGTCAGATCCGGGAGTTTCGGGGTGTGTGAGCAGTCGTGGAACCCGGAAGAGGGAATCCAACACCGGTGAGGCCATAAAAAAACGAGTGATGGTATCTTTGGCATCCAAGACACATGAAACACTCTAACACACATGGTATGGAATACCATGGGACTTGGTGGGATTCAGACTCTTCGGAGCCCCTCTCCGGTGAAACCCTAGCACCGTTGTAGAAAAAAATGGAACTGCCGTCCTGGCTCCTCTACGTGAGCCGGAAGGAGGTAGCAAAGTGGAACTAGTTTCTTGGTTGTGTCATGTTAGGCCCAAGGAACACCCAAGAGAATTGTCGTGGGATTATCACGGCAGACGTTACCGGGGGTAACTGATGAGGACATCCCTAGCTTTCCACCTATTGTTGAACATGAAGATCCTCCTATCAAAGCTAATGAAGTTAGAATTGGTCCAATGACAAGATCAAGAACCAAGCTATTACAACAACAGGTGAATTCACTCCTACTTGAATATAATGTTGATAATTGTGAGAGCTTTATACTACCTAAATCTTTGCATTTATGTATTCTTAGGTTTGTTGATAACACAAACATGAATGGAGATCATGGAGAGGAGCTACACAAGGATGAGCATGGACTTCAAGAAGAGATGGAAAACAAGTGCTAGCATGGTGAAAACAACAAATAACAATTGTTATCATGATAAGGGGATGGTGCCTCCACAAGATCAAATGCACCAAGTGTGGAAAACAATCCAATTATGTTATTCCACACTCATACATGAACAAGGCAAGAGGAGGGCGCCCACAAGGAGCATCAATGCGCCATATACAAGACCTAGTTCCATTAGGATTGGTTTGTATACCAATTTGGCCGCACCCCTTGTGTGGGGGTCGGTTTGTATCTATTTTAGTGTCCTAGTAGGAGTCCTAGTCCAATTAGGTTAGGTGCTTGCGCAAGGAGAGCCTTGTGGCCGCACCCCCCCTCTTATATACCCCTTGGGGCGCATAGGAGAGGGTAGACTACGTTAAAACCAAAAACCCTAGACCTCTAGATTGAAACTGCTTGTAAGCCTTTCATCTGGAAGTTCATCTGCAAACTTTACGTGATACCTGCTGTTCCACTGGGAATAAGACGGTACAGAACCACTTGTAGTCGGTGGATTACTTGTGCAAGAGTGTGGAGTTGAGAATATCCTTGGGGTTGCTATCTTTTGCATTGGCATCAGGGATCAGCCGGGAGAGTTCTTAGTGGCGCACTAGTTATCATACAGAAGTTATCTGTGAGTTCACTGAGAAGATTGGGCCACCCCTTATCATCTTGGTATCAGATTTACAGGTTGCCTCGGTGAGCTATCCAATTTCCCTTTAGTTTGAGTGTTTTTATTACCTATCCAGAAAATTGCCCCACAAAAATAGAGTAGATCATTGCCTTAGCCTAGATATCACCTTAGTTGCTTTACTTTTGCTGTCTTTGTGTTAGATTTTGTGTTGCTTTTTATCTTTTTAGTTTTCATCTTTTCGGCTAGGGTTAGGGTTCTTTGTTCCCCTGGTCGAATTTCTATCAAAAACCACAAAAAAATCGGCTACTAGTTCCCTTGTGTTGATCCAATCCGAGTCCACTTCCAATTCCTACCGCGGCAGAGATTCGCTCGTTTTTCTGCCGTACCGCAACCCTAGCCGCACTCGGATTCCACCCGCAGCACCCTTACCAAATCGCTTCCGCCCACCGCATCACGCTTACCATATTTTCCACCCGCGCGCTGCCGCGACACGGTTTCGTTGCAAAACGCTGCCGCCACCCACCCGTTGCCGTAACCTACTCGGGATCGGATTCCACCAGCCGCGCGCCTACAAATCCTTCACCGCGCGCGTAACGCACCACACCACCACTCACCCTGCGCGCTGCCGCGGCACAGAAAGTGCGCAAATCGCTGCCGCCACCGTAAGCTGCTGCTGCGAGTTCTGTCGCGCGCGCGCACTGGTTTTTCTGCTGTAACGCGGTTACCAATTCCTGTAACGCTAGCGTCCGCGCTGCCGTGGCAGAGAAAAGTGACAGTTTTGCTGCCGTGGACTGTTTTTGCTGCCGTGAGAGTTTGGAGGTAGTTTTTCACATAGAATCTTTTGCTCTTATTTTTATTTTCCTGTTTTCATCTCTAGGACCAATACATCCATACCCTTGTGAACCTTAGCCACAGCCTTTCTACAGCATTCAAATAGGAACTTGCCCACAAGTATAGCTATTTTGTGCTCTGACAGGTTGCTCAATTTTCATCACCACCATTGTGTTCACTTGTGTTTGGTTATTTGTTGCTCCTAGCTTAGTGTAAGGCCATTAAAAAAAAAAATAGAAAAAGCAAAAAGTATAAAAAAAAAAAGAGAAAAGAGAAAAGAGAAAGTGCTAAAAGGCCATATCATTGCTATTGTTTACTAGTTGAGCTTGCCATTGTGACACTTGGTTTTTCTTTGAGCAATCTTGTGCCTGTCAATAAGAGCCTAGCTAGTGACTTTCTAGTGCATTGCAAAACTCATCCATATATTGCATTGCCACATTTGTCTCCATTGTGTGAGTTTCCTTAGGTCTTTTATATCTTCACTAAGACAGCAAATAGGATTGTTACTTTGGTGATTGTTAGGTATCCATACCAAGCCCCACTAAATAACCTTGTTTGCTTTTGTGAGAGTTAAAAACCTGGGTATTCTCTTCTTCACACCAAAGTACTTTAATTGCCTCTACTTGTGGTAAGTATCTCTATTCACTTTGGAGTGGTAAGATATCCTATTGTCTTGCTAGATTTTTGAGTGAGTTGTGAGAGGCACCACAACCTATACTTGTTTCTATTACACTAACCTACTAATGGATCTTTCTAGTGGTGATCTTGTGCAGCAAAAGAAGGACCATAAGGAGGGAGTTAATTGGAGAGAGTATGAGGCTCTTAGGGATGTTTTGGCAAAGGAGATAGTGGACAATCATAATGGACTCAAACAATTTGTTCAAGATGCATGTGATCCCTTATATGAGGCTCTCCAAGCTATGGAGACCAAGATGGAGGCCACACACAAATTGGCCGAGACTAATGGAGGGGAAGTGAGATCAATTCATGATTCTATTGCTCAAATGACTACTACCCTTGCTGGACTTCAAACCATGATTCAAACAAGAATGCCTCTTATTGATGATGACAATGCTAGTGTCCATAGTGATGCTAATAATAGAGTGGAAGCTATTGGTGCAAGAAATCAAGTTCATGGCCGAAATAGAGAGGAAAGAGGCCTAGGAGGATATAATGGCCGAAACCAAAATTTTGGAGAAAGAAGAATGCCAAACAATTTGGTGCAAGCTAATCCTAGAGAAGATGGTTTGAGTAAGCCTAAATTTTCTATTCCATCATTTAGCTTTGATAATATGGATGTGGAAGAATACTTGCTATGGGAGTTGAAGATGGAAAAACTATGGAGAATGCATGAGTACAATGAGGATAGAAAGATCAAATTGGCTTCAAGTGAGTTTGATGGTTATGCTCTTAGATGGTGGGATGAGCTTTTGAGGAAGAGACAAGAAGATGGAGAATTGCCCATTGTCACTTGGAACAACATGAAGAGGATCATGAGAGATAGATTTGTTCCACCAAATTACATAAGGCAACAATTTGATCAATTGCAACAATTGAGGCAAGGAACTATGAGTGTTGATGCTTATTATCAAGAGATGGAGCTAATTATGCAAAGGGCACGTGTGAGAGAACAATTGGAGCAAACAATGCAAAGATTCCTTTCGGGTTTGAACTACAAAATCAAAGGCATTGTGAGGCATCATCAATACCAAAATATCCATGAGCTATTACACCATGCAAGGGAGGCCGAAGCACATATCCTTGAGGAGGCAAAACTTACTAATAGAACAAGGGCTAGATTTCCTATGAGATCATCTTCTATGCCTAGTGCACCTCCTCCACCACCACCATCTTCAAGTTTTCGAGGTGCTTCTTCTTCTAAACCCGAGCCTAGTTCTTCAATTGCAAAGAAACCATCACAACCAAGTGTGAGTACCACGGGTTCAAGTGCTTCTACATCAAGAACAAGAGATATTTCATGTCACACATGTGGAGGAAAAGGGCACTTTAAGAGGGATTGTCCAAATACAAAAGTGATGGTGATCAATGAGAACAATGAGTATGAGACAGGTGATGATGTTGATCCTAATGATATTGATGATGATGATGGCTATTTGAGTGATTCTCCTTTGGATGCTTATGCTACTACTATGCCATCTATTGTTTGCACCCCAAATTCATTGAGTGTGGTGCCTACTCCTGAACATCAAAGGTGCAATTTGTTCCAAACCAAAGCTATTATTGGTCCTAACATGGCTTGCAAAGTCATTATTGATGGAGGAAGTTGCAGAAATTTGGCTAGCAAAGATTTATGTGCAAAGCTCAACTTGAAATATATACCACATCCTTCTCCTTATCATATCCAATGGTTGAGTAGCACGGGACAAATGAAGGTTTCTTATATGGTGAGAGTGGAGTTCCAAATTGGACCTTACAAAGATATTATTGAGTTTGATGTGGTGCCCATGACAGTTTGTCACTTATTATTGGGAAGGCCTTGGCAATTTGATAGAAGTGTGAAGCATGAAGGAAGAGCAAATACTTATGAGCTATATCATCATGGGAAGACTATTATTTTGAGGCCTATGACTCCACAACAAATTCTACAAGAGTCCCAATCCAAAATTGAGAGGAAAGTGGAAAAAGAAAGAGAGAGGGATGAGGGAACACCACAAATACAAGCCATGGGGAGTGATAGTAAACCCAATTCGAGTGGTAAAAAGAGAGAGAACCTATTATGCATGTTAGCCACTAAAGAGGATTTGAGGGAATTTAAGGATGATCCTACACTAGTCCCTATTGTGCTTATTCACAAGGGAGAGATTTTGGTTTCTAATGACATGACCCCTATTCCTCTTGGTGTTTCTAATGTTTTGCAGGACTTTGAGGATGTTTTTCCACAAGATGTGCCCTCGGGATTGCCACCATTGAGAGGAATTGAACATCAAATTGATTTGATCCCGGGAGCATCTCTCCCAAACCGAGCCCCTTATAGAACCAATCCACAAGAAACAAAGGAGATCCAAAAGCAAGTACAAGAATTGTTGGACAAAGGTTATATTCGGGTTAGTCTTTCTCCTTGTGCCGTTCCCGTTATTTTGGTTCCTAAGAAAGATGGTACTTGGCGCATGTGTGTAGATTGTAGAGCAATTAATAACATCACTATTCGTTATCGTCATCCTATACCACGTTTAGATGACATGTTAGATGAATTAAGTGGTGCTACTCTTTTCTCTAAAATTGATTTGCGTAGTGGATACCATCAAATAAGAATGAAAGAGGGAGATGAATGGAAAACTGCTTTTAAGACAAAATTTGGTTTATATGAGTGGTTAGTAATGCCTTTTGGTTTAACTAATGCACCTAGTACTTTTATGAGATTAATGAACCATATTTTGAGAGACTTTATTGGTAGATTTGTGGTAGTTTATTTTGATGACATTCTCATATATAGCCACAATGAACATGACCATATGGATCACATTAGACAAGTTTTGCAAGTGCTAAGAACTAATAAATTGTATGGTAATCTTGAGAAGTGCACTTTTTGCAAAGATAAAGTAATATTTCTTGGTTATGTTGTTTCTAAGCATGGAATTGAAGTTGATCAATCTAAAATTGAAGCTATTCGAAATTGGCCAATTCCAACTAATGTGAGTCAAGTTAGAAGTTTTAATGGGCTTGCTAGTTTCTATAGAAGATTTGTGCCTAATTTTAGTACAATTGCTGCCCCTTTGAATGATCTAACTAAGAAAGGTGTTAATTTTGAATGGGGTGTTTCACAAGATATTGCTTTTGATACTTTGAAAGAGAAATTGATTTCGGCCCCATTGCTTATGCTTCCAAATTTTGATAAACAATTTGAGATTGAATGTGATGCTAGTGGCATAGGTATTGGAGGTGTGCTCATGCAAGAAAAGAAACCTATTGCCTATTTTTCTGAAAAATTGAATGGTGCACAATTGAATTATTCTGTTTATGATAAAGAATTATATGCACTTGTGAGAGTTTTAGAAGTATGGAAACATTATTTATGGCCTAAAGAATTTATTATTCATAGTGATCATGAAGCATTGAAATTTTTAAAGTGCCAAAGTAATTTGAATAAGAGACATGCTAAGTGGGTTGAATTCATTGAATCTTTTCCATACATTATAAAACATAAAAAGGGATTGGATAATGTAGTTGCTGATGCTTTGTCAAGGAAAAATATGTTACTCTCAAATTTAGAAATCAAGGTTTCGGGTTTGGAGGGTATTAGAGATTTATATGATGAAGATAATGAATTTTCCATGCCATTTAATAAATGTGTTAACACTAAAGCATGGGACAAATTTCATATACATGATGGGTACTTGTTTAGAGCTAACAAATTGTGTATTCCCGAGTGTTCTTTGCGTTTATTTTTGATCCAGGAATCTCATAGTGGAGGATTGATGGGACACTTTGGAAGAGAGAAAACATTGTTGATGTTAGCAGAAAATTTCTATTGGGCACATATGAGAAGAGATGTCTATAGATTGGTGCAAAGATGTATTACTTGCAACAAATCCAAATCAAAATTGAAGCCCCATGGATTATATACACCATTGCCATCACCAAGTACACCATGGGAAGATATTAGTATGGATTTCGTGTTGGGATTGCCAAGAACAAAAAGAGGACATGATTCTATCTTTGTGGTTGTGGATAGATTTTCAAAGATGGCTCACTTTATTCCATGCCACAAGAGTGATGATGCTTCTCACATTGCCAATTTGTTCTTTAGAGAGATTGTGAGATTGCATGGAGTTCCAAGGACTATAGTTTCAGATAGAGATGTCAAGTTCATGAGTTACTTTTGGAAGACACTTTGGGGTAAGCTTGGCACCAAGCTATTATTTTCTACTACTTGCCACCCCCAAACTGATGGACAAACCGAGGTGGTTAATAGAACATTGTCCACATTGCTAAGAGGTATGATCAAAAAGAATTTGAAGGAGTGGGAGGAGTGTTTGCCCCATGTGGAATTTGCTTACAATAGAGCTGTGCATTCAACTACTCAATTATGTCCTTTTGAGGTGGTGTATGGTTTCAAGCCAATTACTCCTCTTGATTTATTACCACTTCCTTTACATGAGAGAGTTAATATGGAGGCTTCAAAGAGGGCTGATTTTGTGAAGAAGATTCATGAGAAAACAAAAGAAGCAATTGAGAAGAAAGGAAAACATGTGGCTGAAAGAGTAAACAAGAAGAGAAAGGAAGTTATATTTCGGCCAGGAGATATGGTTTGGGTACACTTTAGAAAAGATAGATTTCCAACATTGAGAAAGTCCAAGTTGATGCCTAGAGGAGCTGGTCCTTACAAAGTTATTTCAAGGATCAATGATAATGCATACAAGATTGACCTCCCAATTGATGAGTTTGGTGTTAGTAATTCTTTTAATGTGGCTGATTTGACACCTTACCATGGAGATGATTTAGCATCGAGGTCGATGCCTTTTCAAGAGGGGGAGGATGATGAGGACATCCCTAGCTTTCCACCTATTGTTGAACATGAAGATCCTCCTATCAAAGCTAATGAAGTTAGAATTGGTCCAATGACAAGATCAAGAACCAAGCTATTACAACAACAGGTGAATTCACTCCTACTTGAATATAATGTTGATAATTGTGAGAGCTTTATACTACCTAAATCTTTGCATTTATGTATTCTTAGGTTTGTTGATAACACAAACATGAATGGAGATCATGGAGAGAAGCTACACAAGGATGAGCATGGACTTCAAGAAGAGATGGAAAACAAGTGCTAGCATGGTGAAAACAACAAATAACAATTGTTATCATGATAAGGGGATGGTGCCTCCACAAGATCAAATGCACCAAGTGTGGAAAACAATCCAATTATGTTATTCCACACTCATACATGAACAAGGCAAGAGGAGGGCGCCCACAAGGAGCATCAATGCGCCATATACAAGACCTAGTTCCATTAGGATTGGTTTGTATACCAATTTGGCCGCACCCCTTGTGTGGGGGTCGGTTTGTATCTATTTTAGTGTCCTAGTAGGAGTCCTAGTCCAATTAGGTTAGGTGCTTGCGCAAGGAGAGCCTTGTGGCCGCACCCCCCCTCTTATATACCCCTTGGGGCGCATAGGAGAGGGTAGACTACGTTAAAACCAAAAACCCTAGACCTCTAGATTGAAACTGCTTGTAAGCCTTTCATCTGGAAGTTCATCTGCAAACTTTACGTGATACCTGCTGTTCCACTGGGAATAAGACGGTACAGAACCACTTGTAGTCGGTGGATTACTTGTGCAAGAGTGTGGAGTTGAGAATATCCTTGGGGTTGCTATCTTTTGCATTGGCATCAGGGATCAGCCGGGAGAGTTCTTAGTGGCGCACTAGTTATCATACAGAAGTTATCTGTGAGTTCACTGAGAAGATTGGGCCACCCCTTATCAGTAACTGATCTTGGGGCAAGACGACACAGGCGTTTGGGAGAGGGTTTAGCTCAGAGGAAAACATGATGCAACTCGATCTGGTAGCCGGCAATCAAGTTGCCGAGTCTCCGATCTCAATATATTAACTCGATCTCTTGTATACACTGGATGCTCGATATCAAGGGGCACTACTAGGGCTCTTAGATCTCTCAACTAGACCTAGGGGTCGGTTTATAAAGCACCCGCACCCCCCGGCTTGTCCTCCAAGACACACCCTGGATCCTACCCGGACACGGCATACAAACCCTAACCCTCCTTTACCGTAACCCACAATCCGGGTTACTGGGCCTACAAACTTGGGCCTTCCGGAAGTTTCTTTATCCTTAGCCGGATCCTGCACAGAGTCCTTTGGGCCGGATTACGCCTTGGAGTTGGCCTACCGGGTTATTATCCCTCCATCAGTAGTCCCCAGAATAGCTTGGGCTTCACGGATTCTTCCTTGAAGTGCTCGCTATTCCCTGCAAAAATACCAATCTCACAAATATATGGAGGCCGGGTTAAGATGCTTTGATAAATAGCTAGGCCCAACTCCATGGTGGCCATATGGTAACCCGGCTCTTCTCCAAATACCCGGCTTAGCTTTCCGGGTCTAAACCCTGATAGAAGTGTCAAAATCCTGCACTTTACTCGATAATTGCTCTTGATATTATGAGGAATATCCCCTTCCTATTTCTGCCCAGATATCGCGTTCAACACTTAAAGCATATTTCGCAAAATTCAAACACATAGCCATTACTCCGTAATCCCCGGCTCCCGCTCGCGGAACCAAACTTATCCGCATAAACCATTATAAATATACTCGTAGGGGTAACCCTAACCCCAGCGGCTCACTTCCCCCATTCCTCTTCCTTTCTCTCTCCGTGCTCATCCTCACCGAGCGCCACCACGGAAATCCCGCGCGCATCACCGGAGCCCATTGGCCGGAGGCTGCGTTCCACCACAGCTCACTCCGTGCTGCCGCCAAGATCCACCGGCAAATCTCCAACTGGCCCGTCGGGAACTGCAAAGGGACACCAATCTTGCGTGATTTTCCTTCGTCGAGCTTCACTTCAACCTCCTCCAGTAAGATTCCCATTCCCATTAATTAACCTCCGCAATTTCTTGATTTTCTTCAAACTAGATCTAGGTCAACCCGCCGGTCATTTTCCTGGTCATGCCGCATTAGATCGCTTGTATTCATTATAACCCATCCAATACGTGGGATATAGACTTTGTTGCGTTTTCCTATCGCCTACATTCATTAATTTTACCGCAAATCTAGAAACGGAATCTCCAATCTGGGCTCGAACCACTCAAAATTTCCGCCTTTGTCTCAGTCACCCGGCCAATCCTCCCCTTTCCAGTTCCTTTTATTCGCACTAAGTGCCTGTGCAGCCATCCATCGTCCTCAAAAGCTCTTTCAACGCTTAGATCCCCATAATTTTTACTATAATACTCGATACCCGGATAGTTCGAACCTCACTCTGCAGACTGACACCCGGATAATACGCAATTTTCGTGTCTCGATATTACTTTGCCGATACTTGGCCGGCTCACAGCTTCCGTGTCTTATTCCTTTTATCCTTCTACCTTGTGCTTTGCAGGTCAACCACATGGCTCCCAAGAAGCAGGGAAAAACTCCGACTAAAGCCAAAACCACCAACTCCATATCCGCCAACTGGGCGCGATCTACGGTCACCAAGGCCAAGTTGGAGGAACTGGTCGAGCTGGGAGTTCTTCCTCCTCAAGAGGATATCCAGTGGAGGGTGCCGGGCAAGGAGACCCGGCCTACGCCGACAAAGGATGAGGTAATATGCTTTGTAGAGCACGTGACTCGGGGCTTTCGTCCTCCGGGTCACCCCTTCTTCCGCGACGTCCTGAGCCACTATGGCCTTCGTGTTTTTGACATAGGTCCTAATTCTGTGTTAAATATCTCCCACTTTATCGTCCTTTCCGAGTCATACTTGTGCACTCCGCCAAGTCTGGCTCTTTTCGTTGAGCTTTTCCAGTGCAAACCGTTCCGCAAAAGCGGTGACGGGGCGCTTCTCGCTTGCGGCGGTGTTTCTATCCAGCGCTGCAAGAATTCTCTGATGCCACCCCTTACCCTTAACTCCCATGTCAAGCACTGGCAGCTCTCATACTTTTACTGCCAAGACACTTCCCCACCCGGCCAAAAGAAACTGCCGGGTTACTCAGAGGGCCTTCTTGATATCTCTGAGAACTTTAATGCCTTTGCCCCTGACCCGGACAGGGAGGCAATCCAACCTCTGCTAGCCAAAATCACCACTCTCGCGGCCCAAGGTCTCATCGGGCTCAACCTGGTGAAGACTTGGGTCGATTTCCGGATTCAACCCAATTCCATCCGCACAAAGTTGATGTGCGAGTATTCGGGGCAATCTACAGACCCGCTCCGGTACTCTGACAACAGCTTCGCGGCTGGTGACACTCATAAAACTATCAAGGGTTTTCTGACAGAAAAGCTTGAGGTAATCCGGAACATAGCCGGATTAGAGCCCTTCACACTCGAGAACCCAGCCCCAAGGTGAAGATCCGATTTTGACGTCTTTACCTTTGCTCTTTCCACTCGATACAGTTAATGACCCTTGTACTGATACTTTTCAGGCTGATGATGATTTTTGGAAGATTAACACTTCTCATAGCTCTGAGAGTCCAGAGGAGCAAGAAGAAGCCGTTAACTCGGACGAAGGTGCTCTCCGGATTTTATTTGGTTCCTTTAAGCTCATCATAACCCCTTCATTTTCCAACTATAACTTTGATGATATCCAGAACAAGAAGATGACGAAGAAGAAGAAACTGACGGCAAAGTGGAGTCCGCCAGTGATGAAGACGAAGTGGAGCCGACAATTAAAGTCGGATCTAAGAGAAAATCCCGAGGGGTCGTCTTCAAGGTTTCATATCGCCTCCTCGTATTCAATTCGTATTCCTTTGATGATATTCATGAGCTATCTTGATATTATTCCACTGGCCGTGTTTAAAGGAGTCGCCCATGACCAAGCGCAGAGTGACTCGGAATTACCCGGGTGATGACGCTCATAACCCGGATATTCCATTGTCTCCGGCTCGGCGCACTGGTATTTACCTTATCCTTTCTCGGAGGAAACAATCTTCCTGAACCCTTCCCTTACAAAATCTCGCTTGATATTTTTCAGTTTCGCCCATATCCAGCAGCGACTTCCCTTCGGACTTTGCGGTGAATCCTGGGTAAAGTTCCTTTTCTGACGGTCTGTCACATTTTCATCACTCTTTCCTGATTGCACCCTAACTGCTCACTCATACTGTCCATAGGGCCACTGTCGTTATTAGTGACCAAGAGGAGATGGCAACCGATGACCCGGGTAAAGGGAACCCGGCTGATAAGACGGCAGCCGCATCTAGCGGCAAAGAACAAGCGTCACCACTAAACCCGGGCTTACAAGAAGCCGAGTATCCGATCGCCTCCCACACAAGCAAGAAAAGAAGAGCTGCAACCTTGGGTGCGGGAGAGGGAGCATCGGATTCCGATATTCGAATGACCCGGGTGCCGCCTCCCACTAAGAAGAAAACTCCTTCTCGGAATTTCCAAGGCCCTGGGTCCTCTGATACGGGTAATGACACTTTTGATCAACTGATGGACACTCTCCTCACTATGAAGACTTCAGAGAGCAGTATTCTGGAGCGCATGGCCGCAGAGCACCAGGTAATAATACTTGATATCTCGTAGTGCACGCCTAGTCCCCAAGTTCCGAGCATGACTTGCTGAAGTTGTGCTTGGTACTTTACGCAATACTCAGCTTGCCATAATATCCGACTGATACTTGTGCTCCTTGCTACTTACAGGCGCAGATTACTCGGTCTGATGAGATTTTGCTCAAGACCGAGCAACTTCTTCTTGCCGAGGTAAAGCGGAGAGAAACCTTCGAGGATGACGTGGAAAACTTGAAGAAGGATGTTTCTAAATACCAGAAGAAGTGCAATACTGCTCAAACCGCACTGAAGAAACTATCGGACCAGGTCACCGATACCTATCAGATCTTGCTTAGTAAGTTTTTGCTGCTGACTGTCTTCGTGCCTTTACTTTATTACATGATACTCGGGATCACTAATACGTCCTTCCTTTGCTTCAACTGCAGGTGCCAACCTTGCGGCCCCAGAGGAGAATGCCCTTGCAAAGGCTAAATCTTTAAAGACTGTGCTCCGGACGTTCTTTGTCGTCACAAAATTTATATTGGACGCCGTGAAGTGGCCTACTGAAGTATACCCGGGTGAAGAAAATCTCATCAAAGCCTGCTCCACCGTGCCTGGCTGGATTGAAATATGGAAACGCTCGTCATGCCGGATTGGTATGACCCGGGCCTTTACCCTGGCTAAGGCTTACTTTCCAAAGCTTGACCCGGCAAAAATAATATCCGGGTTTCCAGAATTTAAAGCGGATGGCTCCAAGTTTACACCCAAGGACTTCAAGGTCGTACAGTCTGCAGTGCGTCATTCGGCCACCACTTTGGCCGATAGTATGGATCTGAACACGATTATGAGTTCATACGACGCTGAAGGCAAAATTGTTACGGAGGAAGCACCCCCGCCTTTTGATATTTTGGAGAAATGGGCTGCTGATTCGGCTAGGAAGAGGGAAGCAACTGCGAAGAGAGAGGCCGAGTTATCAGGGCCAGCCACCTCTACCCCAGCTGTTCCTCCACCAGTCCGTCCTGCCGCAAGGAATCCGAGTGATGATGCCGGAAAAAAGCAAGTCCAGGAGCAAGACCCGGAGGGTAAGGGCAAAGACGTGGACTCTACTCAGGAAGCCGAATGAGCAAAACGCCATAAAAATACTTCAATCATTTGATGTTTTTACTCAAAACAAGTATTCTTTTGACGGTGCGCCTGTGCACCCTTGATACTAGTGTCGCAACTTGTAACGCACTTTAATTCTGTGATACACCTCGTGCCTTTCTAGGCCTTTTGATGAACTTGATACTTGTCTATTTTTGGACTTATTCTTGATATCCGACTTTTTTACTTCCTTCTTTATTTCCGAGTATCGTGGGTTTTGACAGGTGGACTTTTCTTTAAGTCTCCAAGTCCCCACGACTCAGACGTTGGGGTCTTTCGAGCTTAGCAACGAAACATCTTGATTCTGTTTCGAGACCCACAGTCCCCAAAGCCCGAATATCCGAGTCTGTGGTGTGTGGTTTTTTCGAAGAGAACAAACTTGTTGTCGCTAAGTCGAAAGCCGGAATTGTTTCATATAGATAATGAAGTTATGCTTGATAATCGTTGAGTTTCCAGCTATTAGCCTTGTACTCTGCATAACTTGTGGTTTAGATGACCCTTTTGACTATCTTGTACTGTAAGCCGGCTTTCGCGTGGATACCATGTTGTTACATCTATACGAAAACAGGGTCAGACAAGTCCCATTGGGCTTCATGGCTGATTGTAATCGTAAGCGAGCAAATCATGCCACTTTAGTGCGAGTCACATCGAGCTTAAGTAAGAAAAGTCAAGAAAATTTGGCTCCTTTGTCCAGTTATAAGATTGCAGCCGTACTCGTTTGCGAATAATCGGCCCTTATAACTTATAGGCATCAAGGCCGGGTCTTTGGGTTTGTGGTTGCGCTACTTGAGCAACCAGCCCCCGCGACCTATATATACTCAACATTCTTAATGATACTGATGTATTGATGTCACATGGATACTACTTACTTGTAATCGGAGTAAAGGTTGTAACAAGATAGGACTTGATAACCATCTCTTTATTGATGCGAGAAAGTTTGGATCAGCAGGCCGCCTCATTAAAAACCTTCCAGTCCCCTTAGGTACCCTGGGTAGGAAAAGAGCGCGTCTGAAACCTGCTGCCCGTTACATTGTTTAGTTCTTCTTGGGCACCGGTCCCGGGCTGGCGTGACCGATACACATTCTCCACATGTTGGACTTTTTCATGATGAGTACCGGGTTTACTAGCCAACCCGGGTGAGGTGTTTCCATAACGTGGCTGGTTGTGAGCGGCCGTGCAGTTTCTTCTCTTATAGCGGATTGTTTGGGGGAGTCATCCTCGATAAAAGCCACCATTTTAGTATCTTGTGCTACCTTGGACTTTGCTCTTTCGCCTTTAGTACTCGGCCTTTTTGATGTGGTTCTGTCCTCCGGGTCTGCTTGAGACCGGTAGTGCTTGAGTTCTTCTTTTCTACAGGCTTGCTCGGCCATTGCTGCGTCTCCTTCATCGCATTCAGCTGCTATGTCTCGATTTCCATGTATGGTAATGGTCTTTTTGGGACCCGGGATTTTTAGCTGTAGATACACGTAACACGGCCTAGCCATGAATTTGGCATAAGCCGGCCTTCCGAATAACGCGTGATAAGGACTGCGCAATTTGACCACCTCAAAGGTGAGCCACTCAACTCGATAGTTATCCTTTGACTCCCCAAAAGCTACCTCCAATGCGATTTTTCCCTCGGGGCACACTGAATGACCCGGCACTATCCCATGAAAAATTGTTGAGCTTTTTTGTAGCTGAGACTCCTTGAGGCCCATGCGTAGGAAGGTTTCCCAATACAGTATATTGATGCTGCTTCCACCATCCATCAAAACCTTTTTCAGCTCATACCCATTGACCTGTGGTGCGACTACTAATGCCAAGACTCCCGGGTGTTCTAATCTTTCTGGGTGATCCCTTCTGCTCCATGTTACCTCCTGTTCTGACCATCTCAGGTATCTCGGAACAGCTGACGAAACTGAGTTGACCGCTTGCTTCAGTATCTTTTTGTCCTTGTTAGAACCTCCTGTGGTATGCACATGATATTGACCCAATTTTTTGGGGTTAGCCTGGAAACCTCCTGATAAGGGGTGGCCCAATCTTCTCAGTGAACTCACAGATAACTTCTGTATTGATAACTAGTGCGCCACTAAGAACTCTCCGGCTGGTCCCTGAAGCCAATGCAACAGATAGCAACCCAATGGATATTCTTAACTCCACACTCTTGCACAAGTAATCCACCGACTACAAGTGGTACTGTACCGTCTTATTCCCAGTGGAACAGCAGGTATCACGTAAAGTTTGCAGATGAACCACTAGTATGAAAGGCTAACAAGCAGTTTCAACTAGGGGCTATGGGGTTTGTTTGATTCAATCGTAGTCTCCCTCAACCACACGCAGGTGGGACATATATATAGGTGGAGGGGTGCGGCCACAAGGCTATCTTGCGCAAGCAATCCCTCCCCTACTAGGACTAGGACTCCTACTAGGACTAGGACTCACATATATGGATACAAACCGATTCCATACACAAGGAATTCGGCCAAATTGGTTATGGAAACTAAAACTAACTATTATGGCGCATTGATATGCCATGTGGGCGCCCTCCTCTTGCTTGTTTCATGTATGAGTGCATTTCATCTTGTGGAGGCACTCATCCCCTTATGAAATAATAATTGTAATGCTTGTTTTCACCATCCTTAGCACTTGATCATCCTCTCCTCTTCTAGCTCATCTTCATCCATGTGAATCTTCTCTCCATGATCTCCATCAATGTTTGTGTTATCAATAAACCTAAGAACACATAGATGCAATGACTTAGGTAGTATAAAGTTCTCATTATTAGAAACATTAAGCTCAAGTAGGAGTGAATTCACCTGTTGTTGTAATAGCTTGGTCCTTGATCTTGTCATTGGACCAATCCTTACTTCATTAGCTTTAATTGGTGGATCTTCATGTTCAACAATAGGTGAAGAGCTAGGGATGTCCTCATCATCCTCCCCCTCTTGAAAAGGCATCGACCTCGATGCTAAATCATCTCCATGGTAAGGTGTCAAATCAGCCACATTAAAAGAATTACTAACACCAAACTCATCAATTGGGAGGTCAATCTTGTATGCATTATCATTGATCCTTGATATAACTTTGTAAGGACCAGCTCCTCTAGGCATCAACTTGGACTTTCTCAATGTTGGAAATCTGTCTTTTCTGAAGTGTACCCAAACCATATCTCCTGGCCGAAATATAAGTTCCTTCCTCTTCTTGTTTACTCTTTCAGCCACATGTTTTCCTTTCTTCTCAATTGCTTCTTTTGTTTTCTCATGAATCTTTTTCACAAAATCAGCCCTCTTTGATGCCTCCATATTAACTCTCTCATGTAAAGGAAGTGGTAATAAATCAAGAGGAGTAATTGGCTTGAAACCATAAACCACCTCAAAAGGACATAATTGAGTAGTTGAATGCACAGCTCTATTGTAAGCAAATTCCACATGGGGCAAACACTCCTCCCACTCCTTCAAATTCTTCTTGATCATACCTCTTAGCAATGTGGACAATGTTCTATTAACCACCTCGGTTTGTCCATCAGTTTGGGGGTGGCAAGTAGTAGAAAATAATAGCTTGGTGCCAAGCTTACCCCAAAGTGTCTTCCAAAAGTAACTCATGAACTTGACATCTCTATCTGAAACTATAGTTCTTGGAACTCCATGCAATCTCACAATCTCTCTAAAGAACAAATTGGCAATGTGAGAAGCATCATCACTCTTGTGGCATGGAATAAAATGAGCCATCTTTGAAAATCTATCCACAACCACAAAGATAGAATCATGTCCTCTTTTAGTCCTTGGTAATCCCAACACAAAATCCATACTAATATCTTCCCATGGTGTACTTGGTGATGGCAATGGTGTATATAATCCATGGGGCTTCAATTTTGATTTGGATTTGTTGCAAGTAATGCATCTTTGCACCAATCTATACACATCTCTCCTCATATGTGCCCAATAGAAATTTTCTGCCAACATCAACAATGTTTTCTCTCTTCCAAAGTGTCCCATCAATCCTCCACTATGAGATTCCTGGATCAAAAATAAACGCAAAGAACACTCGGGAATACACAATTTGTTAGCTCTAAACAAGTACCCATCATGTATATGAAATTTGTCCCATGCTTTAGTATTAACACATTTATTAAATGGCATGGAAAATTCATTATCTTCATCATATAAATCTCTAATACCCTCCAAACCCGAAACCTTGATTTCTAAATTTGAGAGTAACATATTTTTCCTTGACAAAGCATCAGCAACTACATTATCCAATCCCTTTTTATGTTTTATGATGTATGGAAAAGATTCAATGAACTCAACCCACTTAGCATGTCTCTTATTCAAATTATTTTGGCACTTTAAAAATTTCAATGCTTCATGATCACTATGGATAATAAATTCTTTAGGCCACAAATAATGTTTCCATACTTCTAAAACTCTCACAAGTGCATATAATTCCTTATCATAAACAGAATAATTCAATTGTGCACCATTCAATTTTTCAGAAAAATAGGCAATAGGTTTCTTTTCTTGCATGAGCACACCTCCAATACCTATGCCACTAGCATCACATTCAATTTCAAATTGTTTATCAAAATTTGGAAGCATAAGCAATGGGGCCGAAATCAACTTCTCTTTCAAAGTATCAAAAGCAATATATTGTGAAACACCCCATTCAAAATTAACACCTTTCTTAGTTAGATCATTCAAAGGGGCAGCAATTGTACTAAAATTAGGCACAAATCTTCTATAGAAACTAGCAAGCCCATTAAAACTTCTAACTTGACTCACATTAGTTGGAATTGGCCAATTTCGAATAGCTTCAATTTTAGATTGATCAACTTCAATTCCATGCTTAGAAACAACATAACCAAGAAATATTACTTTATCTTTGCAAAAAGTGCACTTCTCAAGATTACCATACAATTTATTAGTTCTTAGCACTTGCAAAACTTGTCTAATGTGATCCATATGGTCATGTTCATTGTGGCTATATATGAGAATGTCATCAAAATAAACTACCACAAATCTACCAATAAAGTCTCTCAAAATATGGTTCATTAATCTCATAAAAGTACTAGGTGCATTAGTTAAACCAAAAGGCATTACTAACCACTCATATAAACCAAATTTTGTCTTAAAAGCAGTTTTCCATTCATCTCCCTCTTTCATTCTTATTTGATGGTATCCACTACGCAAATCAATTTTAGAGAAAAGAGTAGCACCACTTAATTCATCTAACATGTCATCTAAACGTGGTATAGGATGACGATAACGAATAGTGATGTTATTAATTGCTCTACAATCTACACACATGCGCCAAGTACCATCTTTCTTAGGAACCAAAATAACGGGAACGGCACAAGGAGAAAGACTAACCCGAATATAACCTTTGTCCAACAATTCTTGTACTTGCTTTTGGATCTCCTTTGTTTCTTGTGGATTGGTTCTATAAGGGGCTCGGTTTGGAAGAGATGCTCCCGGGATCAAATCAATTTGATGTTCAATTCCTCTCAATGGTGGCAATCCCGAGGGCACATCTTGTGGAAAAACATCCTCAAAGTCCTGCAAAACATTAGAAACACCAAGAGGAATAGGGGTCATGTCATTAGAAACCAAAATCTCTCCCTTGTGAATAAGCACAATAGGGACTAGTGAAGGATCATCCTTAAATTCCCTCAAATCCTCTTTGGTGGCTAACATGCATAATAGGTTCTCTCTCTTTTTACCACTCGAATTGGTTTTGCTATCACTCCCCATGGCTTGTATTTGTGGTGTTCCCTCATCCCTCTCTCTCTCTTTTTCCACTCTCATAGCAACTTTTGATTGGGACTCTTGTACTATTTGTTGTGGAGTCATAGGCCTCAAAATAATGGTCTTCCCATGATGATATAGCTCATAAGTATTGGCTCTCCCTTCATGCTTCACACTTCTATCAAATTGCCAAGGTCTTCCCAATAATAAGTGGCAAACTGTCATGGGCACCACATCAAACTCAATGATATCCTTATAAGGTCCAATTTGAAACTCCACTCTCACCATATGAGATACTTTCATTTGTCCCGTGCTACTCAACCATTGGATGTGATAAGGAGAAGGATGTGGCATATATTTCAAATTGAGTTTTGCACATAGATCTTTGCTAGCCAAATTTCTGCAACTCCCTCCATCAATAATGACTTTGCAAGCCATGTTGGGACCAATAACAGCCTTTGTTTGGAATAGATTGCACCTTTGATTTTCAGGACTAGGCACCACACTCAATGAATTTTGGGTGCAAATAATAGAAGGCATAGTAGTAGCATAAGCATCCAAAGGAGAATCACTCAAATATCCATCATCATCATCAAGATCATTGGGATCAACATCATCACCTGTCTCATACTCATTGTCCTCATTGATAATCATCACTTTGGAATTTGGACAATCCCTCTTGAAGTGCCCTTTGCCTCCACATGTGTGGCATGTAATATCTCTATTCCTTGTAGTAGGAGCACTAGAACCCGAAGCACTTGGTGTTGGTTGTGGTGTTTTCCTTGTATTAGCCACACTAGCCTCGGATTTGGATGATGTAGCACCTCGAAAATTTGATGTAGCACCTCGAGAATTTGATGATGGAAGTGGTGGTGTTGAAGTACTAGGAGTAATAGATGATCTCAAAGGAAATCTACTCTTTGCTCTAGCCAAATTTTGTGCTTCATCCAAGATATGTGATTCGGCCTCTCTAGCATGATGGAGTAAATCATTCATATTGGTATATTGATAATGCCTCACAATGCCCTTGATTTTATAGTGTAACCCTGAAAGGAACCTTTGCATTGTTTGCTCAATTTGTTCTTCCACACGACCTCTTTGCATAATCATCTCCATCTCTTGATAATAAGCATCAACTGTCTTGGTACCTTGCTTCAATTGTTGTAATTTGTCAAATTGTTGCCTTATGTAATTTGGAGGGACAAATCTTTCTCTCATAAGCCTCTTCATGGTGTTCCAAGTAACAATGGGCAATTCTCCATCATTATGTCTCTTTCTCACAAGATTATCCCACCATCTAAGAGCATAACCATCAAACTCAGAAGATGCCAACTTAATCTTTCTATCCTCATTGTAATCATGCAATCTCCAAAGTTTCTCTATCTTCAATTCCCATAGCAAATATTCTTCCACATCCATGGTATCAAAACTGAAAGCTGGAATTGAGAATTTTGGCTTACCCAAGATATCCTCTCTATTTTCATTAGCATTGGGTAAAGGCACACGTCTAGCTCGGCCTATTTGATCTCGGCCTCTTCCCTCTCTTGCTCCACGGCCAAGAAAAACATCATCCCCATTATTGGCATCACTATGGATACTTGCATTGTCATCATCAAGGGGTGGTAACCGAGCTTCAAGCAAAGTTGTAAGATCAGTCATTTTATTGGTGATAGCATCAATAGCATCTTGCATTGTTCTCAATTGTGCACTATTGGTTTCGGCCAACTTCTTGGTAGTTGCCACATCCTTCTTAACATCCTCAACTTGCTCATAAAGAGGACCAACAGCATCATCCAAGTTCTTGCTACACACATCCCTTAATGCCTCATACTCCCTCCACTTCACCACCTCGGTTTGGTCCTTCTTTTGCTGCACAAGTTCATCACTAGAAGGATCCATTAGAAGGTTAGTGAAAATAAAACAAGTATAGGTTGTGGTGCCTCTCACAACTCACTCAAGAATCTAGCAAAACAATAGGATATCTTACCACTCCAAAGTGAATAGAGATACTTACCACAAGTAGAGGCAATTAAAGTGCTTTGGTGTGAAGAAAAGAATACCCAGGTTTTTAACTATCACAATGGCAAACAAGGTTATTTGGTGGGGCTTGGTATGGATACCTAACAATCACCAAAGTAACAATCCTATTTGCTGTCTTAGTGAAGATATAAAATACCCAAGGAAACTCACACAATGGAGACAAATGTGGCAAAGCAATATGTGGATGGAAATTTGCAATGCACTAGAAAGTCACTAGCTAGGCTCTTAATTGACAGGCACAAGATTGCTCAATGAAAAACCAAGTGTCACAATGGCAAGCTCAACTAGTAAACAATAGCAATGATATGGCCTTTTTGCACTTTCACTTTTCTCTTTTCTCTTTTCTATTTTTTTTATACTTTTTGCTTTTTCTATTTTTTTTTTTGAATTTTTTAATGGCCTTACACTAAGCTAGGAGCAACAATTAACCAAACACAAGTGAACACAATGGTGGTGATGAAATATGAGCAGCCTTGTCAGAGCACAAAATAGCTATACTTGTGGGCAAGTTCCTATTATAATGCTGTAGAAAGGCTGTGGCTAAGGTTCACAAAGTATGGAGGTGATGGTCCTAGTGATGAAAAACAGGAAATAAAAGAGAAAACAAAAGATTCTAAGTGAAATTGTGGCTTAAAAACACTCACGGCAGCAATTGGAGCTCACGGCAGGAAAAACAGCACAATTTGGTACCGCGGCAGTGCACTACGGCAGAAAAACAGCTGAAAACTGTGCCACGGCAGAGAAATAGCAGCTCACAGCAGTACTAGCACTCACGGCAGGAAAAACAGTGGTTTTGGTACCGCGGCAGAACAATACGGCAGAGAAACTGGATGTTTTTGTACCGCGGCAGACTCACAGCAGTTAACAGCGATCACGGCAGCAAAACTGGCCGTTCTTGTGCCGCGGCAGCGCGCGTAGCAGCGATGCGGCTAGTGGTAAGCGCGTTACAGCGAAAATCGCGGCGCGCTGGTGTTACGTGGTGGATCGCGCGCGGCAGCGAAGGCAGAAATTTTCTGCCGTGGGGCAAGCGAGTGCGGGTGGGATTTGGTAAGGGTGCTGCGGGGATCGGGGGGGCTTTTGTAACCGTGAGGTGGATGGAATCCGAGAGCGAGTAGGGTAGGGTGGCAGCGATGATTGCTTGCGGTGGGAAGGGGAATCCGATACCAACTAGGGGGGTTTGGCGGCAGCGAAAATTGGTATGTTTTGGTGCTACGGCAGGGAGGAGGTGGAATCGGATTGGGGGTGGTATATGGTGGCTCGGAAGCGAATTTTTTTGGTATTTTGGATAGAAACTCGGCTAGATGAACAAATCCCTAAACCTAGCCGAAAAATATGAAACTAAAAACGATAAAAAGCAACACAAATCTAACACAAAGACAGCACTAGTAATTGAAAACTAAGATGATATCTAGGCTATGGCAAAAACTAAAACTATTTTTGTGGGGCAATTTTCTGGATAGGAATAAAAACACTCAAAACTAAAGGGAAATTTGATAGCTCACCGAGGCAACCTGTAAATCTGATACCAAGATGATAAGGGGTGGCCCAATCTTCTCAGTGAACTCACAGATAACTTCTGTATTGATAACTAGTGCGCCACTAAGAACTCTCCGGCTGATCCCTGAAGCCAATGCAACAGATAGCAACCCAATGGATATTCTTAACTCCACACTCTTGCACAAGTAATCCACCGACTACAAGTGGTACTGTACCGTCTTATTCCCAGTGGAACAGCAGGTATCACGTAAAGTTTGCAGATGAACCACTAGTATGAAAGGCTAACAAGCAGTTTCAACTAGGGGCTATGGGGTTTGTTTGATTCAATCGTAGTCTCCCTCAACCACACGCAGGTGGGACATATATATAGGTGGAGGGGTGCGGCCACAAGGCTATCTTGCGCAAGCAATCCCTCCCCTACTAGGACTAGGACTCCTACTAGGACTAGGACTCACATATATGGATACAAACCGATTCCATACACAAGGAATTCGGCCAAATTGGTTATGGAAACTAAAACTAACTATTATGGCGCATTGATATGCCATGTGGGCGCCCTCCTCTTGCTTGTTTCATGTATGAGTGCATTTCATCTTGTGGAGGCACTCACCCCCTTATGAAATAATAATTGTAATGCTTGTTTTCACCATCCTTAGCACTTGATCATCCTCTCCTCTTCTAGCTCATCTTCATCCATGTGAATCTTCTCTCCATGATCTCCATCAATGTTTGTGTTATCAATAAACCTAAGAACACATAGATGCAATGACTTAGGTAGTATAAAGTTCTCATTATTAGAAACATTAAGCTCAAGTAGGAGTGAATTCACCTGTTGTTGTAATAGCTTGGTCCTTGATCTTGTCATTGGACCAATCCTTACTTCATTAGCTTTAATTGGTGGATCTTCATGTTCAACAATAGGTGAAGAGCTAGGGATGTCCTCATCACCTCCTGCTCCCCCTTGGTTATTACCTTGATTTCCAGCCGCCGGGTTACCGGCTGGGGGTGGGCCGTTGCCCGGATTTCCCCCTGGACCCGGTCCTCCACCCCGTCCTGCACCTCGCATAGCTCTGTTCACTTCCTCATTTTTCCATCTTTGTAAGTCGGCGCACTGCTCCAAGGAGTGGTTAGCTGGCCTGCCGTTCCTGCTGTGCTTCGGGCATGCCATTCTGAATATGTCCCAATTGTTACTCGGTCTTGGTGGTCCTTGATAGTTTCCTCAATTGTGATTACCTCCGTTGAAATTTCCTTCTGCTCTGGGTCTCGAAGGCCCGGCCTCTGTGTTGGCGACAAACTCGGAGCCTCCTTCAAACGGGCGCTTGTTCTGGCTATTTCCGTTATTACCCGGTGCTGATCCATTGCCGGTTCTTCCGCTATTACTTGTGTTTGCTTTTACCTTCTTGTCATCAACTTCCTCCTCTGTAGTATCTGTCGCAGCGTGTTTGTTGCACGCATCCATCAATTCTCCCATTGTAACCTCCGACGCATTCCGACTAGATTTCATGCGAGTTAACTTTTGCACTAAAGGTATATACTTGCATGTTTTTGCCATAACTTGTAGTGCATCCTTGGGCTGAATATCTGTGGACGACTGAAGTATCTCCATAACCCGGCGCACCCAACTGCGCGCCGACTCTCCCTTCTTCTGGACGCATCGCTCTAGATCATCAATAGTGAACAATTTTCTTCACGTCCCATGAAAGTGCTTGACAAACGCGGTCTTTAATTCCTCCCAGGACTTGATCGATCCTTCCGGCAAATTGGTGAACCACAACTTTGCTGCTCCTTCTGACATCATCAAGTACATGAACTTGGCTTGGAGATTCTCGGATGCGTTGCGAATCGACATTGCCATCTCATAAATGCTTAGCCATGTTTCTGGATCCATAGTTGGCTCGTAATTCACTACTTTTCCTGGCTCTTTGAATTTTTCCGGGTAAGGTTCAGCTCTGATATTGTCTGAGAGACACTTGGGTCCTGCAAGAATGGTCGAGGCCGGCCTTGCTCGAGAAACGTGTGATCCAGCGGGGGGCGCGGTTGGGCGCGGCGCTGCGGGTAGTCCATGCGCTGCAGACCCGGCCGCGGCCCTCCGAGCCCTGGAACTGTCCACAACAGCCTGTGCTGCTGATGCTGCCTGAACGCGGGGAGGAGGCGGCATTTGCTGCTGCTCTTCCCTCCGCCGTGCTGAACTTGTTTGGATATTCCCTTGTTGCTGACTGGCGTATGGCGTCCCGTGCATCCCACTTCTATGATCCGGATAATTGGCTTGCTGCGCCACCGCAGTGTGCAACAGATCGATTGCTTGCCGGGTCTTCTCTGCATGGGGTGACTCTCCCACGGGGATTTGATTTAATGCGAGTGTTGCCGCATACACGTTGTCCATGGGATTGTTGTAGTGACCTGCTGGTGTGCGAAATCGTGATGGTGGTGGTGGTGGTAGATCGTTGCCGGTTGTGACTCTAGTCTGTGGTAGGGGTAACCCGGCCCGCTCACTTGCCGGATGTGCCCCCGCTGTTGCCGGTTTGGGTGCGGTTCCCTGGTTTACCACTGGTATCGGCTGATCCTGAGGCGTGATAAATAAAGCAGCCGGATTAATAACCCCACCCGTTGCTGGTAACCTAGTTTGATGCCTTTGATGTACTCTAGATGTTTCCTCTCGGAGCCGAGTTTCCAGCGCATCCAGCTCACGTTGCCGTGTGGCCATCCCTTGCCTTTCCGCTTCTACTTGCCTTCTTTGCTGTTCCAACGCACGACGAGCCACATCCAGATCCCTGACACGTTCTGCTGCGTTTTCTGGAGTGATAACCGTAGCAAGAACCGTGGGGTCTAGGATCAAATTATTATCGAATAAGGCCGGGTGACGCGGGTTCGAAGGACCCGCCCCTGGTGTCCGGTTTCCCAGGAATCCGAACGTATTTGCGTGCAACTCCTCGTCTGCTGCACGGCTGGTCACTGATGCCGATTCTCCATCAACCCGAGCCAGAACCGGGTCTCCGTTAGCCGCGCCCTGCTGCTGGGCCAATGCCTGAGCCGCCCCGACTGCTGTCGCGGTTGCGTTCTCTTGGTTGAGATTGGCCGCGGGAGCCGTGTAGACCGCAACTCGGCGTACGATACTTGGTGTAAATTCATGCTGTTCTTCTTCGCCGTTATTCTCTTCATACCGGTTCTCCAGCAGATCCAGGATGGACTCGGTATCATCCTCTCTTTCGACCCGGTCGCGCGGGGTCCATGCCGGTTCCTCCGGCTGTTCCCACTTCGCGATGGGTTCTTCCGCCGGATATGTCGTTCCAATTGATTCTTCATCTTCTGATTGGATAGAAGTGGCTTCCCCTGACACAGAATCAGATCCAAAATTGTCAGGGATCGAACCGGAAGTACATACCATACCAATGAAGACGCTGATCCGGCCGATTGTCACGACAGATCCGGATTCGAGGTGATCCGATTCTGGCCCCCAGCCGGAATCGTCCACCGTCTTTTCTCCTTTGTGGTCGATGTAGATCTCGCCGACGACAAGATTCTCCATGTTCTTCCGAGCTTCTCCCGTGATGTAAACACCTTTGGACGCAGGCCCCACGGTGGGCGCCAACTGTCGTGGGATTATCACGGAAGACGTTACCGGGGGTAACTGATCTTGGGGCAAGACGACACAGGCGTTTGGGAGAGGGTTTAGCTCAGAAGAAAACATGATGCAACTCGATCTGGTAGCCGGCAATCAAGTCGCCGCGTCTCCGATCTCAATATATTAACTCGATCTCTTGTATACACTGGATGCTCGATATCAAGCGGCACTACTAGGGCTCTTAGATCTCTCAACTAGACCTAGGGGTCGGTTTATAAAGCACCCGCACCCCCCGGCTTGTCCTCCAAGACACACCCTGGATCCTACCCGGACACGGCATACAAACCCTAACCTTCCTTTACCGTAACCCACAATCCGGGTTACTGGGCCTACAAACTTGGGCCTTCCGGAAGTTTCTTTATCCTTAGCCGCATCCTGCACAGAGTCCTTTGGGCCGGATTACGCCTTGGAGTTGGCCTACCGGGTTATTATCCCTCCATCAAGAATGGTAGGGCCCACCTATTGACAAGGTTCCCCGCGTTCCGTCAGATCCGGCAGTTTCGGGGTGTGTGAGCAGTCCTGGAACCCGGAAGAGGGAATCCGACGCCGGTGAGGCCATAACACAGGAAGTGATGGTATCTTTGGCATCCAATACACATGGAACACTCTAATACACATGGTATGGCATACCATGGGACTTGGTGGAATTCATACGCTCCGGAGCCCCTCTCTGGTGAAACCCTAGCCCCGATGTAGAAAAAGACGAAACTCCCGTCCTGGCCCCTCTACGTGATTCGGAAGGGGGTAGAAAAGTGTAACTATTTGCTTGGTTATGTCATGTTAGGCCCAAGGAACACCCAATACAATGGTAGGGCCCACCTATTGGCAAGGTTCCCTGCGTTCCGTCAGATCCAGGAGTTTCGGGGTGTGTGAGCAGTCCTGGAACCCGGAAGAGGGAATCCAACACCGGTGAGGCCATAAAAAAAACGAGTGATGGTATCTTTGGCATCCAAGACACATGGAACACTCTAACACACATGGTATGGAATACCATGGGACTTGGCTTGATTCAGTCGCTCCGGAGTCCCTCTCCGGTGAAACCCTAGCCCCGCTGTAGAAAAAGACGAAACTGCCGTCCCGGCCCCTCTACGTGAGCCGGAAGGGGTATCAAAGTGGAAATAGTTTCTTGGTTGTGTAATGTTAGGCCCAAGGAACACCCAATACAATGGTAGGGCCCACCTATTGGCAAGGTTCCCCCCGTTCCGTGAGATCCGGGAGTTTTGGGGTGTGAGCACTACTGGAACCCGGAAGAGGGAATCTGACGCCGGTGAGGCCATAACACAGGGAGTGATGGTATATTTGGCATCCAAGACACATGAAAAACTCTAACACACATGGTATCGCATACCATGGGACTTGGTGGGATTCAGACGCTCCGGAGCCCCTCTCCGGTGAAACCGTAGCCCCGCTGTAGAAAAAGACGGAACTGCCGTCCTGGCCCCTCTACGTGAGCCGGAAGGGGGTAGCAAAGTGGAACTAGTTGCTTGGTTGATGAGGACATCCCTAACACATTTGTTATTCCTCCTATTGATGATGATGTTGCTGTTCAAGAGAAGCATGATGAAGTTAGAATTGGTCCAATGACAAGATCAAGAACTAAACTATTAGAACAGCAGGTGAACTCACTCCTTTTAAATTATGATGTTTGTTCTTATGAGAATTTTATACTACCTAAATCCCTACACTTATGTATGATTCAGGTTATTGATTACACAAACATCATGGGAGGCAAGGAGCATGGAATCATGGAGCAAGGCATTGGAGAACTCATGGAAGAAGATGATCATGCAAGTCCAAGGGAGAAGGAGGAGGCAGAATAATTGTTTTGTGTTCTCTCCAAACATAAGAGGCTGTCTATGGTTGGGAGAGAAGCCCATGCGCCCCAGGATGGTTCCCTCCAAACATAAGAGGTTGTCTATGGTTAGGAGAGAGTTCCACCCTAGTCTAATAAGGCCCTGTGTGGCTGGTTTGGCCGCACCCCTTGGTGGGTCGGTTTGTAGCCCTTTAGTCCGAGTCCAAACTTGTCTGGTTCGAGTCCTAGTTGGATTAGGTTTGTGCTTGCGCATCCAAGGTGTGGCCGCACCCCCTAGCCCTCATATATACCTCTTCACCTGCGTGTGAGAGGTTAGACTACCTTTATTCATAAACCCTAGAACTCCATTGTTGATTGCTTGAAGCATTCATCAGGAATTGATATTGCAAGTTTTGCGTGTTATCTGCTATTCCACTGGGAACTAGTTGATACAGGACCACTAGTAGTCAGTGGCTGCTCGTGCAAGTGTGTGGATTTACGAATATCCAAGGGATTGGTTGCTGCTGCAATTGGCATCAGGAATTAGCCGGAGAGTTCGTGGAGAGACACAATTTATCTGATCCTTGTTATCGTGTGAGTTCATCGAGAAGATCGGGCAACCCCTTATCATTGGTTGTGTCCTGTTAGGCCCAAGGAACACCCAAGACAATGGTAGGGCCCACCAATTGGCAAGCTTCCACCCGTTCCGTCAGATCAGGGAGTTTTAGGGTGTGAGCAGTCCTGGAACCCGGAAGAGGGAATCCGACGCCGGTGACGCCATAACACAGGGAGTGATGGTATATTTGGCATC
Organism: Alopecurus myosuroides; assembly: GCA_028641055.1. NCBI lineage: Eukaryota > Viridiplantae > Streptophyta > Magnoliopsida > Poales > Poaceae > Alopecurus > Alopecurus myosuroides. Next base: position 116,913,007 of record CM054063.1, on the reverse strand, counting down.
CAAGACACATGGAACACTCTAACACACATGGTATGGAATACTATGGGACTTGGTGGGATTCATACGCTCCGGAGCCCCTCTCTGGTGAAACCCTAGCCCCGATGTAGAAAAAGACGAAACTCCCGTCCTGGCCCCTCTACGTGAGCCGGAAGGGGGTAGCAAAGTGGAACTATTTTCTTGGTTATGTCATGTTAGGACCAAGGAACACCCAATATAATGGTAGGGCCTACCGATTGGCAAGGTTCCCTGCGTTCCGTCAGATCCGGGAGTTTCGGGGTGTGTGAGCAGTCGTGGAACCCGGAAGAGGGAATCCAACACCGGTGAGGCCATAAATAAACGAGTGATGGTATCTTTGGCATCCAATACACATGAAACACTCTAACACACATGGTATGGCATACCAAGGGACTTGGTGGGATTCAGACGCTTCGGAGCCCCTCTCCGGTGAAACCATAGCACCGTTGTAGAAAAAGATGGAACTGCCGTCCTGGCTCCTCTACGTCAGCCAGAAGGAGGTAGCAAAGTGGAACTAGTTTCTTGGTTGTGTCATGTTAGGCACAAGGAACACCCAAGAGAATGGTAGGGCCCACCTATTGACAAGGTTCCCCGTGTTCCGTCAGATCCGGGAGTTTCAGGGTGTGTGAGCAGTCCTGGACCCCGGAAGAGGGAATCCGACGCCGGTGAGGCCATAACAGAGGGAGTGATGGTATCTTTGGCATCCAATACACATGGAACACTCTAATACACATGGTATGTCATAACATGGGACTTGGTGGGATTCATACGCTTTGGAGCCCCTCTCTGGTGAAACCCTAGCCCCGATGTAGAAAAAGACGAAACTACCGTCCTAGCCCCTCTACGTGAGCCGGAAGGGGGTAGCAAAGTGGAACTATTTTCTTGGTTATGTTATGTTAGGCCCAAGGAACACCCAATACAATGGTAGGGCCACCCTCTGCCTTTGGGCGCGCGCGGACTGCTGCCGTACGGCACAGCTTTCGGCCGTTTTTCTGCCGCGGCAGGCTGCCGTGGGCACAAAACTGCCCTTTTTCCTGCCGTGAGTCCTAGTAGCTCTAGTTCTTTTCCTTTTTAGTTTTCGTTTCCAATTTCCTTAGGATTTCTTTTCCAAACTTTGTGATCCATAGCTACTGCCTGTCTACAACATATTTTTGGTAACTTTCCCAAAAGAATAGCTATTTTTTTGCTCCCTCCAGGCTGCTCAATCATCTGTTTCAACGTGCAGTTTTTCTGGAAAAGAGTGGAAAAATAAGAGAGAGAAACAGAAAATTAAGAGAGGAAAAGAGGCCTCAAAATTGTTTATCATTGCCACATGTTTTGGAGATGTTTACATGCTGTTTTGCACTAGTTCTTTGAGCAATCTTGTGCCTGTTTATAAGAGCTATAGCTATTGTCTTTCCAGAGCATTGCAATATTTTCCATACATATAATTTGATATGGACATAATAGAGGTCCATGAAGATTATTTATGCTTGAGTTGGAAGGAAATACTAAGTCTCATTGATGATTATCTAAAGGTGAATTCCTTCTTATTATTAAATATTGTTTGTGGTTATAGGAATGTTATACTACCTAAGCTATGTTATTATTCATTAGCAGGGTTATTAATAACACAAACATGGATGGAGGATGATCTCAAGATGAGGAGGAAAACAATAAGATGGTTGATGGGAAACAAGCTTACAAGTGTTGATAAACAATCAAGCCATGTTGGAATCAATTGTTATTTATCAAGACATGGGGATAGGTGCCTCCACCAAGTCAAATGCACCATAGAAATCCTATTTTCGAATAGGTATGGCTTGTATGCCATATTGGGCCGAATCCATGATGTGTGGGTCGGTTTGTATCCATCTTTGTGTCCAATTAGGAGTCCTAGTCCAATAGGAATAGGGTGCTTGCGCAAGGGGTTCCTTTGTGGCCGCACCACCCCCTCTCTTATACCCCTCCTGCGAGTTGAGGTAGGGGAGACCAAGTTGAAGATAAACCCTAGATTTTCTAGATTGAACCATGTTCATCTGAAAGTTATGCCCACCTTGTTGGTGGTGTTACTCAAGTCAAAGTTGCGTGATATCTTGTTATTCCATCTGGGAATAGGGGGATACAGGACCACTCGTGATCTTTGATTGCGTGTGCAAGAGTGTGTAGTTGAGAATATCCAAAGGGATTGGTAGTTGTTGCATTGGCAACGAGGATCATCCAAGTGAGAGGTCTCAGTGTAGCACTAGTTATCTCAAAATCCAGAAAATACAAAAAGAGTGAGAGAGTTCATCGAGAAGATCGGGCCACCCCATATCATAATTGCATTGCCACAATTGTCTCCACTTTGGTGTGTGTTTCCTAGGTGCTATTTTTCAGTCATCACAAACAACAAATAGGACTTGTTATTGGTGTTGTTAGGTATCCATACCAGGCCCCTCTATATATCCTGCTTTGCCTTGTGTTAGCTAAAATCCCTGGGTATTCTTTTATTCACACCAAGCCATAGTACTACCGTTTGCTTGTGGTAAGTATCGCTATTCACTTTGGAACAGTAAGTTAACCCATTGCTTTGCTGTTTTGAGTGAGTTGTGAGAGAACACCACATCCCATATTTTTGTTTTTCACTAACACATTAATCTATGGAGTCTTCTGTGGCTAGTGATGTGCAGGTGGATAAACATGGTGGGAAAGCTACTGAGGCTGCTGCTAAGAAGTCTTTTGATGATCCTCTCACATGGGGAGATCTCTCCAAATTTCGAGACATGATCACATCCAGAATTGATCAAAAATTGGATGAATATGATGAAGTGGTAGCCACCCGAATGGATAAAAAGCTTGATGCCTATGATGAGAGTTTGAGGAGGGATTTACAGCAGATGGATATTAAAATTGAGAAAGCTGCTTCTCAAGAATCTGTTGATATTATGCAAGAATCTCTCACCAATTTGACTAGGCAAATCACACAATTGACTACTCAATTAGAGCAAAGAAATCATGATGATTGGGAACCAGGCCGGGTGCAAGCTTATAATGGCCGTGGTGATTTTCATGCTAGAAGAGTACAAGCTCCAAATAATGCTAGAGAAGATGATGGTTTGGGCAAACCAAAATGTTCTATTCCTCCTTTCTCTTTTGATTCTGATGATGTGGAGGAATATTTGATGTGGGAGCTTAAAATTGAGAAGCTATGGAGATTGCATGAGTACACTGAGGATAGGAAGATTAAATTGGCCTCTTCTAGTTTTGATGGTTATGCTCTATTGTGGTGGGATAATATTACTCAATTGAGGGCAGAAAATGGTGATCCTGAAGTGATTACTTGGGCTACTATGAAGCAACTCATGAGGACCAGATTTGTGCCAAAGAATTATGTGAGAACATTATATGATAAATTGCATCAATTGAAGCAAGGTACAATATCTGTTGATGCTTATTATAGAGTGATGGAGTTGATTATTCAGAGGGCTAAAGTGAGAGAAGAACCAGAACATACTATGCAACGTTTTCTCTCAGGTTGGCAATTTAAAATCAGAAGCATTGTGAGGCACCTTCAATATAGTGATATGAATGAATTGCTCCATCATGCAAGGGAGGCCGAATCACAGCTAGCTGAGGAGGCAAAATTGAGTGCAAGAAGACTGTTTCCCCCTCGAAATAGCATTTTTTCTTCTCCATCACCACAACCAGCACCTAGCCGTGGGGTATCTACTTCCAAGGCCGAGAGCACACCCTCCACATCTAGGAGGCAAGTGCAACCAGCAGCAAGTGCTAGTGGATCCACCTCTTCCACAACCCGACATAGAGACATGGCATGTCACACATGTGGTGGAAAAGGCCACTTTAAGAGGGAATGTCCAAATAAAAAGACCATGCTTGTTAATGAAGATAATGAGTATGAGACTGGAGATGATGCTGATCCTAATGAGGAGGATGATTGTGAGGAGCAAGGAGGTCCACTTGATGCTTATGCCACACATTATCCCACTATTGTTTGCTCCCAAAAAGCTGCTGCTTTGAGTGTTATTCCTTCTCCAAAAAATCAGAGGTGCAATCTTTTCCAAACCAAGGCAATTGTAGGCCCTAAAATGGCTTGCAAAGTTATTATTGATGGAGGGAGTTGCAGAAATCTTGCTAGTAAAGAGCTATGTGCAAAGCTGAAATTGAAATATATTCCACACCCTCATCCTTATTATATACAGTGGTTGAGTGATAAAGGAGAGATGAAGGTGAGCTACATGGTGAGAGTTGAGTTCCAAATTGGGCCCTATACTGACACCATTGAGTGTGATGTTGTGCCTATGTCTGTTTGTCACATGTTGCTTGGAAGACCATGGCAGTTTGACAGGAATGTTACACATAATGGGAGAGCAAACACCTACCAGTTGAATTGGCATGGGAAGGATATTATTTTGAGACCTATGACACCACAGCAAATTGTAAATGAGTCTCGTCAAAAAACTGAAGTGAATTTAGAGACTGAGAGTGAGAGAGAAAAACAAGAGAGTACTCCTTCTATGAGTGAAAAAAATAAGCTGAGTGGTAAAAATAAAAGTGAGGGAGTGAACCTATTATGTATGCTAGCCACCAAAGAGGATTTGAGAGAGTTTGGAGAGGACCCTACTATGCTTCCTATAGTTCTCATGCACAAGGGAGAAATTTTGGTTTCTTCTGACATGACCCCTATTCCTCTTGGTGTCTCTCATGTGTTGCAGGATTTTGATGATGTTTTTCCAGAGGAGGTACCAGCAGGGCTGCCACCATTGCGTGGCATTGAGCATCAGATTGACTTGATCCCTGGAGCAACATTACCAAACCGAGCCCCTTACAGGACTAATCCCCAAGAAACCAAGGAAATTCAGCAACAAGTGCAGGAGCTACTCGACAAAGGTTATATTCGTATTAGCTTATCTCCATGTGCTGTTCCTGTTATTTTAGTGCCTAAGAAAGATGGTACTTGTCGCATGTGTGTTGATTGTAGAGCCATTAGCAACATCACTATTCGTTATCGTCATCCTATACCTCGTTTGGAGGACATGTTAGATGAATTAAGTGGTGCTGCTGTGTTCTCTAAAATTGATTTGCGTAGTGGTTAGCATCAAATTAGAATGAAAGAAGGGGATGAATGGAAAACTGCTTTCAAAACTAAATTTGGTTTATATGAATGGTTATTGATGCCTTTTGGTTTAACTAATGCACCTAGTACTTTCATGAGACTTATGAACCATGTTTTGAGAGAGTTCATTGGAAAATTTGTGGTGGTTTATTTTGATGATATTCTCATATATAGCCACAATGAAACTGAGCATGTTGATCACATTAGACAAGTCTTGCATGTTTTAAGAGCAAATCAATTATATGGTAATCTTGCTAAATGTTCTTTTTGCAAAGATAAGGTCATTTTTCTGGGATATGTTGTATCTAAACATGGCATTGAAGTTGATGAATCTAAAATTGAAGTTATTAAGAATTGGCCTATTCCAACTAATGTTAGTCAAGTGAGAAGTTTTAATGGATTGGCTGGTTTCTATAGAAGATTTGTCAAGGATTTTAGTACTCTTGCTGCACCTTTGAATGATTTAACTAAGAAGGGTGTTGATTTTACATGGGGGGTAGAACAAGATATTGCTTTTGAGGAGATTAAGAACAAATTGATTTCGGCCCCATTGTTAATATTTCCTAATTTCAACAAACAATTCAAAATTGAGTGTGATGCAAGTGGTATTGGTATTGGTGGTGTGCTTATGCAAGAAAACAAACCGGTTGCTTATTTTTCTGAGAAATTGCATGGTGCCCAATTGAACTATTCTGTTTATGATAAAGAATTGTATGCACTTGTTAGAGTTCTTGAGGTTTGGAAACATTATTTGTGGCCAAAAGAATTTATCATACATTCTGATCATGAAGCATTGAGATTTTTAAAGAGCCAATCTAGCTTTAATAAAAGACATGCTAAGTGGGTTGAATTCATTGAATCATTCCCATACATCATAAAATATAAGAAAGGCAAAGATAATGTTGTTGCTGATGCTCTCTCTAGGAAAAATATGCTATTAACTCAATTGGATGTGAAAATTCCTGGTTTGGAGAGTGTAAAAGATTTGTATGCTCAAGACAATGATTTTAAAACTGCTTATGCGAATTGTTCTACTGTGAAAGCATGGGATAAATTTCATTTGCATGATGGATATTTGTTTAGAGCTAACAAATTATGTGTGCCCGAGTCGTCCTTGCGTTTGTTATTGTTGCAGGAATCACACAGTGGTGGATTGATGGGACACTTTGGGAGGGAGAAAACATTGATGATGTTGGCTGATCACTTCTATTGGCCACGTATGAGAAGAGATGTCGAGAGGTTTGTGAGACGTTGCATCACTTGCAACAAGGCTAAGTCAAAACTGAAACCTCATGGTTTATATACTCCTCTTCCTGCACCTACTACACCTTGGCAAGACATTAGTATGGATTTTGTGTTAGGATTGCCTAGGACTAAAAGAGGACATGATTCAATATTTGTGGTAGTTGATAGATTCTCTAAAATGTCCCACTTTATTGCCTGCCACAAGAGCGACGATGCGTCGCATGTTGCTAATCTGTTTTTCAGGGACATAGTGAGATTACATGGCGTACCCAAGACTATTGTTTCTGAGCGTGATGTCAAGTTCATGAGCTATTTCTGGAAGACCCTTTGGGGGAAGTTGGGGACAAAGCTGCTGTTTTCCACTACTTGTCACCCCCAAACTGATGGACAAACGGAGGTGGTGAATCGCACATTATCCACATTGCTGCGAGCCATGATTAAAAAGAACCTGCGGGAGTGGGAGGAGTGTTTGCCTCATGTTGAGTTTGCATACAACAGGGCTGTGCATTCTACCACTTAGCTATGCCCGTTTGAGGTGGTGTATGGTTTCAAACCCATAACACCACTTGATTTATTGCCACTTCCTGTGGATGAGAGAGTTAATATGGAGGCTTCAAAACGAGCTGATTATGTTAAGAAGATCCATGAGAATACCAAAGAAGCAATTGAGAAGACAGGAAGACATGTGGCTGAGAGGAGAAACAAGAAGAGGAAGGAGGTACTTTTTCAGCCCGGGGATTTGGTGTGGGTACATTTTCGCAAGGATAGATTCCCCAAATTGCGCAAGTCCAAGTTGATGCCCCGTGGTGCTGGTCCTTATAAAGTGCTTCACAAGATTAATGATAATGCATACACAATTGATCTTCCTGGTGATGAGTTTGGTGTGAGTAATTCGTTCAATGTTGCTGATCTTTCACCATACCATGGAGAGGACCTTGATGCGTCGAGGTCGACGCCTTTTCAAGGGGGGGGAGGATGATGAGGACATCCCTAACACATTTGTTATTCCTCCTATTGATGATGATGTTGCTGTTCAAGAGAAGCATGATGAAGTTAGAATTGGTCCAATGACAAGATCAAGAACTAAACTATTAGAACAGCAGGTGAACTCACTCCTTTTAAATTATGATGTTTGTTCTTATGAGAATTTTATACTACCTAAATCCCTACACTTATGTATGATTCAGGTTATTGATAACACAAACATCATGGGAGGCAAGGAGCATGGAATCATGGAGCAAGGCATTGGAGAACTCATGGAAGAAGATGATCATGCAAGTCCAAGGGAGAAGGAGGAGGCAGAATAATTGTTTTGTGTTCTCTCCAAACATAAGAGGCTGTCTATGGTTGGGAGAGAAGCCCATGCGCCCCAGGATGGTTCCCTCCAAACATAAGAGGCTGTCTATGGTTAGGAGAGAGTTCCACCCTAGTCTAATAAGGCCCTGTGTGGCTGGTTTGGCCGCACCCCCTGGTGGGTCGGTTTGTACCCCTTTAGTCCGAGTCCAAACTTGTCTGGTTCGAGTCCTAGTTGGATTAGGTTGGTGCTTGCGCATCCAAGGTGTGGCCGCACCCCCTAGCCCTCATATATACCTCTTCACCTGCGTGTGAGAGGTTAGACTACCTTTATTCATAAACCCTAGAACTCCATTGTTGATTGCTTGAAGCATTCATCAGGAATTGATATTGCAAGTTTTGCGTGTTATCTGCTATTCCACTGGGAACTAGTTGATACAGGACCACTAGTAGTCAGTGCCTGCTCGTGCAAGTGTGTGGATTTACGAATATCCAAGGGATTGGTTGCTGCTGCAATTGGCATCAGGAATTAGCCGGAGAGTTCGTGGAGAGACACAATTTATCTGATCCTTATTATCGAGTGAGTTCATCGAGAAGATCGGGCAACCCCTTATCATTGGTTGTGTCATGTTAGGCCCAAGGAACACCCAAGACAATGGTAGGGCCCACCTATTGGCAAGCTTCTCCCCGTTCCGTCAGATCCGGGAGTTTTAGGGTGTGAGCAGTCCTGGAACCCGGAAGAGGGAATCCGACGCCGGTGACGCCATAACACAGGGAGTGATGGTATCTTTGGCATCCATGACACATGGAACACTCTAAAACACATGGTATGGCATAACATGGGACTTGGTGGGATTCATACGCTGGGGAGCCCCTCTCCGGTGAAACCCTAGCCCCGATGTAGAAAAAGACGGAACTGTCGTCCTGGCCCCTCTACGTGAGCCGGAAGGGGGTAGCAAAGCGGAACTAGTTGCTTTGTTGTGTCATTTTAGGCCCAAGGAGAACCCAATACAATGGTAGGTCCCACCTATTGGAAAGGTTCCCCCCGTTCCGTGCGATCCGGGAGTTTTAGGGTGTGAGCAGTCCTGGAACCCGGAAGAGGGAATCCGACGCCGGTGAGGCCATAACACAGGTAGTGATGGTATATTTGGCATCCAATACACATGGAACACTCTAACACACATGGTATGGAATACTATGGGACTTGGTGGGATTCATATGCTCTGGAGCCCCTCTCTGGTGAAACCCTAGCCCCGATGTAGAAAAAGACGAAACTCCCGTCCTGGCCCCTCTACGTGAGCCGGAAGGGGGTAGAAAAGTGGAACTATTTGCTTGGTTATGTCATGTTAGGACCAAGGAACACCCAATACAATGGTAGGGCCCACCGATTGGCAAGGTTCCCTGCGTTCCGTCAGATCCGGGAGTTTCGGGGTGTGTGAGCAGTCGTGGAACCCGGAAGAGGGAATCCAACACCGGTGAGGCCATAAATAAACGAGAGATGGTATCTTTGGAATCCAATACACATGAAACACTCTAACACACATGGTATGGAATACCAAGGGACTTGGTGGGATTCAGACGCTTCGGAGCCCCTCTCCGGTGAAACCCTAGCACCGATGTAGAAAAAGATGGAACTGCCGTCCTGGCTCCTCTACGTGAGCCAGAAGGAGGTAGCAAAGTGGAACTAGTTTCTTGGTTGTATCATGTTAGGCCCAAGGAACACCCAAGAGAATGGTAGGGACCACCTATTGACAAGGTTCCCCGTGTTCCGTCAGATCCGGGAGTTTTGGGGTGTGTGAGCAGTCCTGGAACCCGGAAGAGGGAATCCAACGCCGGTGAGGCCATAACAGAGGGAGTGATGGTATCTTTGGCATCCAATACACATGGAACACTCTAATACACATGGTATGTCATAACATGGGACTTGGTGGGATTCATACGCTCTGGAGCCCCTCTCTGGTGAAACCCTAGCCCCGATGTAGAAAAAGACGAAACTACCGTCCTGGCCCCTCTACGTGAGCCGAAAGGGGGTAGCAAACTGGAACTATTTTCTTGGTTATGTTATGTTAGGCCCAAGGAACACCCAATACAATGGTAGGGCCCACCGATTGGCAAGGTTCCCTGAGTTCCGTCAGATCCGGGAGTTTCGGGGTGTGTGAGCAGTCCTGGAACCCGGAAGAGGGAATCCAACACCGGTGAGGCCATAAAAAAATGGGTGATGGTATATTTGGCATCCAAGACACATGGAACACTATAACACACATGGTATGGAATACCATGGGACTTGGCGGGATTCAGACGCTCCAGAGTCCCTCTCTGGTGAAACCCTAGCCCCGCTGTAGAAAAAGACGAAACTGCCGTCCTGGCCCCTCTACGTGAGCCGGAAGGGGGTATCAAAGTGGAAATAGTTTCTTGGTTGTGTCATGTTAGGCCCAAGGAACACCCAATACAATGGTAGGGCCCACCTACTGGCAATGTTCCCCTCGTTCCGTCAGATCCGTGAGTTTCGGGGTGTGTGAGTAGTCCTGGAACCCGGAAGAGGGAATCCAACGCCGGTGAGGCCATAAAACAAGGAGTGATGGTATCTTTGGCATTAAAGACACATGGAACACTCTAAAACACATGGTATGGAATAAAATGAGACTTGGTGGGATTTAGACGCTTTGGAGCCCCTCTCCGGTGAAACCCTAGCACCGCTGTAGAAAAACATGGAACTGCCGTCCTGGCTCCTCTACGTGAGCCGGAAGGAGGTAGCAAAGTGGAACTAGCCGCTTGTTTGTGTCATGTTAGTCCCAAGGAACACCCAAGAGAATGGTAAGGCCCACCTATTGACAAGGTTCCCCGCGTTCTGTCAGATCCGGGAGTTTCGGGGTGTGTGAGCAGTCCGAGAACCCGCAAGAGGAAATCCGACGCCGGTGAGGCCATAACACAGGGAGTGATGGTATCTTTGGCATCCAAGACACATGGAACACTATAACACACATGTTATGCCATACCATGGAACTTGGTGGGATTCAGACGCTCCGGAGCCCCTCTCTGGTGAAACCCTAGCCCCGTTGTAGAAAAAGACGGAACTGCCGTCCTGGCCCCTCTACGTGAGCCGGAAGGGGGTATCAAAGTGGAAATAGTTTCTTGGTTGTGTCATGTTAAGCCCAAGGAACACCCAATACAATGGTAGGGCCCACCTACTGGCAAGGTTCCCCTCGTTCCGTCAGATCCGTGAGTTTCGGGGTGTGTGAGCAGTCCTGGAACCCGGAAGAGGGAATCCAACGCCGGTGAGGCCATAAAACAAGGAGTGATGGTATCTTTGGCATTAAAGACACATGGAACACTCTAAAACACATGGTATGGAATAACATGAGACTTGGTGGGATTTAGACGCTTTGGAGCCCCTCTCCGGTGAAACCCTAGAACCGCTATAGAAAAACATGGAACTGTCGTCCTGGCTCCTCTGCGTGAGCCGGAAGGAGGTAGCAAAGTGGAACTAGCCGCTTGTTTGTGTCATGTTAGTCCCAAGGAACACCCAAGAGAATGGTAAGGCCCACCTATTGACAAGGTTCCCCGCGTTCTGTCAGATCCGGGAGTTTCGGGGTGTGTGAGCAGTCCGAGAACCCGCAAGAGGAAATCCGACGCCGGTGAGGCCATAACACAGGGAGTGATGGTATCTTTGGCATCCAAGACACATGGAACACTATAACACACATGTTATGCCATACCATGGAACTTGGTGGGATTCAGACGCTCCGGAGCCCCTCTCTGGTGAAACCCTAGCCCCGTTGTAGAAAAAGACGGAACTGCCGTCCTGGCCTCTCTGCGTGAGCCGGAAGGGCGTAGCAAAGTGGAACTAGTTTCTTGGTTGTGTCATTTTAGTCCCAAGGAACACCCAAGACCATGGTAGGGCCCACCTATTGGCAAGGTTCCCCGCGTTTTGTCAGATCCGGGATTTTCGGGGTGTGTGAGCAGTCCTTGAACCCGGAAGAGGGAATCCGACGCCGGTGAGGCCATAACACATGGAGTGATGGGATATTTGGCTTCCAAGACACATGGAAAACTCTATAACACATGTTATGGAATACCATGGGACTTGGTGGGATTCATACGCTCCGGAGCCCCTCTCCGGTGAAAACCTAGCCCCGTTGTAGAAAAAGACGGAACTGCTGTTCATCGCCACTCTACGTGAGCCGGAAGGGGGTAGACAAGTGGAACTAGTTTCTTGGTTGTGTCATGTTAGTCCCAAGAAACACCCAAGAAAATGGTAGGGCCCACCTATTGGCAAGGTTCCTCCCGTTCCGTCAGATCCGGGAGTTTCGGGGTGCGAGTAGTCCTGGAACCCGGAAGAGGGAATCCGACGCCTGTGAGGCCATAACACAGGGAGTAATGGGATATTTGGCTTTAAAGACACATGGAACACTCTAACACACATGGTATTTCATACCATGGGACTTGGTGGGATTCAGACGCTCCGGAGCCCCTCTCCGTTGAAACCCTAGCCCCGCTGTAGAAAAAGACGGAACTGCCGTCCTGACCCGTCTACGTGAGCCGGAAGGGGGTAGAAAAACGGAACTAGTTGCTTGGTTGTGTCATTTTAGGCCCAAGGAACACCCAAGACAATGGTAGGGCCCACCTATTGACAAGGTTCCCCGCGTTCCGTCAGATCTAGGAGTTTCGGGGGGTGTGAGCAGTCCTGGAACCCGGAAGAGGTAATCCGACGCCGGTGAGGCCATAACACAGGGATTGATGGTATCTTTGGCATCAAAAGCACATGAAACACTCTAACACACATGGTATTTCATACCATGGGACTTGGTGGGATTCATACGCTCTGGAGCCCCTCTCCGGTGAAACCCTAGCCCCGATGTAGAAAAAGACGGAACTGACGTCCTGGCCCCTCTACGTGAGCCGGAAGGGGGTAGAAAAGTGGAACTAGTTGCTTGGTTGTGTCATTTTAGGCCCAAGGAACAGCCAATACAATGGTAGGGCCCACCTATTGGCAAGGTTCCCCGTGTTCCGTCAGATCCGGGAGTTTCGACGTGTGTGAGGAGTCCTGGAACCCGGAAGAGGGAATCCAAAGCCGGTGAGGCGATAATACAAGGAGTGATGGTATCTTTGGCATCCATGACACATGGAACACTCTAACACACATGGTATGGAATAACATGGGACTTTGTGGTATTCAGACGCTCCGGAGCCCCTCTCCGGTGAAACTTTAGCCCCGTTGTATAAAAAGACGGAACTGCCGTCCTGGCCCCTCTACGTGAGCCGGAAGGAGGTAGAAAAGTAGAACTAGTTGCTTGGTTGTATCATTTTAGGCCCAAGGAACACCCAATAAAATGGTAGGGCCCACCTATTGACAAGGTTCCCCGCGTTCCGTCAGATCCGGGAGTTTCGGTGTGTGTGAGCAGTCCTGGAACCCGGAAGAGGGAATCCGACACCGGTGAGGCAATAACACAGGTAGTGATGGTATATTTGGCATCCAAGACACATGGAACACTATAACACACATGGTATGCCATACCATGGGACTTGGTGGGATTCAGACGCTCTGTAGCCCCTCTCGGGTGAAACCCTAGCCTTGTTGTTGAAAAAGATGGAACTGTCGTCCCGACCCCTCTACGTGAGCCGGAAGGGGGTAGAAAAGTGGAAGTAGTTTCTTGGTTGTGTCATGTTAGGCCCAAGGAACACCCGACAGAATAGTAGGGCCCACCTATTGGCAAGGTTCCCCGCGTTCCGTCAGATCCGGGAGTTTCGGGGCGTGTGAGCAGTCCTGGAACCCGGAAGAGGGAATCCGACACCGGTGAGGCCCTAACACATGGAGTCATGGTATATTTGGCATCCAAGACAAATGGAACACTATAACACACATGTTATGCCATACCATGGAACTTGGTGGGATTCAGACGCTCCGGATCCCCTCTCTGGTGAAACCCTAGCCCCGTTGTAGAAAAAGACGGAACTGCCGTCCTGGCCCCTCTACGTGAGCCGGAAGGGGGTAGCAAAGTGGAACTAGTTTCTTTGTTGTCTCATGTTAGGCCCAAGGAACACCCAAGACAATGGTAGGTCCCACCTATTGGCAAGGTTCCACGCGTTCCGTCAGATCCGGGAGTTTCGGGGTGTGTGAGAAGTCTTGGAACCCGGAAGAGGGAATCCGACGCCGGTGAGGCCATAACACATGGAGTGATGGGATATTTGTCTTCCAAGACACATGGAACACTCTATAACACATGGTATGGAATACCATGGAACTTGGTGGGACTCATACGCTCCGGAGCCCCTCTCCGGTGAAACCCTAGCCCCGTTGTAGAAAAAGACGGAACTGCTGTCATCGCCACTCTACGTGAGCCGGAAGGGGCTAGCAAAGTGGAAGTAGTTTCTTGGTTGTGTCATGTTAGGCCCAAGGAACACCCAAGACAATGGTAGGGACCACCTATTGGCAAGGTTCCCCGCGTTCCGTCAGATCCGGGAGTTTCGGGGTGTGTGAGCAGTCCTGGAACCCGGAAGAGGGAATCCGACGCCGGTGAGGCCATAACACAGGGAGTGATGGTATATTTGGCATCCAATACACATGGAACACTCTAACACACATGGTATGTCATAACATGGGACTTGGTGGGATTCATACGCTCTGGAGCCCCTCTCTGGTGAAACCCTAGCCTCGATGTAGAAAAAGACGAAACTGCCGTCCTGGCCCCTCTACGTGAGCCGGAAGGGGGTAGCAAAGTGGAACTATTTTCTTGGTTATGTTATGTTAGGCCCAAGGAACACCCAATACAATGGTAGGGCCCACCGATTGGCAAGGTTCCCTGCGTTCCATCAGATCCAGGAGTTTCGGGGTGTGTGAGCAGTCCTGGAACCCGGAAGAGGGAATCCAACACCGGTGAGGCCATAAAAAAACGGGTGATGGTATATTTGGCATCCAAGACACATGGAACACTATAACACACATGGTATGGAATACCATGGGACTTGGCGGGATTCAGACGCTTCGGAGTCCCTCTCTGGTGAAACCCTAGCCCCGCTGTAGAAAAAGACGAAACTGCCGTCATGGCCCCTCTACGTGAGCCGGAAGGGGGTATCAAAGTGGAAATAGTTTCTTGGTTGTGTCATATTAGTCCCAAGGAACACCCAATAAAATGGTAGGGCCCACCTATTGGCAAGGTTCCCCTCGTTCTGTCAGATCCGTGAGTTTCGGGGTGTGTGAGCAGTCCTGGAACCCGGAAGAGGGAATCCAACGCCGGTGAGGCCATAAAACAAGGAGTGATGGTATCTTTGGCATTCAAGACACATGGAACACTCTAAAACACATGGTATGGAATAACATGGGACTTGGTGGGATTTAGACGCTTTGGAGCCCCTCTCCGGTGAAACCCTAGCAGCGCTGTAGAAAAAGATGGAACTGCCGTCCTGGCTCCTCTACGTGAGCCGGAAGGAGGTAGCAAAGTGGAACTAGCTGCTTGGTTGTGTCATGTTAGTCCCAAGTAACACCCAAGATAATGGTAGGGCCCACCTATTGACAAGGTTCCCCGCGTTCCGTCAGATCCGGGAGTTTCGGGGTGTGTGAGCAGTCCTAGAACCCGCAAGAGGGAATCCGACGCCAGTGAGGCCATAACACAGGGAGTGATGGTATCTTTGGCATCCAAGACACATGGAACACTATAACACACATTTTATGCCATACCATGGAACTTGGTGGGATTCAGACGCTCCGGAGCCCCTCTCTGGTGAAACCCTAGCCCCGTTGTAGAAAAAGACGGAACTGCCGTCCTGGCCCCTCTGCGTGAGCCGGAAGGGGGTAGCAAAGTGGAACTAGTTTCTTGGTTGTGTCATTTTAGTCCCAAGGAACACCCAAGACCATTGTTGGGCCCACCTATTGGTAAGGTTCCCCGCGTTCTGTCAGATCCGGGATTTTCGGGGTGTGTGAGCAGTCCTGGAACCCGGAAGAGGGAATCCGACGCCGGTGAGGCCATAACACATGGAGTGATGGGATATTTGGCTTCCAAGACACATGGAACACTCTATAACACATGGTATGGCATACCATGGGACTTGGTGGGATTCATACGCTCCGGAGCCCCTCTCCGGTGAAGAAAAAGACGAAACTACTGTTCATCGCCACTCTACGTGAGCCGGAAGGGGGTAGAAAAGTGGAACTAGTTTCTTGGTTGTTTCATGTTAGTCCCAAGAAACACCCAAGAAAATGGTAGGGCCCACCTATTGGCAAGGTTCCTCCCGTTCCGTCAGATCCGGGAGTTTCGGGGTGCGAGTAGTCCTGGAACCCGGAAGAGGGAATCCGACGCCTGTGAGGCCATAACACAGGGAGTAATGGGATCTTTGGATTTAAAGACACATGTAACACTCTAACAAACATGGTATGGCATACCATGGGACTTGGTGGGATTCAGACGCTCCGGAGCCCCTCTCCGGTGAAACCCTAGCCCCGCTGTAGAAAAAGACGGAACTGCCGTCCTGGCCCGTCTACGTGAGCCGGAAGGGGGTATAAAAATGGAACTAGTTGCTTTGTTGTGTCATTTTAGGCCCAAGGAACACCCAAGACAATGGTAGGGCCCACCTATTGACAAGGTTCCCCGTGTTCCGTCAGATCTAGGTGTTTCGGGGGGTGTGAGCAGTCCTGGAACCCGGAAGAGGTAATCCGACGCCGGTGAGGCCATAACACAGGGATTGATGGTATCTTTCGCATCAAAAGCACATGAAACACTCTAACACACATGGTATTTCATACCATGGGACTTGGTGGGATTCATACGCTCCGGAGCCCCTCTCCGGTGAAACCCTAGCCCCGATGTAGAAA
The DNA here is from genome assembly GCA_028641055.1 of Alopecurus myosuroides. Taxonomy (NCBI): domain Eukaryota; kingdom Viridiplantae; phylum Streptophyta; class Magnoliopsida; order Poales; family Poaceae; genus Alopecurus; species Alopecurus myosuroides. Next base: position 116,896,553 of record CM054063.1, on the reverse strand, counting down.
AAGACGAAACTGCCGTCCTGGCCCCTCTACGTGAGCCGGAAGGGGGTAGAAAAGTGGAACTAGTTGCTTGGTTGTGTCATTTTAGGCCCAAGGAACAGCCAATACAATGGTAGGGCCCACCTATTGGCAAGGTTCCCCGTGTTCCGTCAGATCCGGGAGTTTCGGGGTGTGTGAGCAGTCTTGGAACCCGGAAGAGGGAATCCGACACCGGTGAGGCCATAACACAGGTAGTGATGGTATCTTTGGCATCCAAGACACATGGAACACTATAACACACATGGTATGACATACCATGGGACTTGGTGGGATTCAGACGCTCTGTAGCCCCTCTCCGGTGAAACCCTAGCCTTGTTGTTGAAAAAGATGGAACTGCCGTCCCGACCCCTCTACGTGAGCCGGAAGGGGGTAGAAAAGTGGAACTATTTGCTTGGTTATGTCATGTTAGGACCAAGGAACACCCAATACAATGGTAGGGCCCACCTATTGGCAAGGTTCCCCGCGTTCCGTCAGATCCGGGAGTTTCGGGGCGTGTGAGCAGTCCTGGAACCCGGAAGAGGGAATCCGACACTGGTGAGGCCCTAACACATGGAGTCATGGTATCTGATAAGGGGTGGCCCAATCTTCTCAGTGAACTCACAGATAACTTCTGTATTGATAACTAGTGCGCCACTAAGAACTCTCCGGCTGATCCCTGAAGCCAATGCAACAGATAGCAACCCAATGGATATTCTTAACTCCACACTCTTGCACAAGTAATCCACCGACTACAAGTGGTCCTGTACCGTCTTATTCCCAGTGGAACAGCAGGTAACACGTAAAGTTTGCAGATGAACTTCCAGTATGAAAGGCTAACAAGCAGTTTCAACTAGAGGTTATGGGGTTTGTTTGATTCAATCGTAGTCTACCTCAACCACACGCAGGTGGGACACATATATAGGTGGAGGGGTGCGGCCACAAGGCTCTCTTGCGCAAGCAAACCCTCCCCTACTAGGACTAGGACTCCTACTAGGACTAGGACTCACATATATGGATACAAACCGATTCCATACACAAGGAATTCGGCCAAATTGGTTATGGAAACCAAGACTAACTATTATGGCGCATTGATCTTCTATGTGGGCGCCCTCCTCTTGCTTGTTTCATGTATGAGTGCATTTCATCTTGTGGAGGCACTCATCCCCTTATGAAATAATAATTGTAATGCTTGTTTTCACCATCCTTAGCACTTGATCATCCTCTCCTCTTCTAGCTCATCTTCATCCATGTGAATCTTTTCTCCATGATCTCCATCAATGTTTGTGTTATCAATAAACCTAAGAACACATAGATGCAATGACTTAGGTAGTATAAAGTTCTCATTATTAGAAACATTAAACTCAAGTAGGAGTGAATTCACCTGTTGTTGTAATAGCTTGGTCCTTGATCTTGTCATTGGACCAATCCTTACTTCATTAGCTTTAATTGGTGGATCTTCATGTTCAACAATAGGTGAAGAGCTAGGGATGTCCTCATCATCCTCCCCCTCTTGAAAAGGCATCGACCTCGATGCTAAATCATCTCCATGGTAAGGTGTCAAATCAGCCACATTAAAAGAATTACTAACACCAAACTCATCAATTGGGAGGTCAATCTTGTATGCATTATCATTGATCCTTGATATAACTTTGTAAGGACCAGCTCCTCTAGGCATCAACTTGGACTTTCTCAATGTTGGAAATCTATCTTTTCTGAAGTGTACCCAAACCATATCTCCTGGCCGAAATATAAGTTCCTTCCTCTTCTTGTTTACTCTTTCAGCCACATGTTTTCCTTTCTTCTCAATTGCTTCTTTTGTTTTCTCATGAATCTTCTTCACAAAATCAGCCCTCTTTGATGCCTCCATATTAACTCTCTCATGTAAAGGAAGTGGTAATAAATCAAGAGGAGTAATTGGCTTGAAACCATACACCACCTCAAAAGGACATAATTGAGTAGTTGAATGCACAGCTCTATTGTAAGCAAATTCCACATGGGGCAAACACTCCTCCCACTCCTTCAAATTCTTCTTGATCATACCTCTTAGCAATGTGGACAATGTTCTATTAACCACCTCGGTTTGTCCATCAGTTTGGGGGTGGCAAGTAGTAGAAAATAATAGCTTGGTGCCAAGCTTACCCCAAAGTGTCTTCCAAAAGTAACTCATGAACTTGACATCTCTATCTGAAACTATAGTCCTTGGAACTCCATGCAATCTCACAATCTCTCTAAAGAACAAATTGGCAATGTGAGAAGCATCATCACTCTTGTGGCATGGAATAAAATGAGCCATCTTTGAAAATCTATCCACAACCACAAAGATAGAATCATGTCCTCTTTTTGTTCTTGGCAATCCCAACACGAAATCCATGCTAATATCTTCCCATGGTGTACTTGGTGATGGCAATGGTGTATATAATCCATGGGGCTTCAATTTTGATTTGGATTTGTTGCAAGTAATACATCTTTGCACCAATCTATACACATCTCTTCTCATGTGTGCCCAATAAAAATTTTCTGCCAACATCAACAATGTTTTCTATCTTCCAAAGTGTCCCATCAATCCTCCACTATGAGATTCCTGGATCAAAAATAAACGCAAAGAACACTCGGGAATACACAATTTGTTAGCTCTAAACAAGTACCCATCATGTATATGAAATTTTTCCCATGCTTTAGTGTTAACACATTTATTAAATGGCATGGAAAATTCATTATCTTCATCATATAAATCTCTAATACCCTCCAAACCTGAAACCTTGATTTCTAAATTTGAGAGTAACATATTTTTCCTTGACAAAGCATCAGCAACTACATTATCCAATCCCTTTTTATGTTTTATAATGTATGGAAAAGATTCAATGAACTCAACCCACTTAGCATGTCTCTTATTCAAATTATTTTGGCACTTTAAAAATTTCAATGCTTCATGATCACTATGGATAATAAATTCTTTAGGCCACAAATAATGTTTCCATACTTCTAAAACTCTCACAAGTGCATATAATTCCTTATCATAAACAGAATAATTCAATTGTGCACCATTCAATTTTTCAGAAAAATAGGCAATAGGTTTCTTTTCTTGCATGAGCACACCTCCAATACCTATGCCACTAGCATCACATTCAATCTCAAATTGTTTATCAAAATTTGGAAGCATAAGCAATGGGGCCGAAATCAACTTCTCTTTCAAAGTATCAAAAGCAATATCTTGTGAAACACCCCATTCAAAATTAACACCTTTCTTAGTTAGATCATTCAAAGGGGCAGCAATTGTACTAAAATTAGGCACAAATCTTCTATAGAAACTAGCAAGCCCATTAAAACTTCTAACTTGACTCACATTAGTTGGAATTGGCCAATTTCGAATAGCTTCAATTTTAGATTGATCAACTTCAATTCCATGCTTAGAAACAACATAACCAAGAAATATTACTTTATCTTTGCAAAAAGTGCACTTCTCAAGATTTCCATACAATTTATTAGTTCTTAGCACTTGCAAAACTTGTCTAATGTGATCCATGTGGTCATGTTCATTGTGGCTATATATGAGAATATCATCAAAATAAACTACCACAAATCTACCAATAAAGTCTCTCAAAATATGGTTCATTAATCTCATAAAAGTACTAGGTGCATTAGTTAAACCAAAGGGCATTACTAACCACTCATATAAACCAAATTTTGTCTTAAAAGCAGTTTTCCATTCATCTCCCTCTTTCATTCTTATTTGATGGTATCCACTACGCAAATCAATTTTAGAGAAAAGAGTAGCACCACTTAATTCATCTAACATGTCATCTAAACGTGGTATAGGATGACGATAACGAATAGTGATGTTATTAATTGCTCTACAATCTACACACATGCGCCAAGTACCATCTTTCTTAGGAACCAAAATAACGGGAACGGCACAAGGAGATAAACTAACCCGAATATAACCTTTGTCCAATAGTTCTTGTACTTGCTTTTGGATCTCCTTTGTTTCTTGTGGATTGGTTCTATAAGGGGCTCGGTTTGGGAGAGATGCTCCCGGGATCAAATCAATTTGATGTTCAATTCCTCTCAATGGTGGCAATCCCGAGGGCACATCTTGTGGAAAAACATCCTCAAAGTCCTGCAAAACATTAGAAACACCAAAAGGAATAGGGGTCATGTCATTAGAAACCAAAATCTCTCCCTTGTGAATAAGCACAATAGGGACTAGTGAAGGATCATCCTTAAATTCCCTCAAATCCTCTTTAGTGGCTAACATGCATAATAGGTTCTCTCTCTTTTTACCACTCGAATTGGTTTTGCTATCACTCCCCATGGCTTGTATTTTTGGTGTTCCCTCATCCCTCTCTCTCTCTTTTTCCTCTTTCATAGCAATTTTGGATTGGGACTCATTTACAATTTGTTGTGGAGTCATAGGCCTCAAGATAATAGTCCTCCCATGATGATTCAACTCATAAGTATTAGCTCTCCCTTCATGCTTCACACTTCTATCAAATTGCCAAGGTCTTCCCAATAATAGGTGGCAAACTGTCATGGGCACAACATCAAACTCAATAGTATCCTTGTAAGGTCCAATTTGAAACTCCACTCTCACCATATGAGATACCTTCATTTGTCCAGTGCTACTCAACCATTGTATATGATAAGGGCTTGGATGTGGTAAATATTTTAGGTTCAACTTGGCACATAAATCCTTGCTTGCCAAGTTCCTACAACTCCCTCCATCAATAATGACTTTGCAAGCCATGTTGGGACCAATAACAGCCTTTGTTTGGAATAAATTGCACCTTTGAGTTTCAGGACTAGGCACCACACTCAATGAATTTTGGGTGCAAATAATAGAAGGCATAGTAGTAGCATAAGCATCCAAAGGAGAATCACTCAAATATCCATCATCATCATCAAGATCATTGGGATCAACATCATCACCTGTCTCATACTCATTGTCCTCATTGATAATCATCACTTTGGAATTTGGACAATCCCTCTTGAAGTGCCCTTTTCCTCCACATGTGTGGCATGTAATATCTCTATTCCTTGTAGTAGGAGCACTAGAACCCGAAGCACTTGGTGTTGGTTGTGGTGTTTTCCTTGTATTAGCCACACTAGCCTCGGATTTGGATGAAGTAGCACCTCGAAAATTTGATGTAGCACCTCTAGAATTTGATGATGGAGGTGGTGGTGTTGAAGTACTAGGAGTAATAGATGATCTCAAAGGAAATCTACTCTTTGTTCTAGCCAAATTTTGTGCTTCATCCAAGATATGTGATTCGGCCTCTCTAGCATGATGGAGTAAATCATTCATATTGGTATATTGATAATGCCTCACAATGCCCTTGATTTTATAGTGTAAACCTGAAAGGAACCTTTGCATTGTTTGCTCAATTTGTTCTTCCACACGGCCTCTTTGCATAATCATCTCCATCTCTTGATAATAAGCATCAACTGTCTTGGTACCTTGCTTCAATTGTTGCAATTTGTCAAATTGTTGCCTTATGTAATTTGGAGGAACAAATCTTTCTCTCATAAGCCTCTTCATGGTATTCCAAGTAACAATGGGCAATTCTCCAGCATTGTGTCTCTTTCTCACAAGATTATCCCACCATCTAAGAGCATAACCATCAAACTCAGAAGATGCCAACTTAATCTTTCTATCCTCATTGTAATCATGCAATCTCCAAAGTTTCTCTATCTTCAATTCCCATAGCAAATATTCTTCCACATCCATAGCATCAAAACTGAAAGCTGGAATTGAGAATTTTGGCTTACCCAAGATATCCTCTCTATTTTCATTAGCATTGGGTAAAGGCACACGTCTAGCTCGGCCTATTTGATCTCGGCCTCTTCCTTCTCTTGCTCCACGGCCAAGAATAACATCATCCCCATTATTGGCATCACTATGGATACTTGCATTGTCATCATCAAGGGGTGGTAACCGAGCTTCAAGCAAAGTTGTAAGATCAGTCATTTTATTGTTGATAGCATCAATAGCATCTTGCATTGTTCTCAATTGTGCACTATTGGTTTCGGCCAACTTCTTGGTAGTTGCCACATCCTTCTTGACATCATCAACTTGCTCATAAAGAGGGCCAACAGCATCATCCAAGTTCTTGCTACACACATCCCTTAATGCCTCATACTCCCTCCACTTCACCACCTCGGTTTGGTCCTTCTTTTGCTGCACAAGTTCATCACTAGAAGGATCCATTAGAAGGTTAGTGAAAATAAAACAAGTATAGGTTGTGGTGCCTCTCACAACTCACTCAAAAATCTAGCAAGACAATAGGATATCTTACCACTCCAAAGTGAATAGAGATACTTACCACAAGTAGAGGCAATTAAAGTGCTTTGGTGTGAAGAAAAGAATACCCAGGTTTTTAACTCTCACAATGGCAAACAAGGTTATTTAGTGGGGCTTGGTATGGATACCTAACAATCACCAAAGTAACAATCCTATTTGCTGTCTTAGTGAAGATATAAAATACCCAAGGAAACTCACACAATGGAGACAAATGTGGCAATGCAATATATGGATGAATTTTGCAATGCACTAGAAAGTCACTAGCTAGGCTCTTTTTGACAGGCACAAGATTGCTCAAAGAAAAATCAAGTGTCACAATGGCAAGCTCAACTAGAAACAATAGTAATGATATGGCCTTTTTGCACTTTCTCTTTTCTCTTTTCTCTTTTTTTTTATACTTTTTGCTTTTTCTATTTTTTTTTAATTTTTCAATGGCCTTACACTAAGCTAGGAGCAACAATGAACCAAACACAAGTGAACACAATGGTGGTGATGAAATATGAGCAGCCTGTCAGAGCACAAAATAGCTATACTTGTGGGAAAGTTCCTATTTGAATGCTGTAGAAAGGCTGTGGCTAAGGTTCACAAGGTATGGAGGTGATGGTCCTAGTGATGAAAAACAGGAAATAAAAGAGAACACAAAAGAAATCTAGTGGAAACAAGACTTAGAACAGCTCACGGCAGCAACTAGTGGCTCACGGCAGAGAAAACAGCACAATTTGGTACCACGGCAGAGAAAACAGCGGTTTTGGTACCGCGGCAGAGCAAAACGGCAGAAAAACGCACTGAAATCGTACCGCGGCAGAACTTCACAACGCGCAGGAATTCACGGCAGCGATTTGTTCGATTTTTGTACCGCGGCAGAGCAGACGACAGCGAAAACAAGCACTTTTTGTGCCGCGGCAGCGCGCGCGCTCGCGAAACGGCGATTGGTAAAGGCGCTGCGGTGGAAATCGTGGGCTGCGGGTGTAACGTGGGCGCGGCAGCGGCGGCAGAGATTTTGTGCCGTGGGTGTATGTGTGCGCGGGTGGGATTTGGTGTGGTGTGCTGCGGGGTTTGGGGGAGGTTTTGTAACCGTGGCAAGGGAGCAATCCGAGAGCAACTAGGTGGGGGTGAATCCGATAGCAACAAGGAACTAGTGGAAGCGGTGGGATGGTATGTTATAGATGAAAACCGAAATCAACTAGGGGGTGGCAGCGGTGATATGCTTGCGGTGGGTGGGAGGGAAACCGAGTCCAACTAGAACTAGGGTTTTGTGGTGCGGATTGGAGCGGATCTTTTTGGTATTTTTTGATAAGTTTCGGCTAGATAGAACAAGAACCCTAAACCTAGCCGAAATAGATGAAACTAAAAACGATAAAAAGCAACACAAATCTAACACAAAGACAGCACTAGTAATTGAAAACTAAGATGATATCTAGGCTATGGCAAGAACTAAAACTATTTTTGTGGGGCAATTTTCTGGATAGGAAATAAAACACTCAAATCTAAAGGGAAATTTGATAGCTCACCGAGGCAACCTGTAAATCTGATACCAAGATGATAAGGGGTGGCCCAATCTTCTCAGTGAACTCACAGATAACTTCTGTATTGATAACTAGTGCGCCACTAAGAACTCTCCGGCTGATCCCTGAAGCCAATGCAACAGATAGCAACCCAATGGATATTCTTAACTCCACACTCTTGCACAAGTAATCCACCGACTACAAGTGGTCCTGTACCGTCTTATTCCCAGTGGAACAGCAGGTAACACGTAAAGTTTGCAGATGAACTTCCAGTATGAAAGGCTAACAAGCAGTTTCAACTAGAGGTTATGGGGTTTGTTTGATTCAATCGTAGTCTACCTCAACCACACGCAGGTGGGACACATATATAGGTGGAGGGGTGCGGCCACAAGGCTCTCTTGCGCAAGCAAACCCTCCCCTACTAGGACTAGGACTCCTACTAGGACTAGGACTCACATATATGGATACAAACCGATTCCATACACAAGGAATTCGGCCAAATTGGTTATGGAAACCAAGACTAACTATTATGGCGCATTGATCTTCTATATGGGCGCCCTCCTCTTGCTTGTTTCATGTATGAGTGCATTTCATCTTGTGGAGGCACTCATCCCCTTATGAAATAATAATTGTAATGCTTGTTTTCACCATCCTTAGCACTTGATCATCCTCTCCTCTTCTAGCTCATCTTCATCCATGTGAATCTTTTCTCCATGATCTCCATCAATGTTTGTGTTATCAATAAACCTAAGAACACATAGATGCAATGACTTAGGTAGTATAAAGTTCTCATTATTAGAAACATTAAACTCAAGTAGGAGTGAATTCACCTGTTGTTGTAATAGCTTGGTCCTTGATCTTGTCATTGGACCAATCCTTACTTCATTAGCTTTAATTGGTGGATCTTCATGTTCAACAATAGGTGAAGAGCTAGGGATGTCCTCATCAGTATCTTTGGAATACAAGACAAATGGAACACTATAACACACATGTTATGCCATACCATGGAACTTGATGGGATTCAGACGCTCCGGAGCACCTCTCTGGTGAAACCCTAGCCCCGTTGTAGAAAAAGACGGAACTGCCGTCCTGGCCCCTCTACGTGAGCCAGAAGGGGGTGGCAAAGTGGAACTAGTTTCTTGGTTGTCTCATGTTAGGCCCAAGGAACACCCAAGGCAATGGTAGGGCCCACCTATTGTCAAGGTTCCACGCGTTCCGTCAGATCCGGGAGTTTCGGGGTGTGTGAGCAGTCTTGGAACCCGGAAGAGGGAATCCGACGCCGGTGAGGCCATAACACATGGAGTGATGGCTTATTTGTCTTCCAAGACACATGGAACACTCTATAACACATGGTATGGAATACCATGGAACTTGGTGGGACTCATACGCTCCGGAGCCCCTCTCCGGTGAAACCCTAGCCCCAATGTAGAAAAAGACGGAACTGTTGTCATCGCCACTCTACGTGAGCCGGAAAGGGGTAGCAAAGTGGAAGTAGTTTCTTGGTTGTGTCATGTTAGGCCCAAGGAACACCCAAGACAATGTTAGGGACCACCTATTGGCAAGGTTCCCCGCGTTCCGTCAGATCCGGGAGTTTCGGGGTGTGTGAGCAGTCCTGGAACCCGGAAGAGGGAATCTGACGCCGGTGAGGCCATAACACAGGGAGTGATGGTATATTTCGCATACAATACACATGGAACACTCTAACACACATGGTATGGCATATCATGGGACTTTGTGGGATTCATACGCTCCGGATCCCCTCTCTGGTGAAACCCTAGCCCCGATGTAGAAAAAGATGAAACTGCCGTCCTGGCCCCTCTACGTGAGCCGGAAGGGGGTAGCAAAGTGGAACTATTTGCTTGGTTATGTCATTTTAAGCCCAAGGAACACCCAATACAATGGTAGGGCCCACCGATTGGCAAGGTTCCCTGCGTTCCGTCAGATTCGGGAGTTTCGGGGTGTGTGAGCAGTCCTGGAACTCGGAAGAGGGAATCCAACACCGGTGAGGCCATAAAAAAACGAGTTATGGAATACCATGGGACTTGGCGAGATTCAGACGCTCCGGAGTCCCTCTCCGTTGAAACCCTAGCCCCGCTGTAGAAAAAGACGAAACTGCCGTCCTGGCCCCTCTACGTGAGCCGGAAGGGGGTATCAAAGTGGAAATAGTTTCTTGGTTGTGTCATGATAGGCCCAAGGAACACCCAATACAATGGTAGGGCCCACATATTGGCAAGGTTCCCCTTGTTCCGTCAGATCCGGGAGTTTCGGGGGTGTGTGAGCAGTCCTGGAACCCGGAAGAGGGAATCCAACACCGGTGAGGCCATAAAACAAGGAGTGATGGTATCTTTGGCATCCAAGACACATGGAACACTCTAACACACATGGTATGGCATACCATGGGACTGGGTGGGATTTAGACGCTTCGGAGCCCCTCTCCGGCGAAACCCTAGCACCGCTGTAGAAAAAGATGGAACTGCCGTCCTGGCTCCTCTACGTGAGCCAGAAGGAGGTAGCAAAGTGTAACTAGTTGCTTGTTTGTGTCATGTTAGTCCCAATGAACACCCAAGAAAATGGTAGGGCCCACCTATTGCCAAGGTTCCCCGCGTTCCGTCAGATCCGGGAGTTTCGGGGTGTGTGAGCAGTCCTAGAACCCGGAAGAGGGAATCCGACGCCGGTGAGGCCATAACACAGGGAGTGATGGTATATTTGGCATCCAAGACACATGGAACAGTATAACACACATGTTATGCCATACCATGGAACTTGGTGGGATTCAGACGCTCCGGAGCCCCTCTCTGGTGAAACCCTAGCCCCGTTGTAGAAAAAGACGGAACTGCCGTCATGGCCCCTCTGCGTGAGCCGGAAGGGGGTAGCAAAGTGGAACTAGTTTCTTGTTTGTGTCATGTTAGGACCAAGGAACACCCAAGACAATATTAGGGCCCACCTATTGGCAAGGTTCCCCGCGTTCCGTCAGATCCGGGAGTTTCGGGGTGTGTGAGCAGTCCTGGAACCCGGAAGAGGGAATCCGACGCCGGTGAGGCCATAACACATGGAGTGATGGGATCTTTGGCTTACTAGACACATGGAACACTATATAACACATGGTATGGCATACCATGGGACTTGGTGTTATTCATACGCTCTGGAGCCCCTCTCCTGTGAAACCCTAGCCCCGTTGTAGAAAAAGACGGAACTGCTGTTCATCGCCACTCTACGTGAGCCGGAAGGGGGTAGCAAAGTGGAACTAGTTTCTTGGTTGTGTCATGTTAGTCCCAAGGAACACCCAAGAAAATGGTAGGGCCCACCTATTGACAAGGTTCCTCCCGTTCCGTCAGATCCGGGAGTTTCGGGGTGCGAGTAGTCCTGGAACCCGGAAGAGGGAATCCGACGCCTGTGAGGCCATAACACAGGGAGTGATGGGATCTTTGGCTTCCAAGACACATGGAACACTATAACACACATGGTATGGAATACCATGGGACTTGGTGGGATTCATACGCTCCGGAGCCCCTCTCCGGTGAAACCCTAGCCCCTATGTAGAAAAAGATGGAACTGCCGTCCTGGCCCCTCTACGTGAGCCGGAAGGGGGTAGGAAAATGGAACTAGTTGCTTTGTTGTGTCATTTTAGGCCCAAGGAACACCCAATACAATGGTAGGGCCCACCTATTGAAAAGGTTCCCCGCGTTCCGTCAGATCCGGGAGTTTCGGGGTGTGTGAGGAGTCCTGGAACCCGGAAGAGGGAATCCGACACCGGTGAGGCCATAACACAGGGAATGATGGTATCTTTGTCATACAAGACACATGGAACACTATAACACACATGGTATTCCATACCATGGGACTTGGTGGGATTCAGACGCTCTGGAGCCCCTCTCCGGTGAAAAGCTAGCCTTGTTGTAGAAAAAGATGGAACTGCCGTCCTGACCCCACTAGGTGAGCCGGAAGGGGTAGAAAAGTGGCAGTAGTTTCTTGGTTGTGTCATGTTAGGCCCAAGGAACACCCAAGATAATGGTAGGGCCCACCTATTGGCAAGGTTCCCCGCGTTCCGTCAGATCCGGGAGTTTCGGGGCGTGTGAGCAGTCCTGGAACCCGGAAGAGGGAATCCGACACCGGTGAGGCCATAGCACATGGAGTGATGGTATCTTTGGCATCCAAGACACATCTAACACTCTAACACACATGTTATGCCATACCATGGAACTTGGTGAGATTCAGACGCTCCGGAGCCCCTCTCTGGTGAAACCCTAGCCCCGTTGTAGAAAAAGACGAAACTGCCGTCCTGGCCCCTCTACGTGAGCCGGAAGGGGGTAGAAAAGTGGAACTAGTTTCTTGGTTGTGTCATGTTAGGCCCAAGGAACACCCAAGACAATGGTAGGGCCCACCTATTGGCAAGGTTCCACGCGTTCCGTCAGATCCGGGAGTTTCGGGGTGTGTGAGCAGTCCTGGAACCCGGAAGAGGGAATCCGACGCCGGTGAGGCCATAACACAGGGAGTGATGGTATCTTTGGCATCCAATACACATGGAACACTCTAACACACATGGTATGGCATACCATGGGACTTTGTGGGATTCATACGCTCCGGATCCCCTCTCTGGTGAAACCCTAGCCCCGATGTAGAAAAAGACGAAACTGTCGTCCTGGCCCGTCTACGTGAGCCGGAAGGGGGTAGCAAAGTGGAACTATTTGCTTGGTTATGTCATGTTAGGCCCAAGGAACACCCAATACAATGGTAGGGCCCACCGATTGGCAAGGCTCCCTGCGTTCCGTCAGATCCGGGAGTTTCGGGGTGTGTGAGCAGTCCTGGAACCCGGAAGAGGGAATCCAACACCGGTGAGGCCATAAAAAAACGAGTGATGGTATCTTTGGCATCCAAGACACATGGAACACTCTAACACACATGGTATGAAATACCATGGGACTTGGCGGGATTCAGACGCTCCGGAGTCCCTCTCCGGTGAAACCCTAGCCCCGCTGTAGAAAAAGACGAAACTGCCGTCCTGGCCCCTCTACGTCAGCCGGAAGGGGGTATCAAAGTGGAAATAGTTTCTTGGTTATGTCATGTTAGGACCAAGGAACACCCAATAAAATGGTAGGGCCCACCTATTGGCAAGGTTCCCCTCGTTCCGTCAGATCCGGGAGTTTCGGGGTGTGTGAGCAGTCCTGGAACCCGGAAGAGGGAATCCAACGCCGGTGAGGCCATAAAACAAGGAGTGATGGTATCTTTGGCATCCAAGACACATGTAACACTATAACACACATGGTATGGCATACCATGGGACTTGGTGGGATTCAAACGCTTCGGAGCCCCTCTCCGGTGAAACCCTAGCACCGCTGTAGAAAAAGATGGAACTGCCGTCCTGGCTCCTCTACGTGAGCCGGAAGGAGGTAGCAAAGTGGAACTAGTTGCTTGGTTGTATAATGTTAGGCCCAAGGAACACCCAAGAGAATGTTAGGGCCCACCTATTGACAAGTTTCCCCGCGTTCCGTCAGATCCGGGAGTTTCGGGGTGTGTGAGCTGTCCTGGAACCCGGAAGAGGGAATCCGACGACGGTGAGGCCATAACACAGGGAGTGATTGTATCTTTGGCATCCAAGACACATGGAACACTATAACACACATGTTATACCAAACCATGGAACTTGGTGGGATTCAGACGCTCTGGAGCCCCTCTCTGGTGAAACCCTAGCCCCGTTGTAGAAAAAGACGGAACTGTCGTCATGGCCCCTCTGCGTGAGCCGGAAGAGGGTAGCAAAGTGGAACTTGTTTCTTGGTTGTGTCATTTTAGGCCCAAGGAACACCCAATACAATGGTAGGGCCCACCTATTGGCAAGGTTCCCCGCGTTCCGTCAGATCCAGGAGTTTCGGGGTGTGTGAGCAGTCCTGGAACCCGGAAGAGGGAATCCGACGCCGGTGAGGCCATAACACATGGAGTGATGGGATCTTTGGCTTCCAAGACACATGGAACACTCTATAACACATGGTATGGCATACCATGGGACTTGGTGGGATTCATACGCTCCGGAGCCCCTCTCCGGGCACATAGTCCGGATCCCCAGTCTACTAATCTTTGTATCCATGCTAGTCATAACCAACTATGCATATCAAAGCGTCCACGAATCGAATGAAACTGAAGGAAACGGGACCAAAGCTATACAGAGATGCTATGTGTCCAGAAAGTGCAACAACAATCGAGGGTTACTGGGGTTACCTCGCCCCAGGCCGATCACATCGACAGGCGGGCTCGGACATGGATCATCGGCTCCACAACCCCTCGACTGCGACAACTATGCAGGCATAGCCAAAACTGTATAACAATGAGCTCGAAACCAACAACCGATCAAAGCAGTACTCTAAACATGAAGCTTTATTAAACAAGTGTTACTAGAGTATAGCTTAGAAGCAGAGGTAACATGACCCAACATTACATCACACAACGGAAGGCAAAATATGTTGCTAATCAACAAGAACCAAAAAGGCCTAACAGGCCGCAACATAAGGCGACGTCCTAGCCCATAGATTCCAGGCTGCTACCTGGGAACCCCAAACTACTCGTCGATGTCCATGTTGAACCATCACTGAAGTGACGAACTCCACCTGAACCAAAATTAAGCAAACCTGAGTACGGGAGGTACTCAACAGGACTTAGTTAACCTATTAAATATCTGCTTATCTTCAGAAAGGTTTTATGACGGCTGTTTTGCGTAAAGCAATCTTTGTTTTCCAAAACGAGGAAGAATAGCACGTCTCATGGAGTTTTTAAAACAGATGAGGGGACTAATCAACTACTGAAATCATCATCTTTTCATCCACCAACATCATTTCCCAGAAACTCACATGCTACAAGGATCACCCCTCCCGGCATCTCTGGGGAGGCACCCTTCATCTACTGCCTCCATGCATTGTCAACATCTTTTACGTCACGTTCAAGTTATCTATGACCCCGTGACTTTCACCAAGTCATCCTTAACCGTGGACACGGCTTTCCGAAAGATTTATCCCTGCAGGGTGGTACACTTTACCCACACGTACCATCCGACTCTTAATGCCAAGCTATTGGCACAATTACGACGATGTGTCGGCAGAGTGTGGTTGGCCACGACCTTTACCTTGTCGAGCCTTATCCATGAGTCAACCCAAACAGGGCCACCCCGTCAACAGGAAGTTGGCCACCTCCCGACGGCACCTGTTCTGTGAGTCGGGATCAAGATCCGTGTACGTCCATCACTTGCCCCGGTCACGCCCTAAACACCTCCAAAAGGTTTTTGACTCAAACGCAGATGGAAATCCCAAACTACGTGACTCACGGATAGAACCAAACAAGTTAGTTAGTCGAGCGCGGTCTGTTAGGCCCCGCGTGTGGTTGCACGCTCAGTCTTGGTTTCCGCAGCGAGACCTTACTCCTAGGGTTGGCAAGTACAGGACAAACAACCACTTCCCAAGTGGCCTCCCGTCCAAGCCTTAGTCAAGTTAACCACATAGTGCTCATCTTACCACGTCATCATATCATACTAGGTTCTCGTAACTCTGATTCATCAACCGGATGGAGCAGAGTTAACAAACATGTAAAGCTAAGCGAAGCAGATATGAGGCTCTAGCAATGCGCACAAGCAATTCTATGGCGGCTAGGAGCAGTGGATCAGGATATAGAGGCAATGCAGCATATAGGTGAACTATGTCTACTAGCATCAAATACTTTGGAATCGTATGCAAAGTACGAGAAGCAAATGTTGTTGGAAAACATATATGAGCAGATAAGAGGTTATGCTTGCCTTGGTTATAAGAAAACCAATAGAAATGTCTTCTCGGATAAGTGCTTGACTTGTCGGTTAGGATCAAGTATTCGTCATGGAGTTGTTGGCCTTCTCTTCGGAGTCACGTTCTACCGAGGGGGAAACAACACCGAAACAGGAAGAACAACAATCAAACATGGCATTGATGCAATGCGCAACATGTATGCATGAGCAAGTTAATGTACTGAAATAAAGCCCTAAACATGTCCGTTGGGTTGCTAGGGTTCATATGACAGTTAACCATTTTTACTGAATTAGTCCGAAATAGACCCCGGAGGGGGTTTCGGCCGATTATGAAGGTGAGTACCATTTTAGTTGCTCAAATTGGTTTGAAAACATCATAAATAGGTTGCATTTGTCATTTTGAGCAATTTGGTATATAGCTTTTAATTTTCTAATTTTATTGAATAAAAACTTATTTTTCTATTTTAAGAGAATTAACAACATTAAATAAATGCTTATTTTTGGACTTTCTAAAACATGGGTGGAAATGACATATATGAGTAGAGAATATTTTTCTGGTCATTTTGGTACCTCACTTTTATTTTTCTGAATTATAAAACAAAAGTTATTAATTAAACAATTTTATTCATTTTTTTGGAAATATTAAATAGAGATTTATGACGTCATCATGACGCAGGGATGACCTCACTCTTCCCTGTTCTTCACAGAGAGATCGAATTCGATCAAATTCGCGCGGGATTTCAAAATCAAACTATATGACGGGCTGGAGGGGGCTGAGGGGAGTCGAGGGGTACCGGCGATTGACCATTTGGTCGCCGGAATACTCGCGGGCGACGAGGTCCGACGGCGGCGGACGGTGGCCCTCGAGGACAACAAGCTAGAGGAGGAGATGGAGCACGGGGAGGGCACGGGGAGCTCACCATGACGCGCTGGAGCTGGTGGAGGGGTCGGTGGGGGCAGGGGCGACCGGACGGCGACGAATCGACGGCGGAACTCCCGCCGGCCGTGGAGAAGAAACAGGTGCCGTCGTCGATTTCCCGGCCCTCCCGCCTTGTGTGAGTTCTTGAGGGAGTTGAGGGCGACGAGGAGAAGGTGGATATGGCACCGGTTGCTCGGGGGACGGCCGGAGATGGCGGGGCGCGACGGCGGCCTTCAGGCTAGGGTCGGGTTTACAGAGAGGAGCATAGAGAGAGGAGGCGTGCGAGCGAGGGTTTCTGCGGGGATGCGCTCGATCGAGACGGCACCCGGGGCTGTCATCCACTCGCGCGATGGAAGCAGGAGGTGGCAGCGGCCACCTCGACGCTGCCCGCGTCCTTCTGGCCGGAGGCGAAAGTGAAGGGAAAAGAAAAGGCCAAGTTTGGAAAACCCCCTGGAGTTTCTGAAATTTACCAGGAGGTCCTTCTCTCTTAAAAAACAGAACAGAAAACTTTGTTTTGAGGGCCTTTTTGCAAAGTAAAAATTTGGCAAAAATAACTTTTGGAGAGCTTATGAAATTTCCAACCTCACCATGTATTACTTTGGTGAAATTGAAATACTTTTCAGAACAAGATTTTGGGAACCAAAATGAGTACCATTTGTGGGATTTTTCTCAAACCATTTAAATTCACAATTTAAATTGGTTTCAAAATTTGCTTCCATGCAGGTATGGGATGAACACACACCACACACCCTAGTTTAGCAAAATTGGGATGTTACACCCGCGTTCCGTCAGCTCCGTGAGTTTCGGGGTGTGTGAGCAGTCCTGGAACCCGGAAGAGGGAATCCGACGCCGGTGAGGCCATAACACAGGGAGTGATGGTATCTTTGGCATCCAATACACATGTAACACTCTAACACACATGTTATGGCATACCATGGGACTTGGTGGGATTCATACGCTCCGGATCCCCTCCCTGGTGAAACCCTAGCCCCGATGTAGAAAAAGACGAAACTGCCGTCCTGGCCCCTCTACGTGAGCCGGAAGGGGGTAGCAAAGTGGAACTATTTGCTTGGTTATGTCATGTTAGGCCCAAGGAACACCCAATACAATGGTAGGGCCCACCGATTGCCAAGGTTCCCTGCGTTCCGTCAGATCCGGGAGTTTCGGGGTGTGTGAGTAGTCCTGGAACCCGGAAGAGGGAATCCAACACCGGTGAGGCCATAAAAAAACGAGTGATGGCATCTTTGGCATCCAAGACACATGGAACACTCTAACACACATGGTATGGAATAACATGGGACTTGGCGGGATTCAGACGCTCCGGAGTCCCTCTCCGGTGAAAACCTAGCCCCGCTGTAGAAAAAGACGAAACTGTCGTCCTGGCCCCTCTACGTGAGCCGGAAGGGGGTATCAAAGTGTAAATAGTTTCTTTGTTGTGTCATTTTAGGCCCAAGGAACACCCAATAAAATGGTAGGGCCCACCTATTGGCAAGGTTCCCCTCGTTCCGTCAGATCCGGGAGTTTCGGGGTGTGTGAGCAGTCCTAGAACCCGGAAGAGGGAATCCAACGCCGGTGAGGCCATAAAACAAGGAGTGATGGTATCTTTGGCATCCAAGACACATGTAACACTATAAAACACATGGTACGGCATACCATGGGACTTGGTGGGACTCAGACGCTTCGGAGCCCCTCTCCGGTGAATCCATAGCATCGCTGTAGAAAAAGATGGAACTGCCGTCCTGGCTCCTCTACGTGAGCCGGAAGGAGGTAGCAAAGTGGAACTAGTTGCTTGGTTGTATCATGTTAGGCCCAAGGAACACCCAATAGAATGGTAGGGCCCACCTATTGACAAGTTTCCCCGCGTTCCGTCAGATCCGGGAGTTTCGGGGTGTCTGAGCCGTCTTGGAACCCGGAAGAGGGAATCCGACGCCGGTGAGGCCATAACACAGGGAGTGATGGTATCTTTGGCATCCAAGACACATGGAACACTACAACACACATGTTATACCATACCATGGAACTTGGTGGGATTCAGACGCTCCGGAGCCCCTCTCTGGTGAAACCCTAGCTCCGTTGTAGAAAAAGACGGAACTGTCGTCCTGGCCCCTCTCCGTGAGCCGGAAGAGGGTATAAAAGTGGAACTAGTTTCTTGGTTTTGTCATGACAGGCCCAAGGAACACCCAATACAATGGTAGGGCCCACCTATTGGCAAGGTTCCCCGCGTTCCGTCAGATCCAGGAGTTTCGGGGTGTGTGAGCAGTCCTGGAACCCGGAAGAGGGAATCCGACGCCGGTGAGGCCATAACACATGGAGTGATGGGATCTTTGGCTTTCAGGACACATGGAACACTCTATAACACATGGTATGGCATACCATGTACTTGGTCGGATTCATACGCTCCGGAGCCCCTCTCCGGTGAAACCCTAGCCCCGTTGTAGAAAAAGACGGAACTGATGTTCATCGCCACTCTACATGAGCCGGAAGGGGGTAGCAAAGTGGAAGTAGTTTCTTGGTTGTGTCATGTTAGGACCAAGGAACACCCAATACAATGGTAGGGCCCACCTATTGGCAAGGTTCCCCGCGTGCCGTCAGATCCGGGAGTTTCGGGGTGTGTGAGCAGTCCTGGAACCCGGAAGAGGGAATCTGATACGGGGTGGCCCAATCTTCTCAGTGAACTCACAGATAACTTCTGAATAGATAACTAGTGCGCCACTAAGAACTCTTCGGCTGATCCCTGAAGCCAATGCAACAGATAGCAACCCAATGGATATTCTCAACTCCACACTCTTGCACAAGTAATCCACCGACTACAAGTGGTACTGTACCGTCTTATTCCCAGTGGAACAGCAGGTATCACGTAAAGTTTGCAGATCAACCACCAGTATGAAAGGCTAACAAGCAGTTTCAACTAGGGGCTATGGGGTTTGTTTGATTCAATCGTAGTCTACCTCAACCACACGCAGGTGGGACACATATATAGGTGGAGGGGTGCGGCCACAAGGCTCTCTTGCGCAAGCAATCCCTCCCCTACTAGGACTAGGACTCCTACTAGGACTAGGACTCACATATATGGATACAAACCGATTCCATACACAAGGAATTCGGCCAAATTGGTTATGGAAACCAAAACTAACTATTATGGCGCATTGATCTTCTATGTGGGCGCCCTCCTCTTGCTTGTTTCATGTATGAGTGCATTTCATCTTGTGGAGGCACTCATCCCCTTATGAAATAATAATTGTAATGCTTGTTTTCACCATCCTTAGCACTTGATCATCATCTCCTCTTCTAGCTCATCTTCATCCATGTGAATCTTCTCTCCATGATCTCCATCAATGTTTGTGTTATCAATAAACCTAAGAACACATAGATGCAATGACTTAGGTAGTATAAAGTTCTCATTATTAGAAACATTAAACTCAAGTAGGAGTGAATTCACCTGTTGTTGTAATAGCTTGGTCCTTGATCTTGTCATTGGACCAATCCTTACTTCATTAGCTTTAATTGGTGGATCTTCATGTTCAACAATAGGTGAAGAGCTAGGGATGTCCTCATCATCCTCCCCCTCTTGAAAAGGCATCGACCTCGATGCTAAATCATCTCCATGGTAAGGTGTCAAATCAGCCACATTAAAAGAATTACTAACACCAAACTCATCAATTGGGAGGTCAATCTTGTATGCATTATCATTGATCCTTGATATCACTTTGTAAGGACCAGCTCCTCTAGGCATCAACTTGGACTTTCTCAATGTTGGAAATCTATCTTTTCTGAAGTGTACCCAAACCATATCTCCTGGCCGAAATATAAGTTCCTTCCTCTTCTTGTTTACTCTTTCAGCCACATGTTTTCCTTTCTTCTCAATTGCTTCTTTTGTTTTCTCATGAATCTTCTTCACAAAATCAGCCCTCTTTGATGCCTCCATATTAACTCTCTCATGTAAAGGAAGTGGTAATAAATCAAGAGGAGTAATTGGCTTGAAACCATACACCACCTCAAAAGGACATAATTGAGTAGTTGAATGCACAGCTCTATTGTATGCAAATTCCACATGGGGCAAACACTCCTCCCACTCCTTCAAATTCTTCTTGATCATACCTCTTAGCAATGTGGACAATGTTCTATTAACCACCTCGGTTTGTCCATCAGTTTGGGGGTGGCAAGTAGTGGAAAATAATAGCTTAGTGCCAAGCTTACCCCAAAGTGTCTTCCAAAAGTAACTCATGAACTTGACATCTCTATCTGAAACTATAGTCCTTGGAACTCCATGCAATCTCACAATCTCTCTAAAGAACAAATTGGCAATGTGAGAAGCATCATCACTCTTGTGGCATGGAATAAAATGAGCCATCTTTGAAAATCTATCCACAACCACAAAGATAGAATCATGTCCTCTTTTTGTTCTTGGCAATCCCAACACGAAATCCATGCTAATATCTTCCCATGGTGTACTTGGTGATGGCAATGGTGTATATAATCCATGGGGCTTCAATTTTGATTTGGATTTGTTGCAAGTAATACATCTTTGCACCAATCTATACACATCTCTTCTCATGTGTGCCCAATAAAAATTTTCTGCCAACATCAACAATGTTTTCTCTCTTCCAAAGTGTCCCATCAATCCTCCACTATGAGATTCCTGGATCAAAAATAAACGCAAAGAACACTCGGGAATACACAATTTGTTAGCTCTAAACAAGTACCCATCATGTATATGAAATTTTTCCCATGCTTTAGTATTAACACATTTATTAAATGGCATGGAAAATTCATTATCTTCATCATATAAATCTCTAATACCCTCTAAACCCGAAACCTTGATTTCTAAATTTGAGAGTAACATATTTTTCCTTGACAAAGCATCAGCAACTACATTATCTAATCCCTTTTTATGTTTTATAATGTATGGAAAAGATTCAATGAACTCAACCCACTTAGCATGTCTCTTATTCAAATTATTTTGGCACTTTAAAAATTTCAATGCTTCATGATCACTATGGATAATAAATTCTTTAGGCCACAAATAATGTTTCCATACTTCTAAAACTCTCACAAGTGCATATAATTCCTTATCATAAACAGAATAATTCAATTGTGCACCATTCAATTTTTCAGAAAAATAGGCAATAGGTTTCTTTTCTTGCATGAGCACACCTCCAATACCTATGCCACTAGCATCACATTCAATCTCAAATTGTTTATCAAAATTTGGAAGCATAAGTAATGGGGCCGAAATCAACTTCTCTTTCAAAGTATCAAAAGCAATATCTTGTGAAACACCCCATTCAAAATTAACACCTTTCTTAGTTAGATCATTTAAAGGGGCAGCAATTGTACTAAAATTAGGCACAAATCTTCTATAGAAACTAGCAAGCCCATTAAAACTTCTAACTTGACTCACATTAGTTGGAATTGGCCAATTTCGAATAGCTTCAATTTTAGATTGATCAACTTCAATTCCATGCTTAGAAACAACATAACCAAGAAATATTACTTTATCTTTGCAAAAAGTGCACTTCTCAAGATTTCCATACAATTTATTAGTTCTTAGCACTTGCAAAACTTGTCTAATGTGATCCATGTGGTCATGTTCATTGTGGCTATATATGAGAATATCATCAAAATAAACTACCACAAATCTACCAATAAAGTCTCTCAAAATATGGTTCATTAATCTCATAAAAGTACTAGGTGCATTAGTTAGACCAAAGGGCATTACTAACCACTCATATAAACCAAATTTTGTCTTAAAAGCAGTTTTCCATTCATCTCCCTCTTTCATTCTTATTTGATGGTATCCACTACGCAAATCAATTTTAGAGAAAAGAGTAGCACCACTTAATTCATCTAACATGTCATCTAAACGTGGTATAGGATGACGATAACGAATAGTGATGTTATTAATTGCTCTACAATCTACACACATGCGCCAAGTACCATCTTTCTTAGGAACCAAAATAACGGGAACGGCACAAGGAGATAAACTAACCCGAATATAACCTTTGTCCAATAGTTCTTGTACTTGCTTTTGGATCTCCTTTGTTTCTTGTGGATTGGTTCTATAAGGGGCTCGGTTTGGGAGAGATGCTCCCGGGATCAAATCAATTTGATGTTCAATTCCTCTTAATGGTGGCAATCCCGAGGGCACATCTTGTGGAAAAACATCCTCAAAGTCCTGCAAAACATTAGAAACACCAAGAGGAATAGGGATCATGTCATTAGAAACCAAAATCTCTCCCTTGTGAATAAGCACAATAGGGACTAGTGAAGGATCATCCTTAAATTCCCTCAAATCCTCTTTAGTGGCTAACATGCATAATAGGTTCTCTCTCTTTTTACCACTCGAATTGGTTTTGCTATCACTCCCCATGGCTTGTATTTTTGGTGTTCCCTCATCCCTCTCTCTCTCTTTTTCCTCTTTCATAGCAATTTTGGATTGGGACTCATTTATAATTTGTTGTGGAGTCATAGGCCTCAAGATAATAGTCCTCCCATGATGATTCAACTCATAAGTATTAGCTCTCCCTTCATGCTTCACACTTCTATCAAATTGCCAAGGTCTTCCCAATAATAGGTGGCAAACTGTCATGGGCACAACATCAAACTCAATAGTATCCTTGTAAGGTCCAATTTGAAACTCCACTCTCACCATATGAGATACCTTCATTTGTCCAGTGCTACTCAACCATTGTATATGATAAGGGCTTGGATGTGGTAAATATTTTAGGTTCAACTTGGCACATAAATCCTTGCTTGCCAAGTTCCTACAACTCCCTCCATCAATAATGACTTTGCAAGCCATGTTGGGACCAATAACAGCCTTTGTTTGGAATAAATTGCACCTTTGAGTTTCAGGACTAGGCACCACACTTAATGAATTTTGGGTGCAAATAATAGAAGGCATAGTAGTAGCATAAGCATCCAAAGGAGAATCACTCAAATATCCATCATCATCATCAAGATCATTGGGATCAACATCATCACCTGTCTCATACTCATTGTCCTCATTGATAATCATCACTTTGGAATTTGGACAATCCCTCTTGAAGTGCCCTTTTCCTCCACATGTGTGGCATGTAATATCTCTATTCCTTGTAGTAGGAGCACTAGAACCCAAAGCACTTGGTGTTGGTTGTGGTGTTTTCCTTGTATTAGCCACACTAGCCTCGGATTTGGATGAAGTAGCACCTCGAAAATTTGATGTAGCACCTCTAGAATTTGATGATGGAGGTGGTGGTGTTGAAGTACTAGGAGTAATAGATGATCTCAAAGGAAATCTACTCTTTGCTCTAGCCAAATTTTGTGCTTCATCCAAGATATGTGATTCGGCCTCTCTAGCATGATGGAGTAAATCATTCATATTGGTATATTGATAATGCCTCACAATGCCCTTGATTTTATAGTGTAGCCCTGAAAGGAACCTTTGCATTGTTTGCTCAATTTGTTCTTCCACACGGCCTCTTTGCATAATCATCTCCATCTCTTGATAATAAGCATCAACTGTCTTGGTACCTTGCTTCAATTGTTGTAACTTGTCAAATTGTTGCCTTATGTAATTTGGAGGAACAAATCTTTCTCTCATAAGCCTCTTCATGGTATTCCAAGTAACAATGGGCAATTCTCCATCATTGTGTCTCTTTCTTACCAGATTATCCCACCATCTAAGAGCATAACCATCAAACTCAGAAGATGCCAACTTAATCTTTCTATCCTCATTGTAATCATGCAATCTCCAAAGTTTCTCTATCTTCAATTCCCATAGCAAATATTCTTCCACATCCATAGCATCAAAACTGAAAGCTGGAATTGAGAATTTTGGCTTACCCAAGATATCCTCTCTATTTTCATTAGCATTGGGTAAAGGCACACGTCTAGCTCGGCCTATTTGATCTCGGCCTCTTCCTTCTCTTGCTCCACGGCCAAGAATAACATCATCCCCATTATTGGCATCACTATGGATACTTGCATTGTCATCATCAAGGGGTGGTAACCGAGCTTCAAGCAAAGTTGTAAGATCAGTCATTTTATTGTTGATAGCATCAATAGCATCTTGCATTGTTCTCAATTGTGCACTATTGGTTTCGGCCAACTTCTTGGTGGTTGCCACATCCTTCTTAACATCATCAACTTGCTCATAAAGAGGGCCAACAGCATCATCCAAGTTCTTGCTACACACATCCCTTAATGCCTCGTACTCCCTCCATTTCACCACCTCGGTTTGGTCCTTCTTTTGCTGCACAAGTTCATCACTAGAAGGATCCATTAGAAGGTTAGTGAAAATAAAACAAGTATAGGTTGTGGTGCCTCGCACAACTCACTCAAGAATCTAGCAAAACAATAGGATATCTTACCACTCCAAAGTGAATAGAGATACTTACCACAAGTAGAGGCAATTAAAGTGCTTTGGTGTGAAGAAAAGAATACCCAGGTTTTTAACTATCACAATGGCAAACAAGGTTATTTGGTGGGGCTTGGTATGGATACCTAACAATCACCAAAGTAACAATCCTATTTGCTGTCTTAGTGAAGATATAAAAGACCCAAGGAAACTCACACAATGGAGACAAATGTGGCAATGCAATATATGGATGAATTTTGCAATGCACTAGAAAGTCACTAGCTAGGCTCTTTTTGACAGGCACAAGATTGCTCAAAGAAAAATCAAGTGTCACAATGGCAAGCTCAACTAGAAACAATAGTATTGATATGGCCTCTTTGCACTTTCTCTTTTCTCTTTTCTCTTTTCTATTTTTTTTTTTATACTTTTTGCTTTTTCTATTTTTTTTGAATTTTTCAATGGCCTTACACTAAGCTAGGAGCAACAATAAACCAAACACAAGTGAACACAATGATGGTGATGAAATATGAGCAGCCTGTCAGAGCACAAAATAGCTATACTTGTGGGCAAGTTCCTATTTGAATGCTGTAGAAAGGTTGTGGCTAAGGTTCACAAAGTATGGAGGTGATGGTCCTAGTGATGAAAAACAGGAGATAAAAGATAACACAAAAGAAATCTAGTGGAAAAATGACTTAGAACAACTCACGGCAGCACTTGAGACTCACGGCAGCAAAACAGGCGTTTTTGAACTCACGGCAGAGCGTACGACAGAGAAAACGCAAGTTTTTGTACCGCGGCAGAACACACAGCAGCTCACAGGATCACGGCAGAGAAACAGGCAATTTCGTACCGCGGCAGAGCTGTACGGCAGCAAAACGAGTCAATTCCGTGCCGCGGCAGAGCAGGCGCGCGCGTTACACGGATTGGTAACGGTGTTACGGTGATTTTTGGCGCGGCTGTTGTTACGTGGGCGCGGCAGCGGGGGCAGCAAACTTGTGCCGTGGCCGTAAGTGTGTGCGGGTGGGTTGTGGTGCGTTGTGCTGCGTGGCTCGGGGGGGTATTTGTATCCGTGAGGTGGGTGAATCCGATAGCTACTAGGGGGGAGCTGCGGTGGGGTGGAAAGCGATGGGTTGGGTGGTGTCCGAGTGCGAGTAGGGAAGGGTGGCGGCAGCGTTTTTGGTATGTTTGGTACCGCGGCAGGAGCACTAGGTGGAATCGGATTGGGGGTGGATTTGATGGATGGCAGCGGCTATTTTTGTGGTTTTTTTGATAGAAATTCGACCAGGGGAACAAAGAACCCTAACCCTAGCCGAAAAGATGAAAACTAAAAAGAGAAAAAGTAACACAAATCTAACACAAAGACAGCACTAGTAATTGAAACTAAGATGATATCTAGGCTATGGCAAAAACTAAAACTATTTTTGTGGGGTTTTTTCTGGATAGGAAATAAAACACTCAAACTAAAGGGTAAAATTATGATAGCTCACCGAGGCAACCTGTAAATCTGATACCAAGATGATACGGGGTGGCCCAATCTTCTCAGTGAACTCACAGATAACTTCTGAATAGATAACTAGTGCGCCACTAAGAACTCTCCGGCTGATCCCTGAAGCCAATGCAACAGATAGCAACCCAATGGATATTCTCAACTCCACACTCTTGCACAAGTAATCCACCGACTACAAGTGGTACTGTACCGTCTTATTCCCAGTGGAACAGCAGGTATCACGTAAAGTTTGCAGATGAACCACCAGTATGAAAGGCTAACAAGCAGTTTCAACTAGGGGCTATGGGGTTTGTTTGATTCAATCGTAGTCTACCTCAACCACACGCAGGTGGGACACATATATAGGTGGAGGGGTGCGGCCACAAGGCTCTCTTGCGCAAGCAATCCCTCCCCTACTAGGACTAGGACTCCTACTAGGACTAGGACTCACATATATGGATACAAACCGATTCCATACACAAGGAATTCGGCCAAATTGGTTATGGAAACCAAAACTAACTATTATGGCGCATTGATCTTCTATGTGGGCGCCCTCCTCTTGCTTGTTTCATGTATGAGTGCATTTCATCTTGTGGAGGCACTCATCCCCTTATGAAATAATAATTGTAATGCTTGTTTTCACCATCCTTAGCACTTGATCATCATCTCCTCTTCTAGCTCATCTTCATCCATGTGAATCTTCTCTCCATGATCTCCATCAATGTTTGTGTTATCAATAAACCTAAGAACACATAGATGCAATGACTTAGGTAGTATAAAGTTCTCATTATTAGAAACATTAAACTCAAGTAGGAGTGAATTCACCTGTTGTTGTAATAGCTTGGTCCTTGATCTTGTCATTGGACCAATCCTTACTTCATTAGCTTTAATTGGTGGATCTTCATGTTCAACAATAGGTGAAGAGCTAGGGATGTCCTCATCAGAATCCGACGCCGGTGAGGCCATAACACAGGGAGTGATCGTATCTTTGGCATCCAATACACACGGAACACTCTAACACACATGTTATGGCATACCATGGGACTTGGTGGGACTCATAGGATCCAGATCCCCTCTGTGGTGAAACCCTAGCCCCGATGTAGAAAAAGACGAAACTGCTGTCCTGGCCCCTCTACGTGAGCCGGAAGGGGGTAGCAAAGTGGAACGATTTGCTTGGTTATGTCATGTTAGGCCCAAGTAACACCCAATACAATGGTAGGGCCCACCGATTGGCAGGGTTCCCTGCATTCCGTCAGATCCGGGAGTTTCGGGGTGTGTGAGTAGTCCTGGAGCCCGGAAGAGGGAATCCAACACCGGTGAGGCCATAAAAAAACGAGTGATGGTATATTTGGCATCCAAGACACATGGAAAACTCTAACACACATGGTATGGAATAACATGGGACTTGGCGGGATTCAGACGCTCCGGAGTCTCTCTCCGGTGAAACCCTAGCCACGCTGTAGAAAAAGACGAAATTGCCATCCTGGCCCCTCTACGTGAGCCGGAAGGGGGTATCAAAGTGGAAATAGTTTCTTTGTTGTGTCATGTTAGGCCCAAGGAACACCCAATACAATGGTAGGGCCCACCTATTTGAAAGGTTCCCCTCGTTCCGTCAGATCCAGGAGTTTCGGGGTGTGTGAGCAGTCCTGGAACCCGGAAGAGGGAATCCAACGCAAGTGAGGCCATAAAATAAGGAGTGATGGTATATTTGGCATCCAAGACACATGGAGCACTATAACACACATGGTATGGCATACCATGGGATTTGGTGGGATTCAGACGCTTCGGAGCCCCTCTCCGGTGAAACCCTAGCACCGGTGTAGAAAAAGATGGAACTGCCGTCCTCGCTCCTCTACGTGAGCCGGAAGGAGGTAGCAAAGTGGAACTAGTTGCTTGGTTGTGTCATGTTAGTCCCAAGGAACACCCAAGAGAATGGTAGGGCCCACCTATTGGCAAGGTTCCACGCGTTCCGTGAGATCCGGGAGTTTCGGGGTGTGTGAGCAGTCCTGGAACCCGGAAGAGGGAATCCGACGCCGGTGAGGCCATAACACATGGAGTGATGGGATATTTGGCTTCCAAGACACATGGAACACTCTATAACACATGTTATGGCATACCATGGGATTTGGTGGGATTCATACGCACCGGAGCCCCTCTCCGGTGAAACCCTAGCCCCGTTGTAGAAAAAGACGGAACTGCTGTCATCGCCACTCTACGTGAGCCGGAAGGAGGTAGCAAAGTGGAACTAGTTACTTGGTTGTGTCATTTTAGTCCCAAGGAACACCCAAGAAAATGGTAGGGCCCACCTATTGGCAAGTTTCCTCCCGCTCCGTCAGATCCGGGAGTTTCAGGGTGCGAGTCGTCCTGGAACCCGGAAGAGGGAATCCGACGCCTGTGAGGCCATAACACAGGGAGTGATGGGATCTTTGGCTTCCAAGACACATGGAACACTCTAACACACATGTTATGGCACACCATGGGACTTGGTGGGATTCAGACGCTCCGGAGCCCCTCTCCGGTGAAACCCTAGCCCCGGTGTTGAAAAAGAAGGAACTGCCGTCCTGGCCCCTCTACGTGAGCCGGAAGGGGGTAGCAAAATGGAACTAGTTGCTTGATTGTGTCATGTTAGGCCCAAGGAACACCCAAGACAATGGTAGGGCCCACCTATTGGCAAGGTTCCCCGCGTTCTGTCAGATCCGGGAGTTTCGGGGTGTGTGAGCAGTCCTGGAACACAGAAGAGGGAATCCGACGCCGGTGAGGCCATAACACAGGTAGTGATGGGATATTTGGCTTCCAAGACACATGGAACACTCTAACACACATGGTATGGCATACCAAGGGACTTGGTGGGATTCATACGCCTCGGAGCCCCTCTCCGGTGAAACCCTAGCCCCGTTGTAGAAAAAGACGGAACTGCCGTCCTAGCCCCTCTACGTGAGCCGGAAGGGGGTAGCAAAATGTAACTAGTTGCCTGGTTGTGTCATGTTAGGCCCAAGGAACACCCAAGACAATGTTAGGGCCCACCTATTGGCAAGGTTCCCCGCGTTCCGTCAGATCCGGGAGTTTCGGGGGGTGTGAGCAGTCCTGGAACCCGGAAGAGGGAATCCGACGCCGGTGAGGCCATAACACAGGGAGTGATGGGATATTTGGCTTCCAAGACACATGGAACACTCTAACACACATGGTATGTCATACCATGGGACTTGGTGGGATTCATACGCTCCGGAGCCCCTCTCCGGTGAAACCCTAGCCCCGATGTAGAAAAAGACGGAACTGCCGTCCTGGCCCCTCTACGTGAGCCAGAAGGGGGTAGCAAAGTGGAACTAGTTGCTTGGTTGTGTCATATTAGGCCCAAGGAACACCCAATACAATGGTAGGGCCCACCTGTTGGCAAGGTTCCCCGCGTTCCGTCAGATCCGGTAGTTTCGGGGTGTGTGAGGAGTCCTGGAACCCGGAAGAGGGAATCCAACGACGGTGAGGCCATATAAACAAGGAGTGATGGTATCTTTGGCATCCAAGACACATGGAACACTCTAACACACATGGTATGGCATACCATGGGACTTGGTGGGATTCAGACTCTCCGGAGCCCCTCTCCGGTGAAACCCTAGCCCCGCTGTAGAAAAAGACGGAACTGCCGTCCTAGCCCCTCTACGTGAGCCGGAACGGGGTAGCAAAATGGAACTAGTTGCTTGATTGTGTCATGTTAGTCCCAAGGAACACCCAAGACAATGCTAGGGCCCACCTATTGACAAGGTTCCCCGCGTTTCGTCAGATCCGGGAGTTTCGGGGGGTGTGAGCAGTCCTGGAACCCGGAAGAGGGAATCCGACGCTGGTGAGGCCATAACACAGGTAGTGATGGTATCTTTGGCATCCAATACACATGGAACACTATAACACACATGGTACGCCAAATCAAATTTCGTGATCATATGATATATACACTATATTGTGTTTTCCTAACAACTAATGAGTACCATTATATATACATATATGGTGCATACACTTTGTTCTTTTTGTTTCTTCCACTTTCAGATTATCACAAGACGAGGACGTCTTGTCTTGAAGAAAGGGAGGATGATGAGGACATGCCTAAGGATTATGTGATCACAAGAGAGTTGATAGAAGACCACATGAACATGGTGAAAACAATAAAGCAAGATGGTGAAAACAGTTCATAACAATTGTTATTTCAATAGAACAATTGTTATTCATCAAGATATGGGGATGGTGCCTCCA
The DNA here is from genome assembly GCA_028641055.1 of Alopecurus myosuroides. Classification (NCBI taxonomy): domain Eukaryota; kingdom Viridiplantae; phylum Streptophyta; class Magnoliopsida; order Poales; family Poaceae; genus Alopecurus; species Alopecurus myosuroides. Next base: position 116,865,997 of record CM054063.1, on the reverse strand, counting down.
CAAGATCAAATGCACCAAGTGTGGAAAACAATCCAATTATGTTATTCCACACTCATACATGAACAAGGCAAGAGGAGGGCGCCCACAAGGAGCATCAATGCGCCATATACAAGACCTAGTTCAATTAGGATTGGTTTGTATACCAATTTGGCCGCACCCCTTGTGTGGGGGTCGGTTTGTATCTATTTTGGTGTCCTAGTAGGAGTCCTAGTCCAATTAGGTTAGGTGCTTGCGCAAGGGAAGCCTTGTGGCCGCACCCCCCCCTCTTATATACCCTTTGGGGCGCATAGGAGAGGGCAGACTACGATTGAGATAAACCAAAACCCTATAGCCCCTAGTTGAAACTGCTTGTTAGCCTTTCATACTGGAGGTTCATCTGCAAACTTTACGTGATACCTGCTGTTCCACTGGGAATAAGACGGTACAGTACCACTTGTAATCGGTGGATTACTTGTGCAAGAGTGTGGAGTTGAGAATATCCATTGGGTTGCTATCTGTTGCATTGGCTTCAGGGATCAGCCGGAGAGTTCTTAGTGAGACACTAGTTATCTATTCAGAAGTTATCTGTGAGTTCACTGAGAAGATTGGGCCACCCCTTATCAGTGCACCTCTTCCCTCCTCACGCCCTCTCTCTCTGTGTTTCCTGTGACGATGAAGAACCCAAACCTAACCCTAATCCGCCACCGCCGCAGCTCACCGCCGGCGCTACAGCCGCTCCCGCGCCCCACCGTGCACGCCATCGGCCCCGTCGTTGCCTCCTCTACCTCCCCAAGAGGTTAATCGAGCGGAAACGGCTGGAGTTGGCCGCGCCACCGCCGTCTTCCCCACGGCCGGAGGAGCTTCCCCGCCACGATTCGTCGCCGTCGATTCCTCTCCGGCCTCCCCGATAGCTCCATCGAGCTCATGGTTAGCTCCTGCATCTCCCGGTGCCCTCCAGTCGCCCTCTCTCCCTCTGTACCGTCCCGGCTATGTGCGCCGCTGTCAGCCACCGCGCCGGTGGACGGCGTGGTCGCTCCGGCGACCGTTTCCGAGCGGCGCCGCTACTACAACGTCCACCGTAGCTCCCTCTATCTAGTCCTTCGTTCAATTTCATGAACGATTCAAGGAATCGTGCGAATTTGAGTTCAACTATGCGGAAACTGAGCATGGTGACATCACCTCTGCGTCACGCTGACCTTAGCGCATGTTTTTCTCTGTTTTGGAAAAATGGAATTCAACTGACACGTGGGCCCTCTGTTATTTTAATTACAGAACATGAGTGAATTTGGGAAATTTAATAACTTCTGTTATATTACTCAGAAAAATGTAAATAATATATGGTTTGGTTCAGAAAAATAAACTCTACCCAACTATATCATTTTCACACATGTTTGGTAAAGTTGAAAAATGAGTATTTATTTAATGTTGTTTAATCATTTAAAATGGAGAAAATAAGTTTTTATTCACTAAAATTAGAAAATTAAAAGTTATATACCATTTTGCTCAAAATGACAAATGCAACCTATTCATGATGTTTTCAACCTCATTTGGGCAACTAAAATGGTGTTCACTTTCATAACCGTCCGAAACCCCCTCCGGGGTCCATTTCGGGCAAATTTCAGTAAAATTGCATAATTATCATATGAACCCTAGCAACCCAACGATCATGTTAGGACTTTTATTTCGGTGCATTAACTTGCTCATGCATACAAATTGCGCATTGCATCGATGCCGTGGTTGATTGTTGTTTTTCTCTTTCGGTGTTGTTTTCCCCCTCGGTAGAACGTGACTCCGAAGAGAAGGCCAGCAATCCAATGGTGAATACTTGATCTTAACCGACAAGTCAAGCACTTATTCCAGAAGATCTTTATCTGGTTTTCTTATAACCAAGGCAAGCATAACCTCTTATCTGCTCATATATGGTTTCAAAGTGATTTGAATCTCGTACTTTGCATTCGGTTCCAAACTATTTGATGTCAGCAGATAGAGTTCTCCTATATACTGCATAACCTAGATATCCTGATCCACTTCACCTAGCAGCTATAGGTTTGTTTGTGCGCGCTCCGCTAAACCTTGTGAGTCTTGCTTAGCCATGCCTAGTGGATGATTCTGGTCAATGCGTGAATCTACTATGTCAGGTGTTTATGATTTGAATTACCTTTGATAACTTGACTAATCACGGCATGGATGTGAGGCCACAATGGGTTGTGGCGTTTTGTCCTGTTCATGCCCCTAGGAGCGAGTTCTCGCCTTCGAGCCAAGACTGAGCGTACAGCCACACGTGGGCCGATGAACCCCGCCCGGCTAACTAACTTGTTTAACCTTATCCATGAGCCACGTAGTTTGAGATTTCCATCTGCGTGTGAGTCGGAAAATGTTTTGGAGAAAATTAGGTCGTGACCGGGACAAGTGATGGACGTACACGGATCTTGTTCCCGACTCACAGAACAGGTGCCGTCAGGAGGTGGCCAACTCCCTGTTGACGGGGTGGCCCTGTTTGGGTTGACTCATGGATATGGTTCGACAAGGTAAAGGCCGGGAATCGACCACCCTCTGCCGGCACTTCCCGGACTAGTGCTAACCCTGGTGGCACTAAGAGTCGGTTGGTACGTGTGGGTAAAGTTGTACACCCCTGCAGGGTTAAATCTTTTCGAAAAGCCGTGTCTGCGGTTAAAGACGACTTGGTGACGGATTCTGTGATCATAGACAACTTAAACGGAATGTTTAAAACTTGCTGATAACGATTGAAGGATGCCTCCTCGGAGATGCCGAGAGGGGTTACCTTGTAGCTTGATATAGTGGAACAACTGGAGGAGGTGATCTTTGAAGCACGAGGTGCTGAAATGATTTGGTGGATTAAAAGATGATGATATCAGTAGTTGAGTAGCTTCCTCATCTGTTTTCAAAATATTCCATGAGACGTGCTGTTCCTTCCTCAACTTGCAAAACAAAGATTGCTTTACGCAAATCAGCCTTCATGAAACCCTTTTCGAAATAGCAGATATATAATAGGTTAACTAATTCTTGTTGAGTACCTCCCGTACTCAGGTTTGCTTAATTTTGGTTCAGGAGAAGATCTCACATCGGTGGTGATTCAACGTGGACATCGACGAGTAGTTTGGGGTTCCCAGGTAGCAGCCTGGAATCTATGGGCTGGGACGTCGCCTTATGTTGCAGCCTCTTAGGCCTTTTTGGTTCTTGTTGATTAGCAACATAATTTGCCTTCCGTTGTCTGATGTAATGTTGGGTCGTGTGACCTCTGTTTGTAAGCTATACTCTAGTAATACCTGTTGAATACAACTTCATGTCTAGAGTGTTGCTTTGATCGGTTGTTGGTTTCGAGCTCATTGTTACACAGTTTTGGCTATGCCTGCATAGTTGTCGCAGTCGAGGGGTTGTGGAGCCGATGATCCATGTCCGAGCCCGCCTGTCGATTTGATCGGCCTGGGGCGAGGTAACCCCAGTAACCCTCGATGGTTGTTGCACTTTCTGGACACATAGCAGCTCTGTATAACTTTGGTCCCGTTCCTTCAGTTTCATCCGACTCGTGGACACTTGGGTATGCACAATTGGTTATGACTAGTATGGATACAAGGAGTAGTAGACCGGGGATCCGGACTACGTGCCGATGAATCCGGTCTGCCTACCGTTGTTTGTTGCGGCCGGGGCTGGTAACCCTGAAGCCCCTGTGAGTCCATGGTTAGGAGCACATAATAGTATGTATATCTCTGGGTCCGGGGTCTGACAAGTCTTGGTATCAGAGCAGGACTGCCTGTAGGAAAACCTTACTGCTTGGTCGATGTTGAGTCTAGTGTTTGTGAAAACTATTTTAAACCCCAAATGGATTGTGAAAAACCTTCTTAGGATTCTTTTTACTCCTTATCTGGTATCACTATAACTCTGGGTCTCCTTACCTGTTTTGATTTGAAAAGGTTTTGCTATCTCTTCTAGTCATTCAAAACCTAGGTGCCTTCTCTGGCAAGGACGTCTTTTACCCAAGTTGACCTAGTTATGAGTTTCTAGAGTCGTGTATGTTACATGTTCTGTTATCTCTTAATCTGGGAGATTTCCTTTCCATTCTAACCTCTCAGAGCTGTGTGGGTTCCACATACTCCTGTTCTAAAGTCTTAAATCCCGAACCTCGAGATCTGCTTGCCATCTCGAATATATCCGTTATCCTCCACTCCAATTCTTCCGGAGCTATGTGTCTTTTGAAATACTTCCCGTGACTACTATTCGTAGTGTCCTTCAAGGAACTAAGATAGTAGTTATTCCTTTCTCAATGTTTTCAACCTTGGACTTGAACCGAAGGTCCCGGAATGTGCTGAATTGCGGTGAGTTGAGTCATGTGGTTTCATAACCAGGTGATGCTCATGCTACCAGTACAGGATGCTGACCTTTAACCCAAGTTCTGTTTCTTTGGATCCTGAAGAATTTGTTCTACCTCAGGATGGCTAGGTAATCTCAATTCCAACAGCCATAGGCTTTCTTCTGGAACCAAAAAGGGATCACAACAAGAGTGATCATTGTGGCTTCGACATCTTTGTTCTTGGTTCATCTATACCAACCTTTTTGCATGAGTTCTACACATGAGTATTACCCGTGCATCCAACGTGATCTCAGAATTTTCCAAGAGCACGTTCCTATTCTTTGCTTGCTTCCAAACCTCATCTATTGTTTGGAATACAAGTTGCATATGTGTGTTGGATTCTTCCAATGCATTTGCTCTTGTTTTCTGTCAGAACCTTCCACCTTGGAATGTTAGGAGAAACAAACTCCAGAACCTCGTTCATCTCTAGGACCAGGTCAAAGTTTTGTAATCCGCAGATTGAAGAAGTTTTATCAGCTTCTGTTCTGTTCTAGCTTCGAGTATCACACTCTTTTATATCACGAGACTGTGTTAAGTTGCATGGCCTTATTGATGAAGTGATGCTCTTACCGTCTTCACTCCCCCTTCATCCAAGCTTGAATGCTTGAGATTGATGGGTCTGTTCTTCGACATGTGTATCAGCTATTCTTAGCAATTCTTATTGCTTTGAAAATCTAAGAAAACATCTGTATCCTTCTTAGCACTACTGGTCACCCAGCCTCTATTTGAAGAAGACTGTGTTACCAAATCCGTTTATTCCGGTGCACATTCTTGGTCAAGGAGTTAGGTTCGTGCCAAAGCTCTCCAGACCATATCAGTTGCTTTGAAAAGCAAACCTCCTTTCGAACTCCAGGACATTTCGGTGGTTCGTGATATTCTGGTTGTCTTTCTAGAAGTATCACCAGGTTGTTACCTGACCGTGATGTCTAAACAAGGGGTACTTTCAACCCCTCCTTTATCCAAGAAACTATGCTGGATACCCTGGACTAGTTGGTTGAGTTTAAAACAACAACTTGGAGAGTTGAAAGGCACGAACTCTTCCCAACTTGTTCCTTTGATAAGGGATATCTAGTTTTCCTCGTGTTGAAGCAGGATAGTACCTTATTTGCGGAAATGCTATCACTCTATCTCTTGGTTTGAGTTGGGCTATCGTCAAATCAAGATCAGATCCAAGGACTACCTTACGAAGTTTTCACTCATGGTGTTTTGTCTGCATACACCTTCGTGTCCTTTGGTCTGACCAATACTCTGCCTTGTCCATATATCATATGAACCCCTCTTCTTGGAGTGTTTTGATAAGTATGTTGTCGAGCCCATCGATGACATTCCTATTTTCTCCGAGTTGCAAGAGGCTCATGTTAAACACTTGGCACTAATGTTGGAAACTTTTGAGAACCATCTTTGTGTTATCACAAAATTGTGCTCTCGATGTTCGAAGTGACTTACTCCGGTCCATGTGCTCTTGGTGAAAGTTGTCGCCGTGGATCCGAGTATAGTTCCATTGTTCCCTCGGGAATAATCTCCAGTCGGTCAAGCATGTGTGGACTACTCTTGAGAGGATAGGTTGTTACCTCCACTCCTTGATTAAGTTGTATCCACGCTAAGCCACCGACTGATTATCCGTGAAAGAGAGGAAGTCCAAGAACTTCGTTATCTTTGTTATCATCTTCCCAACCAGGACTCCGATGTGTTCTTTTGCAAGTAGTTCATGTAGGTGCAACCGTCTTTCGCAAGTTGCTAATACATGAGTTCTGCAATCCTGCTCATCTTCTTGAGCTTGGCATCATAGTCCATATCTTGAGAATCCAGCATATGTATCTCGTTGGTAAATGGTGCAAATCTCTTCGGTCAAACATACCGAGCCTGAGCTATAAATCCACTAACCAGAGCTGAATTTCAAGCAGCCAAGACGGTTGGTGTTTCCTCAAGGGTTTTGAATTAGGTCTATTTTAAGATCCGGCATGGTTGATGTTGTGGTTGACACAGTTAGCCGGAAGGCCTAATGTCATATCTCTTTGAGTCCGTAAGAACAACCACTCTCCGTGATAATTCTTGTCTGGCTTATTCTAACAAGTTTCCTCCCCGTTCTTCCAAACCGGAGTTTTACATTGACTTGGACCTATAGAAGGCTTGTCATGAGCCTGTTGTTGGTATCTAGAACATCCAGGATAACCTGGAAGTTGATCTTTCCAATATCTCTCTGTTGAACCTCCAAAACCTTTGTTTCAGTGGAACCAAGTTCATTAGGAGAACATCTCTTGGTGTTTCGTAACCGCCGTTGATCAGTTTCCTTCTCAAGTTGTTTGTACTTGAATTTCTGTTCATCTCACACATTGTGTGAATTTGTCAGTTACCTCAGCCATGGGGTCTTAACCATGTGGAAGATGTATTGCTACGTCTAAGCCGCAACAGGAAAGAGATTCCCTATTTTCTTCCGGTGTTTTAATCCTCGTTGGTTACCCATCCTTACGATGTGACCAAGAATTCCTCCCTAATTACGGTGGTACAACTTCTTCTGGTTACTCATCTTCTGTCGTGAAGTAACTTCTCGATCCTTGACAAGGATTTCAAGAAAACAGTTATGGAATGGTTGAAAGTTCCGTTATCTTCTGTGTCCACTTCGAAGAGTGAACATGATCCCGTATCAAAATTCTCGGACGCACGAGTTACGGTGTTTTCTCGTGTTTTCCCTCGTCTACGGATACTATGTTTCGATATCCAAGACAATCCTTCTCATCTTGGTATTCCGTTTGAAGAAGCCTCGATGTCATAAGTTGTTCAACCTTTCTTTTCCAAAAGGATTTAAAGTCTTGTGCAAAGCTCATATTCTAAATCCTTTCAATACCAATCGTCAGCAAACTTGAAACCATCTTCTATTCACTCCGTTATCTTGATGTGTTTCATGTATGTTAACTCAAAAGTTCTTTACGAACATTCTTGTCATGAGTTACCCATGAGATACTCGATCTTTGTGAAGATCAGTTCCTAAGAGTTTTCCCTCTCACCTAAGGTGTAGCCGCTGAAGAATCTTTGCAAGTGCTACGGATCAACCTCTTCAAGAAGAGAACCGTAAGGTTCAAGAAGATCGTGCAAAACCGGTGTTCCTTCTTTCTTCTCCTTCGGGAATCTCGGGACGAGATTCTTGTAAGGGGGGTAGATTTGTAACATCCCTGTTTTGCTAAACTTGGGGGTGTGGTGTTGTGTTCATATCATACATGCATCCAACAAAAATGTAAATCATATTTGAATCAATTTAAATTGTGAATTTAAATGGTTTCAGAAAATCCCACAAAAAGTACTTAAAAGGGGTTCCAAAATTTTGTATTGAAAAGTATTTCAATTTCACCAAAGAAATACATGGTGAGGTTGGAAATTTCATAAGCTTTCCAAATCCTATTTTTGCCAAATTTTCTGTTTGCAAAAAGGCCCTCAAAATCTGGTTTTTGTTCTGTTTTTAAAAGGAAAAGGACCTCTTTGTGTTTTCTGGAACTTCCAGGGGGTTATGGAGAAATTCTTTTTATCCCTTTCTTCTACCTCTTGACAGAAGGAAAGCAACCTCCTGCGTGGCCTCCGATGAAGCATCCTCGTCACCTCTCTGTCTCCCTGCTTGATCGAGCAGATAGGGTGCAAGGAAGTCGTGCACCTCTTCCCTCCTCACGCCCTCTCTCTCTGTGTTTCCTGTGACGATGAAGAACCCAAACCTAACCCTAATCCGCCACCGCCGCAGCTCACCGCCGGCGCTACAGCCGCTCCCGCGCCCCACCGTGCACGCCATCGGCCCCGTCGTTGCCTCCTCTACCTCCCCAAGAGGTTAATCGAGCGGAAACGGCTGGAGTTGGCCGCACCACCGCCGTCTTCCCCACGGCCGGCGGAGCTTCCCCGCCACGATTCGTCGCCGTCGATTCCTCTCTGGCCTCCCCGATAGCTCCATCGAGCTCATGGTTAGCTCCTGCATCTCCCGGTGCCCTCCAGTCGCCCTCTCTCCCTCTGTACCGTCCCGGCTATGTGCGCCGCTGTCAGCCACCGCGTCGGTGGACGGCGTGGTCGCTCCGGCGACCGTTTCCGAGCGGCGCCGCTACTACAACGTCCCCCGTAGCTCCCTCTATCTAGTCCTTCGTTCAATTTCATGAACGATTCAAGGAATCGTGCGAATTTGAGTTCAACTATGCGGAAACAGAGCATGGTGACATCACCTCTGCGTCACGCTGACCTCAGCGCATGTTTTTCTCTGTTTTGGAAAAATGGAATTCAACTGACACGTGGGCCCTCTGTTATTTTAATTACAGAAAATGAGTGAATTTGGGAAATTTAATAACTTCTGTTATATTACTCAGAAAAATGTAAATAATATATGGTTTTGTTCAGAAAAATAAACTCTACCCAACTATATCATTTTCACACATGTTTGGTAAAGTTGAAAAATGAGTATTTATTTAATGTTGTTTAATCATTTAAAATGGAGAAAATAAGTTTTTATTCACTAAAATTAGAAAATTAAAAGTTATATACCATTTTGCTCAAAATGACAAATGCAACCTATTCATGATGTTTTCAACCTCATTTGGGCAACTAAAATGGTGTTCACTTTCATAACCGTCCGAAACCCCCTCCGGGGTCCATTTCGGGCAAATTCCAGTAAAATTGCATAATTATCATATGAACCCTAGCAACCCAACGATCATGTTAGGACTTTTATTTCGGTGCATTAACTTGCTCATGCATACATATTGCGCATTGCATCGATGCCGTGGTTGATTGTTGTTTTTCTCTTTCGGTGTTGTTTTCCCCCTCGGTAGAACGTGACTCCGAAGAGAAGGCCAGCAATCCAATGGTGAATACTTGATCTTAACCGACAAGTCAAGCACTTATTCCAGAAGATCTTTATCTGGTTTTCTTATAACCAAGGCAAGCATAACCTCTTATCTGCTCATATATGGTTTCAAAGTGATTTGAATCTCGTACTTTGCATTCGGTTCCAAACTATTTGATGTCAGCAGATAGAGTTCTCCTATATACAACATAACCTAGATATCCTGATCCACTTCACCTAGCAGCTATAGGTTTGTTTGTGCGCGCTCCGCTAAACCTTGTGAGTCTTGCTTAGCCATGCCTAGTGGATGATTCTGGTCAATGCGTGAATCTACTATGTCAGGTGTTTATGATTTGAATTACCTTTGATAACTTGACTAATCACGGCATGGATGTGAGGCCACAATGGGTTGTGGCGTTTTGTCCTGTTCATGCCCCTAGGAGCGAGTTCTCGCCTTCGAGCCAAGACTGAGCGTACAGCCACACGTGGGCCGATGAACCCCGCCCGGCTAACTAACTTGTTTAACCTTATCCATGAGCCACGTAGTTTGAGATTTCCATCTGCGTGTGAGTCGGAAAATGTTTTGGAGAAAATTAGGTCGTGACCGGGACAAGTGATGGACGTACACGGATCTTGTTCCCGACTCACAGAACAGGTGCCGTCAGGAGGTGGCCAACTCCCTGTTGACGGGGTGGCCCTGTTTGGGTTGACTCATGGATATGGTTCGACAAGGTAAAGGCCGGGAATCGACCACCCTCTGCCGGCACTTCCCGGACTAGTGCTAACCCTGGTGGCACTAAGAGTCGGTTGGTACGTGTGGGTAAAGTTGTACACCCCTGCAGGGTTAAATCTTTTCGAAAAGCCGTGTCTGCGGTTAAAGACGACTTGGTGACGGATTCTGTGATCATAGACAACTTAAACGGAATGTTTAAAACTTGCTGATAACGATTGAAGGATGCCTCCTCGGAGATGCCGAGAGGGGTTACCTTGTAGCTTGAGATAGTGGAACAACTGGAGGAGGTGATCTTTGAAGCACGAGGTGCTGAAATGATTTGGTGGATTAAAAGATGATGATATCAGTAGTTGAGTAGCTTCCTCATCTGTTTTCAAAATATTCCATGAGACGTGCTGTTCCTTCCTCAACTTGCAAAACAAAGATTGCTTTACGCAAATCAGCCTTCATGAAACCCTTTTCGAAATAGCAGATATATAATAGGTTAACTAAGTCTTGTTGAGTACCTCCCGTACTCAGGTTTGCTTAATTTTGGTTCAGGAGAAGATCTCACATCGGTGGTGATTCAACGTGGACATCGACGAGTAGTTTGGGGTTCCCAGGTAGCAGCCTGGAATCTATGGGCTGGGACGTCGCCTTATGTTGCAGCCTCTTAGGCCTTTTTGGTTCTTGTTGATTAGCAACATAATTTGCCTTCCGTTGTCTGATGTAATGTTGGGTCGTGTGACCTCTGTTTGTAAGCTATACTCTAGTAATACCTGTTGAATACAACTTCATGTCTAGAGTGTTGCTTTGATCGGTTGTTGGTTTCGAGCTCATTGTTACACAGTTTTGGCTATGCCTGCATAGTTGTCGCAGTCGAGGGGTTGTGGAGCCGATGATCCATGTCCGAGCCCGCCTGTCGATTTGATCGGCCTGGGGCGAGGTAACCCCAGTAACCCTCGATGGTTGTTGCACTTTCTGGACACATAGCAGCTCTGTATAACTTTGGTCCCGTTCCTTCAGTTTCATCCGACTCGTGGACACTTGGGTATGCATAATTGGTTATGACTAGTATGGATACAAGGAGTAGTAGACCGGGGATCCGGACTACGTGCCGATGAATCCGGTCTGCCTGCCGTTGTTTGTTGCGGCCGGGGCTGGTAACCCTGAAGCCCTTGTGAGTCCATGGTTAGGAGCACATAACAGTATGTATATCTCTGGGTCCGGGGTCTGACATGCTGTCATCGCCACTCTACGTGAGCCGGAAGGGGGTAGAAAAGTGGAACTATTTGCTTGGTTGCGTAATTTTAGTCCCAAGGAACACCCAATACAATTGTCGTGGGATGATCACGGCAGACGTTACCGGGGGTAACTGATCTTGGGGCAAGACGACAGAGGTGTTTGGGAGAGGGTTTAGCTCAGAGGAAAACATGGTGCGATTCAATCTGGTAGCCGGCAATCAAAGTCGCCGAGTCTCCGATCTCGGTATAACAACTCAACTCTAGGATTACACTAGATGCTCGATACCAAGCGCTATATCTAGGGTTCTTAGATCTCTGTCTAAAGCTAGACCGGGGGGTCGGTTTATAAAGCACCCGTACCCCCTGACTTATTCCCCAAGGCGCATCCTGGATCCTACCCGGACACGGCGCACAAACCCTAGCTTTCCTTTACAGTAACCCACAATCCGGATTGCTGGGCCTACAAACTTGGGCCTTCCACAAGCTTCCTTATCCTTAGCCGGATCCTGCGCACCGTCCTTTGGGCCGGGTTACTCCTTGGAGTTTGGCCCACCGGGTTATCGTCCCCCCGTCAGTAGTCCCCAGAATAGCCTGGGCTTCAAGGATCTTCCTTGAAGCGCTCGCTATTCCCTGCAAAGATATCAAACACATAGGCACGTGGTGGCCGGGTTAAGATGCTTTAACAAGTGGCTAGGCCAAACTCCATGGTGGCCATATTGTAACCCGGGCTTTCCCCAAACCCTTTGGTTTAATTTTCCAGGTTCAAACCCTAATAAAAATGCCAAAATTCCATACTCGACAACCGATCCTAACATCACGGAGTGGATCTCCTTCTTTCCCTTGTCCAGATGCTTTGCCCAATACTTGGCGCATATCTTGCAGAATCCACGTGGATAACCGTCACCCTACGATTTTCGGCTTCTGGCCGTTAAGATAGGCTCACCCCTACTTTATAAATAGCACTTAGGGGATAACCCTAAACTCATCACTGCGCCTCAGTTTCCATTTTCCTTCCTTGCTCCTTTCACCCTCGCGGCACCACCGCAAGAAACTCACACTTGTCATCGTAGCAAGACCGCCGCCGGCCGCGGCCGCTCTCGAGCCATCCCGCGCCGCCGTCAAGTATCGCCGTCACGCCTTTGCTCCTCTCGCCAAGAATCGCGGAGGGGCATCCGAGCCACACCGCTTGCCGCTGCCGCGCTAGACTCCAACCTCTCCAGTAAGCCTCTCGCAGCCGTTTAATTTAGCCCCATAATTTTTCAATTCATTCAAGATCGGATCTAGATCAACCCGTGAATCATTTTTCCGATTTCATCAAATTAGATCGATCCGATGCTCGCCAACTCCTTTAACCGTCTGCTAGATAGTTACAACTCATCCTCCTACCCTCACTAATCACCAAATCTCCTGAAAAACCGCTCGCAAACTTTCCCATCTAGATCCACTTCTCCTTGATTTTCCGCTCATTGCGTTAACACCCGGAAAACCTTCATTTTCCAGCTATCTTGCTTGCAGTAGACACATGGGCAACCACCCATCTTCCCCAAATGCTTTTCCATACGTAAGTGACCAATAATTTTCATGATTGTATTTAACACCCGGATACCTTGTAATCTCCACCTCATAGCGTGACACCCGGATAATTCTTAGCTCTATACTTTCTTGATACCTTATACTCGGATAATCCAACACTTCCGAGTCTTATTTCCTGAGCCTCTTTTTCTTACGTTTTCGCAGGTTGATCCCATGGCTCCCAAACGACAAGGAAAACAGCCGACTCAAGCGAGGACTACCCAAACCATTTCCGCCAACTGGGGGCGTTCCACAGCTACAAAAGCCAAACTGGACGAGCTAGCCGAATTAGGGATCCTTCCTTCTCAGAAGGACATTCACTGGAGGGTGCCGGGCAACAAGACCCGGCCCACACCTGCTGATAACGAGGTAATCTGCTTCGTAGAGCACGTGACCCGGGGATTCCGTCCTCCGGGTCACCCTTTCTTCCGGGAGGTCTTAAGCCATTATGGCCTCCGGGTATTCGACATAGGGCCTAACTCGATGTTGAATATTACCCACTTCATCGTTCTATCCGAGTCGTACTTGTGCATGCCGCCTAGTTTGACTCTCTTCATCGAACTATTCCAATGTAAGCCGTGCCGTGAAAGTGGTGACGGTGCACTTCTTACTTGTGGCGGGGTATCCATCCAACGCCGCAAGAATTCACCAATGCCAACTCTCAATTTGAACTCCCACGTCAAACATTGGCAGCTGTCTTTCTTTTACTGCCACGATACCTCCCCAGACGGCGAAAAGAAACTGCCGAGTTACTCGGAAAACCTCCTCGAACCTTCCGAGTCTTTCAATGCCTTTGCGCTAGACTCAGACAGGGAGGCAATCCTCCCCTCATTAGCCAAGATAGCCATCCTCTCAGCCCAAGGCCTCCTCGGGCTAAATTTAGTAAAAACATGGGTGGACTTTCGGATCCAACCCAACTCCATCCGCACCAAACTGATGTGCGAATATTCGGGGCATACCACGGATGCACTCCGATACTCCACCAAGAGCTTCGCGACCGGCGATACTAACAAGACCATCAAAGGCTTCCTGACAGAGAAGCTGGAGGTGATAAAGGGTATCACCGGGTTACCCCCGTTTACTCGGGAAAACCCGGCTCCAGCGGTAATACCCGATTTCATAGCTTATTTCCACATTATAGCTTGATATAGCTTCTAACCCTTAATCTCATTCTTTTTTCTTAGGCTGATGACCCTTTCTGGAGGGTTGAACCTTCTCCCCCTTTCAGAGACCCGGAAGAAGAGGACGAGCCGGCTGATGATAGTGAAGGTATTTGCACAGCATTTGTATATCTTTACTTGCATCACTTCCTCCCGTTCACCTTTTTTCCAACGAACACACACCCGATTCACAGGACTGGAGGACGAAGGTGAGGCCAATGAGGATGACCCGGAGGCAACCGAGTCTGACCAAGAGGCAACAGTGGGTGCCAAGAGGAAGACCAGGGGGGCAGTGTCCAAGGTTCCTTTTTCCTCATTATCCTCTGAACCTTACTCCTTTGACACCATGCGACAACTTAACCATCAATTATCAAATTCGTCGTGCTTGAAGGATTCCTTCCCAGCCAAACGCAGAGTAACTCGGAGCTCCCCGGGTGAAGATCCCCTTAACCCGGGCATCTCTAATCCCTCGGTCCCTCGTGGCGGCGCTCCTCCGCCTCGTCCTTCCGACTCTCCTCGACGCCACCCTTCTCCTAACCATCCACGTGCCGGGCAATTCCGGGTCCCGTTGGTGGTCCCCGTGGCGACCTCATCTGCTTCCAGCGGCGAGCTCCCGCCTGATTACACCGTGAATGCCGGGTAAATTTGTGCTACATGACTTCCTTTTACGCCTAACAAATTTCCACTCAAGCCACCGTCATCACTAATAACCGCCTTTTCTCATCTTTCTTTTAGCGCTCAAGCCGTCGTCAGTGACCCGGAAAACATAGAAGCAGATAACCATCAGGCGGAGAAACCGACTGACAATGCAGACGCCGCGACTGGCGGTGACACGGCGAATAACCAGGGACAAGGCCCTCTGAACAATCCACTTCCCCGAGCTGCCGGATCTCCTTCCTCATCGGAACCAGTAGACGAGGAGATCGAAGTTCTAGACACAAGGATGAGTTCTCCCAACCCGGCCACCCAAACTGTCCGGGTCTCAACTCCAAGGGCGGGGAGAGCCCCCCCACCAAGCGACCAAGCTGCCGGCTCTTCCGGTACTCGATCCGAGGAACTGACATTTGCCCAGATGCTGGAAACCCTTCGCACTTTAAGGGCTAATGAAGAAAACATCTTGGGAGCTTTGATAGCCAAACACGAGGTAAATCCGACTAATGTTGCTTATGCCTTTGTCCAGTCCCCAAGTTCCGAGTGAATTGATTCATAATTTACTTGGGACTTTATTATACAAGCGACTGATAATTTGCTTCTCTGCCCAACTGATCCTTGTTTGCATGCATGCAGGCTTTCGTAACTCAATCTGAGGAGAAACTGGCGGACGCCACCAAGCTCATCGAAAAGGAGGTAGCTTTACGTGAAGCAGCCGAAGCCGAAGCCAGGAGAAATAGGTTGATAATGAGGAAATATAGGAAACGGGCTCACCGAGCAGAAGATGACCTAACAAGCCTTTCCGTCCAAATATCGGACACATATCGTGCTTTACTTGGTACGTTTCCTCCTCCGGGTTTATCTTTTTGATAGATAGCGGCGGTTTCCCGACTTACGTCTCCATTTCTTCAGGCCCGGACGAAACCATGCCGGAAGAGGATGACATGGCCAAGCTGAAAACCATGAAGAGCGTTATCCGGCAGCTATGTGCCGGAACCAAATGGATCCTTGAGGAATTGCGGTGGCCGGGTAGAGGACATGTTGATCTGAAGAGGATGCTGGATGCCTTCTCCACTATTCCCGAGTGGATTTGGCACTGGAACCGCTCGTCTTGCCGGGTTGGAGTGACCCGGGGGCTTGCACTTGCCAAGGCTTATCTCCCCAAGCTCGAGCTAGTGAAGCTTATGGGCGGCTTCCCCGAGTTCAAGCTTGACAGATCCAAGTTCTCGGTGAAGGATTTTCAGGCCGTCCAGAAGGAGGTCCGTTACCCGGCCAGCGTAATTGCTGATGAACTGGATGTTAATATACTTGTTCCAGCATACGATGCTGCCGGTGAAGCAATTAAGTCAGATCTTCCTGAGCCGTATGATATGCTGGCTCGGTGGAAGGAGGAAGCTGCTGCGATAAGGGCGGAGGCTGCCAAGAAGCAAGCTAAAGCCGGCTCTGCCCCTGCTACCTCAACACCAGTCGTTCCACCTCCTGCAGGGGCTGGTACCGCTGATCCGGGTGCTGCTGCTACCACCAATGATGGCAAGGGCAAGGCCAAGATGAACGCCGAGTGATATATGATTTCTGATGCCTCTTCTTATGCACCGGTCGGTCAACATACTTTTTAAAACAGTTATATTTTGGGTGGTGCTCCTGTGCACCTTTGATATCTTTTCACCAGGATTTTGTAATGCACGCTAAGGTCTTGATATACTCGATGCCTGTTCCGGCCTTTTTAAGTTTATCCATTATTGAGCTCATCTGTTCTCGATATCTGGCTTTCTTTATTGTTCCTTTTGTGAAAACTCAATTTCCGGGTCTCATGGGTATTGACAAGCGGATTTTGCTTCTAAGTCCCCAAGTCCCCAAGACTCGGATAATTGTGTTTTTGGAATTATACAAGTAAGCCATTTTTTCTCTTTTCAAGATTTCAAGCCATCCGGACCCGGATCGCCGAGTCTAGGACACTTGATCTTGAAAGGGGAACGAACTGCCTACTGCTAATTTCACAAAGATCCCTGAGTTGTTTCACATAGGTTTTGAAGTTACGGTTAATAGTCGTTGAGTTTCCAGCTGTTCAGCCTTGTACTCTGCAAAACTTGTGGTTTAGATGACCCTTTTGACTATCTTGTACTGTAAGCCGGCTTTCGCGTGGATACCATGTTGTTACATCCATACGAAGACGTAGCCAGCTGATATGGACATAATAGAGGTCCATGAAGATTATTTATGCTTGAATTGGAAGGAAATACTAAGTCTCACTGATGATTATTTAAAGGTGAATTCTTTCTTATTATTAAATATTGTTTGTGGTTATAAGAATGTTATACTACCTAAGCTATGTTATTATTCATTAGCAGGGTTATTAATAACACAAACATGGATGGAGGATGATCTCAAGATGAGGAGGAAAACAATAAGATGGTTGATGGGAAACAAGCTTACAAGTGTTGATAAACAATCAAGCCATGTTGGAATCAATTGTTATTTATCAAGACATGGGGATAGGTGCCTCCACCAAGTCAAATGCACCATAGAAATCCTATTTTCGAATAGGTATGGCTTGTATGCCATATTGGGCCGAATCCATGATGTGTGGGTCGGTTTGTATCCATCTTTGTGTCCAATTAGGAGTCCTAGTCCAATAGGAATAGGGTGCTTGCGCAAGGGGTTCCTTTGTGGCCGCACCACCCCCTCTCTTATACCCCTCCTGCGAGTTGAGGTAGGGGAGACCAAGTTTAAGATAAACCCTAGCTATTCTAGATTGAACCATGTTCATCTGAAAGTTATCAACCACCATGTTCGTATCGATAGGGTGGTGTTACCATTGCAAAGCTGCGTGATATCTTGTTATTCCATCTGGGAATAAGGGGATACAGGACCACTCGTGATCTTTGATTGTGTGTGCAAGAGTGTGTAGTTGAGAATATCCAAAGGGATTGGTAGTTGTTGCATTGGCAACGAGGATCATCCAAGTGAGAGGTCTCAGTGTAGCACTAGTTATCACAAAATCCAGAAAACCACAAAAAGAGAGAGTTAGTTCATCGAGAAGATCGGGCCACCCCTTATCATATGGTATCAGACTTCCAGGTTGCCTCGGTGAGCAAATTTATCCCTAGTCTAGTTGTTTTTATTTCCTATCCAGAAAAAGCCACACAAAAATTTTAGGTCTAGTCATTGCCATAGCCTTAGATCACCATTGTCAAGTGTCTAGTTGCTGTCTTGTGTTTGATTTTCGTGTTCCTTTTTCTCCTTTTGTGTCTTATTTTGTTTCGAGTTAGGGTTAGGGTTCTTGAGTCTTTGAGTATTGCCTTTGGTGTCCACCGAAAATCTCCTCTAAATTGCAATCCGAGTAGTGGGCATAGTTGTTTTCGAGTTGGTTTTGATTTTCCTGCCGTGGCAGATTTTCTTACCAATTCGCTGCCGTGAACCTACCCTAGTTGCTATCCGATCTGCCCTCAAAGCGTGCCTTCCAAATCCAATCCGAGTGGTGGTAGAATTATTTGTTTTCGAGTTGGATTCGTGTTCCCTGCCGTGGCACAGAAAACAGCCATATCGCTGCCGCGCCCCACCCTACCCGCAGTCGGATTGGTTCCGTCTCACCCTTACCAAACGCCCCAAAACCACCGTGTCACGCTTACCATCCGCAGCACCCGCGCGCTGCCGCGGCACAAGTTTGCGCCGAAACGCTGCCGTGGCCTGCTTCCTGCCGTGCGTTACGCAGCTGCCGCGCGCCCACATCATCACCGCAAAATCCTTCACCGTGAGGCTGTTTTCCTTACCAATCGAGCCACAGCGCGCTGCCGCGGTAGCAAAATTAGCAGTTTCTCTGCCGTGGTACAAAATTCCTGCCGTGGGCAATTCTTGTAGTCTAGTTAGTTTTCGGTTTTATTTTTCTTTTCCACTTTCTTTAGGGTTTCAAGTCCGAACTTTGTGAGCCTTAGACACAGCCTTTCTACAGCAACAAATAGGTACCTTACCCATAAGAATAGCTATCTTTTGCTCGTTTTTCAGGCTGCTCTTTATCATACATTGTGTCACATTGTTCATAGCTTTGTTCTTACATCATAGTTGTGCTCCTAGTGTTGTTATTTGGCCAGTAAAAAGTATAAAAAAAAAAAAAGAGAAAAGAGAAAAGAGAAAAAGAATTGAGAAAAAGCAAAAGGCCTTGAGATACATTCATATATTTTGTGGAGCTATTTTCACTATTGCTATATTGACACACCTTTGAGCAATCTTGTGCCTGAATTTTATTTGAGCTTGGCTATTGTCTTTCTAGTGCATTGCAAAATCTCTACCACATATTTGCATTGCCACATTTGTCTCCATATTTGGTGTGTGTTTCCCTAGGTGTTCTTTTATCATCACAAGCAGCAAATAGGACTTGTATTTGGTGTTGTTAGGAATCCCAAGCCGAGCTCCACCATATTCCTTAGTTGTCTTTGTGATACTATTATATCCTGGGTATTCTCTTCTCACACTTGGTACACCTTTCATTGGAACTTGTGGTAAGTTGATCCTTTTCTCTCTTGGAACATCAAGTGAAGCCTCTTTGCTTGGTTTTGAGTGAGTTGTGAGAGAACACCACATCCCATTGATTTTTGTTTTCACTAACATAATGGGTGTTTTTAGTGTTGATGAGTATGTGCAGGTTTCTAAGGGAACTCAAGAAGTGATGAAAGATATACAAGCACAAATTTCATATGCCTCCGCAATGCTTCATAACATACATCATAGACTAGTTAATGGTGTTATAGTTGATGAGGAGCACTATACAAAGTTGAAGCAATTGAGACAAAGAGACAAATCCGTGGATGAATATTACAAAGAGATGATTACATTGCTACAAGCATCTCGGGTTCTAGAGGATCCACAGATCACAATGCAAAGGTTTTATTCCGGATTACTATTTTCCATTAGACCACATGTGAGGCGTGTTGGATATAGTACTTTGGATGAATTATTGCGACTAGCAAGGGAGGAAGAAAAGAGGATGGCCGAAGAGGATGCTATGGACCTAACAAGATTAATTTTACAATACAAACAAAAGTCTAGCATTACCACTAATGAAATAATATCTATTCCTAGTGTTGTTTCTTCTCATGTGCAGACTTTTGAAGAAAGGGAGCCCATAGTAACATCATCACCACCACCATTGGAGGAGCATGTCATTGTTCCTAGTATTGTTTCTTGTGATTTGCAGGTTACTTTTGAAGAAAGGGAGCCACAACAAGTAGAACCTGCATCACAACTTGAGGTAGATGAATTGGTGCCTATTAATTCTGAGGAGGATGTCATTGATAAAGGTACTAAATTCGTGTTACCCCTCTCATGTATTGATTTATGTGAACCTACAAAATTGCTAGTTGATTCTTGTGAGTTAACAAGCATACATAGTCCACCTACATGTGATGATATAATAAATTCGAAATTTAATCATGTGGTGTTGATTTCACATAAAGAAGTACTTGCTAAAATACCACCTAATGATATTGTGGATTACATCATGTTAAATGAATCAATTAGTGTGCAAAGTGCTATGGAAAAGATTGCTGAAATTTCTTATGTAAATTCTAGCAATTATGTTTCTTCTTTCACTTTTAACTTGATTGGTGATTATAACATGAGTGAAATTTTTATGGTGGATCACATATGCATAACTTGTGATAAAGTGGCCGAATTAGACAATGTTTTGCCTTGGGTACATAGGTTACAATTGTCTACATATGATCATGATTTTAAACATATGTTTGGTTTGCCACAATATTTGTCACATACATGTGCTATTAATTTGTTCTTCACTTATATTTGCAAAATGAGTTGCAATTTTCATGATGAAAATAATAAGCATGTTCCCACCTTTGAGTGTAAAAATAAACATGAATTTGATCATAGATCTTCTGTGAGAACACTTGAATTGATACTAAACAATAAGAATATAAACACATATGTTTCTCCTTTTGATCATGATTTATTGAGCTTCACTTATATTTGCAATTATGATTGCTATTATATGGAGTGCTATGACCATTATGTGATGTTTTCAAGCAAATTTCGTGGTCACATGAATTGGGCACAATTTTATGACATGATAACAACTAATGCACCAAATTATAAATATATGTATAGTGCATACACGTTGTTCTTTTTGTTTATTCCACTTTCAGCATACAACAAGCCGAGGACGTCTTGTCTTGAAGAAAGGGAGGATGATATGGACATAATAGAGGTCCATGAAGATTATTTATGCTTGAATTGGAAGGAAATACTAAGTCTCACTGATGATTATTTAAAGGTGAATTCTTTCTTATTATTAAATATTGTTTGTGGTTATAAGAATGTTATACTACCTAAGCTATGTTATTATTCATTAGCAGGGTTATTAATAACACAAACATGGATGGAGGATGATCTCAAGATGAGGAGGAAAACAATAAGATGGTTGATGGGAAACAAGCTTACAAGTGTTGATAAACAATCAAGCCATGTTGGAATCAATTGTTATTTATCAAGACATGGGGATAGGTGCCTCCACCAAGTCAAATGCACCATAGAAATCCTATTTTCGAATAGGTATGGCTTGTATGCCATATTGGGCCGAATCCATGATGTGTGGGTCGGTTTGTATCCATCTTTGTGTCCAATTAGGAGTCCTAGTCCAATAGGAATAGGGTGCTTGCGCAAGGGGTTCCTTTGTGGCCGCACCACCCCCTCTCTTATACCCCTCCTGCGAGTTGAGGTAGGGGAGACCAAGTTTAAGATAAACCCTAGCTATTCTAGATTGAACCATGTTCATCTGAAAGTTATCAACCACCATGTTCGTATCGATAGGGTGGTGTTACCATTGCAAAGCTGCGTGATATCTTGTTATTCCATCTGGGAATAAGGGGATACAGGACCACTCGTGATCTTTGATTGCGTGTGCAAGAGTGTGTAGTTGAGAATATCCAAAGGGATTGGTAGTTGTTGCATTGGCAACGAGGATCATCCAAGTGAGAGGTCTCAGTGTAGCACTAGTTATCACAAAATCCAGAAAACCACAAAAAGAGAGAGTTAGTTCATCGAGAAGATCGGGCCACCCCTTATCACCAGCCAAGCCCCGTCGGGTTTCATGACTGACTGCAATCGCAAGCGAACAAATCATGCCACTTTAATGCGAGTCACATCGAGCTTAAGTAAGAATAGCCAAGGAATTTGGACTTCTTTGTCCGGTTATAAGATTGTAGCCGTACTCGTTTGCAAGTAATCGGCCCTTATAACTCATAGGCATCATGGCCGGGTCTTTGAGTTTGTAACTGTGCTATTCAAGCGACCAGCCCCCAAGACCTAGATATACGCATCATACTGAGAGTACATAACCTGATAATAACCATCTCTTTTCTTGATAACCACCTCTTTACTTGATATGAAAAATCTAGGTCAGCAAGCCGCCTCGTTAAAAACCCGTCCAGTCCCCAAAGGTACCCTGGATAGGAAAAGAGTACGTCTGAAAACCTGCTGCCTATTACATCGTGCAATTCCACTTGCCAATATAATCTTTTTTAAGTATAATATGGACGTAGCTGAGCCACGTTCCATGGTCTATCTCTTTCTTGCATAGATGAAGTGGTATGTGCGGTGTCGTTAACTGTAGCCGACTCTTCCCTTGCATCTATCAAGTAATATGATCCATTATGCAGATTCCGGCTTATGATAAACGGTCCTTCCCATGGTGGTGATAATTTGTGCTTTCCTTCATTTGACTGTACCAGGCGCAGAACCAAGTCTCCTTCCTGGAATACCCGGGTTTTCACGCGCCGGCTATGATACCTCCGTAGATCTTGCTGATATATGGCTGATCTTTCCAGGGCTTGTTCTCTTTGCTCTTCTAACATATCTACGGCGTCCTGCCGGGTTTTTTCGTTCTCCACTTCGACGTAAGCTGATACTCGCGGTGAGTCGTGAATAATGTCACTCGGTAACACTGCCTCCGCACCATAGACCATGAAGAAAGGCGTCATCTGAGTGGATCTATTAGGTGTAGTGTTGATACCCCAAACCACAGAAGGGAGTTCTTCGACCCATGCACCAGCAGCCCTGACACAGGGAACTCGCAATCGTGGTTTTAACCCTGCGGAGCAATTCTTGGTTTGCTCTCTCCACTTGTCCATTGGCCTGCGGATGAGCCACCGATGCAACATCAAGCCGGATTCCATTGTTGCCACAGAACTTCTCCATCTCACCAAGGGACATGTTGGTTCCATTGTCGGTAATTATGCTGTGGGGATACCCGAACCGGTAGATAATCCTTTTCAGGAACTTGACTGCTGTAGCTGCTTCGCAATTAGTAACTGGCATAACCTCAACCCACTTGGTAAACTTATCAATAGCCACCAAAAGATGTGTCTTCTTGCATGGTGACATATGAAAGGGGCCAACCATGTCCATGCCCCAGACAGCGAACGGCCAAGTTAACGGGATGGTCCGTAACTCCATAGCCGGCACATGGGTTTGGCGAGCGTACCTTTGACATCCGTCACACCTTGCTACCAATCGTTCCACATCCGCTAGAGCCGTGAGCCAGAAAAATCCGTGTCGATAAGCTTTAGCCACAAGAGACCTTGTGGATGCATGATGTCCACAGTCGCCTTCATGGATTTCCTTGAGAATCTGTCGGCCTTCTTCTGGCGCTACGCAGCGCAAAAAGACTCCTGCTGCGCTTCTCTTGTATAATTCTCCATTGATGATAGAATATCCCTTTGCTCGCCTCAAAATTTGTCTTGCTAACACCTCCTGCTGTGGTAACTCGCCCCGCGACAGGTAGGCCAAAAACGGTTCTGTCCATTCGGGAACAGTACGTACTGCAGCCACAAGTCCTGAATCCGGGTCTTGGTTTGCCAATTCCTCCTCTGACTCGGTTTTAACCGATGGTCGCCATAATTCATCCAGGAAAACGTTAGGTGGAACCGGCTCTCTGCGCGAGCCGAGTCTAGCGAGCGCGTCGGCTGCCTCGTTCTTTCTTCTGTCTATATGCTCCACCTCATACCCGGAAAAACATCCTGCAACCCTATCAACTTCCCTGCGGTATGCTGCCATAGTTGCGTCCTTTCTATCCCAAGTTCCTGACACCTGCTGTACCACAAGATCCGAATCTCCGAAACACCGTATCCTTTTGATGTTCATCTCCTTAGCTGCCCTTAGGCCGTGCAATAGGGCCTCATACTCGGCCACGTTGTTGGAACAGTCAAAGTGGATTTGTAGTACGTAACTTAGTTTATCTCCTTTGGGTGACGTTAGCACCACCCCAGCTCTTGATCCCTCGTATTGCTTAGATCCATCGAAGTGCATGATCCATGACTCGGAATTTGGAACCGTTGTAGTCATGCCTGTATGTGTCCAGTCGTTAACGAAATCAATTAAAGCTTGAGATTTGATTACTGACCTGGGTTCGTAGTTGATGTGATAATCCCCCATCTCTATCGCCCATTTGGCTATTCTTCCCGTCGCGTCCGAGTTTCTGATGATATCCGACATTGGTATTGAACTAACCACTGTTATGGGGTGTTCTTGGAAGTACGGCTTCAATTTCCGGCTAGCCATAAAGACCCCAAACACCAGCTTTTGCCAATGTGGATAGCGCTGCTTTGCTTCTGATAATACCTCGCTGACATAATAAACCGGCCTCTGAACCGGGTAACCTTTCCCGTCCTCTTTACGCTCCACAACAACTACTGCGCTGATGGCTCGGGGGCCAGCTGCCACGTACAGCAACATAGGCTCTTTAGGACCCGGCGCCGCTAGTACTGGTGGTTCGGATAACTGCTTCTTTAGTGCCTCGAATGCCTCATCCGCCTCTTGATCCCACATGAATTTGTCTGATTTCCGCAAGAGCCGGTACAAGGGTATTGCCTTTTCTCCGAGTCTGGATATGAATCGGCTCAAGGCTGCTACGCAGCCCGTGAGCTTTTGAACATGCTTCAAATTTTCTGGTTTTTTCAGACCTTGGATGGCCTTGATTTTATCCGGGTTTGCTTCGATCCCTCTTTCGGAAACTATAAAGCCGAGTAATTTCCCGGCTGGAACTCCGAACACGCACTTTGTCGGGTTGAGCTTCATCTGGTACCTCCTCAAGTTTTTGAACGTCTCCTTTAGATCATCGATAAACGTCTCCGCCTTCCTGGTCTTGATGACCACATCATCCACATAGGCGTGGACGTTGCGTCCGATTTGGTCTTCGAAGCACTTTTGTGTAGAGGCCCCAGACCGGTAGGTCCAGAACCCCTCATATGCATTCATTCACGATCCCAGAAGAACCAGTCGTGAACAACATACGTAGTTGGCATACAGAATACATCATCCATTACACGAATATAGAGTCTTACATAAATGGTCACATGACCAAGTTCTTGATAACTGTCACGCAGGACAGACATTCAAAGTAAACACAGCGGAAGACGATAAGCATAGCGTAGTAGAACCCGAGTCACGCCTCATCCTACAGGCTGCTGACTGGGAGACGATCCTAACTCGCAGGGCCATCAGCGTAGAACTCCTCCTCATAGTACTCCTCCTGAGGTGGCTCCTCGTAGTCTGATAAGTAGATACCAGGGGCGAAACCAGATGAGTACATTTGAATGTACTCAACAAGACATCCTTTATTAGCTTACAATAATGCATACATGCTTATTTGGTGGAGTGGGTAGGCCATACATATGGTTCAGCTACCCATGACAGATAAAAGATTTGCCATGGTTGATTCTTCAAGTTTACCCCTTTGTAAACAAAATCATTTAAAATAATGTAGTTTTGCTCTCGTAGATATCACATATCTTGGAGGTTTTATAATTCTTTTGGAAAAGAAAGTTTTTCTTTTTCCGAAACTTTTAGTAATAGTTTCTTTCTCATCGGTATCTCACAGATACCAAGTCATTCCTCCATAGTACCTCTCAGGTACAAAAGCCTTCCTTCAAAACCTTTTTTTGAAAAGTTGACACAATACTAGCTACATGGCCATTCAACCGTCCATATCCGAGGACGCGGCTATCTCGAAATAGTTTTACTCTGCAGAGGGGTACACATTTCCACTAGATCCAGAGTCCGCCATGAAACAACCATGGACTGTTCCCAACCTATGAGAACATCAGATAACTGGTCTTGACTATCCACTCTGTACAAGCTAGTACATGTCTATCTCTTCAATTGGGGTTCCCCTCCCTGGCAAGACATGTCCCACACCGCCCAAACAGGAGACCCAACTGCTGCATCCGGAGGGAAAATTAATCCCACACTTTAGATGTCCCGTATACTCACTCCTAGCGACACTTCGGTTCGGAGGATCCAATCCCCTATAGCCTTTGAGATAGCACATATACTAACCATAACAAGTTTTTAATCAAGCCCCTACCCATATTGGGGTAAAGTGGCAGTACGATAATGGTTGTCCAGCGAAGACTAGGTTATGTGTCTTTTGTAAACATTTCTCATAAAATTTCCCATCATAACAACTCTTCCGGTAGACAGGGTCTCACCCTTCATCCGGGGTTTTCCTTCCATAAGGTAATTGTTTACAAAAACACATTTTATTTAGTTCATTTAAGAACTCAAGTTTTAAGTGGGTGTATGGTATTTATATACCATTTATTGTCTAAGGGCTTGGTAATACCAAGTTGACTATTATTATGATTCCTTATACTAGTAATATTAATAGTAGTAGTAGGATTCACACAAAAGTAGTTTTGAAGGTATAGTTTTGTAAAAACTTCAGAAGTGAAAAGCATGCATGATAGATAATGATAAGTATTTATACAGCAAGCATTAGGATGGCTTGCCTTGGTACAAGTGATGGTCCTGATCCTGAAAGTAACAGGAGTTGCAATACCCTTCTTCAGCAAATCCTTCCTCCTCGTTTTCTAACGTCGTAAAAAGAAATAAAGACACACTTTCAGAACCAAACAAGACAAACAATGCTACAAGTAATACATACAGCAAGAAATCAAGAAGTACCATCCAAAGTTCTCAATTTTTTTCCCTTAAGGAAAATTGGCATAAAAACTATAGTTTGGAAAAATCTGCTTTTTCCTAGTGCTTATGTGTGGCCAAAACAATGATTCTTAGTTAAGAACACTATGGACCAGTGGGGTAAAGCACATGTTACTAGACAGTAGGGTGTCACATAAAACACATTTTGATGTCTAAAAATTCCCACAACAATCTCTATGGCTAGCACCCATAATTTGCTAAATTACTCAAGTGGTGAAATAAGCTCATGACAACAAGTCAAACCTATTTTCCACCATGAGGCAAACATACCAGTGGGTGTTCCACTAGCAAATATGCTCACCAAGAGGTTAATAAGCCTCTGGTCACTTTTATAAAAGTGCTCAAAACAAACAAACAAGCACCCAAAAACTCCTACTCATACTAGTAGAAAATTTAGGAAAACTACTAGACTAGTTTAGGCTGTACTAGCTAATTTTATGCTCAAGTGTGCAAGCTAGCAGAGGCAAAATATACCTCCAACCTGTACCATAAATGCTACTGGATCTCACAAAAATCTCATAAAAACCTAGCTAGGAAACAAGGAAAAATATGCTTAAAATGCTACACATGTGAGGAGATTTATTCCTAGTCACCCAAGTGCTACTCATGCTTTTGTGCTACTTAAGAGGAAATCTATCAGAGGTGAAAACCCTAAGGAAATACTGCCACAAGTACTTTTCATCCTCTGGTTTTCAACACCAAAGAGTCATATTTTTCCCTAGTGGAAAACAAGACAAAAAGCATACATGAATATCCTAGTGTGAAATCTAGTCCTTAAGCATTTCTATTTTAAACCTATTTCAAACACAAGCACCAAGCATCCAGAGGTGCTATGACCAAAAGAACAGTACCTAAATGGTACTGGTTTCATGAGAATTAATCTAGCAACAAGCCTAAAAATCATTTAAAGATCTACTCAAAACATACATAAAAATCTAGCTATTAGCAAGACCTATGCATGGAAAAATAGTTCTAAAATGCTACCATTCAAACCATTTATTCCAACATGTTCATATAACTTGTAAGCATCATAACCACAATGGAAAACAACATCACAAGCAAGAACACATCATTTGCACCTCACAATATCAACATAAAAAGCAAGATCTAGAATTAAAATTTAGACAGAAAGTAACCAAAACTTGTTCTGTCTCTCTAAATTTTTCTGTGGCTCCAAAAAGTAAATCCTTCTAGTATGTGATAGTCCTTATCACTACAAAGCCTCTCCAACTTGCCTTACTCAAAAATAATGTTCCAAACTCTCTCTAAAAATCATGGAATAGCCCACTAATGTTTTACCAAAATGGATGGCATTTCCAAATGGTAACTCACCTTGGTGCAAACTAAAATTCTACTGGTAGGTATTGGAATGGGCTTTCCAAAACAGTTGAGTTTGCTCAAACATGTTTTGCATTTTTGAAGTTCTATTCATTTCAATTTTTAGGGTACTGTCTGGCATATGATTTATAGAAAAATAATAAAAACTCAAAACATGGTTCTGCCAGTGGGAGATGGTTGATATTTTGTATGGCTACGAGTACAAAAATTAGCAAGGTAGAATAAAAATGTTTGCTACCTTTTCCAAGCCTAAAGCTAACACCTATATTTACTGCCAGAAAAATTGTATTAATGAATCTAACAGAAAAATGCTAGATGGGCCAGATCTGGCGCGCCTGGCCCAACTAACGCGAGGCGCAGCCCGCCTGCGCGCGCGCGCGCGCGAATCGGTAGGTTCAAAGGGGACCGTCGATTCGCAGATCGACGGCTCACCCGCTCTCTTCCTCCCCGCGCCTCTCTTCTCTCTCTCTCTCTCTCTCTGAACCCGGACGAACACCTAGCGAATCCTCGCGGTAGCTCACCTAGGGCTCGAGTAACGTGGAGGGGTGGTGCAGGCGTGGAAGAGGGTGGCCTGGGCGTTGCTGTGGCGCGGGTACGGGCGATGGCGACGCGTGGGCACGGCGGCGGCTCGACGTCGATCTGCGGCTGCTCCGAGGACGGCGGCGCGGATCCTGCAAGCGAGAGGGGGCAGGAGGATGTCAGGGGGGTAGGCTTGATCCAGGGGGTTGCAAAGGAGGTGAAAAGGGGTCGGGAGAGGCAGTGGTCGCGGTTGCCACCTCGAGCTCGATCTGCTCGGGTCTGCGACTGGGCGCGGCTCGCCTCGCTCGCACAGAGCGAACGAGCAAACGAGAGATCGATGGGGTGGGTGAGTGTGGCGAGGTGAGTGCTGTGGCGAGAGAGAATGGACACTAGGGCTATGTAGGCACGAGGCCAAGGTGGGGGTGCTCGGGTGGCAATGGCATGGGCATGCCTTGCCCTTTGGGGTTTCTCCACGGGTGGCCTCGCTTCCAATAGGTGCCTTGGGGTCAAACCAGTACAAAAGAGTGAGCCAAGCCACAGCAAGGGCCAAGGGATGGGTAAAAGCAAGAAATAACACTATTTCAACCACTATTGTGACATCACTACATAGTCAAATGCCACATCAGTTTTCTCCCTCCCTGGTCAGCCAAAGGAGGATTCAATGCCACCTTCTAGAAGCCTAGTATCCTGGTTTTCGAATTGGCAAAGTGGCTATGCTTGGATCAGTACACACAAGATCAATCATCAAGTTTAAAAGTGTATTCACTGTTCTGTCAGAGAAATTCAGTTAGGCAGTTTTCTGAATTTTTCTAAGTGCTGGAAAAAGCAGACAGAGATAGCAAAAGTTGGGCTTGTTTTCACCAAGCAAACAAACTCTAAAATGAGTGATTTAAAATGCTAATCAGAGAGCAACTATCCAAGTTTCATAACCAACCATTTGATTTGAAAAAGGATAGGTTTATGGCTCTGAAAATAAATGGCAAAGTAAGTACATTCCCTGTTTTTTAAAATGTCGAACTTTCTGTCTTAACAAGATGGCTCAAAAACCATCATGGCATTGTGTGCTAAAAATCTTTGTAGGTTTTTCCAAGAGTGTAGTTTTGTTGTACTCATTACAGAGAGTAGTTTTGATCAAAGAAAATCCATAATTGGATAATCCTTGTGATGGAAAACATGGGTTGAAAACAGCTACTTGGCTGTTTTTCAGGGCAAAAATTATATTGGAAAATCTAATGAAATCTTTTCCAATTAATCTTATTTCAAGTTCAAGTTGATTCCTAATCATTAATAACACACTTTCAAGTTGAAACAAAGGGTCACCTCAAGTCTTGAAAAATAATCTCTTAAGAATCCTTAGTGGAAAACATAGGAAACAAATATAAAACAATGTGTTTCTTAGGAGAAAAACTCCTCAAGTGAGTGAAAAGAAACACACCACTAATATTGCATAGATAAACATTTCTACACAAACATGTTGTCCACTTAATTGCATTACAAAAGTCTTAAGAGGCTTGCTAAATTAATATAATACAAGTGCTTAAAAATAGGGATGTGACAAATCTCCCCCCTTAAAAGAATCTCGTCCCGAGATTCGCGGGTCTAGGCTTTAAGAAAATCAGGGAACTCCTTCCTGATATCATCCTCACGCTCCCAGGTAGCTTCTTCCTCAGAGTGATTGGTCCACTGAATCTTAAGGAATTTTATAGCACGCCTCCTGGTAGCACGCACAATTTCCTCGAGAACCCGCAGGGGTCTATCACGATAAGTCAAATCATCATTTATGTCAATGGTCCTGAAATCCACGTCTTGATACGAGAGATCCTTCTCCGGTACTTGCAGACATTTTCGGAGCAATGACACATGGAAAACATTGTGAAACGCAGATAGCTCCTCAGGTAATTCTAACTGATAAGAAACTTCGCCACGACGTGCCAAGATCTTAAAAGGGCCAATATACCTGGGGGCCAGCTTTCCTTTGACATGGAAACGCTGCATCCCTTTGAGTGGCGTAACACGAAGGTACACGAAATCTCCAATGCTGAAAAAGACATCACGACGCTTCGTATCAGCATAACTCTTCTGACGAGATTGAGCTGTCTTTAAACGTTCCCGAATAAGTTGGACTTGCTCCTCTGCAGCCTTCAAAGTGTCCACACCAAAAACCTGACTGTCTCCAGTCTCCGTCCAATTTAAAGGTGTACGACATTTACGTCCATACAGAGCTTCAAAAGGGGCCATTTGCAAGCTAGACTGATAACTATTGTTGTAAGAAAACTCTGCGAAGGGCAGACAGTCTTCCCATTTAATTCCATAGGACAACACACAAGCACGGAGCATGTCTTCCAGAATTTGGTTCACACGCTCTGTTTGTCCATCAGTCTGCGGGTGATATGCTGTGCTAAAAGCTAGTTTGGTTCCCAAACTCTCGTGCAACTTCTTCCAAAATCTAGATGTGAACTGTGTACCTCGATCAGATACAATCCTGCTTGGGACTCTGTGTAGGCTGACAATCCGAGAAATGTAAAGATCAGCAAGCTGGTCTCCACGATAGGTGGTCCGGACGGGAATAAAGTGAGCAACTTTCGTGAGCCTGTCCACGACAACCCATATAGAATCATTTCCTCGACTGGACCTAGGAAGTCCAGTGATGAAGTCCATTCCCACTTCATCCCATTTCCAAACAGGCACCTGCAATGGTTGGAGCAATCCAGCGGGACGCTGGTGCCCAGCTTTAACTTGCTGGCAGACATGGCACTTGGCTACAAATGAAGCAATCTCTCGCTTCATTCCATGCCACCAGAATCTCTCTTTCAGGTCTTGATACATCTTTGTTCCTCCAGGATGTATTGAATACATGGTCTCATGAGCTTCGACCATGATGGTCTGCTTGAGATCAGATTCAGAGGGAACACAAATACGGCCTTCATACCATAATCCCCCATCAGCATCGATGGTAAACCCAGCAACCTTTTCCTTCTCCATGCGGGCCTTAATCCCATCAATACTTTTCTGGCCTTTCTGCGCTTCTTTGATTTGGTCAACCAGGGTTGGTTTAAGTTCTATGGCGTCTAACATGCCATAGCTGACCACTTCAATGCCAAGCTGGTCCAGCTCTTTCCACAACTCGGGTTGCCTTACTAGGATCATAGCATTTAGAGAGGCCGGCTCTCGACTAAGAGCATCTGCAACCACATTTGCCTTTCCCGGGTGATAATGAATACTCATATCATAATCTTTAATGAGCTCAATCCAGCGGCGCTGCCTCATGTTGAGCTCACGTTGAGTAAAGATATACTTTAAACTCTTATGATCCGTGTAGATTTCCACTCGCCTTCCCATAAGAAAGTGCCGCCATGTCTTGAGAGCATGAACAACGGCAGCAAGCTCTAAGTCATGAGTGGGATAATTCAATTCGTGGGGTCTCAACTGGCGGGATATGAAGGATATCACCTTCCCTTCTTGCATAAGCACGCTTCCAAGACCAAGTTTAGAAGCGTCACAATATACGTCGAAATTCTTGGTGACATCTGGCATTATAAGGATAGGGGCAGACACCAGTCGGTGCTTCAACTCATTGAAACTTTCTTCACACTTGTCCGTCCATAGGAACTTGCTATCCTTCTTGAGCAACTGGGTGAGGGGTCTGGCTATACTCGAGAATCCCTGAACAAACTTGCGGTAATATCCTGCCAAACCTAGAAAGGATCTGACTTCAGTCTGGTTGGTCGGAGCAGCACGCTTCTCCACAGACTGAACTAGAGCAGGGTCAACAGATATTCCTCCCGCAGATACTACATGTCCAAGAAATCCGACTTCTGTCAACCAGAATTGACATTTACTAAACTTAGCATACAACTGATGCTCACGAAGTGTTCCGAGCACAAGTCTCAGATGTTCTTCGTGTTCTTCCTCACTCCTCGAATAAATGAGAATGTCGTCAATAAAGACCACGACAAACTTGTCCAGAAAATCCATGAATACCTTATTCATGAGATTCATGAAATAGGCAGGGGCATTGGTTAGACCAAAGGACATTACGGTGTATTCATACAG
This sequence comes from Alopecurus myosuroides, assembly GCA_028641055.1. Classification (NCBI taxonomy): domain Eukaryota; kingdom Viridiplantae; phylum Streptophyta; class Magnoliopsida; order Poales; family Poaceae; genus Alopecurus; species Alopecurus myosuroides. Next base: position 116,833,584 of record CM054063.1, on the reverse strand, counting down.
CCCGTAACGAGTGGTGAAGGCAGTCTTTGGAATATCAGTATCACGGACCTTCAATTGGTGATAACCAGTCCGAAGGTCAATCTTAGAGAAGATTACAGCCCCATTCAGCTGGTCAAACAGGTCTTCAATTTTGGGCAACGGGTATTTGTTCTTGATGATAACATCATTAAGCTTGCGGTAGTCCACACATAAACGAGTGGTACCGTCCCGTTTTCCCACAAAAATGATCGGAGATCCCCATGGCGATGCACTAGGGCGAATCAATCCCTTCCTTAACATGTCCTCCAGCTGAGTCTTCAACTCATCTAATTCCTTCGGGTTCATCCGATACGGCTTCTGTGCTATGGGTCCAGTTCCGGGCACTAACTCGATCACAAACTCGATATCCCGATCAGGGGGCATACCGGGTAATTCTTCAGGAAAAACATCCGGGTATTCGCAAACTACCGGGACTTCCTCAAGGACAGGGTGGACTACTCCGGTGTGGCAGTGAACTTGTGACGAGGGTCGAGTTGCAGTGTACGCAACCTTTTCCCCATCCTCTGAGATCATTTCAATAGATTTCTTAGTGCAATCGATAACTCCCTTATACTTGGCCATCCAGTTCATACCGAGTACCACTTCTATCCCTTTGGATCCCAGCACTATAAGATCAGCATGAAAAGTTTTCCCTTGAATTTCTATTGGTACCTCATTGCAGATTAGGTTGGCTTTAGTACTATCCCCAGGTATTTGTACTAACATAGGGTTGTGCATACGGGAATGCTTCATACCACTTTTCTCAGCAAACGGTTTAGTGACAAAGGAATGTGATGCACCAGAATCAAACAGTACTGCGGCTGGTTCCGAGTTGACAGGAAACATACCCATCACCATGTCTGGTGCCTCCTGAGCTTCCGCAGCATTGATATGGTTCAGGTGTCCCTTCATCCTATTCTGTCGTCCAGTGGAAGGACCATGGTTCATCTTGGCTGCAGCAGGCTGGGCTGGAGCAGTAGCTTTGTTGGGGCACTCACGAGCGAAGTGGCCCTCCTTTCCACAGGCAAAGCAACCTCCAGAAGGCTTTGAGCTTGGGTTTGGCTTGGGAGCATTGTTGGTGTGGTTCCCATTTCCTCCATTGTTGTTTCCATAGCGGTTTCCATGATTATTCCCAGAGTGATTTCCATGGTTACCACCATAGCTGTTTCCTCCGTACCTTGGTGCATACGGTGCAGGGTGATTGTAGTTGTTGGGCCTTGGTGCATAGTTGTGGCTGGGGCGGGGTGCATAAGCAGGCGCCTTGTGGGTTGGTGGCCTCGCATACGGAGTGTTGCGAGTCCTCTGAGCACTAGGTCCTCCATGAGCAGTCATCTTCCTCTTGCGGTTATCATCAGCAGATTTCCGCTTGTGCTCCAGCACCATAGCGGCATTAGCAAGGGTCTCCATATCCTGGAATGGAACCACTACTAGAGAGCACTGGAGCTCATCATCCAGCCCATTTAAGAACCTCTCCTTCTTCTTAGCATCAGTATTAATATCATCTTGTGCATACCGGGATAGAGTAGTGAAATTCTCCCAGTACTCAGACACCGGCATACTTCCTTGTTTCAGATTCAGAAACTTCTCCCGCATAAGTGCCATCATTCCTTGGGGAATGTGATACTTGCGGAACCTTGCAGAGAATTCCTCCCAGGTGAACACGTGACCAGCAGCAACAGTCTCACGTGTAGTTTCCCACCAAGTCCTGGCAGGACCAGCGAGAAAATGGGAGGCCAACAGGACCTTATCATTCTCCTCAACTGAAGCGACCTCCAGTTTGTTTGCAATGGTGCGGAGCCAGTCGTCAGCATCGAGAGGCTCCACAATCCTTGTGAAAACTGGGGGGTTGGTGTGCTGAAAGTCTCTCAGCCTCGAGCGAGCACCATTGCCATTGCCATTGCCATTATTGTTGGCGGCAGCAGCTAGTTGTTGCAGAGCGGTAATGGTAGCTGCACTCTCATCTCGGCTGGCCTGGCGATCTTCCATCAGCAGGGCCAACAGCGCCTCCACTGTGGGTGGTGGTGGCGGTGGGGGTTCGCGACGGGGTGCCATGCTGAAGTGAAAAATGTGTAAGTCTTAAGAAATAAATTCTTGTTTTTGAAAACCCAGTACCATAATATTTAAACAAAAGGAATACTAGCGATAAGTTTCAAAAACAAGAGCGGAGCAGTCGCAAACTTGAATGAAATGAACGCAAGGTAGTGACAATCAACAGAAAACCAAGCCAAACATTTCATTCATCACCATAATTAAACAGAGTTTCTTACAATACACACACACATCACAAGCCATATCATACAAGGAAGGCTTCATCGAGCTACAGGGGGTGCGATTGGTGGGGTCATCGCAAGGCTATTACTAGCAAACCATCTAGCAAAGCGATCTAGCATACCTAACTAGTATCTAGACCAGCACCATGTGCTAAGGGTGAGAAGGCAGCGACTACACAGAGTCGTCGCTGTCCCCAACGTCGAAGATACGCTCCTCAGGGTCCTCCTCCTCCTCGTCAAGCAGGTCATCATCATCCTGCTCGCTAGCCTCGCTCATATCCATCCCCTCTAAGTCGGAGGGAACGTCCTCAATAGGCAGAAGATCCTCAATCTCCCTGTGGAGCTCTGCGGCCTCCTCCTCAAGCTCCTCCACGGCAGCGTCTCTCGTGGCTATGTCGTCACGAGCTATCTGAAGCCTGCCTCGCAGAACGGCGTTAGCCCCCTCCAGGGCCGTCAGTCTAGTGGTGAGGCGTGCACGACCAAGGTGATAAGGGGTGGCCCAATCTTCTCAGTGAACTCACAGATAACTTCTGTATTGATAACTAGTGCGCCACTAAGAACTCTCCGGCTGATCCCTGAAGCCAATGCAACAGATAGCAACCCAATGGATATTCTTAACTCCACACTCTTGCACAAGTAATCCACCGACTACAAGTGGTCCTGTACCGTCTTATTCCCAGTGGAACAGCAGGTAACACGTAAAGTTTGCAGATGAACTTCCAGTATGAAAGGCTAACAAGCAGTTTCAACTAGAGGTTATGGGGTTTGTTTGATTCAATCGTAGTCTACCTCAACCACACGCAGGTGGGACACATATATAGGTGGAGGGGTGCGGCCACAAGGCTCCCTTGCGCAAGCCATCCCTCCCCTACTAGGACTAGGACTCCTACTAGGACTAGGACTCACATATATGGATACAAACCGATTCCATACACAACGAATTCGGCCACATTGGTATGGAAACCAAACCTAACACTACTAGAATTGCTATGGCGCATTGATCTTCCATGTGGGCGCCCTCCTCTTGCATTTGTCCATGTATGAGTGTGGAATAACATAATAGCATTGTTTTCCACACTTAGTGCATTTGATCTTGTGGAGGCACCATCCCCTTATCATGATAACAATTGTTATTTGTTGTTTTCACCATGCTAGCACTTGTTTTCCATCTCCTCTTGAAGTCCATGCTCATCCTTGTGTAGCTCCCCTCCATGATCTCCATTCATGTTTGTGTTATCAACAAACCTAAGAATACATAAATGCAAAGATTTAGGTAGTATAAAGCTCTCACAATTATGAACATTGTATTCAAGTAGGAGTGAATTCACCTGTTGTTGTAATAGCTTGGTTCTTGATCTTGTCATTGGACCAATTCTAACTTCATTAGCTTTGATAGGAGGATCTTCATGTTCAACAATAGGTGAAGAGCTAGGGATGTCCTCATCATCCTCCCCCTCTTGAAAAGGCATCGACCTCGATGCTAAATCATCTCCATGGTAAGGTGTCAAGTCAGCCACATTAAAAGAATTACTAACACCAAACTCATCAATTGGGAGGTCAATCTTGTATGCATTATCATTGATCCTTGAAATAACTTTGTAAGGACCAGCTCCTCTAGGAATCAACTTGGACTTTCTTAATGTGGGAAATCTATCTTTTCTAAAGTGTACCCACACCATGTCTCCTGGCCGAAATATAAGCTCCTTCCTCTTCTTGTTTACTATTTCAGCCACATGTTTTCCTTTCTTCTCAATGGCCTCTTTTGTTTTCTCATGAATCTTCTTCACAAAATCAGCCCTCTTTGAAGCCTCCATATTAACTCTCTCATGTAAAGGAAGTGGTAATAAATCAAGAGGAGTAATAGGCTTGAAGCCATACACCACCTCAAAAGGACATAATTGAGTAGTTGAATGCACAGCTCTATTGTAAGCAAATTCCACATGGGGCAAACACTCCTCCCACTCCTTCAAATTCTTCTTGATCATACCTCTTAGCAATGTGGACAATGTTCTATTAACCACCTCAGTTTGTCCATCAGTTTGGGGGTGGCAAGTAGTGGAAAATAATAGCTTAGTGCCAATCTTACCCCAAAGTGTCTTCCAAAAGTAACTCATGAACTTGACATCTCTATCTGAAACTATAGTCCTTGGAACTCCATGCAATCTCACAATCTCTCTAAAGAACAAATTGGCAATGTGAGACGCATCATCACTCTTGTGGCATGGAATAAAATGAGCCATCTTTGAAAATCTATCCACAACCACAAAGATAGAATCATATCCTCTTTTAGTCCTTGGTAATCACAACACAAAATCCATACTAATATCTTCCCATGGTGTACTTGGTGATGGCAATGGTGTATATAATCCATGGGGCTTCAATTTTGATTTGGATTTGTTGCAAGTAATGCATCTTTGCACCAATCTATACACATCTCTTCTCATATGTGCCCAATAGAAATTCTCTGCCAACATCAACAATGTTTTCTCTCTTCCAAAGTGTCCCATCAATCCTCCACTATGAGATTCCTGGATCAAAAATAAACGCAAAGAACACTCGGGAATACACAATTTGTTAGCTCTAAACAAGTATCCATCATGTATATGAAATTTGTCCCATGCTTTAGTATTAACACATTTATTAAATGGCATGGAAAATTCATTATCTTCATCATATAAATCTCTAATACCCTCCAAACCCGAAACCTTGATTTCTAAATTTGAGAGTAACATATTTTTCCTTGACAAAGCATCAGCAACTACATTATCCAATCCCTTTTTATGTTTTATGATGTATGGAAAAGATTCAATGAACTCAACCCACTTAGCATGTCTCTTATTCAAATTATTTTGGCACTTTAGAAATTTCAATGCTTCATGATCACTATGAATAATAAATTCTTTAGGCCACAAATAATGTTTCCATACTTCTAGAACTCTCACAAGTGCATATAATTCCTTATCATAAACAGAATAATTCAATTGTGCACCATTCAATTTTTCAGAAAAATAAGCAATAGGTTTCTTTTCTTGCATGAGCACACCTCCAATACCTATGCCACTAGCATCACACTCAATCTCAAATTGTTTATCAAAATTTGGAAGCATAAGTAATGGGGCCGAAATCAACTTCTCTTTCAAAGTATCAAAAGCAATGTCTTGAGAAACACCCCATTCAAAATTAACACCCTTTTTGATACGGGCATCTATTGGTTAGCACGCTAGGACAATAAACTACGATGTATAATGTCTAAGGCCTGCGAGCCGCATGTGTTGGCCGAGCCTTCTAAATGGGCCGGTTTGTATCCAGTTTGAGTCCAACTAGGTTTAGCTTCAAGTCAGTTTTGGTTGGGGTTTGTCCAACCGACTAGGGGTTGGCCTCTTATATAAAGAGAGCCAAGGCCTAGCGTTTGAGGAAGTTGAAAATTATGTAGAACTAAAAGTTCCAGGTTACCACCGTCCCTAGGGGATCGGCGTGTAGGCGGCGTCTCGGACGTTCGTCAGTTATCTTTGAAAATAAAGGTGCGAGTGTTCTTGGATCTGCCAAGGGAGTTCGTTCGTGGCTAGGGGGCTCTTGGATCTGCCTAGAGTTGTCTAGCTTGGCGTGAAATAAAGGTGCGAGTGTTCTTGGATCTGCCAAGGGGGTTTGTGCGTTTCTCGCCTAAATCTATCCATGTTCTTCAGGTTACGTGTATCGCTCACGTGATTAGGAGAATAGTTATCTCGGTGGTTCTTGCGGTGAAAGATCGGGCAAACGACTACATCACTTTTTAGTTAGATCATTTAAAGGGGCAGCAATTGTACTAAAATTAGGCACAAATCTTCTATAGAAACTAGCAAGCCCATTAAAACTTCTAACTTGACTCACATTAGTGGGAATTGGCCAATTTCGAATAGCTTCAATTTTAGATTGATCAACCTCAATTCCATGCTTAGAAACAACATAACCAAGAAATATAACCTTATCTTTGCAAAAAGTGCACTTCTCAAGATTACCATATAATTTATTAGTTCTTAGCACTTGCAAAACTTGTCTAATATGATCCATCTGGTCATGTTCATTGTGGCTATATATGAGAATATCATCAAAATAAACTACCACAAATCTACCAATAAAGTCTCTCAAAATATGGTTCATTAATCTCATGAAAGTACTAGGTGCATTAGTTAAACCAAAGGGCATTACTAACCACTCATATAAACCAAATTTTGTCTTAAAAGCAGTTTTCCATTCATCTCCCTCTTTCATTCTTATTTGATGGTATCCACTACGCAAATCAATTTTAGAGAAAAGAGTAGCACCACTTAATTCATCTAACATGTCATCTAAACGTGGTATAGGATGACGATAACGAATAGTGATGTTATTAATTGCTCTACAATCTACACACATGCGCCAAGTACCATCTTTCTTAGGAACCAAAATAACGGGAACGGCACAAGGAGATAAACTAACCCGAATATAACCTTTGTCCAATAGTTCTTGTACTTGCTTTTGGATCTCCTTTGTTTCTTGTGGATTGGTTCTATAAGGGGCTCGGTTTGGGAGAGATGCTCCCGGGATCAAATCAATTTGATGTTCAATTCCTCTCAATGGTGGCAATCCCGAGGGCAGATCTTGTGGAAAAACATCCTCAAAGTCCTGCAAAACATTAGAAACACCAAGAGGAATAGGGGTCATGTCATTAGAAACCAAAATCTCTCCCTTGTGAATAAGCACAATAGGGACTAATGAAGGATCATCCTTAAATTCCCTCAAATCCTCTTTAGTGGCTAACATGCATAATAGGTTCTCTCTCTTTTTACCACTCGAATTGGTTTTGCTATCACTCCCCATGGCTTGTATTTTTGGTGTTCCCTCATCCCTCTCTCTCTCTTTTTCCTCTTTCATAGCAACTTTGGATTGGGACTCATTTATAATTTGTTGTGGAGTCATAGGCCTCAAGATAATAGTCCTCCCATGATGGTTCAACTCATAAGTATTAGCTCTTCCTTCATGCTTCACACTTCTATCAAATTGCCAAGGTCTTCCCAATAATAGGTGACACACTGTCATAGGAACCACATCAAACTCAGTAGCATCCTTATAAGGTCCAATTTGAAACTCCACTCTCACCATATGAGATACCTTCATTTGTCCAGTGCTACTCAACCATTGTATATGATAAGGGCTCGGATGTGGTAAGTATTTTAGGTTCAACTTGGCACATAAATCCTTGCTTGCCAAATTTCTACAACTCCCTCCATCAATAATGACTTTGCAAGCCATGTTGGGACCAATAACAGCCTTTGTTTGGAACAAATTGCACCTTTGATTTTCAGGGCTAGGCACCACACTCAATGAATTTTGGGTGCAAACAATAGAAGGCATAGTAGTAGCATAAGCATCCAAAGGAGAATCACTCAAATATCCATCATCATCATCAAGATCATTGGGATCAACATCATCACCTGTCTCATATTCATTGTTCTCATTGATAATCATCACTTTTGAATTTGGACAATCCTTCTTGAAGTGCCCTTTTCCTCCACATGTGTGGCATGTAATATCTCTATTCCTTGTAGTAGGAGCACTAGAACCCGAAGCACTTGCTGTTGGTTGTGGTGTTTTCCTTGTATTAGCCACACTAGGCTCGGATTTGGAGGATGTAGCACCTCGAAAATTTGATGATGGAGGTGGTGGTGTTAGAGTACTAGGAGTAATAGATGATCTCACAGGAAATCTACTCTTTGTTCTAGCCAAATTTTGTGCTTCCTCCAATAGATGTGATTCGGCCTCTCTAGCATGGTGTAAGAGATCATGCATATTAGTGTATTGATAATGCCTCACAATGCCCTTGATTCTATAATGTAATCCTGAAAGAAATCTTTGCATTGTTTGCTCCTCTTGTTCTTCCACACGGCCTCTTTGCATGATCATCTCCATCTCTTGATAATAAGCATCAACTGTCTTGGTACCTTGCTTCAATTGTTGTAGCTTGTCAAATTGTTGCCTTATGTAATTGGGAGGTACAAATCTTTCCCTCATGAGCCTCTTCATGGTGTTCCAAGTAGCAATGGGTAACTCACCATCATTATGCCTCTTTCTCACTAAATTGTCCCATCATCTAAGAGCATATCCATCAAACTCAGAAGATGCCAACTTGATCTTTCTATCCTCATTATAATCATGCAATCTCCATAGCTTCTCAATTTTCAACTCCCATAGCAAAAATTCTTCCACATCCATAGTATCAAAGCTGAAAGATGGAATAGAAAATTTTGGTTTACCCAAGATATCTTCTCTATTGTCATTAGCATTGAGCAAAGGAACACGCCTAGCACGGCCTTGAAAACCTCCTCTTCCTCTTTCTCCTCTAGCTCCACGGCCAAAATTAAGCTCTTCTCCATTATTGGCATCACTATGGATACTAGCATTGTCATCATCAATAGGTGGCAACCGAGCTTGAAGCAAAGTTTGAAGATCATTCATATTGTTGTTGATAGCATCAATAGCATCTTGCATTGTTCTCAATTGAGCACTATTGGTTTCGGCCAATTTATTGTTGCTTTCCACATTCTTCTTCACATCATCAACTAACTCATAAACAGGATCAACAGCTTCATTCACATATTTCTTGTAATGTTCCTCATTGTCATCCAATTTCTTTGTCAACACATCCCTTAATGCCTCATACTCCCTCCAATTCACTCCCTCGGATTGATCCTTCTTTTGCTGCACAAGATCACTACTAGAAAGATCCATTAGAGGTTAGTGAAAATAAAACAAGTATAGGTTGTGGTGCCTCTCACAACTCACTCAAGAATCTAGCAAAACAATAGGATATCTTACCACTCCAAAGTGAATAGAGATACTTACCACAAGTAGAGGCAATTAAAGTGCTTTGGTGTGAAGAAAAGAATACCCAGGTTTTTAACTCTCACAATGGCAAACAAGGTTATTTAGTGGGGCTTGGTATGGATACCTAAGAATCACCAAAGTAACAATCCTATTTGCTGTCTTAGTGAAGATATAAAATACCCAAGGAAACTCACACAATGGAGACAAATGTGGCAAAGCAATATGTGGATGGAAATTTGCAATGCACTAGAAAGTCACTAGCTAGGCTCTTAATTGACAGGCACAAGATTGCTCAATGAAAAACCAAGTGTCACAATGGCAAGCTCAACTAGTAAACAATAGCAATGATATGGCCTTTTTGCACTTTCTCTTTTCTCTTTTCTCTTTTCTCTTTTTTTTTATACTTTTTGCTTTTTCTATTTTTTTGAATTTTTCAATGGCCTTACACTAAGCTAGGAGCAACAATGAACCAAACACAAGTGAACACAATGGTGGTGATGAAATATGAGCAGCCTGTCAGAGCACAAAATAGCTATACTTGTGGGAAAGTTCCTATTTGAATGCTGTAGAAAGGTTGTGGCTAAGGTTCACAAGGTATGGAGGTGATGGTCCTAGTGATGAAAAACAGGAAATAAAAGAGAACACAAAAGAAATCTAGTGGAAACAAGACTTAGAACAGCTCACGGCAGCAACTAGGGGCTCACGGCAGAAAAACAGCACAATTTGGTACCACGGCAGAGAAAACAGCGGTTTTGGTACCGCGGCAGAGCAAAACGGCAGAAAAACGCACTGAAATCGTACCGCGGCAGAACTTCACAGCGCGCAGGAATTCACGGCAGCAAAAACACGCAATTCTGTGCCGCGGCAGAGCAGACGCGCGCGTTACACGGATTGGTAATGGTGTTACGGTGGTTTTGCGGGGCGCTGTGGTTACGTGAGCGCGGCAGCGTTTTGCGCAAAAATCGTACCGCGGCAGAGCGCTAGCGAGCGATTGGTGTGTGGTGCTGCGGTGTTTCGGGGGGGTTTTGTAAGCGCGTTACGGTGCAATCCGAGGGGGACTAGGGCGCGGCAGCGGTGGGGTGGGGAATCCGATTGTGAGTAGGGGAAGGCAGCGGTGGGTGGTTTGCGTGGGTGGGGTGGAATCCGAGTATGAGAGGGAAGTGTTGCGGCAGGATTTTGGGAAGTTTTGTACCGTGGTAGGAGCACTAGATGGACTCGGATTGGGGTGAATTTGGTGGATGTGCTGCGGATATTTTTGTTGTTTTTTGATAAGATCTCGGCTAGATGAACAAGAACCCTAAACCTAGCCGAAAATTATGAACTAAAAACGAGAAAAAGCAACACAAATCTAACACAAAGACAGCACTAGTAATTGAAAACTAAGATGATATCTAGGCTATGGCAAGAACTAAAACTATTTTTGTGGGGCAATTTTCTGGATAGGAAATAAAACACTCAAATCTAAAGGGAAATATGATAGCTCACCGAGGCAACCTGTAAATCTGATACCAAGATGATAAGGGGTGGCCCAATCTTCTCAGTGAACTCACAGATAACTTCTGTATTGATAACTAGTGCGCCACTAAGAACTCTCCGGCTGATCCCTGAAGCCAATGCAACAGATAGCAACCCAATGGATATTCTTAACTCCACACTCTTGCACAAGTAATCCACCGACTACAAGTGGTCCTGTACCGTCTTATTCCCAGTGGAACAGCAGGTAACACGTAAAGTTTGCAGATGAACTTCCAGTATGAAAGGCTAACAAGCAGTTTCAACTAGAGGTTATGGGGTTTGTTTGATTCAATCGTAGTCTACCTCAACCACACGCAGGTGGGACACATATATAGGTGGAGGGGTGCGGCCACAAGGCTCCCTTGCGCAAGCAATCCCTCCCCTACTAGGACTAGGACTCCTACTAGGACTAGGACTCACATATATGGATACAAACCGATTCCATACACAAGGAATTCGGCCACATTGGTATGGAAACCAAACCTAACACTACTAGAATTGCTATGGCGCATTGATCTTCCATGTGGGCGCCCTCCTCTTGCATTTGTCCATGTATGAGTGTGGAATAACATAATAGCATTGTTTTCCACACTTAGTGCATTTGATCTTGTGGAGGCACCATCCCCTTATCATGATAACAATTGTTATTTGTTGTTTTCACCATGCTAGCACTTGTTTTCCATCTCCTCTTGAAGTCCATGCTTATCCATGTGTAGCTCCCCTCCATGATCTCCATTCATGTTTGTGTTATCAACAAACCTAAGAATACATAAATGCAAAGATTTAGGTAGTATAAAGCTCTCACAATTATGAACATTGTATTCAAGTAGGAGTGAATTCACCTGTTGTTGTAATAGCTTGGTTCTTGATCTTGTCATTGGACCAATTCTAACTTCATTAGCTTTGATAGGAGGATCTTCATGTTCAACAATAGGTGAAGAGCTAGGGATGTCCTCATCACAAGGCGGGTGGCCCTCAGCTGCCTCCGTAAGGCACGGTGCCTCGCGGTAGTAGCCTCCAACTGCTCCCTCAACTCGGACAACTGCTGAGCCAGAGCTCCACTCTCCTCCTGGCTGTCGTGAAGCTCAGCCCTCAGCTCGTCAGTCTCGGCTATCAGTGTGTGGTGCACCAACATGCCGTGCTGGGTGTCAAGACGCTGGTCGTCTAACCTGAGCTGAGTGCGGTGTAACAGAATCTCCATCTCGTCCAGGTGGGGACCAACAGTGGTAAAGTCTGGCTCGACAGGAAGTGGTATGCCATCCTCATCACGCCTCCCAATCAGCTCGAACCGGGAACCGATGAACATGTACTCCCCGATGTGTGCCAGACGTGCTACTGACTCCTGAATCACGCGCACCGCAGCCTCGTTCCAAGAACGATCAACAGCATGGTACACGTAGGCCTCCACTGTCGGGCTAGCCAGAGGTGCGCGGATAGTGACCTCCGCGTACCAGTCTCCCTCCAGAGGTGCCCCGACAACTAGTCCTCCTCGCAGCTCCGGAAGTGGCCGTCCCAACACAGTAGCCATAGATACTAGCCTCTCCTCGAAAAGGAAAGACTCGCCACGTGGACGTCCCAACTGAAAAGCCACGGTGATGTCCACGTCCATCTACACAAAATTTTAAGTATAGTTTAAGTTAGATCCAAGTGTGCAAGATTTTAGGTTCATGCAAGAAATAACTTTAATGCAAGTAGAGTCTAACCCAAAGAGGTGGTGGGACATAGGGAATAGTTTTATACTTAGTCATATATCCAAATTTTTTTGTATTAGTAACTTAGATTATCGGAGTATACACTAACGTCCATGCTAACTAAGGTCTCCTAGAGTCAGGATGGCTCTGATACCAACTTTGTAGAGGCCCCAGACCGGTAGGTCCAGAACCCCTCATATGCATTCATTCACGATCCCAGAAGAACCAGTCGTGAACAACATACGTAGTTGGCATACAGAATACATCATCCATTACACGAATATAGAGTCTTACATAAATGGTCACATGACCAAGTTCTTGATAACTGTCACGCAGGACAGACATTCAAAGTAAACACAGCGGAAGACGATAAGCATAGCGTAGTAGAACCCGAGTCACGCCTCATCCTACAGGCTGCTGACTGGGAGACGATCCTAACTCGCAGGGCCATCAGCGTAGAACTCCTCCTCATAGTACTCCTCCTGAGGTGGCTCCTCGTAGTCTGATAAGTAGATACCAGGGGCGAAACCAAATGAGTACATTTGAATGTACTCAACAAGACATCCTTTATTAGCTTACAATAATGCATACATGCTTATTTGGTGGAGTGGGTAGGCCATACATATGGTTCAGCTACCCATGACAGATAAAAGATTTGCCATGGTTGATTCTTCAAGTTTACCCCTTTGTAAACAAAATCATTTAAAATAATGTAGTTTTGCTCTCGTAGATATCACATATCTTGGAGGTTTTATAATTCTTTTGGAAAAGAAAGTTTTTCTTTTTCCGAAACTTTTAGTAATAGTTTCTTTCTCATCGGTATCTCACAGATACCAAGTCATTCCTCCATAGTACCTCTCAGGTACAAAAGCCTTCCTTCAAAACCTTTTTTGAAAAGTTGACACAATACTAGCTACATGGCCATTCAACCGTCCATATCCGAGGACGCGGCTATCTCGAAATAGTTTTACTCTGCAGAGGGGTACACATTTCCACTAGATCCAGAGTCCGCCATGAAACAACCATGGACTGTTCCCAACCTATGAGAACATCAGATAACTGGTCTTGACTATCCACTCTTTACAAGCTAGTACATGTCTATCTCTTCAATTGGGGTTCCCCTCCCTGGCAAGCCATGTCCCACACCGCCCAAACAGGAGACCCAACTGCTGCATCCGGAGGGAAAATTAATCCCACAATTTAGATGTCCCGTACACTCACTCCTAGCGACACTTCGGTTCGGAGGATCCAATCCCCTATAGCCTTTGAGATAGCACATATACTAACCATAACAAGTTTTTAATCAAGCCCCTACCCATGTTGGGGTAAAGTGGCAGTACGATAATGGTTGTCCAGCGAAGACTAGGTTATGTGTCTTTTGTAAACATTTCTCATAAAATTTCCCATCATAACAACTCTTCCGGTAGACAGGGTCTCACCCTTCATCCGGGGTTTTCCTTCCATAAGGTAATTGTTTACAAAAACACATTTTATTTAGTTCATTTAAGAACTCAAGTTTTAAGTGGGTGTATGGTATTTATATACCATTTATTGTCTAAGGGCTTGGTAATACCAAGTTGACTATTATTATGATTCCTTATACTAGTAATATTAATAGTAGTAGTAGGATTCACACAAAAGTAGTTTTGAAGGTATAGTTTTGTAAAAACTCAGAAGTGAAAAGCATGCATGATAGATAATGATAAGTATTTATACAGCAAGCATTAGGATGGCTTGCCTTGGTACAAGTGATGGTCCTGATCCTGAAAGTAATAGGAGTTGCAATACCCTTCTTCAGCAAATCCTTCCTCCTCGTTTTCTAACGTCGTAAAAAGAAATAAAGACACACTTTCAGAACCAAACAAGACAAACAATGCTACAAGTAATACATACAGCAAGCAATCAAGAAGTACCATCCAAAGTTCTCAATTTTTTTCCCTTAAGAAAAATTGGCATAAAAACTATAGTTTGGAAAAATCTGCTTTTTCCTAGTGCTTATGTGTGGCCAAAACAATGATTCTTAGTTAAGAACACTATGGACCAGTGGGGTAAAGCACATGTTACTAGACAGTAGGGTGTCACATAAAACACATTTTGATGTCTAAAAATTCCCACAACAATCTCTATGGCTAGCACCCATAATTTGCTAAATTACTCAAGTGGTGAAATAAGCTCATGACAACAAGTCAAACCTATTTTCCACCATGAGGCAAACATACCAGTGGGTGTTCCACTAGCAAATGTGCTCACCAAGAGGTTAATAAGCCTCTGGTCACTTTTATAAAAGTGCTCAAAACAAACAAACAAGCACCCAAAAACTCCTACTCATACTAGTAGAAAATTTAGGAAAACTACTAGACTAGTTTAGGCTATACTAGCTAATTTTATGCTCAAGTGTGCAAGCTAGCAGAGGCAAAATATACCTCCAACCTGTACCATAAATGCTACTGGATCTCACAAAAATCTCATAAAAACCTAGCTAGGAAACAAGGAAAAATATGCTTAAAATGCTACACATGTGAGGAGATTTATTCCTAGTCACCCAAGTGCTACTCATGCTTTTGTGCTACTTAAGAGGAAATCTATCAGAGGTGAAAACCCTAAGGAAATACTGCCACAAGTACTTTTCATCCTCTGGTTTTCAACACCAAAGAGTCATATTTTTCCCTAGTGGAAAACAAGACAAAAAGCATACATGAATATCCTAGTGTGAAATCTAGTCCTTAAGCATTTCTATTTTAAACCTATTTCAAACACAAGCACCAAGCATCCAGAGGTGCTATGACCAAAAGAACAGTACCTAAATGGTACTGGTTTCATGAGAATTAATCTAGCAACAAGCCTAAAAATCATTTAAAGATCTACTCAAAACATACATAAAAATCTAGCTATTAGCAAGACCTATGCATGGAAAAATAGTTCTAAAATGCTACCATTCAAACCATTTATTCTAACATGTTCATATAACTTGTAAGCATCATAACCACAATGGAAAACAACATCACAAGCAAGAACACATCATTTGCACCTCACAATATTAACATAAAAAGCAAGATCTAGAATTAAAATTTAGACAGAAAGTAACCAAAACTTGTTATGTCTCTCTAAATTTTTCTGTGGCTCCAAAAAGTAAATCCTTCTAGGATGTGATAGTCCTTATCACTACAAAGCCTCCCCAACTTGCCTTACTCAAAAATAATGTTCCAAACTCTCTCTAAAAATCATGGAATAGCCCACTGATGTTTTACCCAAATGGATGGCATTTCCAAATGGTAACTCACCTGGGTGCAAACTAAAATTCTGCTGGTAGGTATTTGAATGGGCTTTCCAAAACAGTTGAGTTTGCTCAAAAATGTTTTGTATTTTTGAAGTTCTATTCATTTCAATTTTTAGGGTACTGTCTGGCATATGATTTATAGAAAAATAATAAAAACTCAAAACATGGTTCTGCCAGTGGGAGATGGTTGATATTTTGTATGGCTACGAGTACAAAAATTAGCAAGGTAGAATAAAAATGTTTGCTACCTTTTCCAAGCCTAAAGCTAACACCTATATTTACTGCCAGAAAAATTGTATTAATGAATCTAACAGAAAAATGCTAGATGGGCCAGATCTGGCGCGCCTGGCCCAACTAACGCGAGGTGCAGCCCGCCTGCGCGTGCGCGCGCGCGAATCGGTAGGTTCAAAGGGGACCGTCGATTCGCAGATCGACGGCTCACCCGCTCTCTTCCTCCCCGCGCCTCTCTTCTCTCTCTCTCTCTCTGAACCCGGACGAACACCTAGCGAATCCTCGCGGTAGCTCACCTAGGGCTCCAGTAACGTGGAGGGGTGGTGCAGGCGTGGAAGACGGTGGCCTGGGCGTTGCTGTGGCGCGGGTACGGGCGATGGCGACGCGTGGGCACGGCGGCGGCTCGACGTCGATCTGCGGCTGCTCCGAGGACGGCGGCGCGGATCCTGCAAGCGAGAGGGGGCAGGAGGATGTCAGGGGGGTAGGCTTGATCCAGGGGGTTGCAAAGGAGGTGAAAAGGGGTCGGGAGAGGCAGTGGTCGCGGTTGCCACCTCGAGCTCGATCTGCTCGGGTCTGCGACTGGGCGCGGCTCGCCTCGCTCACACAGAGCGAACGAGCAAACGAGAGATCGATGGGGTGGGTGAGTGTGGCGAGGTGAGTGCTGTGGCGAGAGGGAATGGCCACTAGGGCTATGTAGGCACGAGGCCAAGGTGGGGGTGCTCAGGTGGCAATGGCATGGGCATGCCTTGCCCTTTGGGGTTTCTCCACGGGTGGCCTCGCTTCCAATAGGTGCCTTGGGGTCAAACCAGTACAAAAGAGTGAGCCAAGCCACAGCAAGGGCCAAGGGATGGGTAAAAGCAAGAAATAACACTATTTCAACCACTATTGTGACATCACTACATAGTCAAATGCCACATCAGTTTTCTCCCTCCCTGGTCAGCCAAAGGAGGATCCAATGCCACCTTCTAGAAGCCTAGTATCCTGGTTTTCGAATTGGCAAAGTGGCTATGCTTGGATCAGTACACACAAGATCAATCATCAAGTTTAAAAGTGTATTCACTGTTCTGTCAGAGAAATTCAGTTAGGCAGTTTTCTGAATTTTTCTAAGTGCTGGAAAAAGCAGACAGAGATAGCAAAAGTTGGGCTTGTTTTCACCAAGCAAACAAACTCTAAAATGAGTGATTTAAAATGCTAATCAGAGAGCAACTATCCAAGTTTCATAACCAACCATTTGATTTGAAAAAGGATAGGTTTATGGCTCTGAAAATAAATGGCAAAGTAAGTACATTCCCTGTTTTTTAAAATGTCTAACTTTCTGTCTTAACAAGATGGCTCAAAAACCATCATGGCATTGTGTGCTAAAAATCTTTGTAGGTTTTTCCAAGAGTGTAGTTTTGTTGTACTCATTACAGAGAGTAGTTTTGATCAAAGAAAATCCATAATTGGATAATCCTTGTGATGGAAAACAAGGGTTGAAAACAGCTACTTGGCTGTTTTTCAGGGCAAAAATTATATTGGAAAATCTAATGAAATCTTTTCCAATTAATCTTATTTCAAGTTCAAGTTGATTCCTAATCATTAATAACACACTTTCAAGTTGAAACAAAGGGTCACCTCAAGTCTTGAAAAATAATCTCTTAAGAATCCTTAGTGGAAAACATAGGAAACAAATATAAAACAATGTGTTTCTTAGGAGAAAAACTCCTCAAGTGAGTGAAAAGAAACACACCACTAATATTGCATAGATAAACATTTCTACACAAACATGTTGTCCACTTAATTGCATTACAAAAGTCTTAAGAGGCTTGCTAAATTAATATAATACAAGTGCTTAAAAACAGGGATGTGACATTTTGAATACATCGTTGGTAAGTTGCACCGGTGTTCTTCAATCCAAACGTCATGGTTTTATAACAGAAGGCCCCAAAAGGGGTTATGAATGATGTTTTCTCCCAATCCTCCCTCTTGAGCTTGATCTGATGATACCCGGAATATGCGTCCAGGAAGCATAATAAATCGCTCCCAACTACTGCATCTATAATCTGATCTATCATGGGTAGTGCGAACGGATCCTTTGGGCAATGTTTGTTGAGACTCGTAAAATCAATGCACATCCTCCACTCATTGGTCTTTTTCTTCACTAGAACCGGGTTTGCCAGCCAATCCGGGTGAAATACTTCCATGATAAAGCCGGCTGCCAATAGCCGAGCGATCTCTTCGCCTATAGCCTTCCTTCTTTCCTCATTCATTTTCCTCAAGCCCTGCTTCACGGGCCTGGATTTGGGATCCACATGCAAACTGTGCTCGGCTAGCTCTGTAGGGATACCCGGCATATCGCTAGGTGTCCAGGCGAACACATCTGCATTTGAACGAATAAACTCCACAAGTGCTTCCTCCTGCTCTTTTCCCAAGTTAGACCCTATGGTAAACTGCTTAGTGGAATCGCCTTCGACAAAATCTATCTTCTTGGTGTCTTGTGCTGCCTTGAATTTTGCTCTCTCGTCCTCGGTATTCGGCTTGTTCAAGGCTGTTCTATCATCCGGGTTCACTTGAGACCGGTAATATTCGAGTTCTTCCTTTCTGCATGCTTGCTCAGCCATAACCGAATCTCCTTCGTCACACTCGGCCGCTATATCCCGGTTCCCATGTATGGTGATGGTCCGTTTAGGACCCGGAATCTTTAGCTGCAAATACACGTAGCACGGCCTAGCCATGAATTTGGCGTAAGCCGGTCTTCCAAACAGCGCGTGATAAGGACTGCGCAGTTTGACCACCTCGAACGTGAGCCACTCAACTCGATAATTATCCGTCGATTCTCCAAAAGCAACCTCCAAGGTGATCTTTCCCTCGGGGCTCGCCGAGTGACCCGGTACGATCCCATGAAAGATTGTCGAACTTTTCTGCAACTGGGACTCTTTGAGACTCATCCGTAAGAAGGTCTCCCAATAAAGGATGTTGATGCTACTTCCACCGTCCATCAGGACCCTCTTCAGTTCGTAACCATTAACCTGTGGAGCAACCACCAATGCCAAGACCCCTGGACGCTCTACTTTTTCCGGATGATCTCTTCTACTCCACGTTATCTCTTGTTCTGCCCATCTAAGATATCCCGGCGCGGCCGATGAAACCGAATTTGCCGCTTGCTTTGACGTCTCTTTGTTCCTGCTAGAAGTTCCTGTAGTATGCACATGATATTGTCCTTTTAAATTAGTCGTTCGTACCATACCGACAAAGATGTTGATCCGGCCGATCGTCACGACGGATCCGGATTCGAGGTGACCCGACTCTGGCCCCCAGCCGGAATCGTCCACCGTCTTTTTTCCTCTGCGGTCGATGTAGATTTCGCCGACGACGAGATTCTCCATATTCTTCCGAGCTTCTCCCGTGATGTAAACACCTTTGGACGCAGACCCCACGGTGGGCGCCAACTGTCGTGGGATGATCACGGCAGACGTTACCGGGGGTAACTGATCTTGGGGCAAGACGACATAGGTGTTTGGGAGAGGGTTTAGCTCAGAGGAAAACATGGTGCGATTCAATCTGGTAGCCGGCAATCAAAGTCGCCGAGTCTCCGATATCGATATAACAACTCAACTCTAGGATTACACTAGATGCTCGATACCAAGCGCTATATCTAGGGTTCTTAGATCTCTGTCTAAAGCTAGACCGGGGGGTCGGTTTATAAAGCACCCGTACCCCCTGACTTATTCCCCAAGGCGCATCCTGGATCCTACCCGGACACGGCGCACAAACCCTAGATTTCCTTTACAGTAACCCACAATCCGGATTGCTGGGCCTACAAACTTGGGCCTTCCACAAGCTTCCTTATCCTTAGCCGGATCCTGCGCACCATCCTTTGGGCCGGGTTACTCCTTGGAGTTTGGCCCACCGGGTTATCGTCCCCACGTCAACAATGGTAGGGCCCACCTGTTGGCAAGGTTCCCCGCGTTCCGTCAGATCCGGTAGTTTCGGGGTGTGTGAGGAGTCCTGGAACCCGGAAGAGGGAATCCAACGCCGGTGAGGCCATATAAACAAGGAGTGATGGTATCTTTGGCATCCAAGACACATGGAACACTCTAACACACATGGTATGGCAGAACTTGGTGGGATTCAGACGCTCCGGAGCCCCTCTCCGGTGAAACCCTAGCCCCGCTTTAGAAAAAGACGGAACTGCCGTCCTGGCCCCTCTACGTGAGCCGAAAGGAGGTAGCAAAGTGAAACTAGTTGCTTGGTTGTGTCATGTTAGGCCCAAGGAACACCCAATACAATGCTAGGGCCCACCTATTGACAAGGTTCTCCGCGTTCCGTCAGATCCGGGAGTTTCGGTGTGTGTGAGCAGTCCTGGAACCCGGAAGAGGGAATCCGACGCCGGTGAGGCCATAACGTAGGGAGTGATGGTATCTTTGGCATCCAAGACACATGGAACACTATAACACACATGGTATTCCATACCATGGGACTTGGTGGGATTCAGACGCTCCGGAGCCCCTCTCCGGTGAAACCCTAGCCTTGTTGTAGAAAAAGATGGAACTGCCGTCCTGGCCCCTCTGCGTGAGCCGGAAGGGGGTACAAGAGTGGAAGTAATTTCTTGGTTGTGTCATGTTAGACCGAAGGAACACCCAAGACAATGGTAGGGCCCACCTATTGGCAAGGTTCCCCGCGTTCCTTCATATCCGGGAGTTTCGGGGTGTGTGAGCAGTCCTCGAACCCAGAAGAGGGAATCCGACGCCGGTGAGGCCATAACATAGGGAGTGATGGTATCTTTGGCATCCAAGGCACATGGAACACTCTAAAACACATGGTATGTCATACCATGGGACTTGGTGGGATTCATACGCTCCGGAGCACCTCTCCGGTGAAACCCTAGCCCCGATGTAGAAAAAGACGGAACTGCCGTCCTGGCCCTCTACGTGAGCCGGAAGGGGGTAGCAAAGTGTAACTAGTTGCTTGGTTGTGTCATTTTAGGCCCAAGGCACACCCAATACAATGGTAGGGCCCACCTATTGGCAAGGTTCCCCGCGTTCCGTCAGATCCGGGAGTTTCGGGGTGTGTGAGGAGTCCTTGAACCCGGAAGAGGGAATCCAACGCCGGTGAGGCCATAAAACAAGGTGTGATGGTATCTTTGGCATCCAAGACACATGGAACACTCTAACACACATGGTATGGAATACCATGGGACTTGGTAGGATTCAGACGCTCCAGAGCCCCTCTCCGGTGAAACCCTAGCCCCGTTGTAGAAAAAGACGGAACTGCCATCCTGGCCCCTCTACGTGAGCCGGAAGGAGGTAGCAAAGTGGAACTAGTTGCTTGGTTGTGTCATGTTAGGCCCAAGGAACACCGAAGACAATGATAGGGCCCACCTATTGACAAGGTTCCCCGCGTTCCGTCAGATCCGGGAGTTTCGGGTGTGTGAGAAGTCCTGGAACCCGGAAGAGGGAATCCGACACCGGTGAGGCCATAACACAGGGAGTGATGGTATCTTTGGCATCCAAGACACATGGAACACTATAAGACACATGGTATCCCATACCATGGGACTTGGTGGGATTCAGACGCTCCGGAGCCCCTCTCCGGTGAAACCCTAGCCTTGTTGTACAAAAAGATGGAACTGTCGTCATGGCCCCTCTGCGTGAGCCGGAAGGGGGTAGAAAAGTGGAAGTAGTTTCTTGGTTGTGTAATGTTAAGCCCAAGGAACACCCAAGACAATGGTAGGGCCCACCTATTGGCAAGGTTCCCCGCGTTCCGTCAGATCTGGGAGTTTCGGGGTGTGTGAGCAGTCTTGGAACCCAGAAGAGGGAATCCGACGCCGGTGAGGCCATAACATAGGTAGTGATGGGATATTTGACTTCCAAGACACATGGAACGCTCTAACACACATGGTATGGAATACCATGGGACTTGGTGGGATTCATACGCTCCGGAGCCCCTCTCCGGTGAAACCCTAGCCCCGCTGTAAAAAAGACGGAACTGTTGTCCTCGCCCCTCTAGGTGAGCCGGAAGGGGGTAGAAAAGTGGAAATAGTTGCTTTTTGTGTCATTTTAGTCACAAGGAACACCCAAGAAAATGTTAGGGCCCACCTTTTGGCAAGGTTCCTCCCGTTCCGTCAGATCCGGGAGTTAAGGGGTGCGAGTAGTCCTGGAACCCGGAAGAGGGAATCCGACGCCTGTGAGGCCATAACACATGGAGTGATGGGATCTTTGGCTTCCAAGACACATGGAACACTCTAACACACATGTTATGGCATACCATGGGACTTGGTGGGATTCAGACGCTCCGGAGCCCCTCTTCGGTGAAACCCTAGCCCCGGTGTAGAAAAAGACGGAACTGCCGTCCTAGCCCCTCTACGTGAGCCGGAAGGGGGTAGCAAAATGTAACTAGTTGCATGGTTGTGTCATGTTAGGCCCAAGGAACACCGAAGACAATGTTAGGTCCCACCTATTGGCAAGGTTCCCCGCGTTCCGTCAGATCCGGGAGTTTCGGGGTGCGAGTAGTCCTAGAACCCGGTAGAGGGAATCCGACGCCTGTGAGGCCATAACACAGGGAGTGATGGTATCTTTGGAATACAATACACATGGAACACTCTAACACACATGGGACTTGGTGGGATTCAGACGCTCCGGAGCCCCTCTCCGGTGAAACCCTAGCCCCATTGTAGAAAAAGACGAAACTACCGTCTTGGTCCCTCTACGTGAGCCGGAAGGGGGTAGCAAAGTGGAACTAGTTGCTTGGTTGTGTCATGTTAGGACCTAGGAACACCCAAGACAGTGGTAGGGCCCACCTATTGGCAAGGTTCCCCCCGTTCCGTGAGATCCGGGAGTTTTGGGGTGTGAGCAATCCTGGAACCCGGAAGAGGGAATCCGACGCCGGTAAGGCCATAACACAGGGAGTGATGGTATCTTTGGCATCCAAGACACATGGAACAACACACACGGTATGGCATACCATGGGACTTGGTGGGATTCAGACGCTCCGGAGCCCCTCTCCGGTGAAACCCTAGCCCCGCTATAGAAAAAGACGGAACTGCCGTCTTGGTCCCTGTACGTGAGCCGGAAGGGGGTAGCAAACTAGAACCTGTTGCTTGTTTGTGTCATGTTAGGACCAAAGAACACCCAATACAATGGTAGGGCCCACCTATTGGCAAGGTTCCCCCCGTTCCTGAGATATGGGAGTTTTGGGGTGTGAGCAGTCCTGGAACACGGAAGAGGGAATCCGACGCCGGTGAGGCCATAACACAGGGAGTGATGGTTTATTTGGAACCCAAGACACATGGAACACTCTAACACACATGGTATCGCATACCATGGGACTTGGTGGGATTCATACGCTCCAGAGACTCTCTCCGGTGAAACCCTAGCCGCGATGTAGAAAAAGACGGAACTGCAGTCCTGGCCCCTCTATGTGAGCCGGAAGGGGGTAGCAAAGTGGAACTATTTGCTTGGTTGTGTCATGTTAGGCCCAAGGAACACCCAATAAAATAGTAGGGCCCACCTATTGGCAAGGTTCCCCCCGTTCCATGAGATCCGGGAGTTTCGGGTGTGAGCAGTCCTGGAACCCGGAAGAGGGAATCTGACGCCGGTGAGGCCATTACACAGGGAGGGATGGTATATTTGGAATCCAATACACATGGAACAGTCTAACACACATGGTATCGCATACCATGGGACTTGGTGGGATTCAGACGCTCCGGAGCCCCTCTCCGGTGAAACCCTAGCCCCGCTTTAGAAAAAGACAAAACTGCCGTCTTGGTCCCTCTACGTGAGCCGGAAGGGGGTAGCAAAGTGGAACTAGTTGCTTGGTTGTGTCATTTTAGAACCAAGGAACACCCAAGACAGTGGTAGGGCCCACCTATTGGCAAGGTTCCCGCCGTTCCGTGAGATCCGGGAGTTTTGGGGTGTGAGCAGTCCTGGAACCCGGAAGAGGGAATCCGACGCCGGTGAGGCCATAACACAGGGAGTGATGGTATCTTTGGCATCCAAGACACATGGGACACTCTAACACACATGTTATGGCATATCATGGGAGTTGGTGGGATTCAGATGCTCCGGAGCCCCTCTCCGGTGAAACCCTAGCCCCGCTGTAGAAAAGGACGGAACTGCCGTCTTGGTCCCTCTACGTGAGCCGGAAGGGGGTAGCAAAGTGGAACCTGTTTCTTGTTTGTGTCATGTTAGGAACAAGGAACACCCAAGACAATGTTAGGGACCACCTATTTGCAAGGTTCCCCCCGTTCCGTGAGATATGGGAGTTTTGGGGTGTGAGCAGTCCTGGAACCCAGAAGAGGGAATCCGACGCCGGTGAGGCCATAACACAGGGAGTGATGGTTTATTTGGAACCCAAGACACATGGAACACTGTAACACACATGGTATCGCATACCATGGGACCTAGTGTGATTCAGACGCTCGGAAGCCCCTCTCCAGTGAAACCCTAGCCCCGCTGTAGAAAAAGATGGAACTGTTGTCCTGGCCCCTCTAGGTGAGCCGGAAGGGGGTAGAAAAGTGGAACTATTTTCTTGGTTGTGTCATTTTAGGCCCAAGGAACACCCAAGACAATGGTAGGGCCCACCTATTGGCAAGGTTCCATGCGTTCCGTCAGATCCGGGAGTTTCGGGGTGTGTGAGCAGTCCTGGAACCGAGAAGAGGGAATTCGACGCCTGTGAGGCCATAACGTAGGGAGTGATGGTATATTTATCATACAAGAAACATGGAACACTCTAAAAAAACATTGTATGGAATACCATGGGACTTAGCGGGATTCAGACGCTCCAGAGCCCCTCTCCGGTCAAACCCTAGCCCCGTTTTAGAAAAAGACGGCACTACCGTCCTGGCCCCTCTACGTGAGCCGGAAGGGGCTAGCAAAGTGGAACTAGTTGCTTGGTTGTGTCATGTTAGGACCAAGGAACATCCAAGACAAACTAGACACACTCGAAAGCAGGCCGGTTGTTCTAGCAGCGCGCTCGTTTCCAACCACTAGCAGACAAACAGCAGCACCTCGCAGCAAGTCCACAAAACCGTGCGCAAATCTCCACCAGTTTTCTTTAGTTTTATTTCTTTTATTCCCCGTTTTATCTCTAGGAATTCTGTGCTGATCTTTGTTTAGCCTTAGCCACAGCCATTCTACAGCAAATTTTAGGTCCCAAAACCCAAAGACTAGCTGTTTTATTGCTCTACAGGCTGCTCAATTTGATCAATTCTTGTCCATATTTTCTGTTCCTAGTTGATTCAAAGGCCATTGGAAAAGTACAAAAAAAAAATAGAAAAAGAGAAAAAAGCAAAAAGAGGCCGAGACATACCATCACTAGTGGAAGCTTATCATCTTGGATATTTTGTGGACATATTTGAGCAATCTTGTGCCTGTTTCATAGAGTATTTGCTAGTGTCTTTCCAGTGCTTGCAATAACTCTTCCATATAATTGCTAAGCCACATTTGTCTCCCAGAGTGAGTGTGTTCCTTTAGTGTTTTCATCATATTAGACAGTGCATTGGAGTTGTTATTTTGGTGTTGTTAGGAATCCCAACCAAGCCCCACCAAAAACCCTGTTTGCATTGTGATACTTGATAGCTCGGATTATTCTCTTCTCACACTTGGTACAGTTTTCATTGGCACTTGTGGTAAGTTGATCCTTTTCACTTTGGAACAATAAGTGAAGCCATCTTTGCTTGGTTTTGAGTGAGTTGTGAGAGGCACCACAACCTATTGTTATTTTGTTTCTAACAAATTAATCAATGGGTTTTCCTTGTGTTGATGCTTGCAGTGCTACGTTTTGGAAGGAGGATGCTAGTGGGATTCCAGCAGAAGATTTATTCCACTTTACAGCAGACATCAAGGAAAGTCAGGTTACTATTACCCTTGATAAAGGTACACGGTATAATTTTGTTAGTCCTGAGGTTGTTGAAGAATTGCAGCTGGTTCCACGCACATATGATCCATTCAGGTTACCTACATATGATGATGAACTTATTATTACTCACATAGTCTTTGTTCCTTTAGCCATTCATGGCCATAAGGAGAAAATTTTATGTTATGTGATGCCTAGAGATATTATTTGTTCTCATCTTTTGTTGGGACAACAATGGTGCACTAAATATAGAGTTAATTTTGATAGCCATTATCCTGATTTACAATTATTTTGGAACAATAAGAAAAATTGGATAATACATGCACGGCTTACACAATTTCAAAGAATTAGACATCAACCCTTAATTTCTGCTCAAATGCTTGAAAAGCAAAGACTTGAAAAACTTGAGATGCAAAGAATTGAGCGTTTAGTTATGGGATTTGTCGAGGTTGAGAAGACATGTGAGGTTGTTTCTACTAACGTAATCATGTCTACTCCTAGTGTTGTTTCTTGTGATATGCAGGTTACTTTTGAAGAAAGGGAGCCACCTCAACTACAACCTGCATCACCACTTGAGATAGATGAGTTGGTACCTACTAAATCTGAGGAGGATGTCATTGATAAAGGTGCTAATTTCGAGCTACAAACTTCAAGTGCTGAATTTTGTGAGTCTACTAAATTGCTAGTTGATTCTTATGAGTTAACAAGCATAGATAGTCCACCTACATGTGATAATGTGCTAATTTCAAAATTTAATCATGTGGTTTTGATTTCACATAAGGAAGTACTTGCTAAAATACCACCTAATGATATTGTGAATTACATCATGTTAAATGAACCAATTAATGTGCAATGTGCTATGAAAAAGGTTGATGAAATTTCATATGTCAATTCTAGCACCTATGCTTCTTGTTTCACTTTTAATTTGATTGGTGACTATAACATGGATGAAATTTTTATGGTGGATCAAATATGTATTACTTGTGATAAAATGGCTGAATTAAACATTGTGTTACCTTGGTTAGATTGTTTACAATTTCCTACATGTGCGCATGATTTTACACATATGTTTGATTTGCCACAAAACTTGTTAAGTACATGTGCTACTGAATTATACTTCACTTATATTTGCAAATTGAGTTGCAACTTTCATGATGAGAATAATAAACTTCTTAACACCTTTGAGTGTACTAATAAACATAAATTTGATCATAGATCTTCTGTGAGAACACTTGAATTGATACTAAACAATAAAAATATATACACATATGATTCTCCTTTTGATCATGATTTTATGAGCTTCACTTATATTTGCAATTATGATTGCTATTTTATGAGATGCTATGACAATTATGTGATATTTACATACAAATTTCGTGGTCACATGTCATATGGACAATTTTATGATATTATAACAACTAATGCACCTCATTATAGATATATGTATTGTGCATACACGTTGTTCTTTTTGTTTATTCCACTTTCAGCATACAACAAGCCGCGGACGTCTTGTCTTGAAGAAAGGGAGGATGATGAGGATATCATAGGGGTCCATGGTGAATGTACATGCTTGAGTTGGAAGGAAATATTGAGCCTCACTGATGATTATTATAAGGTGAATTCTTTCCTATTAATAAATATTGTTTGTGATTATAAGAATGTTATACTACCTAACCTATTGCATTATGTATTAGCAGGGTTATGGTTAACACAAACATGGATGGATGAAGACCTCAAGACGTGCTGGAAAACAACATGGAGATGATGGAAAACAAACTTACAAATGTTGAAAACAAATGTGCAAGTGTGGAAAACAACTACAAGAATGTTCTTCCACACTAAGGAATGGTGAAAACAAGAGGAGGGCGCCCCATTGAAGATCAATGCGCCATATAGAAAGTCCTAATTCAATTAGGCATGGCCTGTATGCCATAATGGCTGAACCCCCTAAGTAGAGTCCTCCTAGTCCCAGTAGGAGTCCTAGTCCTAGTAGGAGAGGTCCTTGTGCAAGGAGACCTCCACCTATATATACTCCCCACCTGCGTGTGGAAGAGGGAGAACAAGTTTAAACCAAAAACCAACAACCCTAGCCTCTAGATTGTATTGCTTATTAAGCATTCATCTTGAAGTTTACCAATTGCAAAGTTGCGTGATATCTTGTTATTCCATCTGGGAATAGGGGGATACAGGACCACTTGTGATCTTTGATTACTTGTGCAAGAGTGTGTAGTTGAGAATATCCAAAGAGCTTGATTGTTGTTGCATTGGCAACAGGGGTCAGCTAAGTGAGAGGTCTCAGTGTAGCACTAGTTATCCACATATCAGAAAATTACAAAAAGAGAGAGAAGCTCATTGAGAAGATTGGGCCACCCCATATCAATTTTAGGGCCCACCTATTGGCAAGGTTCCCCGCGTTCCGTCAGATCCGGTAGTTTCGGGGTGTGTGAGCAGTCCTGGAACCCAGAAGAGGGAATCCAACGCTCGTGAGGCCATAAAACAAGGAGTGATGGTATCTTTGGCATCAAATACACATGGAACACTCTAACACACTTGGTATGGCATACCATGGGACTTTGTGGGATTCAGACGCTCTGGAGCC
Organism: Alopecurus myosuroides; assembly: GCA_028641055.1. Lineage (NCBI taxonomy): Eukaryota > Viridiplantae > Streptophyta > Magnoliopsida > Poales > Poaceae > Alopecurus > Alopecurus myosuroides. The sequence continues at coordinate 116,805,309 of CM054063.1, read as the reverse complement.
CCTCTCCGGTGAAACCCTAGCCCCGCTGTAGAAAAAGACGGAACTGTCGTCCTGGCCCCTCTACGTGAGACGGAAGGAGCTAGCAAAGTGGAACTAGTTGCTTGTTTGTGTCATGTTATGCCCAAGGAACACCCAAGACAATGGTAGGGCCCACGTATTTACAAGGTTCCCCACGTTCCGTCAGATCCGGGAGTTTCGGGGTGTGTGAGCAGTCCTGGAACCCGGAAGAGGGAATCCGACGCCGGTGAGGCCATAACACAGGGAGTGATGGTATCTTTGGAATCCAAGACACATGGAACACTATAAAACACGTGGTATGCCATACCATGCAACTTGATGGGATTCAGACGCTCCGGAGCCACTCTCCGGTGAAACCCTAGCCCCGCTGTAGAAAAAGACGGAACTGCCGTCCTGGCCCCTCTACGTGAGACGGAAGGGGGTAGCAAAGTGGAACTAGTTTCTTGGTTGTGTCATGTTAGGCCCAAGGAACACCCAATAAAATGGCAGGGCCCACCTATTGACAAGGTTCCCCGCGTTCCGTCTGATCCGGGAGTTTCGGGTGTGTGAGCAGTCCTGGAACCCGGAAGAGGGAATCCGACGCTGGTGAGGCCATAACACAGGGAGTGATGGTATCTTTGGCATCCAAGACACATGGAACACTCTAACACACATGTTACGTAATATCATGGGACTTCGTGGGATTCATACGCTCCGGAGCCCCTCTCAAGTGAAACCCTAGCCCCAATGTAGAAAAAGACGGAACTGCCGTCCTGGCCCCTCTACGTGAGCCACAAGGGGGTAGCAAAGTGGAACTAGTTGCTTGGTTGTGTCATTTTAGGACCAAGGAACACCCAATACAATGGTAGGTCCCACCTATTGGCAAGGTTCCCCCCGTTCCGTCAGATCTGGGAGTTTCGGGGTGTGTGAGCAGTCCTGGAACCCGGAAGAGGGAATCCAACGCCGGTGAGGCCATAAAACAAGGAGTGATGGTATCTTTGTCATCCAATACACATGGAACACTCTAACACAGATGGTATGGCATACCATGGGAATTGGCGGGATTCAGACGCTCCGGAGCCCCTCTCCGGTGAAACCCTTGCCCCGCTGTAGAAAAAGACGGAACTGCCGTCCTGGCCCCTCTACGTGAGCCGGAAGGGGGTAACAAAGTGGAACTATTTTCTTTGTTGTGTCATGTTAGGCCCAAGTAACACCCAATAAAATGTTAGGGCACACCTATTGGCAAGGTTCCCCGCGTTCCGTCAGATCCGGGAGTTTCGGGGCGTGTGAGTTGTCCTGGAACCCGGAAGAGGGAATCTGACGCCGGTGAGGCCATAATACAGGGAGTGGTGGTATCTTTGGAATCCAATACACATGGAACACTCTAACACATATGGTATGCCATACCATGGGACTTGGTGGGATTCATACGCTCCGGAGCCCCTCTCCGGTGAAACCCTAGCCCTGTTGTAGAAAAAGACGGAACTGCCGTCCTGGCCCCTCTACTAGAGCCGGAAGGAGGTAGCAAAGTGGAACTAGTTGCTTGGTTGTGTCATGTTAGGCCCAAGGAACACCCAATACAATATTAGGGCCCACCTATTGTCAAGGTTCCCCGCGTTCTGTCAGATCCGGGAGTTTCGGGGTGTGTGAGCAGTCCTGGAACCCGGAAGAGGGAATCCGACGCCGGTGAGGCCATAACACAGGGAGTGATGGTATATTTGGCATCCAAGACACATGGAACACTCTAACGCACATGGTATTCCATACCATGGGACTTGGTGGGATTCAGACGCTCCAGAGCCCCTCTCCGGTGAAACCCTAGCCCCGTTGTAGAAAAAGAAGGAACTGCCGTCCTAGCCCCTCTGCCTGAGCCGGAAGGGGGTAGCAAAGTGGAACTAGTTTCTTGGTTTTGTCATGTTAGGCACAAGGAACACCCAAGACAATGTTAGGGCCCACCTATTGGAAAGGTTCCCCGCGTTCCGTCAGATTCGGAAGTTTCGGGGTGCGAGTAGTCCTGGAACCCGGTAGTGGGAATCCGACGCCTGTGAGGCCATGACATAGGGAGTGATGGTATCTTTGGAATCCAAGACACATGGTACACTCTAAAACACATGGTATGGCATGACATGGGACTTGGTGGGATTCAGACGCTCCGGAGCCCCTCTCCGGTGAAACCCTTGCCCCGGTGTAGAAAAAGACGGAACTGCTGTCCTGGCCCCTCTATGTGAGCCGGAAGGGGGTAGCAAAGTGGAACTATTTGCTTGGTTGTGTCATGTTAGGACCAAGTAACACCAAATACAATGGTAGGGCCCACCTATTGGCAAGGTTCCCCGCGTTCCGTCAGATCCGGGAGTTTCGGGGCGTGTGAGCAGTCCTGGACCCCGGAAGAGGGAATCCGACGCCGGTGAGGCCATAACACAGGGAGAAATGGTATCTTTGGCATACAATACACATTGAACACTCTAAAACACATGGTATGCCATACCATGGGACTTGGTGGGATTCATACGCTCCGGTGCCCCTCTCCGGTGAAACCCTAGCCCCGTTGTAGAAAAAGACGGAACTGTCGTCCTGGCCCCTTTGCGTGAGCCGGAAGGGGGTAGAAAAGTGGAACTAGTTTCTTGGTTTTGTCATGTTAGGCCCAAGGAACACCCAAGACAATGTTAGGGCCCACCTATTGGAAAGGTTCCCCGCGTTCCGTCAGATCCGGGAGTTTCGGGGTGTGTGGCAGTCCTGGAACTCGGAAGAGGGAATCTGATGCCGGTGAGGCCATAACACAGGGAGTGATGGGATATTTGGCTTCCAAGACACATGGAACACTCAAACACACATGGTATGGCATACATCCATACGCTCCAGAGCCCCTCTCCGGTTAAACCCTAGCCCCATTGTAGAAAAAGACGGAACTGCTATCCTCGCCCCTCTACGTCAGCCGGAAGGGGGTAGCAAAGTAGAACTAGTTGCTTGGTTGTGTAATTTTAATCCCAAGGAACACCCAATAAAATGGTAGGGCCCACCTATTGGAAAGGTTTCTCCCGTTCCGTCAGATCCGGGAGTTTTGGGGTGTGTGAGCAGTCCTGGAACCCGGAAGAGGGAATCCGACGCCGGTGAGGCGATAACACAGGGAGTGATGGGATCTTTAGCTTCCAAGACACATGGAACACTCTAACACACATGGTATGACATACCATGGTACTTGGTGGGATTCATCCGCTCCGGAGCACCTCTCCGGTGAAACCCTAGCCCCATTGTAGAAAAAGATGGAACTGCCGTCCTGGCCCCTCTGCGTGAGCCGGAAGGGGGTAGCAAAGTGTAACTATTTCCTTGGTTGTGTCATGTTAAGACCAAGGAACACCCAAGACAATAGTAGGGCCTCACCTATTGGCAAGGTTCCCCCAGTTTCGTCAGATCCGGGAGTTTTGGGGTGTGAGCAGTCCTGGAACCCGGAAGAGGGAATCCGACGCCGGTGAGGCCATAACACAAGGAGTGATGGTATATTTGGCATCCAAGACACATGGAACACTCTAACACACATGGTATGCCATACCATGGGACTTGGTGGGATTCAGACGCTTCGGAGCCCCTCTCCGGTGAAACCCTAGCCCCGTTGTAGAAAAGACGGAACTGCCGTCATGGCCCCTCTGCGTGAGCCGGAAGGGGGTAGAAAACTGGAACTAGTTTCTTGGTTTTGTCATGTTAGGCCCAAGGAACACCCAAGACAATGTTAGGGCCCACCTATTGGAAAGGTTCCCCGCGCTCCGTCAGACCGGGAGTTTCGGGGTGTGTGAGCACTCCTGGAACTCGGAAGAGGCAATCCGATGCCGGTGAGGCCATAACACAGGGAATGATGGGATCTTTGGCTTACAAGACACATGGAACACTCAAACACACATGGTATGGCATACCATGGTACTTTTTGGGATCCATACGCTCCGGAGCCCCTCTCCGGTTAAACCCTAGCCCCATTGTAGAAAAAGACGGAACTGCTATCCTCGCCCCTCTACGTGAGCCGGAAGGGGGTAGCAAAGTGGAACTAGTTGCTTGGTTGTGTAATTTTAGTCCCAAGGAACACCCAATAAAATGGTAGGGCCCACCTATTGGCAAGGTTCCTCCCGTTCTGTCAGATCCGGGAGTTTTGGGGTGCGAGTAGTCCTGGAACCCGGTAGAGGGAATCCGACGCCTGTGAGGCCATAACATAGGGAGTGATGATATATTTGGCATCCAAGACACATGGAACACTCTAACACACATGGTATGGCATACCATGGGACTTTGCGGGATTCAGACGCTCCGGAGCCACTCTCCGGTGAAACCCTAGCCCCGCTATAGGAAAAGAAAGAACTGCCGTCCTGGCCCCTCTACGTGAGCCGGAAGGGGTAGCAAAGTGGAACTATTTCCTTGGTTGTGTCATGTTAGGCCCAAGGAACACCCAATACAATGGTAGGGCCCACCTATTGGAGAGGTTCCCCGCATTCCGTGAGATCCGGGAGTTTCGGGGTGTGTGAGTAGTCCTGGAACCCGGAAGAGGGAATCCGACGCCGGTGAGGCCATAACACAGGGAGTGGTGGTATATTTGGCATCCAAGTAACATGGAACACTCTAACACACATGGTATGGCATACCATGGTACTTGGCGGGATTCAGACGCTCCAGAGCCCCTCTCCGGTGAAACCCTAGCCCCGCTGTAGAAAAAGACGGAACTGCCGTCCTGGCCCCTCTACGTGAGCCGGAAGGGGGTAGAAAAGTGGAAATAGTTGCTTGGTTGTGTCATGTTAGGCCCAAGGAACACCCAAGAAAATGGTAGGGCCCACCTATTGACAAGGTTCCCCGCGTTCCGTCAGATCCGGGAGTTTCGGGGTGTGTGAGCAGTCCTGGAACCCGGAAGAGGGAATCCGACGCCGGTGAGGCCATAACACAGGGAGTGATGGTATCTTTGGCATCCAATACACATGGAACACTCTAACACACATGGTATGCCATACAATGGGAAAGGTTCCCCGCGTTCCGTCTGATCCGGGAGTTTCAGGGTGTGTGAGCAGTCCTGGAACTCGGAAGAGGGAATCCGATGCCGGTGAGGCCATAACACAGGGAGTGATGGGATCTTTGGCTTCCAAGACACATGGAACACTAAAACACACATGGTATGCAATACCATGGGACTTGGTGGGATCCATACGCTCCGGAGCCCCTCTCCGGTTAAACCCTAGCCCCATTGTAGAAAAAGACGGAACTGCTATCCTCGCCCCTCTACGTGAGCCGGAAGGGGGTAGAAAAGTGGAACTAGTTGCTTTGTTGTGTAATTTTAGTCCAAGGAACACCCAATAAAATGGTAGGGCCCACCTATTGGCAAGGTTCCTCCCGTTCCGTCAGATCCGGGAATTTCGGGGTGCGAGTAGTCCTGGAACCCGGTAGAGGGAATCCGACGCCTGTGAGGCCATAACATAGGGAGTGATGGTATCTTTGGCATCCAAGACACATGGAACACTCTAACACACATGTTATGGAATACCATGGGACTTGGTGGGATTCATACGCTCCGGAGCCCCTCTCCGGTGAAACCCTAGCCCCGCTGTAGAAAAAGACGGAACTGCTGTCCTGGCCCCTCTACGTGAGCCGGAAGGGGGTAGCAAAGTGGAACTATTTGCTTGGTTGTGTCATGTTAGGCCCAAGGAACACACAATACAATGGTAGGAACCACCTATTGGCAAGGTTCCCCGCGTTCCGTCAGATCCGGCAGTTTCGGGGTGTGTGAGCAGTCCTGGAACCGGGAAGAGGGAATCCGACGCCGGTGAGGCCATAACACAGGGAGTGATGGTATCTTTGGCATCCAATACACATGGAACACTCTAACACACATGGTATGCCATACCATGGGACTTGGTGGGATTCATACGCTCCGGAGCCCCTCTCCGGTGAAACCCTAGCCCCGCTGTAGAAAAAGACGGAACTGCCGTCATGGCCCCTCTACGTGAGCCGAAGGGGGTAGCAAAGTGGAACTAGTTGCTTGGTTGTGTCATGTTAGTCCCAAGGAACACCCAATACAATGGTAGGGCCCACCTATTGTCAAGGTTCCCCGCGTTCCGTCAGATCCGGGAGTTTCGGGGTGTGTGAGCAGTCCTGGAACCCGGAAGAGGGAATCCGACGCCGGTGAGGCCATAACACAGGGAGTGATGGTATATTTGTCATCCAAGACACATGGAACACTCTAACACACATGGTATGCCATACCATGGGACTTGGTGGGATTCAGACGCTCCGGAGCCCCTCTCCGGTGAAACCCTAGCCCCGTTGTAGAAAAAGACGGAACTGCCGTCATAGCCCCTCTGCGTGAGCCGAAGGGGGCAGCAAAGTGGAACTAGTTGCTTGGTTGTGTCATGTTAGGCCCAAGTAACACCCAATACAATTGTAGGGCCCACCTATTGTCAAGGTTCCCCACGTTCCGTCAGATCCGGGAGTTTCGGGGTGTGTGAGCAGTCCTGGAACCCGGAAGAGGGAATCCGACGCCGGTGAGGCCATAACACAGGGAGTGATGGTATATTTGGAATCCATGACACATGTAACACTCTAACACACATGGTATTCCATACCATGGGACTTGGTGGGATTCATACGCTTCGGAGCACCTCTCCGGTGAAACCCTAGCCCCGTTGTAGAAAAAGACGGAACTGTCGTCCTGGCCCCTCTGTGTGAGCCGGAAGGGGGTAGCAAAGTGGAACTAGTTGCTTTGTTGTGTCAAGTTAGGACCAAGGAACAACCAAGACAATGGTAGGGCCCACCTATTGGCAAGGTTCCCCCCGTTTCGTCAGATCCGGGAGTTTCGGGGTGTGAGCAATCCAGGAACCCGGAAGAGGGAATCCGACGCCGGTGAGGCCATAACACAGGGAGTGATGGTATATTTGGCATCCAAGAAACATGGAACACTCTAAAACACATTGTAAGGTATACCATGGGACTTGGCGGGATTCAGAAGCTCCGGAGCCACTCTCTGGTGAAACCCTAGCCCCGGTGTAGAAAAAGACGGAACTGTCGTCCTGGCCCCTCTACGTGAGCCAGAACGGGGTAGCAAAGTGGAACTAGTTTCTTGGTTGTGTCATGTTCGGACCAAGGAGCATCCAAGAAAATGGTAGGGCCCACCTATTGGAAAGGTTCCCCCCGTTTCGTCAGATCCGCGAGTTTTGGGGTGTGAGTAGTCCTGGAACCCGGAAGAGGGAATCCGACGCCGGTGAGGCCATAACATAGGGAGTGATGGTATCTTTGGCATCCAAGACACATGGAACACTCTAACACACATGGTATGGCATACCATGGGACTTGGTGGGATTCATACGCTCCGCATCCCCTCTCCGGTGAAACCCTAGCCCCGCTGTAGAAAAAGATGGAACTGCCGTCCTAGCTCCACTACGTGAGCCGGAAGGGGGTAGCAAAGTGGAACTAGTTGCTTGTTTGTGTCATTATAGACCCAAGGAACATCAAAGACAATGGTAGGGCCCACCTATTGACAAGGTTCCCCGCGTTCCGTCAGATCCGGGAGTTTCGGGGTGTGTGAGCAGTCCTGGAACCCGGAAGAGGGAATCCGACACCCGTGAGGCCATAACACAGGGAGTGCTGGTATCTTTGGAATCCAAGACACATGGAACACTCTAACACACATTGTATGGCATACCATGGTACTTGGCGGGATTCACACGCTCCGGACCCCCTTCCGGTGAAACCCTAGCCCCGTTGTAGAAAAAGACAAAACTGTTGTCCTCGCCCCTCTACGTGAGCCGGAAGGGGGTAGCAAAGTGGAACTAGTTGCTTGGTTGTGTCATTTTATTCCCAAGGTACACCCAATAAAATGGTAGGGCCCACCTATTGGCAAGGTTCCTCCCGTTCCGTCAGATCCAGGAGTTTCGGGGTGCGAGTAGTCCTGGAACCCGGTAGAGGGAATCCGACGCCTGTGAGGCCATAACATAGGGAGTGATGGTATCTTTGGCATCCAAGAGACATGGAACACTCTAACACACATGTTATTGCATACCATGGGACTTGGTGGGATTCAGACGCTCCGGAGTCCCTCTCCGGTGAAACCCTAGCCCCGTTGTAGAGAATGACAAAACTGCCGTCCTGGCCCCTCTCCTTGAGCCGGAAGGGGTAGAAAAGTGGAACTTGTCGGGGGGTTACCCCCGAGTAGGGTAAAGTCAAGTGCTAACGGCGACTTACAGAAGAGAGGTTTGGTCGAGTAGCCGACTACCCGGTACTTGCTACCCGGTCGACTGCTACTCGGTCTCACCTCAAGATGACCGGAAGGAGATATCAATCAAGTTCCATCCATTCGAGTAGAAGAGTTGGCCCGAGTAGAATTGGCGGGAACCTACTCGGGCCAGAAAGTCAAAGGAGCCGTTCTGACACAGGATCCCGCGTATCCTGGGTCCATACTTGGCAGTATTCGAACTACTGTTCATCTGGGACCGGCCTGCCTGACAGTGACAGCATGGAAGCAGGCGTGGCAGGATAAGGGGGGCCTACTCTGTGTTTGGCACAGTGATACCAGTCTGTCCCCTTGTTTTGCCCAACGACTTTCCAGATGCAGCCAAGATTAGGAACCAAAGCTGTCAGCGGGAACCCGGAAGAAGGACGATGTGCACACTATGTCGACACTTGTCCATGTTTGGACATATCCGGCTGGGCACCGTGTATATAAGGTGCCCCGCCGCCTCCTGCGTGAGGCATCGCATGCTGGGACACTGGAAACCCTAAGTTCTTGACCTAGTTCATCATGTAGAGAGGAGAGTGGCTACTCGGTAGCAAGAACATTGTACTGTGGCTACTCGGTGAGACACCAGGATATACAAAGAAAGGCAGGAGTAGAAGTTTTACCTCCTCACGAGGGCCCTGAACCTGGGTAGATCGTGTTGTTTGCAGTGTTTACTTCGCACCTCACGCGGCTACTCGTCGCGTGATCCCTCCCCGAGCACCTCCAGCGTCCTTCGTCCCCACATCTTTAGCCATCCCATGGCATCTGCCGTGACACCACCACGACAGTTGGCGCCCACCGTGGGGCAACCAGCGGCGCTGGCTGGAGTTTCTGTTCGGATGGGATCTTCTTCAGCGGAGCGTGTGGTCTGTGGCCTTGTCCACAGATTCGGCTCCTTCGACTTCGTCACCGACAACGCCGGCGATTTCGGCGGCATGGCCATGCCAGAGGGCGGCTCGGTGATCTCCTTCGGCTCTCACCTCGTCTACATCGCCACCGTCGCCAACCGCGCGTATCCCGAGCTGGTGCATGACGCGGAGGATCCTCCCGCGGTGATCTCTGCTCGCGGAAGGCCCGCGTGCTCCTCTGCGAACTGCGCCGAGGTGATGGTGACGGGCTTGGCGGCAAACACTGGCGCAGCCGCTACTGGCGCTGCGGCCGTCGTCGAGGAGATTGATGCACCGGCTGCTGGTAGCAGGGTTCACCGGCCCTACGAGAAGGAGAGCAACTTGCCGCCTTCCACGTCTACGGTCATTCCCGCGTCGGCTACGCGTCCTGGCATGCCGACTCCCACCGACATCGAGCTCCTAGCCATGAGGGAGCAGCTCGAGCGGCGGCGCCAGGAGCTGCTTGCCGAGCAAGCGGAGTTGGATAAGATCAGGCTTGAGCTGAGTCTAGACCAGCTCGAGTACAACAAGGCTCACGGGTTCACGCCAGTCGCCAGAAGGCCTAGCAGAGTAGGCGCTACGCGGCGCAACTTGGGTGTCGAGATGGCAACGGTCGCGGAGGTTCCCGCTCAGTCCGCCACCGCGAACACCTCCACAAGGCCAAGGTACAGCACGCCCGCCAAGACGCTCAGGGCTGCAGAGGCCGTGGCTGCCGAGTTGCCGCGTCTCGACGGTGACGCGCGCATCAGGCAGCAGGAGAGGCTCAACGAGTTGGTGTTGGAGGCTGCTAGGCAGAACGAGGAGTTCCGGAAGGCCAACCCGGGTGCTGGGGCTTCGCAGGTGGTTCACTCGCACGCGGCTAGATCTAACGATCAGGCCTCGTCTCCACATCCCAGCCGCGAGAAGAGCCGCAGCGGTCGTTCGGGCAGAGATAGGCAAATGCAGGTGTATGACCCGGCTGCTGCCGCGAAACAGCTCGCTGTGCCGCAGCAGCCCGGGCAGGAACACAACGCTGCAAGAGCAGGCTCTCAAGCCCATCAAGCTCAAAGCCGTGCCGAGATGCTGCGCGTCCAGGTCCTTCTCGGCAACCCGCAGCTCAGCCTACTCGGCAGAGGCAGCAGCCGCGCGCAGTGGCACCAGTCGCCAACCCGGTGGAGCAGCCTGCAGCTGTGCAGGTGGACAGGTATGATGATGGCTACTCGGCTATGGAGATGGCTGGCTATGATATTCATGACCGTGTTGGTGAGCGCGTGCTGGCGCCTGGAGATGTGAGGCATCAGTTGGACCGGATCAGCTTGTCGGCGCGGCTGGAGAGCACGGGTCCTCCTGGCCCCGAGTGCTTTGGCCCGCGCATCATGAACGAGCCGTCCGTGAAGAACTTCCAGCTTGCAAGAGGCACCAAGAGCTACAATGGCAGCACCAAGCCTGAAGATTGGCTCAATGACTATGTCACCGCGGTCCATATCGCGAATGGCAACAGAAGATGGGCTGTGCGCTATGTTCCACAGATGCTAGAGGGTCCAGCCCGCACTTGGCTCAACAACTTGCCCAAGAACAGCATTAACTGCTGGCTGGACTTCTCGGATGCCTTCATCAGCAACTTCACCAGCACATACAAGAGGCCGAATAGGCCACAGCAGCTATCAGCTTGCAGGCAGCGAGAAGACGAGACAGACCGCGAGTATCTTACTCGGTGGAGCACATTGAGGAACACCTGTGAGGGTGTGAATGAAGCACAGGCCATCACTTGGTTTGCGCAGGGATGCAGGCATGGCAGTATGTTGTGGCAGAGATTGCAGAGGGAGATGCCGAACACTCTGGCGGAGACCATCAAGATTGCGGATCAGTACGCACTTGGTGATCCTACTCAGCCACTGATGGACTCCTCTGAGCCGAGAAGAAACTTCAGCAATAGCAAGCGCAACGAGTTCCGCAACAAGCGCCGAGTAGATAATCGGTATGATCCCGAAGAGGTGAATGCAGTGACTGTTGGAGCTGGTGGCAGCCAGAGGCAGAAACCTGCTGGAGCCTACGGGCAAAACCAGAACCAGGGCCAAGGCAACAAGAAGCCATTTCGCACCTCTCAGTCGGGTAGCGGGAACTCCGAGCAGCCGAAGAAGTTTGTCTTTGATGACATGAAGGATGGCCCATGCAGCTTTCACACTCACCACCCCTCGAGGCCTGCTAACCACACTACTCGGCAGTGCGAGTGGTGGGAGGCGATCAAGAGTGATGGCTTGCCGCCTCCTCCTCCTCTGCCAGCGGCCAATGCCAATGTGCAGCCTACTCGCGCACCCGCAGCTCGGCCGCTAGTGTACCCGAGAAGAGAGAATGTGAACCAGGTGGCTTTAGGAGCCAACCAGAACTTCAACAATGAGAGATACCGCAACAACAACAACTACAACCGCAACAACAACAACAGAGGTAACAACAACAACTACCAGGGCAACAACAACAACGGCAACAATGGGGGCGGAGGCTCCAATCAGTACCAAGAGCACCACGAGAGTTACATGATCTTCACTTCTGAGCCAGTCGACAAGCAATAACAGCACAGGCGGGCCATGGAGGTCAATGCAGTGATTCCTGCTGTCCCTCACTACATGTATTGGTGTGACCAGGAGATCAGGTGGACCCGAGCAGATCATCCCAAGGTGATGCCCAATCCGGGTAGCTATGCCTTGGTGCTGGATCCTACCTTCCTGGGTCCCGAGAAGAATGTGAGGTTCAGCAAGGTGCTAATCGACAACGGCAGCAGCATCAACATTGTGTACAAGGACACACTCGAGAAGCTTGGCCTGGCCGAGAACATGATGCTGCCTAGCAAGACCACATTCCATGGCATCGTGTCCGGGATCTCGTGCAACCCGATTGGCCGAGTGTGGATCGATGTGCTATTCGGCACCAGGGAAAACTGCCGCACAGAGCGCCTGCAGTTCGAGGTGGTGGATCATCAGAGTCCTTACCATGCTCTACTCGGCAGGCCTGCTCTGAGCAAGTTCATGGCCTCTGCCCATGTTGCATATCTGAAGACGAAGATCCCTGGTCCCAATGGCATCATTACTATCTCTGGTGATTACAAGAAGTCCATGGAGTGTGCCTCTGCTAGCTCCCAGTTGGCGGAGTCGATGGTGATCGCTGCCGAGAAGAAGAAGATGTATGAAGTGGTAGCTATGGCGCAATCCGCGCAAGCCGGCGCGCAAGGTGTGCCGAGTACCCAGCACGGCACTGCCTTTCAGGCTGCCAAGGAGACAAAGAAGGTCCAGGTCGACCCCGAGTTCCCCGACCGCGTAGCCATCATTGGCTCCGGGTTGGCGGAGAAATAGGAAAGCAAGCTCATCCACTTCCTCCGTGAGAATCGGGATGTTTTCGCCTGGTCCAATGAAGATCTACCAGGAGTCCCGAGGGAGTTGGTTGAGCACTCTTTACATGTGCGTCCTGACGCCAAACCAGTCAAGCAGGCTATGCGCCGCTTCGGAGATGAGAGAAGGAAGGCCATTGGTGACCAGATTACCAAGTTACTGATAAGAAATTTCATCATGGAGGTGCTGCATCCGGATTGGCTAGCCAACCCGGTCATGGTCGAGAAGAAGAAGGAGGATCCCAAGGCTGCCACTGCATGGCGCATGTGTGTCGACTACACCGACTTGAACAAGGCATGCCCCAAGGATCCTTTCCCGCTACCTCGCATCGATCAGGTGATCGATTCCACTGCTGGTTGTGAACTGTTGTCTTTCATAGATGCCTACTCTGGTTTTCACCAGATTGCACTCAACCCTGCTGATCAAATAAAGACTGCTTTCATTACCCCGTACGGGGCTTATTGCTATCGTGTCATGTGTTTTGGATTGAGGAATGCGGGTGCAACCTATCAGAGATGCATGCAGAAATGCTTGCACGACCAGCTCGGCAAGAATGTGCAGGTGTACGTAGATGACATTGTCATCAAAACGAATAAAACACATACTCTGCTTGCCGACCTGGAGGAAACCTTTGCTAACCTACGCAAGTACAAAATGAAACTGAATCCGAGTAAGTGTACCTTTGGTGTACCGGCTGGAAAGCTACTCGGTTTTCTGGTTTCTAGTCGGGGCATTGAAGCCAACCCTTCAAAGATAAAAGCTATTGAGAGCATGTCTTTACCGAGATCACTGAAAGATGTGCAGAAGTTCACAGGTTGTTTGGCATCTCTGAGCCGTTTTCTGGGTCGAATGGGCGAGAAGGCCCTGCCTCTTTACCAACTGATGAAGAAAAGTGACAAGTTTGTCTGGACTCCGCAAGCGGACGTGGCATTCAATGAGCTGAAAGCAATGCTGGCTAGTGCTCCCATCTTGGCTAGTCCGCTACCCAAGGAGCCAATGCTGCTGTACATTGCTGCGACTAACCGAGTAGTCAGCGTGGTGATTGTGGTGGAACGAGAAGAAGAAGGCAAGAGTGTGCAGCGCCCAGTATATTATCTCAGTGAAGTGCTGTCCAGTTCCAAGCAAAACTACCCGCATTACCAGAAGATGACCTATGGTGTGTACCTAGGCGCCAGGAAGCTGAAGCATTATTTCCAGGAGCATCCTATCACAGTTGTGAGCTCTGCTCCCATCACGGATATCATGGGCAACAAGGAGGCGAGTGGCAGAGTAGCCAAGTGGGCGATTGAGCTAGCTGCGTATGCTCCCGCGTATGCGAGAAGAGACGCCATCAAGTCTCAGATCCTGGCGGAATTTCTTGTGGACTGGGCCGAGGTGCAGTATGAACCTCCTGCTCCAGTTTCCAATTACTGGAAGATGCACTTTGATGGCTCGAAGGTGAAGGAAGGCCTTGGTGCTGGCGTAGTGCTGACATCACCCAAGCGAGATCAGCTCAAGTATGTGTTGCAGATTCACTTCAAGGCATCCAACAATGTAGCAGAGTACGAGGCAGTGGTGCATGGTTTGCGAGTAGCAAAGGAGGTTGGCGTGCAGCGCATTATATGCTATGGTGATTCAGATCTGGTGGTGCAGCAAGTCTCGGGCACTTGGGATGCCTTGGATGCCAACATGGCATCGTATCGCTTCCTGGTGCAGTCTATGACTGGGTTCTTCGAAGGTTGTGAGTTCCAGCACATTCACCGAGCAGAGAACGAAGCAGCAGATGAGTTATCCAAGTTGGGATCTTCTCGGCAATCCATCCCGGCAGGAATCGCATTGGAGCATTTGAGGAAGCCATCCATCAAGCCTTCTCCCAACTCGGAGTCTATATTTGTTCCTTCTCTCCCAAGTGAGGAATCTGATCCCATGGAGATTGACTGGGAGAGTGCTACAGGAAACCCGGGGACTGTCAGTCCTTACTCGGGGACTACCGTTCCCTACTCGGGGACTGCCACTCCCTACTCGGGGACTGCCATTCCTTACCCGGGGACTGTCACTCCTTACTCGGGGACTGCTGTCCTTAACCCGGGGACTGTCGCATTCATTGAGGAAGTCCTTGCTAATCGGTCTGGGCTTCAGAGAAGCGCTCCTACTCCCCCTGAGCAACCACAAGAGCCTGTCCCAATGGAACTGGACGAACCAGTGTTTCCCACGCGGGAGACACCGAGTTGGGCTATGCCCATATTATCCTTTCTAGGGGACGGTACTCTACCTGAAGATGAGGTGACGGCAAGGCAGATTCAGAGAAGATCCAAGGGCTACACTATTGTCCGAGATGTGCTGCACAAGAGAAGTGCCACTGGCGTGCTGCAACGTTGTGTGGATCCAGCAGAAGGAGAAGAGATCCTGATAGAGATACACCAAGGAGAATGCGGGCACCACGCCTCTTCTCGGGCGCTGGTCCAGAAAGCTTTCCGGCATGGATTCTATTGGCTCACAGCACTGCAGCAAGCTGAGGATATCGTGAGGAAGTGCACAGGCTGCCAGATGTTCGCAAGTAAGATTCACATGCCTGCTTCCGAGTTGAAAACAATTCCTATCACCTGGCCATTTGCTGTTTGGTGTTTGGACATGGTTGGGCCTTTCCAGCCGGCTAGAGGCAACATGACTCACATCTTGGTCATGGTGGACAAGTTCACCAAATGGATTGAAGTGAAACCTATTCGGAGGTGTGATGGGGCCACAGCTGTGAAATTCGTGAAGGATATAATCCTGAGATATGGCTACCCGCACAGTATCATCACCGACAATGGCACAAACTTTGCTGAGGGAGCAATGGTGCGGTTCTGCAGAGATAAGCATATCCGACTAGACGTTGCGTCAGTCGCGCATCCTGCTTCCAATGGGCAAGTTGAAAGAGCAAATGGCATGGTACTAACAGGCATAAAGCCAAGGCTGATGAAGCCACTGCTGAAAACACCTGGGTGTTGGTTAGACGAGTTGCCAGCGGTGTTGTGGAGTCTAAGGACTACCCCTAACCGGTCAACCGGCTACACGCCATTCTTCTTGGTATACGGGGCTGAGGCCGTGTTGCCAATAGACTTAGAGCATGACTCCCCCGAGTAGCCCTCTACACTGAGGTGGAGGCGAGAGAAGCTCGAGAAGACGACGTTGACCTGCTTGAAGAAGCAAGAGAGCTGACTCTGTCGCGTTCGGCTATCTACCAGCAAAACCTGCGGCGTTATCATAGCCGAAAGGTGAACCCAAGGGTTTTCCGAGAAGGAGACATGGTCCTTAGGCTTGTGCAGCGCACAGCCGGGATGCACAAGTTGTCTCCTCCATGGGAAGGGCCTTTCATTGTGAGCAAAGCGCTGCACAACGATGCTTACTATCTTGTAGATGTGCGCCCACCACAGGCGAACATGGCTGATAAATCTGGAGAGGAAACCAAGCGCCCTTGGAATGTAGCTCTACTCCGTCGTTTTCATTCGTAAGCAAAGATGTGTATGTACCCTCTTATCCGAGTTGAAATTCTACTCTGCAATCTGAAATTGTTCTCGGGGACTGCCCTCGTACAAAATCGCTCTAAGTGTTTTTACTCGGCTTTACCCCTTTTGCCTATTCGGTTGCTCCACTTCAAAATTCAAAGGTCCATTGAGTACTGTGTTTAAACCTACATGCCAACTCTTCGACTTTGCTGTTGTCCGAAACCCGGCTTCATGGCAAGCAAGAGAACAAGCAAAAGGTCCATGAGCACAAGAAAAATTACTAAGGAAAGGAAGAGTGCAGGAACCGAGTAGGGTGTTGTTATTACTGTTCTGTGACTTGTCTTTTCGGCTAAGTGGTGGGCTGCGTTACTATGATTGTTTCTAAGCGGCTAAGTATTTGCAGCTCTACTCTTTAACTCTTGTGACTCGAATACCAAAAAAGCAACAAGTTGCGGGTAGAGCTGAGACGAAAAGGGAGAGTGAATAAGAAATGCAACTCGGGGACTCGCATGATAACGCAACTCGGCATTCAGCCCAGGTTGAACAAATTGATTAAGTTGGAAATAACAAAAGTGGGAATAAAATTGAGTAGCAACGGAATAAAATAGTCTGATACATCTGCTCCCGGCATCCCGGGGATCTGATAAATGTTTGAGTAAAAAAGCTTGCAGGATAAGATCATGTCGAAGAGGCGGTGTTGTCGATGTTGGCCTGGGCTGCTTCATTCTCGGTGGCGGTCTTGTTCGCCTCCGCCTCCGTGCTGGCTGCAGCTGCCTTCGCGGCTTCCTCCTCGGCGCTTGTGTTGGTCGCATCCGCTTCCGGGTGGACGGTGGCGGACTGTTCCATCTCGGATGGACCAGAAGCTTGGCCTTGGGGGCGTACCGTGTCGTCGAGAGCGGCTCCTGATAAAGTGCCAAAGTCGAGGGCGGCTGTGTCGATCTCCTCCATCTCTTCGTCGCTACTCGCGATGACGGCAGCCTTCCCCTTGCTCTGGGGAGAATCGAAGAAGCCCGATTCCAGCTCGGAGTCTGTCTCTTCATCCGCGTCCTCGTCCTCCTCCACCTCGGTGTCGGGTTCGGTGGGGCCGTCGATGAAGGTGGCCGTGTCCGCGTACTCCGCGACCCCATGCGCAATTAGCTTGCGCGCGGTCACACAGCTGGGGTCCGTCTCCCACTTGGAATTGTCGCGCTTTCCGCGGATGATCTCCATGTTGAGGTTCTCGTACCAGGAGGCGACGCAGAGTAGCATCAAGTCAGCGCCTGCCCGAGCTCCAGAGGCGCGCCACTTCTTCAATTCGGCCTTCACATTATGCAGCTTCAGAGCAAGGCCATCGATGGTTGTCGGCGGGGAATCTTCAGGCCAGAACAGCTTGTGGAGCTCGAAGCCGACGCGCACCAAGTCGGTGCCCACGCCGGCTAGGCGTTCGAAATGCCCTCGCATCACCAGCAGGCTGTCCTCGATCTCGGCTCTGGTGTCCGCGGCCTCGCCCTTCTCAAGGCGAGCTGCTCGGGCCTTGGCCAAAGCAGGCGCGCAAGCGGACACGAGATCAGGGAAGATTTCTGCGCAAAGGCAAGGGAGAAATTTAGTCACAGAAACCGAGAAGAGGCAGAACCGAGAAGAAAAGAGGCAGAAAGGAGGAAACTTACTGTGAAGCTCGTGGCGTAGCTGCTGCAGCTGGATTTTCCATTCCTCCTCATTGGACACGTGCTTCTCCTCGAGCAAGCGGAGCCCATCCAGCTGAGAAAAGAGCCCAGCATTGGATTTCGTCAGCACCTCACATTCTTGCTCAAGGGCCTTTATCTTAGCATTGAAGGTTGTCTCAGCCTTGGCCTTCTCGGCGATCACTCTGTCCCTCTCCTCACCAAGCGTGACAGCATCCTGGAGTGCCTTCTGCAGCTGGAGTTGCAGTTTCTCCATCTCAGTAGCGTGCTCGCTCTGCAGAGCGGCAGATTGGCTTGCCAGTTGCACCTGCACCTCAGCAGGTTTGAGACAGTCCTGATGCTCGACAACAAACTTCTTATGATCTTCTGAAAAGGGCAAAGCACGGTTAGCAGAGAAGCAAAGGAAACAGACACAAGGGCAAACCGAGTAGACGGAGTTTTACCTTCAAGCTTCTTGATGGTGGTCTCGGCATTCGCAACAAAGGTGCGACAGTTCTCATGCTCGTCAGCAAGGGCCTTCAGTTTCCCTGCAGAGTAGAAAAGGTTAGCGCAAGAAAGCAGAAGCGGGCGTAAACAAAAAACGCAAGAACCGCGCGGCTAGAAGCGTACCTTCCACCTCAGACAGCTTCAGAGTGCTGTCCTTCGCATCCTTACCGGCTGCCTCCGCAACTGCTTTCTCTCTTTCCAGTGCAGCAATTCGCCTCCTGGCGATAGCATGATTCCAGAGAAGCTGGCGATGCAGACTGGTCCGCTTCAAAACGCTATCCTGAGAAGCGAAAAGAAAACAAGTTAAACTGAGAAGTGAAGATTCAACCCGAGAAGGCGGCTACTCGGGAGAGCATCTGCCTACTCGGCCAGAATCTCGGGGACTTGGTGATGGTAAAGGAAAATGAAAACGGATAGGAGAGAAGAAAAATGCTACTCGGAGAGGACAAGTTAAGACTTACCGCGTAAGACTGCTCGAGATCTTCTGCATTCTTGCGGTGCACGAACATCTTGGCAGCAAGAGTAGCGGTGCTGGAGGAGACGGTCATGGGTTTGTAGCCCAAGTCCACCTTGTTCCAGTAGACCCGCATATGATCGATGTCGCCCAGGCCAAGGCCGTGCCATTTGTCTGTGCCGAGAAGCTTGCTGTCCCACTTGGCATCGATGAAACCAACCAAGTCGAGTACTTGCTCGAGGCTCTGGGATGTTATTACTTGGTCTTGAGCTCCCCGAGAAGCAATGGAGATGGGGGCCGGGGGCCTGGAGTCCGTCGCCACGGCTTTCCTTCCTGTTGTAAGAGCAATCTTCCGGTCCTCGACGGAAAGGCCAATCTGGCGCTGCTGGCTGACCTTCACCATATAATCCAGGTAGAGGGGCTGATCAGCTATATTAGCGGCGGCAGGAACCGCACTGGGATTGCGGATAACCAACTGCTTGGACTGGCCAGCTGATGTCGGCGGCGGCTTGTCGGCAGCCTTCTTCTTTGCTATCTCTTTTTGAGCAAGTGGCTTCTCGGAAGTTGGCTTCTCGATCTTCTGTGTCTCGTTTTCCTTCTTCTCGGCTGCCCTCTTCTCGACTGCTTCCTTCAGAGCATCTAGGGCTTGTTTCCTGGTCTGCGGCACCGAGGAGGAATCTGGCGGTGCAGTGCCTTGATCAATGGGTGGCGCCACGGATCCGTCACCTGGTGCAGCATCTGGTTGGGCGCTACTCGGTGCAGCGCCTGGTTGCGCGCTGCTCAGGGGATACTCCTCTGTCATGACTGTATCTTCTACCCGCTGCTCGGCACTGGGATCCGCTTGTCCGGCAGCGCCTGTGGCTGGCTACTCAGGTTCAGCTTCTTGCCGCTCGACGGCAGCGTCATCATCACGCATCTCCTGGTCTTCCTCTTGGTGCTCCTCGGCGGCGCTAGCCGGAGGAGAAGGGGGCTTGTCCTGGTGAGCGGCGTCTTGCGGATCTGGATCGGCGCGGGACTGCTGCTCAGGCCCGGTTTGCATGTGGGTGGTGTCGGCCTCGTCGTCCTCAAGGACGACAACCTTGTCGACGTCAATGGCAGCTCGTTTCTTGGCCTGGTCAGGCGCGAAAGCAGCGTTCGCATCCAAGGGAGCGCTGGTGAGAAAGGAAAAATCAGAAATTAGAAGAAAGCAGAGGAAGGATAAGAGAAACAGCAGAGTACAAAATTGGGAGTTAACCGAGAAGGAACTTACGCTTTGGTGGAGGGGATTGTTCGCTTTGTTCTCTTCACGACCGCCTTGGTCGTCTTCTTCTTCTCCTCGGCTGCTTTTCTCTTTTTGGCGGGAGGCTCTTGGGCGTCACTTCCTGTCCGCTTACGGGTGGCAGGAGCAGCGACGGACAGAGGCTTGGCGTCAAGAACCTTGTCGACCTCGTTCTCGTCTTCATCCTCACCCTCGTCCTCAGCATTTTCAGCATCTGTGAATTAAGGAGGAAGGAAAACACTTCAGAAACAGCAGGCAAAGGGCCTGTGCTTTTTGCAGAAGGAGAGCGCGAATTCAGTTACCTTCGAACCCGTCATCAGACCAGTCGCGAAGAGATGGTTCAGCAGGCTGCTTCTCGGTCGTAGGAGAGTGAGGAAGGTTGATCTGGTCTACAGTCTCAAAGGAGGCCTTGTCGTCCTCCTCTCGGTCAGCAAACCAATTGCCTTCAAAGCGCTCACAGCTCTCCATAAGCTGGCGATTGAGGACCTGAAGAACAAAGAAATATCACATATTAGCCGAGTAGCTGGAAGGCACTCTACTCGGATAGGCGTGCAAACACAAAGCAACTAAGCCTAGGCAAACTTACTGAACATCCTACTCGGAAAGGCGTGCAGCCATAAAGCATAATTAAGCCTAAGAATTGTTCCCGAGTTGGTTACCCGACAAGGCGTGCAGGCACAAAGCACACTAAGCCTAGGCAATTCAGCTAAGTACTCTACTCGGTACCGAATGCGGTTGCTAGTCGCGGCGAGAAGAGGAAGTTTGCTACTCGGAGTACATATATAGAAAGCAGAGAAAGAAGAGCGTACCCGCGGAATCGGCTTCGTGCGGCTGAATGGGATGAACCCATACTGCCAGTGCTCGCCGAGATTCGTCGTCAGGATGGCCCTTGCGTGCTCAGGAACATCCGCGTTGTCGAGCTCGATGGTGGTCGTTCTGGTGCAGTCGCGGGGGCCACCCATGTAGCACATCAGATGGCTGCGCTCCTGCAGAGGCAGCACGCGATTCTTGATCCAACAAGCCACTGGATCATCGCTCTTGAGGCCCTCGCCGATTAGAACACCGAGCCGCGCCTCTATCTCCTTCGAGTTGAGGTCGTTGGAGGGCTTCGCCTTCCAATTCTTCCCGGTGGGAGCACGGTTGCTCCAAGCGGGAAGATTGATTCGGTCGGTTACCTTTCCTCCTTCGGTGGCGGGGATGTTCTTGACGTAGAGGAACGTCTTCTGCCACATTCGGACGGATTCCAACCCCTTGATACGGGGATGGTTGGTTCCCGACCGCTGCACCATCATGGCGCAGCCGGTGTCAGTCGCGCGTGGCACGCCCGCGCCTTCCTTCTTCCCGGTGGTTTGCTGGCGAAGATGGAAATACTTCAGCCAGGTATCCGTCGTGGGATGGATACCAAGGAAGGCCTCGCACACCACGGCGTGGTAGGCGAGGAAGACGACGGCGTTTGGTGGCAAGTGGTGCATTTGGAGACCGAAGTGGTCGAGGAAGCGGCGGAGGAAGTCGGAGACCGGCAGGCCGAATCCGCGCTCGAAGTGCGACAAGAACACGACGTGCTCGGCCTTCTGCGGGGTTGGCACGAGCTCGCCGTCGGACGGCCGGCATTGAACACCAGGAGGAACCCTCCGGGTGTTCACGAGCCAGGCGCAATCCTCGGCGGTGACGTGCGAGCCAGCCCAGCCGGCGCGAGCAGCCATGGCAAGGGGTGCGCGGATGGTGGAGAGTTGGAGAGATTGGGTGGAAGAAAAGAATCTGCAGCGGCGCAGGGAGTTGCGCGGCGGCGGAGAGCTCGGCGGCGGAGAAGAACAGAGAGACGAAAGGGGAAAATTGCGAAGGGAGGAGAAAAGGAAGTTACTGGCGGAGGTATTTATATCCTGTCCGCGGTTTACCGTTACCATCGGGGAAGTGGGATCGATCGTGGCGTGTGGTGGGGCCTGTGGCCGACTGGAAACGCACACACGCGCGAGGCGCGCGCGTAACGGCCGCAGCGGATCCCACTACCAGATCGTGGCCAATTACTGTGCGTGATGGGACATAACGAGCCAGTGGGCCCGCCCCGTGAAAACTGGGCGCGTGGCACGTCGTGTCGTGGCAGCGAAACGACGGGGTCATGGATGCTTGGCACGTGTCCAGTTGCGACACGGAAGGCTGGATTATGCTCTGAGCTGCAGAGACGATAGAGGAGAAATTCTCTAAGTCTTTCTACTCCGTTACAGAGTAGAAAGCAGGTGCTATTCGGAAGACGGGAAACTCAAAACTCAAGGTACTTTCTAGAGTACTACTCAGAGGTCATTTACTCGGCATCTTGAGGTTCAAGGGCTATGTTGCAAAAATTGGTTTTAAGCTGGCAGAGCCTAGTGAACGAGCTCGCAAGACTCAACCAGCTTCGGGGACTGCTGTCGGGGGGTTACCCCCGAGTAGGGTAAAGTCAAGTGCTAATGGCGACTTACAGAAGAGAGGTTTGGTCGAGTAGCCGACTACCCGGTACTTGCTACCCGGTCGACTGCTACTCGGTCTCACCTCAAGATGACCGGAAGGAGATATCAATCAAGTTCCATCCATTCGAGTAGAAGAGTTGGCCCGAGTAGAATTGGCGGGAACCTACTCGGGCCAGAAAGTCAAAGGAGCCGTTCTGACACAGGATCCCGCGTATCCTGGGTCCGTACTTGGCAGTATTCGAACTACTGTTCATCTGGGACCGGCCTGCCTGACAGTGACAGCATGGAAGCAGGCCGTGGCAGGATAAGTGATGTAGCCCAACCATCTACTCCAAGTGGACCGATGACAAGATCACGCGCAAAGGCCATCAAGGATAAGGTGAACTCGCTCCTCTCGCTCTATACTTTCGATCACATGGAGGATGGTGCGCTACCTCATGGCGCAACGCTGTGTGTGCTCAGGTTCAAGTCCACCAAGGGTGCCCAAGAAGACGCGGAAGGCGAACGAGCAAGACCAGCGCAAGGAGACGAAGCCGGAAAGCTCCAGGCAGCGGAACCTCCGGTGATCCCACCGGAGCCTCCGCTCCCCGCTCACCACCGGAACCTCCGGTGTGGCCTCCGCCCAAAACCCCTTCGGGTGGAAAGTGGCGGAGCTACCACCGGAGCCACCACCGGAGCCGCCACCGGAATTCGGGCGGAACCTCCGGTGATCCCACCGGAGCCTCCGCTCCACGACTCGCCACCGGAGCCTCCGGTGCTGCCTGCGCGCGGAACCCCATCGGGTGGGTGACCACGGAGCCACCACCGGACCCCACCGGAGCCTCCGCTCCATCCACCGGAGCCTCCGGTGGAAACCACCGGAACCTCCGCTACTGTGCGGACTGCGTGACACTTGCGGGCCTTGAGGCCTTGTTTCTTATCCTCCCACCTACCCCCTTTGGCACTAGACTATATATAGTCACCCCCATTCTCAGATCTAGGGTTAGAGTTGAATTTAGAACATTTGGAGCTCAGCTCTCTTGTATCCCTCTTTGAGGAACCATCCCTCCGACATCGTCGAGGATTGTATCAAGGCACATCCAAATACTTGGTCTCTCCCTTTGGGTTTCTATCAAGTACTTGACCAATCTTCCTCTCGATTATCTTGAGGTTCTATTGGCGTAGTGGACCGGCTACGGGTGTAAAGCGGTTTCAATCAAGGTGAGCTCAGTTGAATCGATCGTTCCGTAGGCGGCCCTCGGGGTTAGTTGACGGAAGATTTGGGGTTCTTCGGTTCTTACTAGTTATCCTTGTGTTTGTTTGCCTTGCCTTCGATTTCCCCCTCGTTTCCCCCTCGTGTGTTCATCGAGTTCTTCGTGTTCTTCGTGTTCTCCGTCGATTCGTGAAGATCGGGCCAATCTAGGAGTAACCCTCCGCATCATCTGGTATCCAGAGCTAGATTGACACGAATCCGACACCCATACCCCTCCCCATCCACCAATTTTTCTTTTTCCACCAAGAATTTCGAAAATCCTCAAAAAATAGCCAAAAGGGAATTTGACCGATCTGTTGACTCGTTGCGTTTTTCGTGGTTTTTCTTCAGAGATTAGTTGCCAAACACCTTTCCACATCTTTCCATTCAGCCAATTTTTCCAATTTCGCCCAAAATTTTTCTTGATTTTGTGGGAATTTCGAATTTGAGCCAAAAACTCAGAAAATTTCAGCTCTTCGATTCTCCGGCAGATTTTGGAACTTGTTTTTCTTTGTCGTTTGTGATCCAAATTGAGTGCAACGAGTTGCTACGCGACGCCCACGACATCACCTACGCTTCCACATCATCGGATCGCCACGACATCGACTTCCCCACGGCCGCAAGTCCGTGATCATCAAAATAAGAGAGGTATAACTTGCTTCCGCTTGCACCACCCCATCCCATTGTGTTACTTACCTATCGGACTAGTTCTTTTTACACCGCTTGGCATCGCATTTGTGGCATCGAGAGTGCGAAGTTAGCGCTTGTGAGAGATTAGCTACCGAGTAGGCATTGGCACTTTGGAATCCATCAAAAAGAGAAAATCAAAAAAAAAAAAGAGAAAAAGAGAAAATAGAAAAAGAAGCAAAAGGATCGGTGCCAATTGCTTTCCATTGTAGGAACGTGTAGCATTGCGTCGCAAAAGAGAAAGAGTGACCGATTGCCACGGTGCGAATCTTGTTGCCTTTTCAACTTTGCGGTTTGAGCTAGCGTCCTCCTTGTGTTAGTGTGGCATTGAGCATTAGTCTACGTTAGGGCCATTTCGTTCTTCGCTCGTCCATTGGTCGCACTAACCCCATTTTTCCCTTGCGTGTGTGTGTTCCACCATATTTCCATCCTATAGGTTTGGTTTTTGTGCTAACTTTTTCTTTGACTTTTCTCCACGATTGACAACAAACTTTTCTTCGGTTTTGGTCGATTTTTCCTCGCCACTTTCCTAACCTATTTGCCTTCCATATAAAGTGTGTGTGTTGCCGTTTGCGGTTTCTTTCGATCTTTTGGTTTCGCTCTTGACATACCGCCCTACACCTAGGCTCGTCCACTAGCCTCAATACGACCAAGAAAGGTAACGTTGGGTAAGTGAGGCGTCCATTTCTTCAATATCACCCTTGTGTGTGTTTTTGAGATGGCTAGGGAAGGAGTATTCACAAGTCCGAGCTCGGAAGACGAAGGCAACCCATTCTACAACGACAATGATTACGCCAACTTCGTCACCCACAATGACCACTTTCAACTCCGCGAACTCGTCAAGGACGGGTTGCAACGCTATGAGCGTCGACTCCAAGAGCAAGAGGCTCGAATGAATGATCAAATGACGCGCATCAACATCAACTTGGCCAATCTTGCCAATCGCCGTCATTCATCATCATCCTCAAGGTCTCGCCGCTCAAGCCACCGCAATCAAGATCCTCACCAACCTCGTCGCCATGATCGCCATGATCGCCACAACGTGGAGGAGGGTGGACAACCTCAACAAGCACCACCACCTCCTCCACAACATCAACAACCTCCGCGACGCAATCGGTATGAGGATAGCTCGCCATCACCACCACCTCGACATCGCCAAGGCCGTGGTGACCCTCTTCAACAACCGCAACGCCCGGACCTTCGACAACACCATCATCCTCCACCTCCACAAGGCCACGCTCAAGACTATGGCCACAACGATTTCGTGGAAGATGCTCGTCAACATCGAAGGCCACCAAGGCGCCATGCGCGTCCCAACAACAATGACCGCCAAGAACATGATCATCCTCAACAACCTCTCCAAGAACAAGAACGTCCTCAACAACATCACAATGGCCATGATGATAGTGAACGTCGTGAAGCTAGGCTCCGTCACCACCAACCACCACCACCTAATGACCACCGGCGTCATCCTCCCCATCATGATCGCCACCGCCAAGACAATGAGGATGATCCCTATGATGATTCACCTCCCATGTATGATGAAGACCCCCATGAGCGCCAACATGCGCGCCTCCATCGTCCGCAAGAGGACAACAACATGAGTGCTCTTCGTTTCAATGTCCCCAAGTTCAATGGTGAGAATGATCCCGAAGACTATCTTGCTTGGGCTCTCAAGGTTGACAAGATATTCGGCATTCACAACTTCACCGACAAGAAAATGGTTGCTCTAGCATCTTTGGAATTCGATGGCTATGCACTCTTATGGTGGGATCGTCTACAAGCCGAACGAGTCCGCAATCGCGTTGCTCCTATTGCCACTTGGAATGAGATGAAGCAATTCATGCATGCTCGATTCGTTCCTCCTCACTACAAGCGTGACCTCTTCAAGAAGCTTCAAGAACTTCGTCAAGGTGTGAAGTCCGTTGATGAGTACTACAAGGAAATGGAGACATCTTTGATCCGCGCTCATGTGATAGAATCTCAAGAGCAAACAATGGCCCGCTTTCTCAATGGCCTCAACTATCCTATAAGGAAGATTGTCGAGTATCAACCGTATGACAACATTGTGGCCCTTGTCCACCAAGCTCTTAAGGCGGAACGTCAAATTGCGGAAGATCTCAAATATAGCAAGCAAAAGGCTTTCTTCAACTCAAGACCATCATCCTCTACTCCAATGACACAAGCTCCTCCTCCAACTACCACCAAGAGCAACCCGCGAGCCTCTAGTGCTCCCAACAAGTCTTCCCAACAATTCAAGAAGCAAGCTACTCCAACCTCATCCTCAAGTGCTCCTCAAGTCAAGTCAAGCACTATTACTTGCTTCAAGTGTGGTGGTAGTGGACACAAGTCCTTTGAATGCTCCAACAAGATGATCATGATTGTCAACCAAGATGGTGAACGTGACTCTATGAGCGAAGGCGAATACTATGCCTTGCATCAAGTTGCTCTCAACCCTTTGGACGTCTCCAACGATGATGAAGAAAGTGTGTATTGCGATGAGGACAAGAACCCATCCCTAGGGGTCACAAGAGTCCTCACTTCTTCTCCTCAAGATGAGCAAGATCAACGGTGCAATCTCTTTCAAACAAGAGCCGGTATTGATGGCAAGTCAATCAAGGTCATCATCGACGGTGGAAGTTGTCACAACTTAGCTAGCAAAGAACTTTGCGACAAGCTCAAATTGCCTTACAAGCAACACCCTCACCCATACCATGTCCAATGGCTTAGTGACTCCGGCACCTTCAAGATTCAACACATGGTCTCCGTGACTTTCAAGATTGGTCCTTATGAAGACACGGTAGATTGTGACGTTGTTCCTATGACCGTGTGTCATCTTCTTCTTGGCCGACCGTGGCAATACGACAAGAGTGCTATCCATGATGGGCGTTCCAATCACTATAGCTTCAAGTGGAACAACAAGACATTCGTTCTTCGTCCCATGTCTCCTAGCCAAGTGATCGCCGACAACGCCAAGACTCTTGCACGTCGACAAGAAGAGCTCAAATCTCGTGAGATGAGTGGTGAGAGAGTGATCCACCAAAAAGTGAGTGAGAGCCACAAGCCAAATATGAGTGGAAAAATTACGAGTGATGCCAAAGGCTTTGCCTTACTTGCCACCAAAAGAGAGATGCGAGCGTTAAGAGAGAACCCAACCATACTTCACTTTGTCCTATTGTGCAAAGGGGAAGCACTTGAAACTAACGACATGACAAATCTACCTCCCTCTTTGTTGCCTTTGTTGCAGGAATTTGAAGACGTCTTTCCCGATGAGCTCCCTCCGGGCCTTCCTCCCCTTCGAGGAATCGAGCACCGTATTGACCTCATTCCGGGCGCGCCCCTTCCAAACCGCGCTCCTTACCGCACCAATCCAGAGGAGACTAAGGAGATTGAGCGCCAAATCCAAGAGCTACTCGAAAAAGGTTTTATCCGCGAATCCCTTAGTCCTTGTGCCGTGCCGGTTATCCTTGTTCCAAAGCAAGATTCTACTTCCCGCATGTGTATGGATTGTCGCCCTATCAATGCTATCACCGTTAGATATCGACATCCTATTCCTAGGCTCGATGACATGCTTGATGAATTGAGTGGTGCTACTATCTTTTCAAAAATTGATCTTAAAAGTGGTTACCATCAAATTCGTATGAGTATAGGTGATGAATGGAAAACGGCTTTCAAAACAAAACTTGGTTTGTATGAATGGCTTGTTATGCCCTTTGGTCTTTCGAATGCCCCATCTACCTTCATGCGTCTCATGAATGAAGTTCTACGTCCTTTCATTGGCAAATTTGTTGTGGTTTACTTCGACGATATTCTCATTTATAGCAAATCTTTGGAAGATCACTTTGATCATGTTTCACAGGTATTGTTGGCTCTTCGCAATGCAAAACTTTTCGCCAATCTTTCCAAATGCAATTTTTGCACCAACAAGCTTGTTTTCTTGGGTTTTGTGATCTCGTCCAATGGTATTGAAGTAGATAACAAGAAGATTGAGGCAATTAGGAATTGGCCCAACCCTACTTCCGTGGGTGAGATAAGGCGCTTTCATGGCCTTGCCGGTTTCTATCGCCGCTTTGTCAAAGATTTTTCAACTATTGCTTGCCCTTTGAATGAACTTACCAAAAAGAATGTACCTTTTGTTTGGGGCAATGCGCAACAAAAAGCCTTCGACACACTTAAGAAATGCCTAACCGAAGCTCCTTTGCTTGTCTTACCGGATTTCGAGAAAACTTTTGAGATTGAATGTGATGCTAGTGGTATAGGAATTGGTGGCGTTCTCATGCAAAACGGACGCCCCGTTGCTTACCATAGTGAAAAACTTGATGGTGCTAAACTCAATTACCCCATCTATGATAAAGAACTCTTTGCTTTGGTTAGAGTGCTAGAAGTTTGGCAACACTACCTTTGGCCAAAAGAATTTGTTATTCATTCCGATCACGAATCATTGAAATACTTGAAAAGCCAAACCAATTTGAACAAAAGGCATGCTAAGTGGGTTGAATTCATTGAATCTTTTCCTTATGTCATTAAGTACAAGAAAGGTAAAGAGAATGTGGTAGCTGATGCCTTGTCTAGGAAAGAATGCCTTCTTACACGTCTTGACATCAATGTGATTGGTTTGGATGAAATCAAAGACTTATATGCTTCCGATGCTTTCTTTGGTCCTATATTTGAGAAGTGCTTGCCTAACCGAGGTTTCGATGATTTCTATCTTCACAAAGGTTTCTTGTTTAAGGCTAACAAATTGTGTATCCCCGAGTCTTCTCTTCGCTTGTTGTTATTGAAGGAATCACATGAAGGAGGCCTCATGGGACACTTTGGACGCGACAAGACCTATGCCATGCTTTCCACCAACTACTATTGGCCCAAGATGAAGCATCATGTTGAGAGACACGTCAAGAGATGTTCCACATGCCTCCGAGCTAAGTCCACTTCCAACCCTCATGGTCTTTACATGCCATTACCTATCCCACATGCACCTTGGAGTGATATTAGCATGGACTTTGTGTTAGGCCTTCCACGAACTAAAACCAACATGGATTCAATCTTTGTAGTTGTGGATCGTTTCTCTAAGATGGCACATTTCATTCCTTGTAACCGAACCGACGATACTTCACATGTTGCTACTTTGTTTTTCAGGGAGATTGTGCGTTTACATGGTGTACCTACTTCAATTGTCTCGGACCGCGACGTCAAGTTCACCTCCTACTTTTGGAAGACATTGATGGCCAAGCTCGGCGTCAAGCTACTATTCTCCACCGCCTATCACCCACAAACGGATGGACAAACCGAGGTCGTCAACCGCACACTCTCTTCACTACTTCGAGCATTGATCAAGCCCAACTTGAAGAATTGGGAGGAATGCATCCCACACGCCGAGTTCGCCTACAACCGTGCTCTCCATCAAGCTACCAAGAAGAGTCCCTTCGA
Source organism: Alopecurus myosuroides (assembly GCA_028641055.1). Lineage (NCBI taxonomy): Eukaryota > Viridiplantae > Streptophyta > Magnoliopsida > Poales > Poaceae > Alopecurus > Alopecurus myosuroides. The sequence goes on along the minus strand of CM054063.1, from coordinate 116,775,712 downwards.
GATCGTCTACGGCTTCAACCCCAACACCGCCCTCGACATACTCCCTTTGCCTCTACGCGAGCGAGCAAACATGGACATCGACAAGCGCACCGACTACATCAAGAAGCTCCACGACTCCACAAGGGCTACACTTGAGAAGCATTCCGAGCACCGAGCCTCTATCATGAACAAGAACAAGAAACCCATGGTGTTCCAAGAAGGTGACCTCGTGTGGCTACACTTGCGCAAGGACCGGTTCCCCGAAGAGCGCAACTCCAAGCTCAAGCCAAGAGGTGACGGTCCCTTCAAGGTCCTAAAGCGCATCAACAACAACGCCTACAAGCTCGACTTACTGCAATCCAAGTACCTCGTCCACAACTCCTTCAATGTCAAGGACCTCTCTCCCTTCCATGGATACCCAAGTGATGAAGACGACGCCGAGTCGAGGTCGACTCTTTTTCAAGGGGGGGGAGATGATGTAGCCCAACCATCTACTCCAAGTGGACCGATGACAAGATCACGCGCAAAGGCCATCAAGGATAAGGTGAACTCGCTCCTCTCGCTCTATACTTTCGATCACATGGAGGATGGTGCGCTACCTCATGGCGCAACGCTGTGTGTGCTCAGGTTCAAGTCCACCAAGGGTGCCCAAGAAGACGCGGAAGGCGAACGAGCAAGACCAGCGCAAGGAGACGAAGCCGGAAAGCTCCAGGCAGCGGAACCTCCGGTGATCCCACCGGAGCCTCCGCTCCCCGCTCACCACCGGAACCTCCGGTGTGGCCTCCGCCCAAAACCCCTTCGGGTGGAAAGTGGCGGAGCTACCACCGGAGCCACCACCGGAGCCGCCACCGGAATTCGGGCGGAACCTCCGGTGATCCCACCGGAGCCTCCGCTCCACGACTCGCCACCGGAGCCTCCGGTGCTGCCTGCGCGCGGAACCCCATCGGGTGGGTGACCACGGAGCCACCACCGGACCCCACCGGAGCCTCCGCTCCATCCACCGGAGCCTCCGGTGGAAACCACCGGAACCTCCGCTACTGTGCGGACTGCGTGACACTTGCGGGCCTTGAGGCCTTGTTTCTTATCCTCCCACCTACCCCCTTTGGCACTAGACTATATATAGTCACCCCCATTCTCAGATCTAGGGTTAGAGTTGAATTTAGAACATTTGGAGCTCAGCTCTCTTGTATCCCTCTTTGAGGAACCATCCCTCCGACATCGTCGAGGATTGTATCAAGGCACATCCAAATACTTGGTCTCTCCCTTTGGGTTTCTATCAAGTACTTGACCAATCTTCCTCTCGATTATCTTGAGGTTCTATTGGCGTAGTGGACCGGCTACGGGTGTAAAGCGGTTTCAATCAAGGTGAGCTCAGTTGAATCGATCGTTCCGTAGGCGGCCCTCGGGGTTAGTTGACGGAAGATTTGGGGTTCTTCGGTTCTTACTAGTTATCCTTGTGTTTGTTTGCCTTGCCTTCGATTTCCCCCTCGTTTCCCCCTCGTGTGTTCATCGAGTTCTTCGTGTTCTTCGTGTTCTCCGTCGATTCGTGAAGATCGGGCCAATCTAGGAGTAACCCTCCGCATCAATAAGGGGGGCCTACTCTGTGTTTGGCACAGTGATACCAGTCTGTCCCCTTGTTTTGCCCAACGACTTTCCAGATGCAGCCAAGATTAGGAACCAAAGCTGTCAGCGGGAACCCGGAAGAAGGACGATGTGCACACTATGTCGACACTTGTCCATGTTTGGACATATCCGGCTGGGCACCGTGTATATAAGGTGCCCCGCCGCCTCCTGCGTGAGGCATCGCATGCTGGGACACTGGAAACCCTAAGTTCTTGACCTAGTTCATCATCTAGAGAGGAGAGTGGCTACTCGGTAGCAAGAACATTGTACTGTGGCTACTCGGTGAGACACCAGGATATACAAAGAAAGGCAGGAGTAGGGGTTTTACCTCCTCACGAGGGCCCTGAACCTGGGTAGATCGTGTTGTTTGCAGTGTTTACTTCGCACCTCACGCGGCTACTCGTCGCGTGATCCCTCCCCGAGCACCTCCAGCGTCCTTCGTCCCCACATCTTTAGCCATCCCATGGCATCTGCCGTGACACCACCACGACAGAACTAGATTCTTGGTTGTGTCATTTTAGGCCCAAGGAACACCCAATACAATGGTAGGTCCCACCTATTGGCAAGGTTCCCCGCGTTGCGTCAAATCCGGGAGTTTCGGGGTGTGTGAGCAGTCCTGGAACCCGGAAGAGGGAATCCAACGCTGATGAGGCCATAAAACAAGGAGTGGTGGTATCTTTGGCATCCAAGACACATGGAACACTCTAACACACATGGTATGGCATACCATAGGACTTGGCGGGATTCAGACGCTCCGGAGCCCCTCTCCGGTGAAACCCTAGCCCCGTTGTAGAAAAAGACGGAACTGCCGTCTTGGCCCCTCTACGTGAGCCGGAAGGAGGTAGCAAAGTGGAACTACTTGCTTCCTTGTATCATTTTATTCCCAAGGAACACCCAATAAAATGGTAGGGCCCACCTATTGGCAAGGTTCCTCCCGTTCCGTCAGATCCAGGAGTTTCGGGGTGCGAGTAGTCCTGGAACCCGGTAGAGGGAATCCGACGCCTGTGAGGCCATAACATAGGGAGTGATGGTTTCTTTGGCATCCAAGAGACATGTAACACTCTAACACACATGGTATGGCATACCATGGGACTTGGTGGGATTCAGACGCTCCGGAGCCCCTCTCCGGTGAAACCCTGGACCCGTTGTAGAGAAAGACAAAACAGCCGTCCTGGCCCCTCTCCGTGAGCCGGAAGGGGTATAAAAGTGGAACTAGTTGCTTGGTTGTGTCATGTTAGGCCCAAGGAACACCCAATACAATGGTAGGGCCCACCCATTGGCAAGGTTCCCCCCGTTCCGTCAGATCCGGGAGTTTCGGGGTGTGTGAGCAGTCCTGGAACGCGGAAGAGGGAATCCCACGCCGGTGAGGCCATAAAACAAGGAGTGATGGTATCTTTGTCATCCAATACACATGGAACACTCTAAAACACATGGTATGGAATACCATGGGACTTTGTGGGATTCAGACGCTCCGGAGCCCCTCTCCGGTGAAACCCTAGCCCCGCTGTAGAAAAAGACGGAACTGCCGTCCTGGCCCCTCTACGTGAGCCGGAAGTAGGTAGAAAAGTGGAACTAGTTGCTTGGTTGTGTCGTGTTAGGCCCAAGGAACACCCAAGACAATTGTAGGGCCCACCTATTGACAAGGTTACCCGTGTTCCGTCAGATCCGGGAGTTTCGGGGTGTGTGAGGAGTCCTAGAACCCGTGTCGCACCCGGACTTCTAGGGGATACTCACAGCCCGCTAAATAGTAGAGAAATGGCTTACGGGGCATACCGGCACCCGCATCTCAATATGAGCAGGCCAACACGTAAACGTGTGACAACCATTCTCGTACTGTTCATCGTCTGCGCAAACCATCCCGTAGAAATCCAGATACTTCCGTTGACGTACTTCAAAACATACACACATGGTACGTCAACGGCATTTGAACAGCTGATATCACAACAGATCTCTACGACACAAAAAATGGAAATAAGTTGCAAATAGCTCTCATTAGAGCAGAGATAACAAATACAATCATCCAGAGGACACATGTCCCAACAATACATCGTTACATCACAGCGGAAGCATCCAAAATGTGTGAGTACAGACAAGAACCAAATAGGCCTAAGAGGCCGGAAACGAACAGACGGAGCCCATCCACGAAATCTCGGATCCTGCCCGGGTCCGCTATCTACTCGTGAGCAGTCTCGTCATACTCCGCGTAGTAGCCACCATGTAGATCCTCAAAACGTAGTCTGCGGAAACCACAGCCCCAAAGGGGTCAGTACATAAACGTACTGGCAAGCAAGACTCACAATTCACCAAAGTGTAACCCGTCAACACCAAGCACAGATGCTTTGGGTTCAACGGAAGAAAGGGGATATAAAAGATGCGGCAACTGGCTGCTCTAACCAACTACAGAGTTACTACCACTTCCGGTGATGAGGACATCCCTAGTATTTCACCTATTATTTCACATGATGATATTCCTATAAAACATGATGAAGTGAGGCTTGGTCCCATGACAAGATCAAGGACCAAACTATTACAACAACAGGTGAATTCACTCCTACTTGAGTATAACATTTGTGATTATGAGAATTTTATACTACCTAAATCCATGCATGTTTGTATTCTTAGGTTTGTTGATAACACAAGCATTAAGGAGGGAGATCAAGGAGAGATGATGCACATGGATGGAGAGGAGCTGAGAACAAATGTTGATCATGGTGAAAACAATTCTACAAGTGTGGAAAACAAGTGCTAGATTGTTATTCCACACTAATGGAGGGACATAACAAGAGGAGGGCGCCCACAAGGAAGTACCTATGCGCCATATAGAGTCCAATTATAGTTAAACATGGTTTGTATACCATTATGGCCGAATCCCCTAGCATGGGTCGGTTTGTATCTATTGTGGTTGAGTCCAAGTCCAAAACTAGACCCATGTTGGGTTCCTATTCGGGTTGGTGGGTGTTGCTTGCGCAAGGCACCTTGTGGCCGCACCCCACTCCTCATATATACCCCTTGGGGCGCATAGATTAGGTGAGACTACGTTAAAACAAAAACCCTAGACTTCTAGATTGTATTGCTTGAAGCATTCATCTTGAATCATATACCTTTGCAAATCTGAGTGTATTCTGCTGTTCCACTGGGAATAAGGAGAAACAGGACCACTTGTAGTCGGTGGCTACGTGTGCAAGAGTGTGGAGTCTCGAATATCCGAAGGGGTTAAGTGCTGTTGCAATTGGTAACAGGGTTTAGCCAAAGGAGAGAGCGAGGTATCACATTGGTTATCAGAAGTTCACTGAGAAGATCGGGCTACCCCCTATCATCTTGGTATCAGATTACTGGGTTTACTCGGTGAGCTGTATCTATCCTTTAAGTTTCGAGTTGATTTTATACCTATCCAGAAAAAGCCACAAAAAATAGTGTTAGTTGATTGCCATAGCCATAGATAATTGCTAGTTTTCAATTTCTAGTGCTGTTTTGTGTTTGATTTTGTGTTCCTTTTTCTCTTTTTGAGTCATTAGGTTTCGGTTAGGGTTAGGGTTCTTAGTTGTTCTTATTTTTCGAGTCGAGTCAATATCAAAAAATCCAAAAAAATTAGCTATCCGCAAGATCCTTTGAGTTCCAATCCGAGTAGGGCTTGTTTTTCTCTCCCACGGCACAATTTCTTGCAAGTTCCTGCCGTGGTGTATTCCTGTTTTGCTCGGGTTGCTGGTTCTAGTCGGATTCGTTCTGCCGCCGCGCAAAATCATACCAAAACGCTGCCGCGGTACACCCCTAGCTGCAGTCGGATTCGTCCCAGCGCGCGCTTACCAATCCGCCCAAAACCACCGCAGCGCGCTTACAAATTGGTTCGCCCGCAACACACCAGTCCCCCGCGCGCGCAGCACACAATCGCGCCGAAATTCTCTGCCGCGGGCTCGTTTTCGCGCTTTTTCTCTGCCGCCGCTGCCGTGAGCGCCTGGTTGCTGCCGTACGGCACAGAAACGCTCTGTTTTCTGCCGCGGTAGGCTGCCGTCAGCTCAAAAGCTCCTGTTTTGCTGCCGTGGTGTACATCCTCTGCCGTGGGCTTTCCCTAGTTAGTTTTAGGTTGTTTTTCTTTGTTTTTCTTTGATCTTTTCATTAGGATTTTCCAGTCTTATCATTGTGAACCCTAGACAAAGCCTTTCTACAGCAAATAAATTAGGTACCTTGCCCACAAGACTAGCTACTTTATTGCTCTTTTCAGGCTGCTCATTATCATATTGTGTCACATTGATCTAGCTATTATTTTCATTTGCTCCTTTAGTTGTTTTCGGCCATAAAAAGTATTAAAAAAAAAAAAAAAGTGAAAAACAGAAAATAGAAAAAGAGAAAAAGCAAAAAGAAAGGCCATTGAGACATATTGCTATTACTATCATTTGGAGCTGTTTTCATTGCTATCATTGACACCACACATTGAGCAATCTTGTGCCTGATTATCATTGAGCTTGGCTAGTGTCTTTCTAGAGCATTGCAAAATTTCCTCCATATATTTGCTTTGCCACATTTGTCTCCAATTTTGGTGTGTGTTTCCTAGGTGTTATTTTGTATCATTCACAAACAGCAATAGGACTTGTTAATTGGTGATTGTTAGGTATCCATACCAAGCCCCACCATATAACCTGTTTTACCTTTGTGATAGCAAAACCCCTGGGTATTCTATTCTTCACACCAAGTCACATTAGTTCCTATTACTTGTGGTAAGATTTTCTATTCACTTTGGAGCAGTAAGGATCACCTCTTTTGCTGGTTTTGAGTGAGTTGGGAGAGAGCACCACAACCCATATTTTGTTTATTTCACTAACCTCTTAATCATGGTTGCTCCTAGTGATGTTTCTACACAGGCTAAGAAGAAGCATGGTGATGAACAAGTGAAGTGGACCGATTTGGAGGAGATGCATGATCAAATCACTACAACTATTACTACAAAAAATTCTGAGTTGCATTCTCTTATTGATCGGCATGGAGTGGACATGGATACACATGTTCAGAATTTGGGCCTTCAAATTACCCAAGTGACTGATACGGCTGCTGCTACACAAGAACAAGTTACAACATTACAAACTTCTCTTGATACTTTGACTACTAGGCTTGGTGCCTTGACTACTCTATTGGATCAAAGGCTTCCTGCCCGAGAGGATGGTGGGAGTGCTTTTGGTGATGCCGAGGAGGAAGAGGAGGAGGATAATGATTATGTCCAACAAGGCCGAGGTAGAGGAAGAGGAAATCATGGGGCTGGCCGTGGGTTCCAAGCAAGGAGGGTCCCTGTTCATGAGCCAAACCGTGAGGATGATGGTCTTGGTAAACCCAAGTTTATGTTACCTACTCTCAACTTTGATACTGATGATGTTGAGGAGTACCTCATGTGGGAGCTCAAGATGGAGAAATTATGGAGGATGCATGATTATCATGAGGAGAGAAAAATCAAGCTTGCTTCTTCTAGTTTTGATGGATATGCTTTGCTATGGTGGGATAATATTACAAGAACAAGGGCAAGAAATAGGGAACCAGATGTTCTCACTTGGAGGGAGATGAAGCAAATTATGAGAGATAGATTTGTGCCCAAGAACTATTTGAGGTCCTTATATGACAAGTTGCAACAATTGAAGCAAGGTACAAAATCAGTGGATGCTTATTTTAGAGAGATGGAGTTGATATTGCAAAGAGCTAGAGTAAAGGAGGATGTTGAGCATACTATGCAAAGGTTCCTTTCAGGTTTGCAATTCAAAATTAAGAGCATTGTGAGGCATACACAATATAATGATATGAATGAATTGTTGCACCAAGCAAGGGAGACAGAAAAGCAATTGGCCGAGGAGGCACTTATGGCTCCAAGGAGACCTTTCCCTAATAGGTCTTCTTTTTCTTCACCACCATTGTCACAATCTACCCCTAGCCGTGGGGTATCTACTGCAAAATCCGAGAGTAATACTTCTGTTTCTAAGAGGCAAGCACAACCAGCAGCTAGTGCAAGTGGATCTACTTCTTCTACAGCTCGAAATAGGGACATGAGCTGCCATACATGTGGAGGTAAAGGTCACTTCAAGAGGGATTGTCCAAATAAAAAGGTTATGCTTATTAATGAGGATAGTGGTGAGTATGAGACTGGTGATGATGCTGATCCTTCTCAAGAGGATGCTTATGATGATGATGATGGTCCTCTTGATGCATATCCTTCCACATATCCTACTTTTGTTTGCACACCTAGATCATTGAGTATTCTTCCAAGTCCTGAAAGTCAAAGATGCAACTTATTTCAAACAAGAGCAATTGTTGGTCCCCAATTGGCTTGCAAGGTTATTATTGATGGTGGTAGTTGCAGAAATTTGGCAAGCAAAGATTTGTGTGCAAAATTGAAGTTGAGATACATTACACATCCTCATCCTTATCATATACAATGGCTTAGTGACAAAGGAGAGATGAAGGTTACCCACATGGTGAGAGTTGAATTCCAAATTGGGCCTTATAAAGATACCATTGAATGTGATGTGGTGCCTATGTCAGTTTGTCACATGTTGCTTGGGAGGCCTTGGCAATTTGATAGGAGTGTGATACATGATGGGAGAGCAAATACCTATCAACTCAAGTGGAAGGAGAAGGATATAGTGTTGAGACCTATGACACCACAACAAATTGTAAATGAATCTAGACAAAAAATTCCTGAGAGTGTTGAAAAGAAAGAGAGTGAAAATTTGAGTGTTGTGAGTGAAAATAGGGCATCCAATTCGAGTGGAAAAAATAATAGTGAGGGAGTGAGCTTATTATGCATGCTAGCTACTAGAGAGGACTTGAGAGAATTTAGGGAGGATCCTACTATGCTTCCTATAGTGCTTATGCACAAGGGAGAAATTTTAGTTTCTAATGACATGACCCCTATTCCTCTTGGTGTTTCTCATGTTTTGCAGGATTTTGAGGATGTTTTTCCCAAGGAGGTGCCCTCGGGTTTGCCACCATTGAGGGGTATTGAGCACCAAATTGATTTGATTCCAGGATCCTCATTACCAAACCGAGCTCCCTATAGAACTAATCCCCAAGAAACAAAGGAGATTCAGAAACAAGTACAAGAGCTTCTTGATAAAGGTTACATTCGGATAAGCCTTTCTCCTTGTGCTGTTCCTGTTATTTTAGTGCCTAAAAAAGATGGTACATGGCGCATGTGTGTAGATTGTAGAGCAATTAACAATATCACTATTCGTTATCGTCATCCTATACCACGTTTGGAAGACATGTTAGATGAATTAAGTGGTAGTGCTATTTTCTCTAAAATTGATTTGCGTAGTGGTTATCATCAAATTAGGATGAAAGAGGGGGATGAGTGGAAAACAGCTTTTAAAACAAAATTTGGTTTATATGAGTGGTTAGTTATGCCTTTTGGATTGACTAATGCACCTAGTACTTTCATGAGATTAATGAACCATGTTTTGAGGAATTTTATTGGTAAATTTGTGGTAGTATATTTTGATGATATTCTTATTTATAGCCACAATGAGCATGAACATGTTGATCATATTAGACAAGTTTTGCAAGTGCTTAGAGAACATAAATTGTATGGAAATTTGGAAAAGTGCACTTTTGGCAAAGATAAGGTCATATTTCTTGGTTATGTTGTTTCTAAACATGGGATTGAAGTAGATGAATCAAAAATTGAAGCTATTAAAAATTGGCCTATTCCTACTAATGTGAGTCAAGTAAGAAGTTTTAATGGATTAGCTGGTTTTTATAGAAGATTTGTCAAAGATTTTAGTACACTTGCTGCACCTTTGAATGAACTCACTAAAAAGGGTGTAGAATTTGTGTGGGGAGTTGAACAAGATATTGCTTTTGATGCTATTAAAGAGAAGTTGATTTCGGCCCCTTTATTAATGCTTCCTAATTTTGACAAACAATTTGAGATTGAGTGTGATGCTAGTGGCATAGGTATTGGAGGAGTGTTAATGCAAGAAAAGAAACCTATTGCCTATTTTTCTGAAAAATTACATGGTGCACAATTGAATTATTCTGTTTATGATAAAGAATTATATGCACTTGTGAGAGTTTTAGAGGTGTGGAAACATTACTTATGGCCTAAAGAATTTATTATCCATAGTGATCATGAAGCATTGAAATTCTTAAAGTGCCAAACAAATTTGAATAAAAGACATGCTAAATGGGTTGAATTTATTGAGTCTTTTCCATACATAATTAAACATAAAAAGGGATTGGACAATGTAGTTGCTGATGCTTTATCAAGGAAAAACATGTTACTTTCTAATTTAGAGATCAAGGTCTCGGGTTTGGAGGGTATTAGAGAGCTATATGCTAATGATAAGGAATTTTCTATGCCATTTAATAAATGTTCTAATGTTAAGGCATGGGATAAATTTCATATACATGATGGATACTTGTTTAGAGCTAACAAATTATGTATTCCCGAGTGTTCTTTGCGTTTATTCTTATTACAGGAATCTCATAGTGGAGGTTTGATGGGACACTTTGGAAGAGAGAAAACATTGCTTATGTTGGCTGAAATTTTTTATTGGGCACATATGAGAAGAGATGTGTATAGATTGGTGCAAAGATGCATTACATGCAATAAGGCAAAATCCAAGTTGAAGCCCCACGGTTTGTACACACCATTGCCATCCCCAAGTACACCATGGGAGGATATTAGTATGGATTTCGTGTTGGGTTTGCCAAGAACAAAAAGAGGCCATGATTCCATCTTTGTAGTGGTGGACAGATTTTCTAAGATGGCACACTTCATTGCTTGTCATAAGAGTGATGATGCCTCTCACATTGCCAATTTGTTCTTTAGAGAAATTGTGAGACTACATGGTGTGCCAAGAACAATTGTTTCTGATAGAGATGTCAAGTTTATGAGCTATTTTTGGAAGACACTATGGGGGAAGCTTGGCACTAAATTATTATTCTCCACTACTTGCCACCCCCAAACTGATGGGCAAACTGAAGTTGTGAATAGGACATTGTCTACATTGTTGAGAAGCATGATCAAGAAGAATTTGAGGGAGTGGGAAGATTGTTTGCCACATGTGGAGTTTGCTTATAATAGGGCTGTGCATTCAACCACAAATTTTTGTCCCTTTGAGGTGGTTTATGGATTTCGGCCTACTACACCCTTAGACTTGTTACCACTTCCAATTCAAGAGAGAATTAATATGGATGCTTCTAAAAGGGCTGATTTTGTGAGGAAGATACATGAGAAGACAATGGATGCTATTGAGAAGAAGGGAAAATATGTAGCTCAAAAGAGGAACCAAAAGAGGAAGGAAGTTCTTTTTCAAGAGGGAGATTTAGTATGGGTGCACTTTCGGAAGGATAGGTTCCCTAAGCTAAGGAAATCAAAATTGTTACCAAGAGGTGCTGGTCCTTACAAAGTGATTGCAAAAATAAATGATAATGCATACAAGATAGATCTTCCCATTGATGAGTTTGGAGTGAGCAATTCCTTCAATGTTGCTGATTTGACACCATATCATGGTGATGTTCTTGATGAGGACATCAAGGCTTTTCAAGGGGGGGAGGATGATGAGGACATCCCTAGTATTTCACCTATTATTTCACATGATGATATTCCTATAAAACATGATGAAGTGAGGCTTGGTCCCATGACAAGATCAAGGACCAAACTATTACAACAACAGGTGAATTCACTCCTACTTGAGTATAACATTTGTGATTATGAGAATTTTATACTACCTAAATCCATGCATGTTTGTATTCTTAGGTTTGTTGATAACACAAGCATTAAGGAGGGAGATCAAGGAGAGATGATGCACATGGATGGAGAGGAGCTGAGAACAAATGTTGATCATGGTGAAAACAATTCTACAAGTGTGGAAAACAAGTGCTAGATTGTTATTCCACACTAATGGAGGGACATAACAAGAGGAGGGCGCCCACAAGGAAGTACCTATGCGCCATATAGAGTCCAATTATAGTTAAACATGGTTTGTATACCATTATGGCCGAATCCCCTAGCATGGGTCGGTTTGTATCTATTGTGGTTGAGTCCAAGTCCAAAACTAGACCCATGTTGGGTTCCTATTCGGGTTGGTGGGTGTTGCTTGCGCAAGGCACCTTGTGGCCGCACCCCACTCCTCATATATACCCCTTGGGGCGCATAGATTAGGTGAGACTACGTTAAAACAAAAACCCTAGACTTCTAGATTGTATTGCTTGAAGCATTCATCTTGAATCATATACCTTTGCAAATCTGAGTGTATTCTGCTGTTCCACTGGGAATAAGGAGAAACAGGACCACTTGTAGTCGGTGGCTACGTGTGCAAGAGTGTGGAGTCTCGAATATCCGAAGGGGTTAAGTGCTGTTGCAATTGGTAACAGGGTTTAGCCAAAGGAGAGAGCGAGGTATCACATTGGTTATCAGAAGTTCACTGAGAAGATCGGGCTACCCCCTATCATCCGGCTAACAGAAAGGAGATAAGATCGCGTATCGTACCCAACTATAGCTAACTCCAAACAAACCCATCCTGGATCTCGCCCCTTATCCAAAGAAGCAATCCGAGAATAACTCACACAGTTGAATTAATGATGGTTCAGATTATTGTGTCAATAAGTCTATTACTAGTCAAGTTGTTAATCATTGGGTGTAAGGGCATCTCCAGCCGTCCCCCCCAGAGCCCCCCAGGGGGTTTTTTTCGCGGCGGAAGCGGCGAATAGCGCCGCTTCTTCACCACTCGGCCCCCCAGAGGCCCAAATAGCGCCGTTTCGGCGCTAAATAGCGCCGCGGCACCCAGGCCAAACCCAGCCCGCTGGGTTCGGCCTGGGGGGCGAAACTGCGCGGCCGCGCGCGTGGGCCAGCTCGGTCAGCGACGCGACGGGAAAGCGCGGGAACAGAAGCCACCGCCCGTGACCTCCTTCTCGGCGCCCGCGCCGTCAAAGGCTGCCGGAGTTATGGCGTGGCGGCCGCCCAGTGCATGCACCCCGGTCAAAGGCTGCCGGATTAATGGCGTGGCGGCAGCGGTGACACGCGCGGCGCGGCGACTGGCCCGCCAAGCTATAAAAATGGTGCCCGCCCCCTCCCCGTACGCACATTCTCGTCTCCTCCCTCGCCGTTCTTTCTCCATCTTCTCCGTCCTCGCCCTCGCCGCAATGGATCGTCTCTGGGACGCGTGGCCCGACAGCGACTACGACGACGAGCTGCAGCCAGCGGCGCCGGAGCAACTTCAGCCGCAGCAGGTGGCGCCGGAGCCGCTTCAGCCGCAGCAGGTGGCGCCGGAGCCGCAGCAGGTGGCGCCGGAGCCGCAGCAGGACGAGGCACGAGAAGCACGGCGGGCTGCCCGTCAGTGGAGGCGGGAGGTGAGGCGGCAGCCGATATGGCCCGAGCAGCACGCCGGGCTGCACTCGTTCGAGACGGCGCGGAACGAGGGCGCGTACCGCGAGGTTCGCGGCGTCCTCGTGCAGGCGGCGCAGGCGGCGGAGGCGGCCGCCATCCAGGCCTCTCTGGAGTCACACTAGAGGGAGGAGGCGGCGCGAGAGGTGCGCCGGCAGATGGCCGCGCGCGCTGCCTCGGCCGAGCAGGCGGGCATTATCGCCCTCTACGAGGCCGACCGGCGGCAGGTGGCGCTGCAGGGCGAGCGCCGCTGATAAGGGGTGGCCCAATCTTCTCAGTGAACTCACAGATAACTTCTGTATTGATAACTAGTGCGCCACTAAGAACTCTCCGGCTGATCCCTGAAGCCAATGCAACAGATAGCAACCCAATGGATATTCTTAACTCCACACTCTTGCACAAGTAATCCACCGACTACAAGTGGTACTGTACCGTCTTATTCCCAGTGGAACAGCAGGTATCACGTAAAGTTTGCAGATGAACCACTAGTATGAAAGGCTAACAAGCAGTTTCAACTAGGGGCTATGGGGTTTGTTTGATTCAATCGTAGTCTCATCTATTCCACACGCAGGTGGTAGCTATATATGAGGGAGGGGTGCGGCCACAAGCTCCTTGCGCAAGCAATCCCTCTCCTACTCGACTAGGACTCCTATTTCCTAACACATATGGATACAAACCGACCCCACACACAAAGGGGTGCGGCCATATTGGTATACAGACCAATTGGACTCGTTTTGGAAACTGGCAGAAATCTATTCGTGGCTTGTTTCGGTCACCACGGCTTGCACGAGTCGAATTTCTTGATGGGGCCGGATCCATTGGAAAGCCCATCAAATTCCCTATCCGTAGAGTGCTTATTTGCTGTATTTGGAGCCCGTATGAAGAATCCATGACTATTTCAAATTCGGGACTCCTGGCAGTCCGAACTGAAACATCAATTCCTTGTAGTTGTTTTCCATGCCTCCTTCTTCTGCCATGCCTCCTTCTTTTGCTCCTTGCTTCCTCTTCTCCATCCATGTTTGTGTTATCAATAAACCTAATCATACATATCATAGGCTTAGGTAGTATAATGTTCTCACAAACACAAACATTATTTATCACTAGGAAAGAATTCACCTTATAATGAACATCAGTGAGGCTTAGTATTTCCTTCCAACTCAAGCATAAATGACCCTCATGGACCTCTATTATGTCCATATCAGCCGCAGCCGCCCGCCCTCCGAGCAGGCGCAGCTGCACCGGCTGCGTCTGCAAGCCCGAGCGGAGTGGGCGGAGCAACGCCGTCAGAGCGAAGCTGGCCCCTCCAACCAGCGCCGCCACGGCGACGCCGCTGATGAAGACGACGATGCGTAGGCGTAGGGGTAGTTGTCGCGTAGTTTACATTTCCGCTGTTTTAGTTTGAATTTCGCTCGAAAATGTACGCAATTCGCTTTGATCAATAAAATTTCGCCCCTTTTAAATTTGCGTTTGTTTGGGCCGATTCTTGGGCTCGGTACGCGACTGGGAAACGCGCCCCCCCAGGTTCCAGAATAGCGCCGTTTAGCGCCGCGGCGGTACCAAAACGGCGGCGTTTTGGGCCCTGGGGGGGCGCAACGGCTGGAGATGCCCTAAGGTTGTTAATCATTAGGTTTAAGTTGTCCTGAGTACTTGTTAGCCAGTACTTTCACCAAGTAGTCCATAACCGCGGAAAACACAGCTTCTCGAGAAGATTTATCCCTGCAGGGGTGCACCAATTTGGCCGTACACGCAAGAATAACCCGCCAGGTGGGATGCCTCCCACCAAGCGGGGCACTCTACACAACTCAACTCTTCTTCGCATCAAGCCCAAAGCACCTTGGGCGCACGGCTAATCGAGCCCCGAAGAAAAGGGACCCTCATAGCACTCTAAGACCGTGTCCCCCTATATGCCGACTACAAAAGTTCCACCCTGGCATGGGCTCGCAAAAACATGCATGCGGCAAATGGAAAACACGAACTAAATGAGGCGATTTGGACGAGATGCGAATCGAATCAAATTGAGGGGGGCACCCATACTCGCTTCCCACATGCGGGTAGTGCGCTCATCATGGATCAGTAGACAAGACCCTTTTCCTAATTAGGGTCGACACTAGCAGGCCTCAAAACCACACAGGGCCTCCTGTCGGTGCCTTATCATCAAATTATTATTAACAATAACATTAGCATGATTCATTGTTTAACATCGAGCCCCCAGAACATAATGAAATAGTAACAGAAAGTAACGGGTAACAGACTCGAGCAAAACAACCTAAGCATGCTAGTAAGACACGGGCAACAAACAAAAGGTTATAGGTATGGAGGTGAGGCAATATCAGGGTTAAAGGATACATGTGATAGGTTCGTAACAGAAGCAACTCATCATAGGGCTAGCAGAATAGACAATGGAAAGTATCGGTAACCAATGTTGAAAGGAACACGATGGTTCATGTGAGTGAATACTTGGCTGCAAACTCAGTAGCCTGGTACTGAGCTAACTCCTTAGAAGGGGTGTCGTAAGTATCGTCGGTCTCAACGTCGTCGTGTATCCGAGAAGAAGCAAACAAACAATGCAGAAAGATAAACAATCAATAACATGGCATAGTGCACAATCATGGGATGATGCATGTCAATTTAATGGATGCACCAAAATAAACTAGCTGGCATAGTAACACAAGTTAAATGGACTCATATGCAATTGGATTGCATATGAAAAGCCCATGAATTATGGTTGAATTAATTGTTCTACAACTAATCATCATGTGTAAGTGAATTAGCATGATGCATGGATGAAGAAAACAACAAAATAACAGCAATAGAAACAATTTGAAATAAGGTTTACCAAGTTTAGAAATTCATTTATCAAGTTATGGAATTTTGGTTACTTAAAGGTGTCACTCAAGCATTTGTTGTTTTCACCAATTTTAATTGTTCAAAATAGATAACAAAGTTTATATTTGAAAAGAAAACAAGATTTTAGTTGGAATACATGTTTCACTTATTGAAAAAAGGATTTCAAATAAATTATTTATGAATTAAACAAGTTTAAGCAAGAATTAAATGAATTTAATTCAAACATGAACTTATTTGAATTTTATTTGTTCATAACATTGAGTGAAGTTCATATTTGAAAAGGTTATGCTTTTATGGTTTTAAAACATATTTTATATGTCCCAAAAGACTTTGATTTGATCAAGTTATAAATTTAACAATATTAAATGATTTAAACAAGGTTTAAATCATTTAACCAATTTTAATTATTCAAAACATGAAACAAATTTTATATTTGAAAAGGTGGTTTAATTGTGCATGGAAAACATATTTCATTTGTTGAAATTGGATTTAAAATGAGCAAGTTATTATTTTGGCAATTTTAAATTCATTAAATAAGAAACAGTTGTTTTCAGCAATTTAAATTATTCAAAACAGCAAACAAAGTTGATATTTGGAAAGTACATGAAAAGTTGATTGGAAAACATATTTAGTTTGTGGAATTTGGAATTTTTATGCTCAAGTTATGAATTTTGCAATTTTAAGTGAATTAAGCAAGTTTTTAAATATTTCACCAATTTAAAATATTCAAAACAGTAAACAAATTTCATATTTCGAAAGAACATTTAATTTGGGACAGAAAACATATTTAAAAAGTTAAAATTGGAGTTGGGATGAATTACTTATGCATTTTACAAGATTTGGTGCAAATCTGCCATTTTTATCACCTCTAGTGATAAGGATGGACCTAAGGATTATGTTCTCACAAGCATGAATGATGAGTTGATACAAGACAACAAGATCATGGTGAAAACAAACATTCAAGATGGTGAAAACAATTCATAACAATTGTTATTCCAATAAAACAATTGTTATTCATCAAGATATGGAGATGGTGCCTCCACAAGATCAAATGCACTAAGTGTGGAAAACAATGCCATATTGTTATTTCACACTCATGGATGGACAAGGCAAGAGGAAGGCGCCCACAAGGAAGCATCAATGCGCCCTATATGTCCTAATAGAAGTAGAATTGGTTTGTATACCAATATTGGCCGCACCCCTTGTGTGTGGGGTCGGTTTGTATCCAATTGTGTTAGGTATAGGAGTCCTAGTCCTATTAGGAGTAGTGCTTGCGCAAGGAGGGGTCTTGTGGCCGCACCCCCTCTCATATATACCCCCCCTGGGGCGCATAGCAAAGGGAGAACAAGTTTAAACCAAAAACCAGAAACCCTAGCCTCTAGATTGTATTGCTTGTAAAGCTTTCATCTTGAAGTTTACCCATTGCAAAGCAGCGTGATATCTTGTTATTCCATCTGGGAATAAAGGGATACAGCACCACTTGTGATCTTTGATCATTTGTGCAAGAGTGTGTAGTTGAGAATATCTAAGGAGCTTGATTGTTGTTGCATTGGCAACGGGGATTAGCTAAGAGAGGTCTCAGTGTAGCACTAGTTATCCAATTATCAGAAAATACCAAAAAGAGAGAGTTAGTTCATCGAGAAGATCGGGCCACCCCATATCATCTTGGTATCAGATTCTCCAGGTTGCCTCGGTGAGCAAAAGTTATCTTACTTTTAGTTACTGTTTTTATTCCTATCCAGAAAAAGCCCCACAAAAATATTACTAGTCATTGCCATAGCCTAGATATCACCATAGTAGTTTTACTTTTGCTGTCATTGTGTTAGATTTTGTGTCACTTTTTTTTCTGTTTTTAGTTATCTTTGTGTCGGCCAAGATCTAGGTTCCTTGTTGTTCTTGGCGAAAACCCTAGCAAAAACACCAAAAATATCCGCAACATACCCACCACCCACCTCCAATTCGAGTTGCCCTAGCTCATACCCGCAAAAACCCACCCATATACCCACCAATCCGAGTCCACCTAGGGTTCATATCCGTGCCATCATACCACCACACCACCCCCCTTGTTCTACTCGGAAACATCCACCAAACCCGCAGCATTACCTTCCATATACATCCCATACCCGCGCACAATCCATCGTTTCCTATACCTACTCGCAATCGAACTCACACCCCACCGCTGCCGTGTCACAGTCGTACTCGGATTCGCCCCGTATCACCGTTACCAAACCCCCCCGAGCCCCGTAACAGCGTTACCAAAGTCCGCCCCCGTGAGCTGCCGCGGCACAAAAACGCGTGAAAACGCTGCCGCGCCCACGTATCTTAGCCGAACCGCGAAATCCACCGCATCACCCTTACCGCACCGTGTAACACGAGCGGGTGCGCTGCCGCGGTACAGGAATCGAAGTTTTCTCTGCCGTGCGTCTGGTATCTCTGCCGCGGTACGAACTTCTTCTGTTTTTGCGCCGTTTGCTCTGCCGTGGTACCAAATCGAGCAGTTTTGCTGCCGTGGGTCAAAATCTCTGCCGTGAGCTGTTCCATCCATATTTTCGCATAGAATCTTTTGTGTTTCTTTTTAATTCCTTGTTTTATTCACTAGGATCATTCCACTCCATACTTTGTGAACCATAGACACAGCCTTTCTACAACATCTTTATAGGAACTTGCCCACAAGTATAGCTATTTTGTGCTCTGACAGGTTGCTCTAAATTCATCACCATCATTGTGTTCACTCATATTTGGTTCATTGTTGCTCCTAGCTTAGTGTAAGGCCATTGAAAAATTCAAAAAAAAATAGAAAAAGCAAAAAAGTATAAAAAAAAAAAAAAAAAAAAGAGAAAAGAGAAAGTGCAAAGAGGCCATATTATTACTATTGTTTACTAGTTGAGCTTGCCATTGTGACACTTGGTTTTTCATTGAGCAATCTTGTGCCTGTCAATAAGAGCCTAGCTAGTGACTTTCTAGTGCATTGCAAAACTCCTCCATATATTGCATTGCCACATTTGTCTCCATATTGTGTGAGTTTCCGTGGATCTTTTATATCTTCACAAGAACAGCAAATAGGATTATTACTTTGGTGATTGTTAGGTATCCATACCAAGCCCCACCATAAGCCCTGTTTGCATTGTGATACTTGATAGCTCAGATATTCTCTTCTCACACCAAAGTACATTGATCATTGCTCCTTGTTGGTAAGTTGATCTTTTTCTCTCTTGGAACATCAAGTGAAGCCTCTTTGCTTGGTTTTGAGTGAGTTGAGAGAGGCACCACAAACCCATTGATTATTTTGTTACTAACAAGTTAATCATGAGTTCTTCTAGTGATGTTGATGTGCAGGCAAAGAAGAAACCTGAGGATACTGTCCATTGGAATGAATATGAGGCATTGAGAGATCATTTGTCCAACAAAATTGCTAAAGATATTGAAAGAAGTGATGATCAATTGAGAGAAGATTTGAATGTCATTGATTTGAAGATAAGGGAGTGTGCATCTCAAGAGTCTGTCAATGAGATCAAGGAAGCTATAAGGACTATGCAACTACAAATGACTACAATTACAAATACATTGCAACAACTTCAACAAGCACCACAAGCCATTGCTCCAATTGATAATGTGAGAGGAAATTTCAATGATGGCCGTGGACAAATAGCAAGGAGAGTGCCTTTGGAAAATAATAGAGAGAATGATGGCTTGGGAAAACCAAAATTCTCTATGCCTAATCTTTCTTGTGACTCTGAAGATGTGGAAGAGTACTTAATGTGGGAGCTCAAAATTGAAAAATTATGGAGATTACATGAGTATCCCGAGGAGAGAAAGGTGAACCTTGCATCTTCTTCTTTTGATGGCTATGCTCTTTTGTGGTGGGATGGCATTACAAAGGATAGAGAGGAGAAAGAAGAGGAAGAGGTGAACACATGGAGAGAGATGAAGCAATTGTTAAGAGATAGATTTGTTCCCAAGAATTATATTAGAACTCTCTATGACAAATTGCAACAATTGAAGCAAGGATCCAAGACAGTTGATGCCTATTACAAGGAGATGGAGTTGATTATTCAAAGGGCTCGAATTAGAGAGGCTCCTGAACAAACAATGCAAAGATTCTTGAGTGGATTGCAATTCAAAATAAGAAGCATTGTGAGGCATGTTACTTACAACAATATGAGTGAATTACTACATCAAGCAAGGGAGGCCGAAAAGAGATTGCAAGAGGAGCTTCAAGTGAGTGCAAGGAGAAGTTTTTCTTCTCAACAATCCAATTTTGCAACTCCTACACCCCCTACCCGTGGACCTTCTACACCCAAACCCGAGCCAATTTCATCAAATTCAAAGAAGCCCATTGCTTCTACTTCGGGTTCTAGTGGTGCTACACCTCCTACAAGGAATAGAGACATGACATGCCATACATGTGGAGGAAAAGGACACTTTAAGAAGGATTGCCCCAACAAGAAAGTTATGCTCCTTAATGCTAATGATGAGTATGAGACTGGAGATGATGTTGATCCTAATGATGAGGATGCATATGATGATAATGATGATGATGGTCCTATTGATGCCTTTGCTACAAATTATCCAACTATTGTGTGCACCAAAGCATTGACTATTGCTCCTAGCAAAGATGAGAGCCAAAGGTGCAATTTATTTCAAACCAAAGCAATTGTTGGACCTAGTATGGCTTGCAAGGTGATCATAGATGGAGGAAGTTGTAGAAATCTAGCAAGCAAAGAGTTATGTGCAAAGCTAAGGTTGAAGTATATTCCACACCCCAATCCATACTATATTCAATGGATTACTGACAAAGAGGAGATGAAGGTATGTCATATGGTGAGAGTGGAATTTCAAATTGGACCATACAAGGATACAATTGAGTGTGATGTTGTTCCCATGTCGGTTTGCCACCTATTACTTGGAAGACCATGGCAATTTGATAGAAAGGTGCTACATGATGGGAGAGCAAACACCTACCATTTGAATTGGACCAATAAGGATATCATATTGAGGCCTATGTCACCCCAACAAATCATGCATGAATCAAGACAAAAGTTTGAAGTGATAGAGAAGGGGAGTGAAAACAACAAATCCATGGAGGAAGACAAGCCTAGGCCGAGTGGAAAAAGTCTTTTAACTAATGCCATAATTTTTCCTAGTGATGTTTCTTATGTACAGGTTTCTCTTGAAGAAAGGGAGGGCAAGGAAACATTACAATCATCACATAAATTGGAGGATACAAGAAAGCTAGCTTGTGATATGAAGGTTATTTTTGAAGAAAGGGAGCTACAACCTTCAAATTCACAAGATATTGAGGAGATCATACCTACTACACATGAGGAGGTTAGTAATGATAATGGTATAGATTTCGGGTTGGTACCTAGTAGTAATGAATTATGTGATAATTTTCAACCATACAAACCTATGAATTCGAAATTTCACAACATGGTTTTGATTACACATAAAGAAGTACTTGCTATGATACCTTCTAGTGATATTATTTATGATGACATGCTTAAAGAACCAATTGATATACAATGTGCTATGGATAAATTTGTTTGTGATAATGTTAGCACATATGATACTAGTTTCAAATTTTATTTGATTGGTGACTATAATTTGGATAAAATTTTCATGATACATCATATATGTGTTACATATAATGAAGTGGCCGAAATAAATAATGTGTTATTTGGGATAGATATTGATAAACATGATGAAGTAGCTGAAACACATATGTTTAGTTCACCACATTATTTGTTGGATACATGTTCCATTATATCAAACTATACTTATATTTGCAATTTTGATTGCTATGAGATGAAAAAATATGACTATTATGTGTTGTTTGCATACAAATTTCGTGATCATATGATATATTCACTATATTGTGTTTTGCTAACAACTAATGAGTACCAATATATCTATATATATGGTGCATACACTTTGTTTTTCTTGTTTATTCCACTTTCAGATAATCACAAGACGAGGACGTCTTGTCTTGAAGAAAGGGAGGATGATAAGGATGGACCTAAGGATTATGTTCTCACAAGCATGAATGATGAGTTGATACAAGACAACAAGATCATGGTGAAAACAAACATTCAAGATGGTGAAAACAATTCATAACAATTGTTATTCCAATAAAACAATTGTTATTCATCAAGATATGGAGATGGTGCCTCCACAAGATCAAATGCACTAAGTGTGGAAAACAATGCCATATTGTTATTTCACACTCATGGATGGACAAGGCAAGAGGAAGGCGCCCACAAGGAAGCATCAATGCGCCCTATATGTCCTAATAGAAGTAGAATTGGTTTGTATACCAATATTGGCCGCACCCCTTGTGTGTGGGGTCGGTTTGTATCCAATTGTGTTAGGTATAGGAGTCCTAGTCCTATTAGGAGTAGTGCTTGCGCAAGGAGGGGTCTTGTGGCCGCACCCCCTCTCATATATACCCCCCCTGGGGCGCATAGCAAAGGGAGAACAAGTTTAAACCAAAAACCAGAAACCCTAGCCTCTAGATTGTATTGCTTGTAAAGCTTTCATCTTGAAGTTTACCCATTGCAAAGCAGCGTGATATCTTGTTATTCCATCTGGGAATAAAGGGATACAGCACCACTTGTGATCTTTGATCATTTGTGCAAGAGTGTGTAGTTGAGAATATCTAAGGAGCTTGATTGTTGTTGCATTGGCAACGGGGATTAGCTAAGAGAGGTCTCAGTGTAGCACTAGTTATCCAATTATCAGAAAATACCAAAAAGAGAGAGTTAGTTCATCGAGAAGATCGGGCCACCCCATATCATCTAGGGACTTAGGAAAATTAACAGGGACTTAAAATAAATGTAGCAGGGACTTGTTGGTGATTTCTGGAGTTTGTGCAGTACCAAAACAATTGAAAATAAAAATTTGGTTTCAATGAGGGAGGGGGGATTCGAACCCCAGACCTGTGGCTTTGGGCGCAAGGGTTCTAGCCAGTGGGGTGGATCTGCTGTTTGTTGATAGAAGGGGAACTGTGGGGGGTTAATGTTCAGGAGCTGCACCGAATCCACTTTGGAAAATAAACTGGAAAAGGTGGGGCTGGGGATTCGAACCCCCCACCTCGCGGGTGCGCGCAGAGATGCAGTGCCATTGCGGTGGCCGTGGGGGCGCCGTGCGCTGTGGTGAGCGGTGCGTGGTCGTGTGGTGACCGAGAGGGGAAGGGAGAGGGAGGAGAGCGAGCGGGGGGGAGGGAGTCGAGCGAGGCTCACCTCGATGGTGACAGTAGGAGGCAGAGCAGGGGGCAGTCGCCGGCGACGGGAGGATGGCGGCGGCGCTGTGGTGCGTCCCCGCCCGCGCCGAGGTGATGGGGAGGGAGAGGGCGGTGCGGGGATTCCATTCCCGTACCCGCCCTGGCCGGAGGGAGACCGCAGCGCCGGTGATCGCCGGAGGGAGAGGGGCTCGGTGGAGGGGTACAGGTTCAGTAGCTGCAAGGATTCAGAGGGAGAGCAGAGAGAGGAGGTGGAAGGAAAGGGAATGGAGGCGGGGGAGAAAGGAAGGGAGAAGGGGGAAACCCTAGGGCTAGGGTTAGGTCTTAAGGAGGGGGAGGAGGAGGTGATCACCGTTTCCTGTTCTTCTCTGTGACGTGGATGCCATGGATGCAAATCCGTACGAAGGAAGAAGATGAGAGGGGGGTACGGGCCAGGGAAAAGGAGTGGGTTGGGCTAGGCCTGCTGGTGCTCTCTCTCCCTTTGGTGTTTGCTTTTATTCTTTTGTGTTCTATTATTTTTTTGTTGTTGTATTGGATTAGAGAAGAAAAGAGGGATTTTGGGAGTTAGGAAAAATATTAGAAAAATTTGGGTTAGCTCCTTAATGGATTGGTAACCAAATGCAAGTTTTGGATTTCAAAAATATTTAACTTATGGTGATGTTTGACTTGGAGTGATTTTGATTGAATTTTGTGGTTAAATGGTTAATGAAAACAATATCTTAAATAGGGTGATCATACAATTTTAATTGGAAACAAATGAGCCCCAATGTTTTGGTTATTTTCATAATTTCCAAAGTGGGTACTCTTTGCAATTGAATTTGAAATAACATTTGGATTAAGTGGGTATTAATTAAATTATTAAAAGGCATAATTTTAATGGTTTAACCTTAGGGATTAATTGGAAACAAATGATTGATTTGTTTTGCAATTTTCATAACTTTCAACATGGTTGTTGTTTGGAAGAAAATCGTAATTGAATTTGAGAAGGGTTTGACATTAAATGAATTTTTGATAGAAACAAAATAACAGTTTTGAATCACAACTTTTAAGGAAACAGATGATTGTTTTGATTTGAAATATTCATTTGGAAATTGTAACATCACAAGGATGAAACAAAAGGTTTGAATTTTGGTTTGTAATTCAAATAGAAAACAAAAGAAACAAATGAAAACAGTTGGAAAACAAATGAAAACAGAGGAAAACAAAAGGAAAACAAGCAAAACAAAGGAAAACAACTGCAATGAACATGATGTCATGATGCAAAACATAAAATAACAGAGAGCAAACATTCTAATGGCTATTTTTCATACTTGGGATGTTACAAAACGCCCCCCCTTGAAGGAATCGCGCCCCGAGATTCCTGCTGAGAAAAGAAAGGTCTGGATACTTCTTGGGAAGATCCTCTTGAGCTGTGACACGTGAAACACATCGTGCACCTTGGATAGTTTTTCTGGAAGTTCAAGATGATAGGCATTCCTGGCAAGCTTCTGGAAAGATGTCAGGGAATTTGGAAACCATCGGAACATTTTCAATTGAAGGAAGAGGTTTTGTATGGAGGGTGTATAGCTGAATGGAACTTGATTCATTTGGAGAATAGACTATCTGTCAGAAGGGTGGAACAAGGTTATTGATTAGACGCCGGTAGCAGAACTGAAATGGAAAGCAACAACAAGTTTTCAACGGACGAAAAGGATGTTGAGAAGAACAGGATATCAACATCGGGGAAAACGAGAACAAAACTCCTGAGGTACTACGGAAAACCCATCCGGGCTTCTAAAGGATCAATATCTACTGCTTAAGGAATAGAGGATCTGCTTCCGGGGCTTACACGCCTCCGTTCTCAATCGTGAGTAGGCAACATGATAAATCATGTCACAACCACCTCCATTCCTATGGTCTAGTAGATATAACCATCCTAGAGAAACCAGGATACATGAAATCCTAACTTGAAATTTTAGATGAGAAGGGAAAACAACGTTGCACTTCCTTACCAGAAAAAGGGAGGGTGGGTGGGGAAAGAAGAAAAAGAACAGAATTCCTACTCTCGCGTTTCATTTTTCCTATATAGCTACAAAATAGTTTCTAGACTCAACTGCGACCAGTAAAAAGGGATCCTACAGGCAGACAGGCTCTGATACCATTTGTCGCACCCGGACTTCTAGGGGATACTCACAGCCCGCTAAACAGTAGAGAAATGGCTTACGGGGCATACCGGCACCCGCATCTCAATATGAGCAGGCCAACACGTAAACGTGTGACAACCATTCTCGTACTGTTCATCGTCTGCGCAAACCATCCCGTAGAAATCCAGATACTTCCGTTGACGTACTTCAAAACATACACACATGGTACGTCAACGGCATTTGAACAGCTGATATCACAATAGATCTCTACGACACAAAAAATGGAAATAAGTTGCAAATAGCTCTCATTAGAGCAGAGATAACAAATACAATCATCCAGAGGACACATGTCCCAACAATACATCGTTACATCACAGCGGAAGCATCCAAAATGTCTGAGTACAGACAAGAACCAAATAGGCCTAAGAGGCCGGAAACGAAAAGACGGAGCCCATCCACGAAATCTAGGATCCTGCCCGGGTCCGCTATCTACTCGTCAGCAGTCTCGTCATACTCCGCGTAGTAGCCACCATGTAGATCCTCGAAACATAGTCTGCGGAAACCACAGCCCCAAAGGGGTCAGTACATAAACGTACTGGCAAGCAAGACTCACAATTCACCAAAGTGTAACCCGTCAACACCAAGCACAGATGGTTTGGGTTCAACGGAAGAAAGGGGATATAAAAGATGCGGCAACTGGCTGCTCTAACCAACTACAGAGTGACTACCACTTCCGGCTAACAGAAAGGAGATAAGATCGCGTATCGTACCCAACTATAGCTAACTCCAAACAAACCCATCCTGGATCTCGCCCCTTATCCAAAGAAGCAATCCGAGAATAACTCACACAGTTGAATTAATGATGGTTCAGATTATTGTGTCAATAAGTCTATTACTAGTCAAGTTGTTAATCATTGGGTGTAAGGTTGTTAATCATTAGGTTTAAGTTGTCCTGAGTACTTGTTAGCCAGTACTTTCACCAAGTAGTCCATAACCACGGAAAACACGGCTTCCCGAGAAGATTTATCCCTGCAGGGGTGCACCAATTTGGCCGTACACGCAAGAATAACCCGCCAGGTGGGATGCCTCCCACCAAGCGGGGCACTCTACACAACTCAACTCTTCTTCGCATCAAGCCCAAAGCACCTTGGGCGCACGGCTAATCGAGCCCCGAAGAAAAGGGACCCTCATAGCACTCTAAGACCGTGTCCCCCTATATGCCGACTACAAAAGTTCCACCCTGGCCTGGGCTCGCAAAAACATGCATGCGGCAAATGGAAAACACGAACTAAATGAGGCGATTTGGACGAGATGCGAATCGAATCAAATTGAGGGGGGCGCCCATACTCGCTTCCCACATGCGGGTAGTGCGCTCATCATGGATCAGTAGACAAGACCCTTTTCCTAATTAGGGTCGACACTAGCAGGCCTCAAAACCACACAGGGCCTCCTGCCGGTGCCTTATCATCAAATTATTATTAACAATAACATTAGCATGATTCATTGTTTAACATCGAGCCCCCAGAACATAATGAAATAGTAACAGAAAGTAACGGGTAACAGACTCGAGCAAAACAACCTAAGCATGCTAGTAAGACACGGGCAACAAGCAAAAGGTTATAGGTATGGAGGTGAGGCAATATCAGGGTTAAAGGATACATGTGATAGGTTCGTAACAGAAGCAACTCATCATAGGGCTAGCAGAATAGACAACGGAAAGTATCGGTAACCAATGTTGAAAGGAACACGATGGTTCATGTGAGTGAATACTTGCCTGCAAACTCAGTAGCCTGGTACTGAGCTAACTCCTTAGAAGGGGTGTCGTAAGTATCGTCGGTCTCAACGTCGTCGTGTATCTGAGAAGAAGAAAACAAACAATGCAGAAAGATAAACAATCAATAACATGGCATAGTGCACAATCATGGGATGATGCATGTCAATTTAATGGATGCACCAAAATTAACTAGCTGACATAGTAACACAAGTTAAATGGACTCATATGCAATTGGATTGCATATGAAAAGCCCATGAATTATGGTTGAATTAATTGTTCTACAACTAATCATCATGTGTAAGTGAATTAGCATGATGCATGGATGAAGAAAACAACAAAATAACAGCAATAGAAACAATTTAAAATAAGGTTTACCAAGTTTAGAAATTCATTTATCAAGTTATGGAATTTTG
This sequence comes from Alopecurus myosuroides, assembly GCA_028641055.1. NCBI lineage: Eukaryota > Viridiplantae > Streptophyta > Magnoliopsida > Poales > Poaceae > Alopecurus > Alopecurus myosuroides. Next base: position 116,748,354 of record CM054063.1, on the reverse strand, counting down.
GTTACTTAAAGGTGTCACTCAAGCATTTGTTGTTTTCACCAATTTTAATTGTTCAAAATAGATAACAAAGTTTATATTTGAAAAGAAAACAAGATTTTAGTTGGAATACATGTTTCAGTTATTGAAAAAAGGATTTCAAATAAATTATTTATGAATTAAACAAGTTTAAGCAAGAATTAAATGAATTTAATTCAAACATGAACTTATTTGAATTTTTATTTGTTCAAAACATTGAGTGAAGTTCATATTTGAAAAGGTTATGCTTTTATGGTTTTAAAACATATTTTATATGTCCCAAAAGACTTTGATTTGATCAAGTTATAAATTTAACAATATTAAATGATTTAAACAAGGTTTAAATCATTTAACCAATTTTAATTATTCAAAACATGAAACAAATTTTATATTTGAAAAGGTGGTTTAATTGTGCATGGAAAACATATTTCATTTGTTGAAATTGGATTTAAAATGAGCAAGTTATTATTTTGGCAATTTTAAATGCATTAAATAAGAAACAGTTGTTTTCAGCAATTTAAATTATTCAAAACAGCAAAAAAAGTTTATATTTGGAAATTACATGAAAAGTTGATTGGAAAAAATATTTAGTTTGTGGAATTTGGAATTTTTATGCTCAAGTTATGAATTTTGCAATTTTAAGTGAATTAAGCAAGTTTTTAAATATTTCACCAATTTAAAATATTCAAAACAGTAAACAAATTTTATATTTGGAAAGAACATTTAATTTGGGACAGAAAACATATTTAAAAAGTTAAAATTGGAGTTGGGATGAATTACTTATGCATTTTACAAGATTTGGTGCAAATCTGCCATTTTTATCACCTCTAGGGACTTAGGAAAAATTAACAGGGACTTAAAATAAATGTAGCAGGGACTTGTTGGTGATTTCTGGGGTTTGTGCAGTACCAAAACAATTGAAAATAAAAATTTGGTTTTAATGAGGGAGGGGGGATTCGAACCCCAGACCTGTGGCTTTGGGCGCAAGGGTTTCTAGCCAGTGGGGTGGATCTGCTGTTTGTTGATAGAAGGGGAACTGTGGGGGGTTAATGTTCAGGAGCTGCACCGAATCCACTTTGGAAAATAAACAGGAAAAGGTGGGGGTTGGGGATTCGAACCCCCCACCTCGCGGGTGCGCGCAGAGATGCAGTGCCAGTGCGGTGGCTATGTTTTTCGTTGACAGGGAGGGGATCGAGGGAATATGAGGTTCAGTTGACAGTTAACTGCACTGTTGTGCAGTCGGGTTTCTGAACCATCGACAGGGGTTCGTGGCTGAAGGGAGAACGACGGCGGGCTGCTGCTCGCGGCCGGTCCTCGCGGTGGCCGTGGGGGCGCCGTGCGCTGTGGTGAGCGGTGCGTGGTCGTGTGGTGACCGAGAGGGGAAGGGAGAGGGAGGAGAGCGAGCGGGGGGGAGGGAGTCGAGCGAGGCTCACCTCGATGGTGACAGTAGGAGGCGGAGCAGGGGGCGGTCGCCGGCGACGGGAGGATGGTGGCGGCGCTGTGGTGCGTCCCCGCCCGCGCCGAGGTTATGGGGAGGGAGAGGGCGGTGCGGGGATTCCATTCCCGCACCCGCCCTGGCCGGAGGGAGACCGCAGCTCCGGTGATCGCCAGAGGGAGAGGGGCTCGGTGGAGGGGTACAGGTTCAGTAGCTGCAAGGATTCAGAGGGAGAGCAGAGAGAGGAGGTGGAAGGAAAGGGAATGGCGGTGGGGGAGAAAGAAAGGAGGGAGAAGGGGGAAACCCTAGGGCTAGGGTTAGGTCTTAAAGAGGGGGAGGAGGAGGTGATCACCGTTTCCTGTTCTTCTCTGTGACGTGGATGCCATGGATGCGAATCCGTACGAAGGAAGAAGATGAGAGGGGGGTACGGGCCAGGGAAAGGAGTGGGTTGGGCTGGGCCTGCTGGTGCTCTCTCTCCCTTTGGTGTTTGCTTTTATTCTTTTGTGTTCTATTTTTTTTTTGCTGCATTGGATTAGAGAAGAAAAGAGGGGTTTTGGGAGTTAGGAAAAATATTAGAAAAATTAGGGTTAGCTCCTTAATGGATTGGTAACCAAATGCAAGTTTTGGATTTCAAAAATATTTAACTTATGGTGTTGTTTGACTTGGAGTGATTTTGATTGAATTTTGTGGTTAAATGGTTAATGAAAACAATATCTTAAATAGGGTGATCATACGATTTTAATTGGAAACAAATGAGCCCCAATGTTTTGGTTATTTTCATAATTTCCAATGTGGGTACTGTTCGCAATTGAATTTGAAATAACATTTGGATTAAGTGGGTATTAATTAAATTATTAAAAGCCATAATTTTAATGGTTTAACCTTAGGGATTAATTGGAAACAAATGATTGATTTGTTTTGCAATTTTCATAACTTTCAACATGGTTGTTGTTTGGAAGAAAATCATAATTGAATTTGAGAAGGGTTTGACATTAAATGAATTTTTGATAGAAACAAAATAACAGTTTTGAATCACAACTTTTAAGGAAACAGATGATTGTTTTGATTTGAAATATTCATTTGGAAATTGTAACATCACAAGGATGAAACAAAAGGTTTGAATTTTGGTTTGAAATTCAAATAGAAAACAAAGGAAACAAATGAAAACAGTTGGAAACAAATGAAAACAGAGGAAAACAAAAGGAAAACAAGCAAAACAAAGGAAAACAAATGCAATGAACATGATGTCATGATGCAAAACATAAAATAACAGAGAGCAAACATTCTAATGGCTATTTTTCATACTTGGGATGTTACGACCCGGAAGAGGGAATCCGACGCCGGTGAGGCCATAACACAGGGAGTGATGGTATCTTTGCCATCCAAGACACATGGAACACTATAAAACACATGGTATGCCATACCATGGGACTTGGTGGGATTCGGACACTCTGGAGCCCCTCTCCGGCGAAACCCTAGGCCCGTTGTAGAAAAAGACGGAACTGCCGTCCTCGCCCCTCTGCGTGAGCCGGAAGGGGGTAGCAAAGTGGAACTAGTTTCTTAGTTTTGTCATGTTAGGACCAAGGATCACCCAAGACAATGTTAGGTCCCACCTATTGGAAAGGTTCCCCGCGTTCCGTCAGATCCGGGAGTTTCGGGGTGTGTGAGCAGTCCTGGAACTCGGAAGAGGGAATCCGATGCCGGTGAGGCCATAACACAGGGAGTGATGGGATCTTTGGCTTCCAAGACACATGGAACACTCAAACACACATGGTATGGAATACCATGGGACTTGGTGGGATCCATACGCTCCGGAGCCACTCTCCGGTTAAACCCTAGCCCCATTGTAGAAAAAGACGGAACTGCTATCCTCGCCCCTCTACGTGAGCCGGAAGGGGGTAGCAAAGTGGAACTAGTTACTTGGTTGTGTAAGTTTAGTCCCAAGGAACACCCAATAAAATGGTAGGGCCCACCTATTGGCAAGGTTCCTCCCGTTCCGTCAGATCCGGGAGTTTCGGGGTGCGAGTAGTCCTGGAACCCGGTAGAGGGAATCCGATGCCTGTGAGCCCATAACATAGGGAGTGATGGTATATTTGGCATCCAAGAAACATGGAACACTCTAAAACACATTGTAACGTATACCATGGGAGTTGGCGGGATTCAGAAGCTCCGGAGCCCCTCTCCGTTGAATCCCTAGCCCCGCTGTAGAAAAAGACGGAACTGTCGACCTGGCCCCTCTACGTGAGCCAGAAGGGGGTAGCAAAGTGGAACTAGTTTCTTGGTTGTGTCATGTTCGAACCAAGGAACATCCAAGAAAATGGTAGGGCCCACCTATTGGAAAGGTTCCCCCCGTTTTGTCAGATCCGGGAGTTTTGGGGTGTGAGCAGTCCTGGAACCCGGAAGAGGGAATCCGACGCCGGTGAGGCCATAACACAGGGAGTGATGGTATCTTTGGCATCCAAGACACATGGTATGGCATACCATGGGACTTGGTGGGATTCATACGCTCCGGATCCCATCTCCGGTGAAACCCTAGCCCCGCTGTAGAAAAAGATGGAACTGCCGTCCTGGCCCCTCTACGTGAGCCGGAAGGGGGTAGAAAAGTGGAACTAGTTGCTTGGTTGTGTCATGTTAGGACCAAGTAACACCCAAGACAATTGTAGGGGCCACCTATTTCCAAGGTTCCCCCCGTTTCGTCAGATCCGGGAGTTTTGGGGTGTGAGGAGTCCTGGAACCCGAAAGAGGGAACCCGACGCTGGTGAGGCTATAACACAGGGAGTGATGGTATATTTGGAATCCAAGAAACATGGAACACCCTAAAACACATTTTACGGCATACCATGGGATTTGGCGGGATTCAGACGCTCCGGAGCCCCTCTCCGGTGAAACCCTAGCCCCGTTGTAGAAAAAGACGGAACTGCCGTCCTGGCCCCTCTACGTGAGCCGGAAGGGGGTAGCAAAGTGGAACTCGTTTCTTGGTTGTGTCATGTTAGTACCAAGTAACACCCAATACAATGTTAGGTCCCACCTATTGGCAAGGTTCCCCGCGTTCCGTCAGATCCGGGAGTTTCGGGGTGTGTGAGCAGTCCTGGAACCCGAAAGAGGGAATCCGACGCCGGTGAGGCCATAACACAGGGAGTGATGGTATCTTTGGCATCCAATACACATGTAACACTCTAACACACATGGTATGCCATACCATGGGACTTGGTGGGATTCATACGCTCCGGAGCATCTCTCCGGGTAAACCCTAGCCCCGTTGTAGAAAAAGACGGAACTGCCGTCCTGGCCCCTCTGCGTGAGCCGGAAGGGGGTAGCAAAGTGGAACTAGTTGCTTGGTTGTGTCATGTTAGGACCAAGGAACAACCAAGACAATTGTAGGTCCCACCTATTGGCAAGGTTCCCCCCGTTTCGTCAGATTTGGGAGTTTTGGGGTGTGAGCAGTCTTGGAACCCGGAAGAGGGAAACAGACGCCGTTGAGGCCATAACACAGGGAGTGATGGTATATTTGGCATCCAAGAAACATTTAACACTCTAAAACACATTGTATGGCATACCATGGGACTTGGCGGGATTCAGACGCTCCGGAGCCCCTCTCCGGTGAAACCCTAGCCCCACTGTAGAAAAAGACGGAATTGCCGTCCTGGCCACTCTACGTGAGCCGGAAGGGGGTAGCAACGTGGAACTAGTTGCTTGGTTGCATGTTAGGCCCAAGTAACACCCAAGACAATTTAAGGGCCCAACTATTGGCAAGGTTCCCCCCGTTCCGTCATATCCGGGAGTTTCGGGGTGTGTGAGCAGTCGTAGAACCCGGAAGAGGGAATCCGACGCCGGTTAGGCCATAACACAGGGAGAGATGGTATATTTGGCATCCAAGAAACATGGAACACTCTAACACACATGGTATGGAATACCATGGGACTTGGCGGGATTCAGACGCTCCGGAGCCCCTCTCCGGTGAAACCCTAGCCCCGATGTAGAAAAAGACGGAACTGCCATCCTGGCCCCTCTACGTGAGCCGGAAGGGGGTAGCAAAGTGGAAATAGTTGCTTGGTTGTGTCATGTTAGGCCCAAGGAACACCCAATACAATGGTAGGGCCCACCTATTGGCAAGTTTCCCCGCGTTCCATCAGATCCGGGAGTTTCGGGGTGTGTGAGCAGTCCTGGAACCCGGAAGAGGGAATCCAACGCCGGTGAGGCCATAACACAGGGAGTGATGGTATATTTGTGATGAGGACATCCCTAGCTCTTCACCTATTGTTGAACATGAAGATCCACCAATTAAAGCTAATGAAGTGAGGATTGGTCCAATGACAAGATCAAGGACTAAGCTATTACAACAACAGGTGAATTCACTCCTACTTGAGTATAATGTTTATAATTGTGAGAATTTTATACTACCTAAGTCCTTGCATTTGTGTGTACTTAGGTTTATTGATAACACAAGCATGAATGAAGATCATGGAGAGGAGACACACAAGGATGAGCATGGACTAGAAGAGGAGATGGAAAACAAGTGCTAGCATGGTGAAAACAACAAATAACAATTGTTATCATGATAAGGGGATGGTGCCTCCACAAGATCAAATGCACTAAGTGTGGAAAACAATGTCAATTATGTTATTCCACACTCATACATGAACAAGGCAAGAGGAGGGCGCCCACAAGGAACATCTATGCGCCATATACAAGACCTAGTTCAATTAGGGTTGGTTTGTATACCAATTTGGACGCACCCCTTGTGTGGGGGTCGGTTTGTATCTATTTTCGTGTCCTAGTAGGAGTCCTAGTCCAATTAGGTTAGGTGCTTGCGCAAGGGATGCCTTGTGGCCGCACCCCCTCTCATATATACCCCTTGGGGCGCATAGGAGAGGGCAGACTACGATTGAATCAAACAAACCCCATAACCTCTAGTTGAAACTGCTTGTTAGCCTTTCATACTGGAAGTTCATCTGCAAACTTTACGTGTTACCTGCTGTTCCACTGGGAATAAGACGGTACAGGACCACTTGTAGTCGGTGGATTACTTGTGCAAGAGTGTGGAGTTAAGAATATCCATTGGGTTGCTATCTGTTGCATTGGCTTCAGGGATCAGCCGGAGAGTTCTTAGTGGCGCACTAGTTATCAATACAGAAGTTATCTGTGAGTTCACTGAGAAGATTGGGCCACCCCATATCATCTTGGTATCAGATTTACAGGTTGCCTCGGTGAGCTATCATAATTTTACTTTTAGATTTGAGTGTTTTTTATTCCTATCCAGAAAAAGCCCCACAAAAATAGAGTAGAGCTTTGCCATAGCCTAGATATCACCTTAGTTTTAATCACTAGTGCTGTTTTTGTGTTAGATCTTGTGTTGCTTTTTCTTCTTTTTAGTTTCGGCTAGATCTAGTTTTCTTTGTTCATCTAGTCGAGTTATACCCAAAAATACCAAAAAAATCCGCAGCATATCACCATACATCACCACCAATCCGATCCTAGCTAGGAGTCCTGCCGCGGCACAGAATTCACGTTTTTCCTGCCGCCATCCTATTCCTTGTTGGACTCGGATTCAACCTCCCACCGCAAGCAATTTTTCCCTCCGCTGCCACCCTACCTAGTTGCTCTCGGATTGCTCCCTTGCCACGGTTACAAAACCTCCCCCAAACCCCGCAGCACACCACACCAAATCCCACCCGCGCACACATACACCCACGGCACAGAATCTCTGCCGCCGCTGCCGCGCCCACGTTACACCCGCAGCCCACAATTTCCACCGCAGCGCCTTTACCAATCGCCGTTTCGCGAGCGTGCGCGCTGCCGCGGCACAAAAAGTGCTTGTTTTCGCTGCCGTACGCCTGCCGTGGTGCGTTTTGCTGCTGTTTCGCTGCCGTGAGCTGTTGTTGCTGCCATAAGTTGCTGTTTCTCTGCCGCGGTACGATTTTTGTGCGTTTTCTCTGCCGTGAGTGCTGCCGTGAGTCAAAAAGTGACTGTTTTCCTGCCGTGACGGTTAAGTGCTGCCGTGAGCTGTTCTAGTCACCTTTTCACCTAGATTTCTTTTGTGCTCTCTTTTATTTCCTGTTTTTCATCTCTAGGACCATCACCTCCATACCTTGTGAACCTTAGCCACAGCCTTTCTACAGCATTCAAATAGGAACTTTCCCACAAGTATAGCTATTTTGTGCTCTGACAGGCTGCTCATATTTCATCACCAACATTGTGTTCACTTGTGTTTGGTTTATTGTTGCTCCTAGCTTAGTGTAAGGCCATTGAAAAATTCAAAAAGTATAAAAAATAGAAAAGAGAAAAGAGAAAAGAGAAAGTGCAAAGAGGCCATATCAATACTATTGTTTCTAGTTGAGCTTGCCATTGTGACACTTGATTTTTCTTTGAGCAATCTTGTGCCTGTCAAAAAGAGCCTAGCTAGTGACTTTCTAGTGCATTGCAAATTTCATCCATATATTGCATTGCCACATTTGTCTCCATTGTGTGAGTTTCCTTGGGTCTTTTATATCTTCACTAAAACAGCAAATAGGATTGTTACTTTGGTGATTGTTAGGTATCCATACCAAGCCCCACTAAATAACCTTGTTTGCCATTGTGAGAGTTAAAAACCTGGGTATTCTTTTCTTCACACCAAAGCACTTTAATTGCCTCTACTTGTGGTAAGTATCTCTATTCACTTTGGAGTGGTAAGATATCCTATTGTCTTGCTAGATTTTTGAGTGAGTTTTGAGAGGCACCACAACCTATACTTGTTTTATTTTCACTAACCTTCTAATGGATCCTTCTAGTGATGATCTTGTGCAGCAAAAGAAGGACCAAGCCGAGGTGGTGAATTGGAGGGAGTATGAGGCATTAAGGGATGTGTGCAACAAAAACTTGGATGATGCTGTTGGTCCTGTTTATGAGCTAGTTGATGATGTCAAGAAGGATGTGGCTAGCACCAAAAAATTGGCCGAAACCAATAGTGCTCAAATGAGAACAATGCAAGATGCTATTGATGCTATCAACAATCAGATGACTGATCTTACAAATTTGCTTCAAACTCGGTTACCACCCCTTGATGATGACAATGCTAGTATCCATAGTGATGCCAATAATGGGGATGATGTTATTCTTGGCCGTGGAGCAAGAGAAGGAAGAGGCCGAGATCATATAGGCCGAGCTAGACGTGTGCCTTTACCCAATGCTAATGAAATTAGAGAGGATATCTTGGGTAAGCCAAAATTCTCAATTCCATCTTTCAGTTTTGATGCTATGGATGTGGAAGAATATTTGCTATGGGAATTGAAGATAGAGAAACTTTGGAGATTGCATGATTATAATGAGGATAGAAAGATCAAGTTGGCATCTTCTGAGTTTGATGGTTATGCTCTTAGATGGTGGGATAATCTTGTGAGAAAGAGACACAATGATGGAGAATTGCCCATTGTTACTTGGAATACCATGAAGAGGCTTATGAGAGAGAGATTTGTTCCTCCAAATTACATAAGGCAACAATTTGACAAATTACAACAATTGAAGCAAGGTACCAAGACAGTTGATGCTTATTATCAAGAGATGGAGATGATTATGCAAAGAGGCCGTGTGGAAGAATAAATTGAGCAAACAATGCAAAGGTTCCTTTCAGGTTTACACTATAAAATCAAGGGCATTGTGAGGCATTATCAATATACCAATATGAATGATTTACTCCATCATGCTAGAGAGGCCGAATCACATATCTTGGATGAAGCACAAAATTTGGCTAGAACAAAGAGTAGATTTCCTTTGAGATCATCTATTACTCCTAGTACTTCAACACCACCACCTCCATCATCAAATTTTCGAGGTGCTACATCAAATTTTCGAGGTGCTACATCATCCAAATCCGAGGCTAGTGTGGCTAATACAAGGAAAACACCACAACCAACATCAAGTGCTTCGGGTTCTAGTGCTCCTACTACAAGGAATAGAGATATTACATGCCACACATGTGGAGGAAAAGGGCACTTCAAGAGGGATTGTCCAAATTCAAAAGTGATGATTATCAATGAGAACAATGAGTATGAGACAGGTGATGATGTTGATCCCAATGATCTTGATGATGATGATGGATATTTGAGTGATTCTCCTTTGGATGCTTATGCTACTACTATGCCTTCTATTATTTGCACCCAAAATTCATTGAGTGTGGTGCCTAGTCCTGAAAATCAAAGGTGCAATTTATTCCAAACAAAGGCTGTTATTGGTCCCAACATGGCTTGCAAAGTCATTATTGATGGAGGGAGTTGTAGAAACTTGGCAAGCAAGGATTTATGTGCCAAGTTGAACCTAAAATATTTACCACATCCGAGCCCTTATCATATACAATGGTTGAGTAGCACTGGACAAATGAAGGTATCTCATATGGTGAAAGTGGAGTTTCAAATTGGACCTTACAAGGATACTATTGAGTTTGATGTTGTGCCCATGACAGTTTGCCACCTATTATTGGGAAGACCTTGGCAATTTGATAGAAGTGTGAAGCATGAAGGGAGAGCTAATACTTATGAGTTGAATCATCATGGGAGGACTATTATCTTGAGGCCTATGACTCCACAACAAATTGTAAATGAGTCCCAATCCAAAATTGCTATGAAAGAGGAAAAAGAGAGAGAGAGGGATGAGGGAACACCAAAAATACAAGCCATGGGGAGTGATAGCAAAACTAATTCGAGTGGTAAAAAGAGAGAGAACCTATTATGCATGTTAGCCACTAAAGAGGATTTGAGGGAATTTAAGGATGATCCTTCACTAGTCCCTATTATGCTTATTCACAAGGGAGAGATTTTGGTTTCTAATGACATGACCCCTATTCCTCTTGGTGTTTCTAATGTTTTGCAGGACTTTGAGGATGTTTTTCCACAAGATGTGCCCTCGGGATTGCCACCATTGAGAGGAATTGAACATCAAATTGATTTGATCCCGGGAGCATCTCTCCCAAACCGAGCCCCTTATAGAACCAATCCACAAGAAACAAAGGAGATCCAAAAGCAAGTTCAAGAACTATTGGACAAAGGTTATATTCGGGTTAGTCTATCTCCTTGTGTTGTTCCCGTTATTTTGGTTCCTAAGAAAGATGGTACTTGGCGCATGTGTGTAGATTGTAGAGCAATTAATAACATCACTATTCGTTATCGTCATCCTATACCACGTTTAGATGACATGTTAGATGAATTAAGTGGTGCTACTCTTTTCTCTAAAATTGATTTGCGTAGTGGATACCATCAAATAAGAATGAAAGAGGGAGATGAATGGAAAACTGCTTTTAAGACAAAATTTGGTTTATATGAGTGGTTAGTAATGCCCTTTGGGTTAACTAATGCACCTAGTACTTTCATGAGATTAATGAACCATATTTTGAGAGACTTTATTGGTAGATTTGTGGTAGTTTATTTTGATGATATTCTCATATATAGTCACAATGAACATGACCACATGGATCATATTAGACAAGTTTTGCAAGTGCTAAGAACTAATAAATTGTATGGTAATCTTGAGAAGTGCACTTTTTGCAAAGATAAAGTAATATTTCTTGGTTATGTTGTTTCTAAGCATGGAATTGAAGTTGATCAATCTAAAATTGAAGCTATTCGAAATTGGCCAATTCCAACTAATGTGAGTCAAGTTAGAAGTTTTAATGGGCTTGCTAGTTTCTATAGAAGATTTGTGCCTAATTTTAGTACAATTGCTGCCCCTTTGAATGATCTAACTAAGAAAGGTGTTAATTTTGAATGGGGTGTTTCACAAGATATTGCTTTTGATACTTTGAAAGAGAAATTGATTTCGGCCCCATTGCTTATGCTTCCAAATTTTGATAAACAATTTGAGATTGAATGTGATGCTAGTGGCATAGGTATTGGAGGTGTGCTCATGCAAGAAAAGAAACCTATTGCCTATTTTTCTGAAAAATTGAATGGTGCACAATTGAATTATTCTGTTTATGATAAGGAATTATATGCACTTGTGAGAGTTTTAGAAGTATGGAAACATTATTTGTGGCCTAAAGAATTTATTATTCATAGTGATCATGAAGCATTGAAATTTCTAAAGTGCCAAAATAATTTGAATAAGAGACATGCTAAGTGGGTTGAATTTATTGAATCTTTTCCATATATTATAAAACATAAAAAGGGATTGGATAATGTAGTTGCTGATGCTTTGTCAAGGAAAAATATGTTACTCTCAAATTTAGAAATCAAGGTTTCGGGTTTGGAGGGTATTAGAGATTTATATGATGAAGATAATGAATTTTCCATGCCATTTAATAAATGTGTTAACACTAAAGCATGGGAAAAATTTCACATACATGATGGGTACTTGTTTAGAGCTAACAAATTGTGTATTCCCGAGTGTTCTTTGCGTTTATTTTTGATCCAGGAATCTCATAGTGGAGGATTGATGGGACACTTTGGAACAGAGAAAACATTGTTGATGTTGGCAGAAAATTTCTATTGGGCACATATGAGAAGAGATGTGTATAGATTGGTGCAAAGATGCATTACTTGCAACAAATCCAAATCAAAATTGAAGCCCCATGGATTATATACACCATTGCCATCACCAAGTACACCATGGGAAGATATTAGCATGGATTTCGTGTTGGGATTGCCAAGAACAAAAAGAGGACATGATTCTATCTTTGTGGTTGTGGATAGATTTTCAAAGATGGCTCATTTTATTCCGTGCCACAAAAGTGATGATGCTTCTCACATTGCCAATTTGTTCTTTAGAGAGATTGTGAGATTGCATGGAGTTCCAAGGACTATAGTTTCAGATAGAGATGTCAAGTTCATGAGTTACTTTTGGAAGACACTTTGGGGTAAGCTTGGCACTAAGCTATTATTTTCCACTACTTGCCACCCCCAAACTGATGGACAAACCGAGGTGGTTAATAGAACATTGTCCACATTGCTAAGAGGTATGATCAAGAAGAATTTGAAGGAGTGGGAGGAGTGTTTGCCCCATGTGGAATTTGCTTACAATAGAGCTGTGCATTCAACTACTCAATTATGTCCTTTTGAGGTAGTGTATGGCTTCAAGCCTATTACTCCTCTTGATTTATTACCACTTCCTTTACATGAGAGAGTTAATATGGAGGCATCAAAGAGGGCTGATTTTGTGAAAAAGATTCATGAGAAAACAAAAGAAGCAATTGAGAAGAAAGGAAAACATGTGGCTGAAAGAGTAAACAAGAAGAGGAAGGAACTTATATTTCGGCCAGGAGATATGGTTTGGGTACACTTCAGAAAAGATAGATTTCCAACATTGAGAAAGTCAAAGTTGATGCCTAGAGGAGCTGGTCCTTACAAAGTTATATCAAGGATCAATGATAATGCATACAAGATTGACCTCCCAATTGATGAGTTTGGTGTTAGTAATTCTTTTAATGTGGCTGATTTGACACCTTACCATGGAGATGATTTAGCATCGAGGTAGATGCCTTTTCAAGAAGGGGAGGATGATGAGGACATCCCTAGCTCTTCACCTATTGTTGAACATGAAGATCCACCAATTAAAGCTAATGAAGTGAGGATTGGTCCAATGACAAGATCAAGGACTAAGCTATTACAACAACAGGTGAATTCACTCCTACTTGAGTATAATGTTTATAATTGTGAGAATTTTATACTACCTAAGTCCTTGCATTTGTGTGTACTTAGGTTTATTGATAACACAAGCATGAATGAAGATCATGGAGAGGAGACACACAAGGATGAGCATGGACTAGAAGAGGAGATGGAAAACAAGTGCTAGCATGGTGAAAACAACAAATAACAATTGTTATCATGATAAGGGGATGGTGCCTCCACAAGATCAAATGCACTAAGTGTGGAAAACAATGTCAATTATGTTATTCCACACTCATACATGAACAAGGCAAGAGGAGGGCGCCCACAAGGAACATCTATGCGCCATATACAAGACCTAGTTCAATTAGGGTTGGTTTGTATACCAATTTGGCCGCACCCCTTGTGTGGGGGTCGGTTTGTATCTATTTTCGTGTCCTAGTAGGAGTCCTAGTCCAATTAGGTTAGGTGCTTGCGCAAGGGATGCCTTGTGGCCGCACCCCCTCTCATATATACCCCTTGGGGCGCATAGGAGAGGGCAGACTACGATTGAATCAAACAAACCCCATAACCTCTAGTTGAAACTTCTTGTTAGCCTTTCATACTGGAAGTTCATCTGCAAACTTTACGTGTTACCTGCTGTTCCACTGGGAATAAGACGGTACAGGACCACTTGTAGTCGGTGGATTACTTGTGCAAGAGTGTGGAGTTAAGAATATCCATTGGGTTGCTATCTGTTGCATTGGCTTCAGGGATCAGCCGGAGAGTTCTTAGTGGCGCACTAGTTATCAATACAGAAGTTATCTGTGAGTTCACTGAGAAGATTGGGCCACCCCATATCAATTTGGCATCCAATACACATGGAACACTCTAGCACACATGGTATGCCATACCATGGGACTTGGTGGGATTCATACGCACCGGAGCCCCTCTCCGGTGAAACCCTAGTCCCGTTGTAGAAAAAGACGGAACTGCCGTCATGGCCCCTCTGCGTGAGCCGAAGGGGGTAGCAAAGTGGAACTAGTTTCTTGGTTGTGTAATGTTAGTCCCAAGGAACACCCAATACAATGGTAGGGCCCACATATTGGCAAGGTTCCCCGCGTTCCGTCAGATCCGGGAGTTTCGGGGTGTGCGAGCAGTCCTGGAACCCGAAAGAGTGAATCCGACGCCGGTGATGCCATAACACAGGGAGTGATGGTATCTTTGGCATCCAAGACACATGGAACACTCTAACGCACATGGTATTCCATACCATGGGACTTGTTGGGATTCATACGCTCCGGAGCACCTCTCCGGTGAAACCCTAGCCCCGTTGTAGAAAAAGACGGAACTGCCGTCCTGGCCCCTCTACGTGAGCCGGAAGGGGGTAGCAAAGTGGAACTAGTTGCTTGGTTGTGTCATGTTAGGACCAAGGAACACCCAAGACAATGGTAGGGCCCACCAATTGGCAAGGTTCCCCCCGTTTCGTCAGATCCGGGAGTTTTGGGGTGTGAGCAGTCTTGGAACCCGGAAGAGGGAATCCGACGCCGGTGAGGCCATAACACAGGGAGTGATGGTATATTTGGCATCCGAAAAACATGGAACACTCTACAACACATTGTATGGAATACCATGGGACTTGGCAGGATTCAGACGCTCCGGAGCCCCTCTCTGGTGAAACCCTAGCCCCACTGTAGAAAAAGACGGAATTGCCGTCCTGGCCCCTCTACGTGAGCCGGAAGGGGGTAACAACGTGGAACTAATAGCTTGGTTGTGTCATGTTAGGCCCAAGGAACACCGAAGACAATTTTAGGGCCCACCTATTGGCATGGTTCCCCCCGTTTCGTCAGATCCGGGAGTTTCGGGGTGTGTGAGCAGTCGTGGAACCCGGAAGAGGGAATCCGACGCCGGTGAGGCCATAACACAGGGAGAGATGGTATATTTGGCATCCAAGACACATGGAACACTCTAACACACATGGTATGGAATAGCATGGGAATTGGTGGGATTCAGACGCTCCGGAGCCCCTCTCCGGTGAAACCCTAGCCCCGATGTAGAAAAAGACGGAACTGCCATCCTGGCCCCTCTACGTTAGCCGGAAGGGTGTAGAAAAGTGGAAATAGTTGCTTGGTTGTGTCATGTTAGGACCAAGGAACACCGAATACAATGGTAGGGCCCACCTATTGGCAAGTTTCCCCGCGTTCCGTCAGATCCGGGAGTTTCGGGCTGTGTGAGCAGTCCTGGAACCCGGAAGAGGGAATCCGACGCTGGTGAGGCCATAACACAGGGAGTGATGGTATCTTTGGCATCAAATACACATGGAACACTATAACACACATGGTATGCCATACCATGGGACTTGGTGGGATTCATACGCTCCGGAGCCCCTCTCCGGTGAAACCCTAGCCCCGTTGTAGAAAAAGACGGAACTACCGTCATGGCCCCTCTGCGTGAGCCGAAGGGGGTAGAAAAGTGGAACTAGTTGCTTGGTTGTGTCATGTTAGGCCCAAGGAACACCCAATACAATGTTAGGTCCCACCTATTGGCAAGGTTCCCCGCGTTCCGTCAGATCCGGGAGTTTCGGGGTGTGCGAGCAGTCCTGGAACCCGGAAGAGGGAATCCGACGCCAGTGAGGCCATAACATAGGGAGTGATGGTATCTTTGGCATCCAAGACACATGTAACACTCTAACACACATGGTATTACATACCACGGGACTTGGTGGGATTCATACGCTCCGGAGCACCTCTCCGGTGAAACCCTAGCCCCTTGTAGAAAAAGACGGAACTGCCGTCCTGGCCCCTCTGCGTGAGCCGGAAGGGGGTAGCAAAGTGAAACTAGTTGCTTGGTTGTGTCATGTTAGGACCGCGGAACACCCAAGACAATTGTAGGTCCCACCTATTGGCAAGGTTCCCCCCGTTTCGTCAGATTTGGGAGTTTTGGGGTGTGAGCAGTCTTGGAACCCGGAAGAGGGAAACAGACGCCGGTGAGGCCATAACACAGGGAGTGATGGTATATTTGGCATCCAAGAAACATGTAACACTCTAAAACACATTGTATGGCATACCATGGGACTTGGCGGGATTCAGACGCTCCGGAGCCCCTCTCCGGTGAAACCCTAGCCCCACTGTAGAAAAAGACGGAATTGTCGTCCTGGCCACTCTACGTGAGCCGGAAGGGGGTAGCAACGTGGAACTAGTTGCTTGGTTGCATGTTAGGCCCAAGTAACACCCAAGACAATTTAAGGGCCCAACTATTGGCAAGGTTCCCCCCGTTTCGTCATATCCGGGAGTTTCGGGGTGTGTGAGCAGTCGTAGAACCCGGAAGAGGGAATCCGACGCCGGTGAGGCCATAACACAGGGAGACATGGTATATTTGGCATCCAAGAAACATGGAACACTCTAACACACATGGTATGGAATACCATGGGACTTGGCGGGATTCGGACGCTCCGGAGCCCCTCTCCGGTGAAACACTAGCCCCGATGTAGAAAAAGACGGAACTGCCATCCTGGCCCCTCTACGTGAGCCGGAAGGGGGTAGCAAAGTGGAAATAGTTGCTTGGTTGTGTCATGTTAGGCCCAAGGAACACCCAATACAATGGTAGGGCCCACCTATTGGCAAGTTTCCCCGCGTTCCATCAGATCCGGGAGTTTCGGGGTGTGTGAGCAGTCCTGGAACCCGGAAGAGGGAATCCAACGCCGGTGAGGCCATAACACAGGGAGTGATGGTATATTTGGCATCCAATACACATGGAACACTCTAACACACATGGTATTCCATACCATGGGACTTGTTGGGATTCATACGCTCCGGAGCCCCTCTCCGGTGAAACCCTAGTCCCGTTGTAGAAAAAGACGGAACTGCCGTCATGGCCCCTCTGCGTGAGCCGAAGGGGGTAGCAAAGTGGAACTAGTTTCTTGGTTGTGTCATGTTAGTCCCAAGGAACACCCAATACAATGGTACGGCCCACATATTGGCAAGGTTCCCCGCGTTCCGTCAGATCCGGGAGTTTCGGGGTGTGCGAGCAGTCCTGGAACCCGAAAGAGCGAATCCGACGCCGGTGATGCCATAACACAGGGAGTGATGGTATCTATGGCATCCAAGACACATGGAACACTCTAACGCACATGGTATTCCATACCATGAGACTTGTTGGGATTCATACGCTCCGGAGCACCTCTCTGGTGAAACCCTAGCCCCGTTGTAGAAAAAGACGGAACTGCCGTCCTGGCCCCTCTGCGTGAGCCGGAAGGGGGTAGCAAAGTGGAACTAGTTTCTTGGTTGTGTCATGTTAGGGCCAAGGAACACCCAAGACAATGGTAGGGCCCACCTATTAGCAAGGTTCCCCCCGTTTCGTCAGATCCGGGAGTTTTGGGGTGTGAGCACTCTTGGAACCCGGAAGAGGGAATCCGACGCCGGTGAGGCCATAACACAGGGAGTGATGGTATATTTGGCATCCGAGAAACATGGAACACTCTACAACACATTGTATGGAATACCATGGGACTTGGCAGGATTCAGACGCTCCGGAGCCCCTCTCCGGTGAAACCCTAGCCCCACTGTAGAAAAAGACGGAATTGCCGTCCTGGCCCCTCTACGTGAGCCCAAGGAATGTTAGGCCCAAGGAACACCCAATACAATGGTAGGGCCCACCTATTGGCAAGGTTCCCCGCGTTCCGTCAGATCCGGAAGTTTTGGGGTGTGTGAGCAGTCCTGGAACCCGGAAGAGGGAATCCAACGCCGATGAGGCCATAAAACAAGGAGTGATGGTATCTTTGGCATCCAAAACACATGGAACACTCTAACACACATGGTATGGAATACTGATGACTCCCAAGTGCAGGAGATCAATTGTAGTACCTTTCGATAAGTATTCTAATGTCGAACCCACGAGGAGCTGAAGGTAAGCTATCTATTCTCTAAAGCCCTATAACCCTCTTATATGGCTGTTTATGCAAAGCAATAAGTTTGACTAAAAGGAACTAACTAATTAAAAGCAAGTGACGTGGAGTGTGGTTTGTCTAGTAACTAGTGAAGAAAGTTTAAAATGCAAGTAATCCTAGAGCAAGTTTCTACAGCAAGTTTCTAAGCAAGTTTCACAAGTAGCAAGCAGCAAATATCTCAACTATCTCAAGGGAGCCAGTGTTCTAGCAATAGGTGTTTCGTTCGTGTGGTTGTCACAATTAGTGAAGCACATGTTTTAGTCTTAGTTGTTTCTTCTAGGAAGGAGCCATGAATAGGTATAGTCAAGTAAATGATCTACAACCCCTTATGATGGATCATGTGGCCAAGTAAATGACTACACAAGATTGATTAAGACATAAAGTCCCACCATAGCCTTACGTTCTAAGGTCCCCTATATATATCCCCCAATAACTTAACTTTGTGGCTCGGTCTCAGGTTACTGTCACTCCCAAGTCACCACCACTCCATTATGCTACCGGTGATCACCTTACATGCATTCCCCGACATATGCGTGCACTCATATATTGTACATAAAGACAATCATAGAAGATAACAAACTTGTATGCAACCAATCAACGAACTATTTCACCATTACCAAGAACAATTCACTACTCAAACATAGACGGGGAGACACAATACATCAAGGGAATATAGTATTGAATCATACATCGTGTTTGCCAAGAGATTACAGTGGAGAGATGGAGCTGATCTTGCTGTAGATGTTGATGATGAACACGCCGGAGGGGGGTGGAGCCCTCCGGGGGTGATCCCGGCGGCGTTTCCCCCCCTCCGATCTTCTCCGGCGGTAGCCTTCTATCTCTCTGTTTCGTGGTTTCGCCTCTCGGCGCCGCCTCCCTCTCGAAAAGGCCAGGGGACCCTTTATATAGTCGTTTTTAGGTCACAAGACACTCGGGAGAAGAAAGATCGACGGCATCGGAGCCACGGGGGCAAAAAGGGGGCCCCACACGCGGCCAAGGAATCTGGCCGCGTGGAGGGTCCTCTTTTCCACCATGTTGGCCTTTTGGCCCTCTACTTTGGCCCATGGTCTTCGTCTCGAAAATTCTGAACCGTGCTCTTTGGCCTTGCCCTTTTTGGAGTCCCGAAGCTCCCGGAAAGTCTGAAACACTAAAAAGTACGTTTTCTGGAAAAACAGGGTTAGAACCAAAAGAAGGGGGATTTCTCATGAAATCCCCCAAATCATTATAAAACATGAATATAAGTTGCTAATATGTAGGAAAAACAAGTAATAACATGCAAAGTTCATGTATGCATTTTACATGCATCAACATCCCCAAGCTTAACCCATACTCGTCCTCGAGTATGAAGGTGATAAAACTAACATGGACTTTGCATTTTAAAACAATCATGGAATATCAAAGAAGATTATTCATGCTACATATAATCAAATTATTCATAATGTAGATGAGTAGCAACATACAATTCATGTTATAAGAAATATCAAATATGCAAGCAAAGATGCTTCATGAAAGTTCACAAAGTGTATAACAAAATAAAAGCACTATGGACCAAATGCATACACAAAATGAAAAATAAAATCCTATATTGGTCAAAGAATAGCATAATGGAAAATAGAAAATATGGTGGACACTTTGGAGAAAATTGAGTAGAGGTAAAACATGATCAAGTCTTATTTAGCCTCTAAATTATTCAACTAAAATTACTAATTGAAATGTGGCATCCATTGGTCTAAGACTCTCATTGCCCCTTTATCACTAGCATCTTAAATTGTGAATGTTGAAGTAATGTGATTGACAAGGTGTTGGTTGAATGCCTCATGCCCCGTGAGTGTGAAAACCTACTCCATGATTACTCAACTTAAGATTCCTAATAAGCTTTGTACAATCATAATAAGTATTAATGACATCATAGAGAACCGCAAAGAGGTACCTCTTGCCCCATGACATGGAAACCAACCCATGTCACAATGACAAGATGAACAAACGGAGTAGACTCATCATCCGCTTTTATTTCATTCACTATATGCATAGCTTCTTATTTTATTGTAGGATGTGTTTGTAGAGTCCACTCTAGCTGTAAGTAAATTTCCACCATGATCAAGCATGGCTTGGGTTAGCGGCCCAATGCGTTTCCCTAGTCATAAATATACTTACTCATCAAAACTTACTATTCCTCTATTTCATTTCGGCATGGCAGGAGTCCAAAAACAAAAGTACATGATATCAACCAAATGTAAATTTTTGTGCAATGTTGAAAGCTTTTCGGTGATACACGTTTATAGCTAGCTCCCAACCAAACACTTGTCAAACACAAAACTTTTAGCTCCCGTTATTGGGTCATTTTTATTAAGTGCAATGAAAAGTAAAGGTGTGCATTCAAAAGTTCGTGAGAGTCCTATCCCAAATTCAGCTCATGACAATTAATAAAGTGAATATCTTAATTTAGAACATAAATAACACTATAACATGGTGAACATACTCGGAATAGCTCTGAAGCTAATAGGTAGATATGGTGGACTCACTGGAAATACTTGGTTAAAGGGTGTTGGAAACAAGTTTATACTTGTTGGAATTTTTACTTTTTTGGCTAGCAAGAGGGAGATAGTTGACCAGCTACTATGCATGCATTAGTGTCCATCGAAATACTCATTTCATGACAAACTAAGTAAACTAACAATTAACATCAAAAACATGAATAACAGATAGCTCATGACAACACTATTGCAAATTTCTACACCTAAAACAGCATATAAATCATGCAACTATAAGTAGCTTTTATAATCAACTAAAGCATCCCTTTCCCAATAAATATAACAACATCCAACTTAATTCAACCCATTATTCTAGTAGCTGATTCTCATAAAGATAATTGTGGTGGTGGTCTCACAAATAAACTAAAAAAAACAAAACTAGACGCTTCAAGTTTCTGCGATAAATGCTTTGCTTAGAAAAACAGAAAGTAGACGTATGCTAACCAAAAGAGTGTTGGTCCAGGGGGGTGTTCACCACATCCCCAAGCTTTTGGTTTTCACCACTCTTGGATCTCTCTTGGCGCAGCTCCTCTATTCCTTGTGAAAAACATTTACAAAACATGGTTCTCCCATTCTTTTTCTGTGGGGTGAGATTAGCAAGGACAAACAAAACGTATGCATGCTGCGCAAAATTCCAAAAAAAATGCTCCAGAAGATAGAAAATAAGGTTCATAATGTTGTATGTTCACTCTCTAGATCGAAAAGATCAAGGAAATTCAAGTCCCAAACCCAAAGAGTGCATCCAACAAAAGAAGGCAAAATCTGTCCAGAAAAGCAATAGCAGCAAAACAAACGTTTTCCCTAAGATAGACTCATCAACATATTAATCCAATTTTTGTGCTCATAGAGTACAAAAAGTTGCAGAACATACTAAAAAATTAGCTCAATCCGATTTACATATAAAAAATAAAAAATCGTACGGTGAGCAGAATCGTGCTGAAACAGAAATTCCAAGCACTAGGATAGCAACTTTTAAATCCAAATGGGTGAAACTTGACACTTTATTGAAAACTCCAGAAACTAAACTAAATACTAAGTCTCTTGTTACATCAAGAGGACACTAGGAAAAACCAACTAAGAACAACCGGGTTGCCTCCCGTAAAGCGCTTTATTTATAGCCGTATAGCTAGGCTTTTCTTACTTAACATCATGATGGTTGGAGTGAGGTGGCTCGGCATCCCCAAGCTTGGATTCTTGTAATTATTTTATACCTGTAGGGTGAACCCAGGGGTACATCCCCAAGCTTGATTGGTTGTCCCTCTTGATCTTTGTTCATCTCACTCAACTCTTCCTCCTGAAAAATTCTTCTTACACAAATCTCAACATAAAACTTGATTAGAGGGGTTAGTGCCTCCATAAATAAAATCCACATAGGTACAGGAAAGACACATCATGAGTTGATTCTAAATATTAACTACTTTTACTACAGTTGTGCATTGCTCCTTGATCAAAAGAACCACACAAAACACAAGTAATGAGAGCAATGCAAAATAAAGACATAATCTGCCAAAAACTGAACAGCCCGTAAAGAGTGAATTTTTAGAGGCACTTAAGTTGCTCAAATCAGAAAACTTAAAACTAATGAAATATGTAGTGATAACTAAATATTGCTGTCGTAAATTACCAGGTCAAAATTCCACTTCTGTGATTTTAAACATTTTTCGCAGTGAAGTTCAAGAATCTGTTTTCTGGACAGCTAATTACTATTGTTTAATCCTATCTCTCATATAAGATTATTCTTGCCATTTATGATGAGAAATAAGACAGAAATGTGATGTTACAGTAGTGAACTAATATTTTTATTGTTTTTAGCTTTGGAAAAAGTTTTAATGATAGAGACTTTGCAATGGTTTCATTGGCATGAACAACACATGTTCAAGGTCGACCCCAACTTCTCCATTACTCATCCTTCTCATTTACTTTCCCAAAAATTTTATAAAATGAAAATCTTAAACTAAATGATAGATAACAGTAGGTAAAGGTATTTTACATGTTGAAAAGACATAAATGTGTGCTCAAACCGAATAGGAAACTAAAGCATAAGGAACACACCAAAAAGTATTAAACAAATTATTTTTAAGTCTAACCCCTTTCCTATGCATTGGCATTTTGTAATGAAACAAATAAAATAAGAACATAATAGCAAGCATAGAAAGGTAGATCAAGTGCAACTTCAATACTTTCAGCATAAAAGGGGAAACTTAATATTGTTGAAATATGTGTAACCATGTTCCCCTCTCTCATAATAATTTTCAGTAGCATCATGAATAGATTCAACAATATGAATATCACATAAAACATTCTTATCATGAGCCACATGCATAAAAGAATCACTACTCTCCACATAAGTAAAATCCTCATTAGTGATAGTGGGAGTTAAACATTCATAATTTTCATTGCAATCATCATATATAGGAGGCATAGTATCATCAAAGTGAATTTTCTCCTCCAGGGTTGGAGAACTAGAAATATCATGCTCATCAAAACCAACTTCCCCAAGCTTAAAACTTTCCATAGAATCAGCAAGTATATCATTTTTATCCTCAATAGTAGGGGGACTAAAAATATCATATTCATCAAGACAAACTTCCCCAAGCTCAAGGTTTTCCTTAGCAATAAATGTGTTCAAAGAATTAGTACTACCACAAATATGATTGTTGTGCAAATAATTTTTCAATTTCTCCTCAAACACTTCATGTCCTAATTCAAGGTAGATATTATACAGTTCTAAAATTGTTTGGTTGTTTTCCATTTTATAATTTTTTTTTGTGTTTTAGGTTTATATGTTACTATGCAATGCAAACAAGAATAAAATCTTAGCACGACGCTCCCCGGCAACGGCACCAGAAAAGTGCTTGATGACTCCCAAGTGCAGGAGATCAATTGTAGTACCTTTCGATAAGTATTTGAGTGTCGAACCCACGAGGAGCTGAAGGTAAGCTATCTATTCTATAAAGCCCTATAACCCTCTTATATGGCTGTTTATGCAAAGCAATAAGTTTGACTAAAAGGAACTAACTAATTAAAAGCAAGTGACGTGGAGTGTGGTTTGTCTAGTAACTAGTGAAGCAAGTTTAAAATGCAAGTAATCCTAGAGAAAGTTTCTAAAGCAAGTTTCGAAGCAAGTTTCACAAGTAGCAAGCAGCAGATATCTCAACTATCTCAAGGGAGCAAGTGTTCTAGCAATAGGTGTTTCGTTTGTGTGGTTGTCACAATTAGTGAAGCACATGTTTTAGTCTTAGTTGTTTCTTCTACGAAGGAGCCATGAATAGGTATAGTCAAGTAAATGATCTACAACCCCTTATGATGGATCATGTGGCCAAGTAAATGACTGCACAAGATTGATTAAGACATAAAGTCCCACCATAGCCTTACGTTCTAAGGTCCCCTATATATATCCCCCAATAACTTAACGTTGTGGCTCGGTCTCAGGTTACTGTCACTCCCAAGTCACCACCACTCCATTATGCTACCGGTGATCACCTTACATGCATTCCCCAACATATGCGTGCACTCATATATTGTACATAAAGACAATCATAGAAGATAACAAACTTGTATGCAACCAATCAACAAACTATTTCACCATTGCCAAGAACAATTCACTACTCAAACATAGACGGGGAGACACAATACATCAAGGGAATATAGTATTGCATCATACATCGTGTTTGCCAAGAGATTACAGTGGAGAGATGGAGCTGATCTTGCTGTAGATGTTGATGATGAACACGCCGGAGAGGGGTGGAGCCCTCCAGGGGTGATCCCGGCGGCGTTTCCCCCCTCCGATCTTCTCCGGCGGCAGCCTTCTGTCTCTCTGTTTCGTGGTTTCGTCTATCGGCTCCGCCTACCTCTCGAAAAGGCCAGGGGGCCCTTTATATAGTCGTTTTTAGGTCACGGGACACTCGGGAGAAGAAAGATCGACGGCATCGGAGCCACGGGGGCAAAAAGGGGGCCCCACACGCGGCCAAGGAATCTGGCCGCGTGGAGGGTCCTCTTTTCCACCTGGTTGGCCTTTTGGCCCTCTACTTTGGCCCATGGTCTTCGTCTCGAAAATTCTGAACCATGCTCTTTGGCCTTGCCCTTTTTGGAGTCCCGAAGCTCCCGAAAAGTCTGAAACACTAAAAAGTATGTTTTCTGGAAAAACAGGGTTAGAACCAAAAGAATGGGGATTGTTCAAAAATCCCCCAAATCATTATAAAACATGAATATAAGTTGCTAATATGTAGGGAAAACAAGTAATAACATGCAAAGTTCATGTATGCATTTTACATGCATCAAATACCATGGGACTTGGCGGGATTTAGACGCTCTGGAGCCCCTCTCCGGTGAAACCCTAGCCCCGCTGTAGAAAAAGACGGAACTGCTGTCCTGGCCCCTCTACGTGAGCCAGAAGGAGGTAGCAAAGTGGAACTAGTTGCTTGGTTTTGTCATGTTAGACCCAAGGAACATCCAAGACAATGGTAGGGCCCACCTATTGACAAGGTTCCCCGCGTTCCGTCAGATCCGGGAGTTTCGGGGTGTGTGAACAGTCCTGGAACCCGGAAGAGGGAATGCGACGCCGGTCAGGCCATAACACATGGAGTGATGGTATCTTTGGCATCCAAGACAAATGGAAAATTCTAACACACAAGGTATTCCATAACATGGGACTTGGTGGGATTCATACGCTCCGGAGCACCTCTCCGGTGAAACCCTAGCCCCGTTGTAGAGAAAGACGGAACTGTCGTCCTGGCCCCTCTCCGTGAGCCGTAAGGGGGTAGCAAAGTGGAACTAGTTGCTTGGTTGTGTCATGTTAGGACCAAGGAACACCCAAGACAATGGTAGGGCCCACCTATTGGCAAGGTTCCCCCCGTTTCGTCAGATCCGGGAGTTTTGGGGTGTGAGCAGTCTTGGAACCCGGAAGAGGGAATCCGACGCCGGTGAGGCCATAACACACGGAGTGATGGTATATTTTGCATCCAAGAAACATGGAACACTCTAAAACACATTTTACGGCATATCATGGGACTTGGCGGGATTCCGACGCTCCGGAGCCCCTCTCAGGTGAAACCCTAGCCCCGGCGTAGAATAAGACGGAACTGCCGTGCTGGGCCCTCTACGTGAGCCGGAAGGGGGTAGCAAAGTGGAACTAGTTGCTTGGTTGTGTAATGTTAGGCACAAGGAACACCCAAGACAATGGTAGGGCTCACCTATTGGCAAGGTTCCCCGCGTTCTGTCAGATCCGGGAGTTTCGGGGCGTGTGTGCAGTCCTGGAACCCGGAAGAGGGAATCCGACGCCGGTGAGGCCATAACATAGGGAGTGATGGTATGTTTGGCATCCAATACACATGGAAAACTCTAACACATGGTATGGAATACCATGGGACTTGGTGGGATTCAAACGCTCCGGAGCCCCTCTCCGTTGAAACCCTAGCACCGTTGTAGAAAAAGACGGAACTGTCGTCCTGGCCCCTCTACGTGAGCTGGAAGGGGGTAGCAAAGTGGAACTAGTTGCTTGGTTGTGTCATGTTAGTCCAAAGTAACACCGAAGACAATTTTAGCGCCCACCTATTGGCAAGGTTCCCCCCGTTCCGTCAGATCCGGGAGTTTCGGGGCGTGTGAGCAGTCGTGGAACCCGGAAGAGGGAATCCGACGCCGGTGAGGCCATAACACACGGAGCGATGGTATATTTGGCATCCAAGAAACATGGAACACTCTAACACACATGGTATGGAATACCATGGCACTTGGCGAGATTCAGACGCTCCGAAGCCCCTCTCCGGTGAAACCCTAGCCCCGTTGTAGAAAAAGACGGAACTGCCGTCCTAGCCCCTCTACGTGACCCGGAAGGGGGTAGAAAAGTGGAAATAGTTGCTTGGTTGTGTCATGTTAGTCCGAAGTAACACCGAAGACAATTTTAGGCCCCACCTATTGGCAAGGTTCCCCCCGTTCCGTCAGATCCGGGAGTTTCGGGGCGTGTGAGCAGTCGTGGAACCCGGAAGAGGGAATCCGACGCCGCTGAGGCCATAACACAGGGAGTGATGGTATATTTGGCATCCAAGAAACATGGAACACTCTAACACACATGGTATGGAATACCATGGCACTTGGCGAGATTTAGACTCTCCGGAGCCCCTCTCCGGAGAAACCCTAGCCCCGATGTAGAAAAAGACGAAACTGCCGTCCTGGCCCCTCTACGTGAGCCGGAAGGGGGTAGCAAAGTGGAAATAGTTGTTTGGTTGTGTCATGTTAGGACCAAGGAACACCCAAGAAAATGGTAGGGCCCACCTATTGGCAAGGTTCCCCCCGTTTCGTCAGATCCGGGAATTTTGGGGTGTGAGCAGTCTTGGAACCCGGAAGAGGGAATCCGACGCCGGTGAGGCCATAACACAGGGAGTGATGGTATATTTGGCATCCAAGAAACATGGAACACTCTAAAACACATTTTACGGCATATCATGGGACTTGGCGGGATTCCTACGCTCCGGAGCCCCTCTCCGGTGAAACCCTAGCCCCGGTGTAGAATAAGACGGAACTGCCGTGCTGGGCCCTCTACGTGAGCCGGAAGGGGTAGCAAAGTGGAACTAGTTGCTTGGTTGTGTCATGTTAGGAACAAGGAACACCCAAGACAATGGTAGGGCTCACCTATTGGCAAGGTTCCCCGCATTCTGTCAGATCCGGGAGTTTCGGGGTGTGTGTGCAGTCCTGGAACCCGGAAGAGGGAATCCGACGGCGGTGAGGCCATAACATAGGGAGTGATGGTATCTTTAGCATTCAATACACATGGAAAACTCTAACACACATGGTATGGAATACCATGGGACTTGGTGGGATTCAAACTCTCCGGAGCCCCTCTCCGGTGAAACCCTAGCACCGTTGTAGAAAAAGACGGAACTGTCGTCCTCGCCCCTCTACGTGAGCTGGGAGGGGGTAGCAAAGTGGAACTAGTTTCTTGGTTGTGTCATGTTAGTCCGAAGTAAAACCGAAGACAATTTTAGGGCCCACCTATTGGCAAGGTTCCCCCCGTTCCGTCAGATCCGTTAGTTTCGGGGCGTGTGAGCAGTCGTGGAACCCGGAAGAGGGAATCCGACGCCGGTGAGGCCATAACACAGGGAGTGATGGTATATTTGGCATCCAAGAAACATGGAACACTCTAACACACATGGTATGGAATACCATGGCACTTAGCGAGATTCAGACGCTCCGAAGCCCCTCTCCGGTGAAACCCTAGCCCCGCTGTAGAAAAAGACGGAACTGCCGTCCTAGCCCCTCTACGTGAGCCGGAAGGGGGTAGAAAAGTGGAAATAGTTGCTTGGTTGTGTCATGTTAGTCCGAAGTAACACCGAAGAGAATTTTAGGGCCCACCTATTGGCAAGGTTCCCCCCGTTCCGTCAGATCCGGGAGGTTCGGGGCGTGTGAGCAGTCGTGGAACCCGGAAGAGGGAATCCGACGACGGTGAGGCCATAACACAGGGAGTGATGGTATATTTGGCATCCAAGAAACATGGAACACTCAAACACACATGGTATGGAATACCATGGCACTTGGCGAGATTTAGACGCTCCGGAGCCCCTCTCTTGTGGAACCCTAGCCCCGCTGTAGAAAAAGACGGAACTGCCGTCCTAGCCCCTCTACGTGAGCCGGAAGGGGGTAGCAAAGTGGAACTAGTTGCTTGGTTGTGTCATGTTAGGCCCAAGGAACACCCAAGACAATGGTAGGCCCCACCTATTGGCAAGGTTCCCCCCGATCCGTCAGATCCGGGAGTTTTGGGGTGTGAGCAGTCCTCGAACCCGGAAGAGGGAATCTGACGCCGGTGAGGCCATAACATAGGGAGTGATGGTATCTTTGGCATACAATACACATGGAACACTCTAACACACATGTTATGGCATACCATGGTACTTGGTGGTTTCAGACGTTCCGGAGCCCCTCTCCGGTGAAA
Source organism: Alopecurus myosuroides (assembly GCA_028641055.1). Classification (NCBI taxonomy): domain Eukaryota; kingdom Viridiplantae; phylum Streptophyta; class Magnoliopsida; order Poales; family Poaceae; genus Alopecurus; species Alopecurus myosuroides. Next base: position 116,719,955 of record CM054063.1, on the reverse strand, counting down.
CCCTAGCCCCGTTGTAGAAAAAGACGAAACTATCGTCCAGGCCCCTCTACGTGAGCCGGAAGGGGGTAGCAAAGTGGAACTAGTTCCTTGGTTGTGTCATGTTAGGCCCAAGGAACACCCCAGACAATGGTAGGGATCACCTATTGGCAAGGTTCCCCCCATTCCGTCAGATCCGGGAGTTTCAGGGTGTCTGAGCAGTCCTGGAACCGGGAAGAGGAAATCCGACACCGGTGAGGCCATAACATAGGGAGTTATGGTATCTGATAAGGGGTGGCCCAATCTTCTCAGTGAACTCACAGATAACTTCTGTATTGATAACTAGTGCGCCACTAAGAACTCTCCGGCTGATCCCTGAAGCCAATGCAACAGATAGCAACCCAATGGATATTCTTAACTCCACACTCTTGCACAAGTAATCCACCGACTACAAGTGGTCCTGTACCGTCTTATTCCCAGTGGAACAGCAGGTAACACGTAAAGTTTGCAGATGAACTTCCAGTATGAAAGGCTAACAAGCAGTTTCAACTAGAGTTTTTGGGGTTTGTTTGATTCAATCGTAGTCTACCTCAACCACACGCAGGTGGGACACATATATAGGTGGAGGGGTGCGGCCACAAGGCTCCCTTGCGCAAGCAAACCCTCCCCTACTAGGACTAGGACTCCTACTAGGACTAGGACTCACATATATGGATACAAACCGATTCCATACACAAGGAATTCGGCCACATTGGTATGGAAACCAAACCTAACACTACTAGAATTGCTATGGCGCATTGATCTTCCATGTGGGCGCCCTCCTCTTGCATTTGTCCATGTATGAGTGTGGAATAACATAATAGCATTGTTTTCCACACTTAGTGCATTTGATCTTGTGGAGGCACCATCCCCTTATCATGATAACAATTGTTATTTGTTGTTTTCACCATGCTAGCACTTGTTTTCCATCTCCTCTTGAAGTCCATGCTCATTCTTGTGTAGCTCCTCTCCATGATCTCCATTCATGTTTGTGTTATCAACAAACCTAAGAATACATAAATGCAAAGATTTAGGTAGTATAAAGCTCTCACAATTATAAACATTATATTCAAGTAGGAGTGAATTCACCTGTTGTTGTAATAGCTTGGTTCTTGATCTTGTCATTGGACCAATTCTAACTTCATTAGCTTTGATAGGAGGATCTTCATGTTCAACAATAGGTGAAGAGCTAGGGATGTCCTCATCATCCTCCCCCTCTTGAAAAGGCATCGACCTCGATGCTAAATCATCTCCATGGTAAGGTGTCAAATCAGCCACATTAAAAGAATTACTAACACCAAACTCATCAATTGGGAGGTCAATCTTGTATGCATTATCATTGATCCTTGAAATAACTTTGTAAGGACCAGCTCCTCTAGGCATCAATTTGGACTTTCTTAATGTGGGAAATCTATCTTTTCTAAAGTGTACCCACACCATGTCTCCTGGCCGAAATATAAGCTCCTTCCTCTTCTTGTTTACTCTTTCAGCCACATGTTTTCCTTTCTTCTCAATGGCCTCTTTTGTTTTCTCATGAATCTTCTTCACAAAATCAGCCCTCTTTGAAGCCTCCATATTAACTCTCTCATGTAAAGGAAGTGGTAATAAATCAAGAGGAGTAACAGGCTTGAAACCATACACCACCTCAAAAGGACATAATTGAGTAGTTGAATGCACAGCTCTATTGTAAGCAAATTCCACATGGGGCAAACACTCCTCCCACTCCTTCAAATTCTTCTTGATCATACCTCTTAGCAATGTGGACAATGTTCTATTAACCACCTCAGTTTGTCCATCAGTTTGGGGGTGGCAAGTAGTGGAAAATAATAGCTTAGTGCCAAGCTTACCCCAAAGTGTCTTCCAAAAGTAACTCATGAACTTGACATCTCTATCTGAAACTATAGTCCTTGGAACTCCATGCAATCTCACAATCTCTCTAAAGAACAAATTGGCAATGTGAGAAGCATCATCACTCTTGTGGCATGGAATAAAATGAGCCATCTTTGAAAATCTATCCACAACCACAAAGATAGAGTCATGTCCTCTTTTAGTCCTTGGTAATCCCAACACAAAATCCATACTAATATCCTCCCATGGTGTACTTGGTGATGGCAATGGTGTATATAATCCATGGGGCTTCAATTTTGATTTGGATTTGTTGCAAGTAATGCATCTTTGCACCAATCTATATACATCTCTTCTCATATGTGCCCAATAGAAATTTTCTGCCAACATCAACAATGTTTTCTCTCTTCCAAAGTGTCCCATCAATCCTCCACTATGAGATTCCTGGATCAAAAATAAACGCAAAGAACACTCGGGAATACACAATTTGTTAGCTCTAAACAAGTACCCATCATGTATATGAAATTTGTCCCATGCTTTAGTATTAACACATTTATTAAATGGCATGGAAAATTCATTATCTTCATCATATAAATCTCTAATACCCTCCAAACCCGAAACCTTGATTTCTAAATTTGAGAGTAACATATTTTTCCTTGACAAAGCATCAGCAACTACATTATCCAATCCCTTTTTATGTTTTATGATGTATGGAAAAAGATTCAATGAACTCAACCCACTTAGCATGTCTCTTATTCAAATTATTTTGGCACTTTAGAAATTTCAATGCTTCATGATCACTATGAATAATAAATTCTTTAGGCCACAAATAATGTTTCCATACTTCTAAAACTCTCACAAGTGCATATAATTCCTTATCATAAACAGAATAATTCAATTGTGCACCATTCAATTTTTCAGAAAAATAAGCAATAGGTTTCTTTTCTTGCATGAGCACACCTCCAATACCTATGCCACTAGCATCACACTCAATCTCAAATTGTTTATCAAAATTTGGAAGCATAAGTAATGGGGCCGAAATCAACTTCTCTTTCAAAGTATCAAAAGCAATATCTTGTGAAACACCCCATTCAAAATTAACACCTTTCTTAGTTAGATCATTCAAAGGGGCAGCAATTGTACTAAAATTAGGCACAAATCTTCTATAGAAACTAGCAAGCCCATTAAAACTTCTAACTTGACTCACATTAGTTGGAATTGGCCAATTTCGAATAGCTTCAATTTTAGATTGATCAACTTCAATTCCATGCTTAGAAACAACATAACCAAGAAATATTACTTTATCTTTGCAAAAAGTGCACTTCTCAAGATTACCATACAATTTATTAGTTCTTAGCACTTGCAAAACTTGTCTAATATGATCCATGTGGTCATGTTCATTGTGGCTATATATGAGAATATCATCAAAATAAACTACCACAAATCTACCAATAAAGTCGCTCAAAATATGGTTCATTAATCTCATGAAAGTACTAGGTGCATTAGTTAAACCAAAGGGCATTACTAACCACTCATATAAACCAAATTTTGTCTTAAAAGCAGTTTTCCATTCATCTCCCTCTTTCATTCTTATTTGATGGTATCCACTACGCAAATCAATTTTAGAGAAAAGAGTAGCACCACTTAATTCATCTAACATGTCATCTAAACGTGGTATAGGATGACGATAACGAATAGTGATGTTATTAATTGCTCTACAATCTACACACATGCGCCAAGTACCATCTTTCTTAGGAACCAAAATAACGGGAACGGCACAAGGAGATAAACTAACCCGAATATAACCTTTGTCCAATAGTTCTTGTACTTGCTTTTGGATCTCCTTTGTTTCTTGTGGATTGGTTCTATAAGGGGCTCGGTTTGGGAGAGATGCTCCCGGGATCAAATCAATTTGATGTTCAATTCCTCTCAATGGTGGCAATCCCGAGGGCACATCTTGTGGAAAAACATCCTCAAAGTCCTGCAAAACATTAGAAACACCAAGAGGAATAGGGGTCATGTCATTAGAAACCAAAATCTCTCCCTTGTGAATAAGCACAATAGGGACTAGTGAAGGATCATCCTTAAATTCCCTCAAATCCTCTTTAGTGGCTAACATGCATAATAGGTTCTCTCTCTTTTTACCACTCGAATTGGTTTTGCTATCACTCCCCATGGCTTGTATTTTTGGTGTTCCCTCATCCCTCTCTCTCTCTTTTTCCTCTTTCATAGCAACTTTGGATTGGGACTCATTTATAATTTGTTGTGGAGTCATAGGCCTCAAGATAATAGTCCTCCCATGATGGTTCAACTCATAAGTATTAGCTCTTCCTTCATGCTTCACACTTCTATCAAATTGCCAAGGTCTTCCCAATAATAGGTGACACACTGTCATAGGAACCACATCAAACTCAGTAGCATCCTTGTAAGGTCCAATTTGAAACTCCACTCTCACCATATGAGATACTTTCATTTGTCCAGTGCTACTCAACCATTGTATATGATAAGGGCTCGGATGTGGTAAGTATTTTAGGTTCAACTTGGCACATAAATCCTTGCTTGCCAAGTTTCTACAACTCCCTCCATCAATAATGACTTTGCAAGCCATGTTGGGACCAATAACAGCCTTTGTTTGGAATAAATTGCACCTTTGATTTTCAGGACTAGGCACCACACTCAATGAATTTTGGGTGCAAACAATAGAAGGCATAGTAGTAGCATAAGCATCCAAAGGAGAATCACTCAAATATCCATCATCATCATCAAGATCATTGGGATCAACATCATCACCTGTCTCATATTCATTGTTCTCATTGATAATCATCACTTTTGAATTTGGACAATCCTTCTTGAAGTGCCCTTTTCCTCCACATGTATGGCATGTAATATCTCTATTCCTTGTAGTAGGAGCACTAGAACCTGAAGCACTTGCTGTTGGTTGTGATGTTTTCCTTGTATTAGCCACACTAGGCTCGGATTTGGATGATGTAGAACCTCGAAAATTTGATGATGGAGGTGGTGGTGTTGAAGTACTAGGAGTAATAGATGATCTCACAGGAAATCTACTCTTTGTTCTAGCCAAATTTTGTGCTTCCTCCAATAGATGTGATTCGGCCTCTCTAGCATGATGTAAGAGATCATGCATATTAGTGTATTGATAATGCCTCACAATGCCCTTGATTCTATAATGTAATCCTGAAAGAAATCTTTGTATTGTTTGCTCCTCTTGTTCTTCCACACGGCCTCTTTGCATGATCATCTCCATCTCTTGATAATAAGCATCAACTGTCTTGGTTCCTTGCTTCAATTGTTGTAATTTGTCAAATTGTTGCCTTATGTAATTTGGAGGTACAAATCTTTCCCTCATGAGCCTCTTCATGGTGTTCCAAGTAGCAATGGGTAACTCACCATCATTATGCCTCTTTCTCACTAAATTGTCCCACCATCTAAGAGCATATCCATCAAACTCAGAAGATGCCAACTTGATCTTTCTATCCTCATTATAATCATGCAATCTCCATAGCTTCTCAATTTTTAACTCCCATAGCAAAAATTCTTCCACATCCATAGTATCAAAGCTGAAAGATGGAATAGAAAATTTTGGTTTACCCAAGATATCTTCTCTATTGTCATTAGCATTGGGCAAAGGAACACGCCTAGCACGGCCTTGAAAACCTCCTCTTCCTCTTTCTCCTCTAGCTCCACGGCCAAAATTAAGCTCTTCTCCATTATTGGCATCACTATGGATACTAGCATTGTCATCATCAATAGGTGGCAACCGAGCTTGAAGCAAAGTTTGAAGATCATTCATATTGTTGTTGATAGCATCAATAGCATCTTGCATTGTTCTCAATTGAGCACTATTGGTTTCGGCCAATTTATTGTTGCTTTCCACATTCTTCTTCACATCATCAACTAACTCATAAACAGGATCAACAGCTTCATTCACTTATTTCTTGTAATGTTCCTCATTGTCATCCAATTTCTTTGTCAACACATCCCTTAATGCCTCATACTCCCTCCAATTCACTCCCTCGGATTGATCCTTCTTTTGCTGCACAAGATCACTACTAGAAAGATCCATTAGAGGTTAGTGAAAATAAAACAAGTATAGGTTGTGGTGCCTCTCACAACTCACTCAAGAATCTAGCAAAACAATAGGATATCTTACCACTCCAAAGTGAATAGAGATACTTACCACAAGTAGAGGCAATTAAAGTGCTTTGGTGTGAAGAAAAGAATACCCAGGTTTTTAACTCTCACAATGGCAAACAAGGTTATTTAGTGGAGCTTGGTATGGATACCTAACAATCACCAAAGTAACAATCCTATTTGCTGTCTTAGTGAAGATATAAAATACCCAAGGAAACTCACACAATGGAGACAAATGTGGCAAAGCAATATGTGGATGGAAATTTGCAATGCACTAGAAAGTCACTAGCTAGGCTCTTAATTGACAGGCACAAGATTGCTCAATGAAAAACCAAGTGTCACAATGGCAAGCTCAACTAGTAAACAATAGCAATGATATGGCCTTTTGCACTTTCTCTTTTCTCTTTTCTCTTTTTTTTATACTTTTTGCTTTTTCTATTTTTTTTGAATTTTTTTAATGGCCTTACACTAAGCTAGGAGCAACAATTAACCAAACACAAGTGAACACAATGGTGGTGATGAAAATGAGCAGCCTGTCAGAGCACAAAATAGCTATACTTGTGGGAAAGTTCCTATTAATATGCTGTAGAAAGGCTGTGGCTAAGGTTCACAAGGTATGGATATGATGTTCCTAGTGATGGAAATAGGAAAAACAAAAGAAAACAGAAAAAAATCTATGTGAAATTGGGGCTATGGAACACTCACGGCAGCAATTGGGGCTCACGGCAGGAAAACAGCACAATTTGGTACCACGGCAGAGCTCACGGCAGCCAAAACGTCGATTTTTCGTACCGTGGCAGAGAACAGCAGCTCACGGCAGCACTTAGTAACTCACGGCAGGAAAAAGCAGCAAAAACGCCCCACGGCAGGCGTACGGCAGCGAAAACGAGCACTTTTTGTGCCGCGGCAGCGCGCGCGCTCGCGAAACGGCGATTGGTAAGGGCGCTGCGGTGGAAATTGTGGGCTGCGGGTGTAACGTGGACGCGACAGCGGCGGCAGCGATTCTGTGCCGTGGGCGGATGTGTGCGCGGGTGGGATTTGGTGTGGTGTGCTGCGGGGTTCGGGGGGGTTTTGTAACCGTGATACGGTGGGAGTCCGATAGCGACTAGGAGGGTGGCAGCGGTAGTGGATTTTGCGGGTGGTGGTGCGAATCCGAACAACACAAGGAAGGGTGGCGGCAGCGATTTGGTAGGTTTTGGTACCGCGGCAGGAACCCTAGGTGGAATCGAATTGGGGATGTAATAGGGCAAGTGGAAGCGAATTGTTTTTGGTATTTTTTGATAAGCTGCGGCTACATAGAACAAGAACCTAAACCTAGCCGAAAAAGATGAAACTAAAAACGATAAAAAGCAACACAAATCTAACACAAAGACAGCACTAGTAATTGAAAACTAAGATGATATCTAGGCTATGGCAAGAACTAAAACTATTTTTGTGGGGCAATTTTCTGGATAGGAAATAAAACACTCAAATCTAAAGGGAAAATTATGATAGCTCACCGAGGCAACCTGTAAATCTGATACCAAGATGATAAGGGGTGGCCCAATCTTCTCAGTGAACTCACAGATAACTTCTGTATTGATAACTAGTGCGCCACTAAGAACTCTCCGGCTGATCCCTGAAGCCAATGCAACAGATAGCAACCCAATGGATATTCTTAACTCCACACTCTTGCACAAGTAATCCACCGACTACAAGTGGTCTTGTACCGTCTTATTCCCAGTGGAACAGCAGGTAACACGTAAAGTTTGCAGATGAACTTCCAGTATGAAAGGCTAACAAGCAGTTTCAACTAGAGGTTTTGGGGTTTGTTTGATTCAATCGTAGTCTACCTCAACCACACGCAGGTGGGACACATATATAGGTGGAGGGGTGCGGCCACAAGGCTCCCTTGCACAAGCAAACTGATGAGGACATCCCTAACACATTTGTTATTCCTCCTATTGATGATGATGTTGCTGTTCATGAGAAGCATGATGAAGTTAGAATTGGTCCTATGACAAGATCAAGAACTAAACTATTAGAACAACAGGTGAACTCACTCCTTTTAAATTATGATGTTTGTTCTCATGAGAATTTTATACTACCTAAATCCCTACACTTATGTATGATTCAGGTTATTGATAACACAAACATCATGGGAGGCCAGGAGCATGGAATCATGGAGCAAGGCATTGGAGAGTTCATGGGAGAAGATGATCATGCAAGTTCCAGGGAGAAGGAGGAGGCAGAATAATTGTTTGGTGTTCTCTCCAAACATAAGAGGCTGTCTATGGTTGGGAGAGAAGCCCATGCGCCCCAGGATGGTTCCCTCCAAACATAAGAGGCTGTCTATGGTTAGGAGAGAGTCCCACCCTAGTCTAATAAGGCCCTGTGTGGCTGGTTTAGCCGCACCCCCTTGTGGGTCGGTTTGTACCCCTTAAGTCTGAGTCCAAACTTGTTTGGTTCGAGTCCTAGTTGGTTTAGGTCAGGTGCTTGCGCATCCAAGGTGTGGCCGCACCCCCTAGCCCTCATATATACCTCTTCACCTGCGTGTGAGAGGTTAGACTACCTTTATTCATAAACCCTAGACTCCATTGTTGATTGCTTGAAGCATTCATCAGGAATTGATATTGCAAGTTTTGCGTGTTATCTGCTATTCCACTGGGAATTAGTTGATACAGGACCACTAGTAGTCAGTGGCTGCTCGTGCAAGTGTGTGGATTTACGAATATCCAAGGGATTGGTTGCTGCTGCAATTGGCATCAGGAATTAGCCGGAGAGTTCGTGGAGAGACACAAGTTATCAGATCCTAGTTATCGTGTGAGTTCATCGAGAAGATCGGGCAACCCCTTATCATCTTGGTATCAGATTTACAGGTTAACTCGGTGAGCTATCGTGTTCTTGTAGATTAGTTTGTTTTCATTACCTATCCACCGAAAAACAGCCACAAAAAACAGGAGTAGTTGTTGCCTAGCCGTAGATCATCACCAATTCCATCTTCTAGTTGCTGTTTTGTGTTTGATCTTTGCGTTTCTTTTCCCTTTTTGTGTCTTGTTCTAGTCGGTCTAGGTTTAGGGTTTGTGTTCTTCGTGTTCTTCCTTTGAGTCCACCGAATTTCCCCCTCCAATTCCCAATCGAGTGCTGCTAGGGTTTCAATCCGAGTTGGATTCGCCTCTCTGCCGCGGCAGAAAAAGCCCCAATTCCCTGCCGCCGCCGGACTCCTACCCGCAGTCGGAATCGTCCCCGTTGCGCGCTTACAAATCCACCCCCGAGGGCCGTATCACGCTTACCACAAACACCCGCAGCGCGCTGCCGCGGCACGAGTTCGCCTCGTTTTGCTGCCGCCCGCAAGGATCGCTGCCGCGCCCACACTTTCGGCCCGCGCGAAACCACAGCCAGCCTCTGCCTTTGGGCGCGCGCGCGAACTGCTGCCGTACGGCACAGTTTCGCAGCGTTTTGCTGCCGCGGCAGGCTGCCGTGGGCACAAAACGGCCCTATTTCCTGCCGTGAGTCCTAATCCCTCTCGTTTTCTTTTCGGTTTTAGTTTTCTTTTCCAATTTCTTTAGGTGTTCGTTTCAAAACTTTGTGAGCTCTAGCTACGGCCTGTCTAAAGCAAATTTTAGGTACCTTTCCCAAAAGAATAGCTACTTTTTGCTCCCTCCAGGCTGCTCAATTCCATATCAATTGTGTCACATTGTTACCATTGTGTATATTTTTGCTCCTAGTTTCTTTTGGCCAGCTATAAAAGTATCAAAAAAAAAATAGAAAACAGAAAAGAGAAAAAGAGAAAAACAGAATTGTGAAAAGAGAAAAAGGCCTAGTGATCTATTGCTATATTGTTCTTGGAGCTGTTTCACACTACTATATTGACATTTTTCCTTTGAGCAATCTTGTGCCTGTGATAAATTGGAGCATAGCTATTGTCTTTCCAGAGCATTGCAATATTTCAATCCATATAATTGCATTGCCACAATTGTCTCCACTTTGGTGTGTGTTTTCCTAGGTACTATTTTTCAGTCATCACAAACAGCAAATAGGACTTGTTATTGGTGTTGTTAGGTATCCATACCAAGCCCCACTATATATCCTGCTTTGCCTTGTGTTAGCTAAAATCCCTGGGTATTCTTTTATTCACACCAAGCCATAGTACTACTGTTTGCTTGTGGTAAGTATTGCTATTCACTTTGGAACAGTAAGTTAACCTCATTGCTTTGCTGTTTTGAGTGAGTTGTGAGAGCACACCACATACTATATTTTTGTTTTCACTAACACATTAATCCATGGACAATTCTTCTTTGGCTAGTAATGTGCAGGTGGACAAGAATGCTGGGAAACCTACTGAGGCTGCTGCTAAGAAGACTATGGATGATCCTCTTACTTGGGGAGATCTCTCCAAATTTAGAGATATGATCAGCTCAAGAATTGATACAAAACTTGATGAATATGATGAAGTGGTAGCCACCAGAATGGATAAAAAGCTTGATGCCTATGATGAGAATTTGAGGAGGGATTTACAGCAAATGGATATTAAAATTGAGAAAGCTGCTTCTCAAGAATCTGTTGATATTATGCAAGAATCTCTCACCAATTTGACTAGGCAAATCACACAATTGACTACTCAATTAGAGCACAGAGATCATGATGATTGGGAACCAGGCCGAGTGCAAGCTTATCATGGCCGTGGTGATTTTCATGCTAGAAGAGTACAAGCTCCAAATAATAATAGAGAAGATGATGGGTTGGGCAAGCCCAAATTTTCTATTCCTCCTTTCTCTTTTGATCATGATGATGTTGAGGAATATTTGATGTGGGAACTGAAAATTGAGAAGCTCTGGAGATTGCATGAGTACACTGAGGATAGGAAGATTAAATTGGCTTCCTCTAGTTTTGATGGTTATGCTCTATTGTGGTGGGATAATATTACCAAACTGAGGGCAGAAAATGGTGATCCTGAAGTGATTACTTGGGCTACTATGAAGCAACTCATGAGGAACAGATTTGTGCCCAAGAATTATGTGAGAACATTATATGATAAATTGCAGCAATTGAAGCAAGGTACATTATCTGTTGATGCTTATTATAGAGAGATGGAGTTGATTCTTCAAAGGGCTAAAGTGAGAGAAGAACCAGAACATACTATGCAACGTTTTCTCTCAGGTTTGCAATTTAAAATCAGAAGCATTGTGAGGCACCTCCAATATAATGATATGAATGAATTGCTTGATCATGCTAAGGAGGCAGAATCACAGTTAGCTGAAGAGGCAAAATTGAGTGCTAGAAGGCTGTTTTCACCTCGAATTAGTAATTTTTCTTCTCCATCATCACAGCCAGCACCTAGCCGTGGGGTTTCTACACCCAAGGCCGAGAGCACACCCTCCACCTCTAGGAGGCAAGTGCAACCAGCAGCAAGTGCTAGTGGATCCACTTCTTCCACAGCTAGAAATAGAGATATGTCTTGTCATACTTGTGGTGGAAAAGGCCACTTTAAGAGGGAATGCCCAAATAAAAAGATCATGGTTATTAATGCAGAAAATGAGTATGAAACTGGAGATGATGCTGATCCTGATGAGGAGGATGATTGTGATGAGCAAGGAGGTCCATTGGATGCTTATGCTACACATTACCCAACTATTGTTTGCTCCCAAAAAGCTGCTGCTTTGAGTGTTATTCCTTCTCCAGAAAATCAGAGGTGCAACCTTTTCCAAACCAAGGCAATTGTAGGCCCTAAAATGGCTTGCAAAGTTATTATTGATGGAGGGAGTTGCAGAAATCTTGCTAGTAAAGACCTATGTGCAAAGCTGAAATTGAAATATATTCCACACCCTCATCCTTATTATATACAGTGGCTGAGTGATAAAGGAGAGATGAAGGTGAGCTACATGGTGAGAGTTGAGTTTCAGATCGGGCCCTATACTGACACCATTGAATGTGATGTTGTGCCTATGTCTGTTTGTCACATGTTGCTTGGAAGACCATGGCAGTTTGACAGGAATGTTACACATAATGGAAGAGCAAATACCTACCAGTTGAATTGGCATGGGAAGGATATTATTTTGAGACCTATGACACCACAGCAAATTGTAAATGAGTCTCGTCAAAAAACTGAAGTGAATTTAGAAACTGAGAGTGAGAGAGAAAAACAAGAGAGTACTCCTTCTATTAGTGAAAAAAATAAGCTGAGTGGTAAAAATAAAAGTGAGGGAGTGAACCTATTATGTATGCTAGCCACCAAAGAGGATTTGAGAGAGTTTGGAGAGGACCCTACTATGCTTCCTATAGTGCTCATGCACAAGGGAGAAATTTTGGTTTCTTCTGACATGACCCCTATTCCTCTTGGTGTCTCTCATGTGTTGCAGGATTTTGATGATGTTTTTCCAGAAGAGGTACCAGCAGGGCTGCCACCATTGCGTGGCATTGAGCATCAGATTGATTTAATCCCTGGAGCAACATTGCCAAACCGAGCCCCTTACAGGACTAATCCCCAAGAAACCAAGGAAATTCATAAACAAGTGCAGGAGCTACTCGACAAAGGTTATATTCGTATTAGCTTATCTCCATGTGCTGTTCCTGTTATTTTAGTGCCTAAGAAAGATGGTACTTGGCGCATGTGTGTTGATTGTAGAGCCATTAACAACATCACTATTCGTTATCGTCATCCTATACCTCGTTTGGAGGACATGTTAGATGAATTAAGTGGTGCTGCTGTGTTCTCTAAAATTGATTTGCGTAGTGGTTACCATCAAATTAGAATGAAAGAAGGGGATGAATGGAAAACTGCTTTCAAAACAAAATTTGGTTTATATGAATGGTTAGTGATGCCTTTTGGTTTAACTAATGCACCTAGTACTTTCATGAGACTTATGAACCATGTTCTGAGAGAGTTCATTGGAAAATTTGTGGTAGTTTATTTTGATGATATTCTCATATATAGCCACAATGAAACTGAGCATGTTGATCACATTAGACAAGTCTTGCATGTTTTAAGAGCAAATCAATTATATGGTAATCTTGCTAAATGTTCTTTTTGCAAAGACAAGGTCATTTTTCTGGGATATGTTGTATCTAAACATGGCATTGAAGTTGATGAATCTAAAATTGAAGCTATTAAGAATTGGCCTATTCCAACTAATGTTAGTCAAGTGAGAAGTTTTAATGGATTGGCTGGTTTCTATAGAAGATTTGTCAAGGATTTTAGTACTCTTGCTGCACCTTTGAATGATTTAACTAAGAAGGGTGTTGATTTTACATGGGGGGTTGAACAAGATATTGCTTTTGATGAGATTAAGAACAAATTGATTTCGGCCCCATTGTTAATATTGCCTAATTTCAACAAACAATTCGAAATTGAGTGTGATGCAAGTGGTATTGGTATTGGTGGTGTGCTTATGCAAGAAAATAAACCTGTTGCTTATTTTTCTGAGAAATTGCATGGTGCCCAATTGAACTATTCTGTTTATGATAAAGAATTGTATGCACTTGTTAGAGTTCTTGAGGTTTGGAAACATTATTTGTGGCCAAAAGAATTTATCATACATTCTGATCATGAAGCATTGAGATTTTTAAAGAGCCAATCTAGCCTTAATAAAAGACATGCTAAGTGGGTTGAATTCATTGAGTCATTCCCATATATAATTAAATATAAGAAAGGCAAAGATAATGTTGTTGCTGATGCTCTCTCTAGGAAAAGTATGCTATTAACTCAATTGGATGTGAAAGTTCCTGGTTTGGAGAGTGTTAAAGATTTGTATGCTCAAGATAATGATTTTAAACATGCATATGCACATTGTACTACTGTGAAAGCATGGGATAAATTTCATTTGCATGATGGATATTTGTTTAGAGCTAACAAATTATGTGTGCCCGAGTCGTCCTTGCGTTTGTTATTGTTGCAGGAATCACACAGTGGTGGTTTAATGGGACACTTTGGGAGGGAGAAAACATTGATGATGTTGGCTGATCACTTTTATTGGCCACGTATGAGAAGAGATGTTGAGAGGTTTGTGAGACGTTGCATCACTTGCAACAAGGCTAAGTCAAAACTGAAACCTCATGGTTTATATACTCCTCTTCCTGCACCTACTACACCTTGGCAAGACATTAGTATGGATTTTGTGTTAGGATTGCCTAGGACTAAAAGAGGACATGATTCAATATTTGTGGTAGTTGATAGATTCTCTAAAATGTCACATTTTATTGCATGCCACAAGAGCGACGATGCGTCGCATGTTGCTAATCTGTTTTTCAGGGACATAGTGAGATTACATGGAGTACCCAAGACTATTGTTTCTGATCGTGATGTCAAGTTCATGAGCTATTTCTGGAAGACACTTTGGGGAAGCTGGGAACAAAACTGCTGTTTTCCACTACTTGTCACCCCCAAACTGATGGACAAACGGAGGTGGTGAATCGCACATTATCCACATTGCTGCGAGCCATGATTAAAAAGAACCTGCGGGAGTGGGAGGAGTGTTTGCCTCATGTTGAGTTTGCATACAACAGGGTTGTGCATTCTACCACTCAGCTATGCCCGTTTGAGGTGGTATATGGTTTCAAACCCATAACACCACTTGATTTACTGCCACTTCCTGTGGATGAGAGAGTTAATATGGAGGCTTCAAAACGAGCTGATTATGTTAAGAAGATCCATGAGAAGACCAAGGAAGCAATTGAGAAAACAGGAAGACATGTGGCTGAGAGGAGAAACAAGAAGAGGAAGGAGGTACTTTTTCAGCCCGGGGATTTGGTGTGGGTTCATTTTCGCAAGGATAGGTTTCCCCAATTGCGCAAGTCCAAGTTGATGCCCCGTGGTGCTGGTCCTTATAAAGTGCTTCACAAGATTAATGATAATGCATACACAATTGATCTTCCTGGTGATGAGTTTGGTGTGAGTCATTCGTTCAATGTTGTTGATCTTTCACCATACCATGGAGATGACCTTGATGCGTCGAGGTCGACGCCTTTTCAAGGGGGGGAGGATGATGAGGACATCCCTAACACATTTGTTATTCCTCCTATTGATGATGATGTTGCTGTTCATGAGAAGCATGATGAAGTTAGAATTGGTCCTATGACAAGATCAAGAACTAAACTATTAGAACAGCAGGTGAACTCACTCCTTTTAAATTATGATGTTTGTTCTCATGAGAATTTTATACTACCTAAATCCCTACACTTATGTATGATTCAGGTTATTGATAACACAAACATCATGGGAGGCCAGGAGCATGGAATCATGGAGCAAGGCATTGGAGAGTTCATGGGAGAAGATGATCATGCAAGTTCCAGGGAGAAGGAGGAGGCAGAATAATTGTTTGGTGTTCTCTCCAAACATAAGAGGCTGTCTATGGTTGGGAGAGAAGCCCATGCGCCCCAGGATGGTTCCCTCCAAACATAAGAGGCTGTCTATGGTTAGGAGAGAGTCCCACCCTAGTCTAATAAGGCCCTGTGTGGCTGGTTTAGCCGCACCCCCTTGTGGGTCGGTTTGTACCCCTTAAGTCTGAGTCCAAACTTGTTTGCTTCGAGTCCTAGTTGGTTTAGGTCAGGTGCTTGCGCATCCAAGGTGTGGCCGCACCCCCTAGCCCTCATATATACCTCTTCACCTGCGTGTGAGAGGTTAGACTACCTTTATTCATAAACCCTAGACTCCATTGTTGATTGCTTGAAGCATTCATCAGGAATTGATATTGCAAGTTTTGCGTGTTATCTGCTATTCCACTGGGAATTAGTTGATACAGGACCACTAGTAGTCAGTGGCTGCTCGTGCAAGTGTGTGGATTTACGAATATCCAAGGGATTGGTTGCTGCTGCAATTGGCATCAGGAATTAGCCGGAGAGTTCGTGGAGAGACACAAGTTATCAGATCCTAGTTATCGTGTGAGTTCATCGAGAAGATCGGGCAACCCCTTATCACAAACCCTCCCCTACTAGGACTAGGACTCCTACTAGGACTAGGACTCACATATATGGATACAAACCGATTCCATACACAAGGAATTCGGCCACATTGGTATGGAAACCAAACCTAACACTACTAGAATTGCTATGGCGCATTGATCTTCCATGTGCGCGCCCTCCTCTTGCATTTGTCCATGTATGAGTGTGGAATAACATAATAGCATTGTTTTCCACACTTAGTGCATTTGATCTTGTGGAGGCACCATCCCCTTATCATGATAACAATTGTTATTTGTTGTTTTCACCATGCTAGCACTTGTTTTCCATCTCCTCTTGAAGTCCATGCTCATTCTTGTGTAGCTCCTCTCCATGATCTCCATTCATGTTTGTGTTATCAACAAACCTAAGAATACATAAATGCAAAGATTTAGGTAGTATAAAGCTCTCACAATTATAAACATTATATTCAAGTAGGAGTGAATTCACCTGTTGTTGTAATAGCTTGGTTCTTGATCTTGTCATTGGACCAATTCTAACTTCATTAGCTTTGATAGGAGGATCTTCATGTTCAACAATAGGTGAAGAGCTAGGGATGTCCTCATCAGTATCTTTGGAATCCAAGACACATGGAACACTCTAACACACATGGTATGGAATACCATGGGACTTTGTGGGATTTAGACGCTACGAAGCCCCTCTCTGGCGAAACCCTAGCCCCGCTGTAGAAAAAGAGGGAACTGCCGTCCTGACCCCTCTACGTGAGCCGGAAGGGGGTAGCAAAATGGAACTAGTTGCTTGGTTGTGTCATTTTAGGCCCAAGGAACACCCAAGACAATGGTAGGGCCCACCTATTGGCAAGGTTCCCCCCGTTCCGTGAGATCCGAGAGTTTTGGGGTGTGAGCAGTCCTAGAACCCGGAAGAGGGAATCTGACGCCGGTGAGGCCATAACAAAGGGAGTGATGGTATATTTGGCATCCAAGACACATGGAACACTATAACACACATGCTATCGCATACCATGGTACTTGGTGGGATTTAGACGCTCCGGAGCCCCTCTCCAGTGAAACCCTAGCCCCGATGTAGAAAAGGACGGAACTGCCGTCCTAGCCCCTCTACGTGAGCCGGAAGGGGGTAGGAAAGTGGAACTATTTGCTTGGTTGTATCATGTTAGTCCCAAGGAACACCCAATACAATGGTAGGGCCCACCTATTGGCAAGGTTCCCCACGTTCCGTGGGATCCGGGAGTTTCGCGGTGTGTGAGCAGTCGTGGAACCCGGAAGAGGGAATCCGACGCCGGTGTGGCCATAACACAGGGAGTGATGGTATATTTGGCATCCAAGAAACATGGAACAATCTAAAACACATTGTATGGCATACCATGGGACTTTGCGGGATTCAGACGCTCCGGAGCCCCTCTCCGGTGAAACCCTAGCCCCGCTATAGAAAAAGATGGAATTGCCGTCCTGGCCCCTCTACGTGAGCCGGAAGGGGGTAGCAAAGTGGAACTAGTTGCTTGGTTGTGTCATGTTAGTCCCAAGGAACACCCAAGACAATGGTAGGGCGCACCTATTGGCAAGGTTCCCCCCGTTCCGTCAGATCCGGGAGTTTTAGGGTGTGAGTAGTCCTGGAACCCGGAAGAGGGAATCTGACGCTGGTGACGCCATAACACAGGGAGTGATGGTATATTTGGCATCCAAGACACATGTAACACTCTAAAACACATGGTATGGAATACCATGGGACTTGGTGGGATTGATACGCTCCGGAGCCCCTCTCCGGTGAAACCCTAGCCCCGATGTAGAAAAAGACGGAACTGCCGTCCTGGCCCCTCTACGTGAGCCGGAAGGGGGTAGCAAAGTCGAAATAGTTTCTTGGTTGTGTCATGTCAGGCCCAAGGAGCACCCAATACAATGGTAGGGCCCACCTATTTGCAAGGTTCCCCCCGTTCCGTGAGATCCGGGAGTTTTGGGGTGTGAGAAATCCTGGAACCCGGAAGAGGGAAACCGACGCCGGTGAGGCCATAACACAGTGAGTGATGGTATATTTGGCATACAAGACACATGGAACACTCTAACACACATGGTATCGCATACTTTGGGACTTGGTGGGATTCAGACGCTCTGGAGCCCCTCTCCGGTGAAACCCTAGCCCCGCTGTAGAAAAAGACGGAACTGCCGTGCTGGCCCCTCTACGTGAGCCGGAAGGGGGTAGCAGAGTGGAACTATTTGCTTGGTTGTGTCATGTTAGGCCCAAGTAACACCCAATACAATGGTAGGGTCCACCTATTGGCAAGGTTCCCTGCGTTCCGTCTGATCCGGGAGTTTCGGGGTGTGTGAGCAGTCGTGGAACCCGGAAGAGGGAATCCTACGCTTGGAGGCCATAACACAGGGAGTGATGGTATATTTGGCATACAAGAAATATGGAACACTCTAAAACACATTGTATGGCATACCATGGGACTTGGTGAGATTCATACGTTCCGGAGCCCCTCTCCGCTGAAACCCTAGCCCCGATTGAGAAAAAGACGGAACTGCCGTTCTGGCCCCTCTACGTGAGCCGGAAGGGGGTAGCAAAGTGGAAATATTTGCTTGGTTGTGTCATGTTAGGCCCAAGGAACACCCAATAAAATGGTAGGGCCCACCTATTGGCAAGGTTCTCTGCGTTCCGTATGATCCGGGAGTTTCGGGGTGTGTGAGCAGTCGTGGAACCCGGAAGAGGGAATCCGACGCCGGTGAGGCGATAACACATGGAGTTATGGTATATTTGGCATCCAAGAAACATGTAACAATATAAAACACATTGTTATGGCATACCATGGGACTTTTCGGGATTCAAACGCTCCGGAGCCCCTCTCCGGTGAAACCCTAGCCCCGCTATAGAAAAAGACGGAACTGTCGTCGTGGCCCCTCTACATGAGCCGGAAGGGGGTAGAAAAGTGGAACTAGTTGCTTGGTTGTTTCATGTTAGGCCCAAGGAACACCCAATACAATGGTAGGGCCCACCTATTTGTAAGGTTCCCCGCGTTCCGTCTAATCCAGGAGTTTCGGGGTGTGTGAGCAGTCGTGGAACCCGGAAGAGGGAATCCGACGCCGGTGAGGCCATAACACATGGAGTGATGGTATATTTGGCATCCAAGAAACATGTAACAATCTAAAACACATTTTAGTGGCATACCATGGGACTTTGCGGGATTCAAACGCTCCGGAGCCCCTCTCCGGTGAAACCCTAGCCCCGCTATAGAAAAAGACGGAAGTGTCGTCCTGGCCCCTCTACGTGAGCCGGAAGGGGGTAGCAAAGTAGAACTAGTTGATTGGTTGTGTCATGTTAGGCCCAAGGAACACCCAAGACAATGGTAGGGCCCACCTATTGGCAAGGTTCCCCCCGTTCCGTCAGATCCGGGAGTTTTAGGGTGTGAGCAGTCCTGGAACCCGGAAGAGGGAATCCGACGCCGGTAACGCCATAATACAGGGAGTGATGGTATCTTTGGCATCCAAGACACATGTAACACTCTAAAACACATGGTATGGAATACCATGGGACTTGGTGGAATTCAGACGCTCCGGAGCCCCTCTGCGGTGAAACCCTAGCCCCGATGTAGAAAAAGACGGAACTGCCGTCCTGGCCCTCTATGTGACCCGGAAGGGGGTAGAAAAGTGGGACTAGTTGCTTGGTTGTGTCATGTTAGGCCCAAGGAGCACCCAATAAAATGGTAGGGCCCACCTATTGGCAAGGCTCCCCCCGTTCAGTGAGATCCGGGAGTTTTAGGGTGTGAGAAATCCCGGAACCCGGAAGAGGGAATCCGACGCCGGTGAGGCCATAACAAAGGGAGTGATGGTATATTTGGCATACAAGACACATGGAACACTCTAACACACATGGTATCGCATACCATGGGACTTGGTGGGATTCAGACGCTCTGGAGCCCCTCTCCAGTGAAACCCTAGCCCCGCTGTAGAAAAAGACGGAACTGTCGTGCTGGCCCATCTGATATGGACATAATAGAGGTCCATGAAGATTATTTATGCTTGAGTTGGAAGGAAATACTAAGTCTCATTGATGATTATCTAAAGGTGAATTCTTTCTTATTATTAAATATTGTTTGTGGTTATAAGAATGTTATACTACCTAAGCTATGTTATTATTCATTAGCAGGGTTATTAATAACACAAACATGGATGGAGGATGATCTCAAGATGAGGAGGAAAACAATAAGGTGGCTGATGGGAAACAAGCTTACAAGTGTTGATAAACAATCAAGCCATGGTGGAAACAATTATTATTCATCAAGACATGGGGATAGGTGCCTCCACCAAGTCAAATGCACCATAGAAATCCTATTTTCGAATAGGTATGGCTTGTATGCCATATTGGGCCGAATCCATGATGTGTGGGTCGGTTTGTATCCATCTTTGTGTCCAATTAGGAGTCCTAGTCCAATAGGAATAGGGTGCTTGCGCAAGGGGTTCCTTTGTGGCCGCACCACCCCCTCTCTTATACCCCTCCTGCGAGTTGAGGTAGGGGAGACCAAGTTTAAGATAAACCCTAGCTATTCTAGATTGAACCATGTTCATCTGAAAGTTATCAACCACCATGTTCGTATCGATAGGGTGGTGTTACCATTGCAAAGCTGCGTGATATCTTGTTATTCCATCTGGGAATAAGGGGATACAGGACCACTCGTGATCTTTGATTGCGTGTGCAAGAGTGTGTAGTTGAGAATATCCAAAGGGATTGGTAGTTGTTGCATTGGCAACGAGGATCATCCAAGTGAGAGGTCTCAGTGTAGCACTAGTTATCACAAAATCCAGAAAACCACAAAAAGAGAGAGATAGTTCATCGAGAAGATCGGGCCACCCCATATCACCATCTACGTGAGCCGGAAGGGGGTAGCCGAGTGGAACTATTTGCTTGGTTGTGTCATGTTAGGCCCAAGGAACACCCGAGACGATGTTAGGGCCCACCTATTGGCAAGGTTCCCCGCGTTCTGTCAGATCCAGGAGTTTCGGGGTGTGTGAGCAGTCCTAGAACCCGGAAGAGGGAATCCGACGCCGGTGAGGCCATAACATAGGGAGTGATGGTATATTTGGCATCCAAGAAACATGGAACACTCTAAAACACATTTTATGGCATACCATGGGTCTTGGTGGGATTCATACGCTCCGGAGCGCCTCTTCGGTGAAACCCTAGCCCCGATGTAGAAAAAGACGGAACTGCCGTCCTGGCCCCTCTACGTGAGCCGGAAGGGGGTAGCAAAGTGGAACTATTTGCTTGGTTGTGTCATGTTAGGCACAAGGAACACCCAAGACAATGGTAGGGCCCACCTATTGGCAAGGTTCCTCGCGTTCCGTCTGATCCGGGAGTTTCGGGGTGTGTGAGCAGTCGTGGAACCCGGAAGAGGGAATCCGACGCCAGTGAGGCGATAACACATGGAGTGATGGTATATTTGGCATCCAAGAAACATGGAACAATCTAAAACACATTTTTATGGCATACCATGGGACTTTGAGGGATTCAAACGCTCTAGAGCCCCTCTCCGGTGAAACCCTAGCCCCGCTATAGAAAAAGACGGAACTGTCGTCCTGGCCCCTCTACGTGAGCCGGAAGGGGGTAGAAAAGTGGAACTAGTTGCTTGTTTGTGTCATGTTAGGACCAAGGAACACCCAAGACAATGGTAGGGCCCACCTATTGGCAAGGTTCCCCGCGTTCCGTCTGATCCGGGAGTTTCGGGGTGTGTGAGCAGTCGTGGAACCCGGAAGAGGGAATCCGACACTGGTGAGGCCATAACACATGGAGTGATGGTATATTTGGCATCCAAGAAACATGGAACAATCTAAAACACATTGTTATGGAATAGCATTGGACTTTGCGGGATTCAAACTCTCCGGAGCCCCTCTCCGGTGAAACCCTAGCCCCGCTATAGAAAAAGACGGAACTGTCGTCCTCGCCCCTCTACGTGAGCCGGAAGGGGGTAGCAAAGTGGAACTAGTTGCTTGGTTCTGTCATGTTAGGCCAAAGGAACACCCAAGACAATGGTAGGGCCCACCTATTGGCAAGGTTCCCCCCGTTCCGTCAGATCCGAGAGTTTTAGGGTGTGAGCAGTCCTGGAACCCGGAAGAGGGAATCCGACGCCGGTGACGCCATAACACAGGGAGTGATGGTATCTTTGGCATCCAAGACACATGTAACACTCTAAAACACATGGTATGGCATTCCATGGGACTTGGTGGAATTCAGACGCTCCGGAGCCCCTCTCGGGTGAAACCCTAGCCCCGATGTAGAAAAAGACGGAACTGCCGTCCTGGCCCCTCTATGTGAGCCGGAAGGGGGTAGAAAAGTGGGACTAGTTGCTTGGTTGTGTCATGTTAGGACCAAGGAGCACCCAATACAATGGTAGGGCCCACCTATTGACAAGGTTCCCCCCGTTTTGGGGTGTGAGAAATCCTGGAACCCGGAAGAGGGAATCCGACGCCGGTGAGGCCATAACACAGGGAGAGATGGTATATTTGGCATAAAATACACATGGAACACTCTTACACACATGGTATCAAATACCATGGGACTTGGCGGGATTCAGACGCTCTGGAGCCCCTCTCCAGTGAAACCCTAGCACCGTTGTAGAAAAAGACGGAACTGTCGTGCTGGCCCCTCTACGTGAGCCGGAAGGGGGTAGCAGAGTGGAACTATTTGCTTGTTTGTGTCATGTTAGGCCCAAGGAACACCCTAGACGATGGTAGGTCCCATCTATTGGCAAGGATCCCCGCGTTCTGTCAGATCCGGGAGTTTCGGGGTGTGTGAGCAGTCCTAGAACCCGGAAGAGGGAATCCGACGCCGGTGAGGCCATAACACAGGGAGTGATGGTATATTTGGCATCCAAGAAACATGGAACACTCTAAAACACATTGTATGGAATACCATGGGACTTTCCGGGATTTAGACGCTCTGAAACCCCTCTTCGATGAAACCCTAGCCCCGTTGTAGAAAAAGACGGAACTGCCATCCTGGCCCCTCTACGTGAGGCGGAAGGGGGTAGAAAAGTGGAACTAGTTGCTTGGTTGTGTCATGTTAGTCCCAAGGAACACCCAAGACAATGGTAGGGCCCACCTATTGGCAAGGCTCCCCCCGTTCTGTGAGATCCGGGAGTTTTGGTGTGTGAGCAGTCCTGGAACCCGGAAGAGGGAATCCGACGCCGGTGACCCATAACACAGGGAGTGTTGGTATCTTTGGCATCCAAGACACATGGAACACTATAACACACATGGTATGGCATACCATGGTACTTGGTGGAATTCGTACGCTCCGGAGCCCCTCTCCGGTGAAACCCCAGCCGCGATGTAGAAAAAGACGGAACTGCCGTCCTGGCCCCTCTACGTGAGCCGGAAGGGGGTAGCAAAGTGGAACTATTTGCTTGGTTGTGTCATGTTAGGCCCAAGTAACACCCAAGACAATGGTAGGGCCCAACTATTGGGAAGGTTCCCCGCGTTCTGTCAGATCCGGGAGTTTCGGGGTGTGTGAGCAGTCGTGGAACCCGGAAGAGGGAATCCCACGCTGGTGAGGCCATAACACATGGAGTGATGGTATTTTTGGCATCCAACAAACATGGAACAATCTAAAACACATTTTATGACATACCATGGGACTTTGCGGGATTCAGACGCTCCGGAGCCCCTCTCCGGTGAAACCCTAGCCCCGCTATAGAAAAAGACGGATACCGTCCTGGCCCCTCTACGTGAGCCGGAAGGGGGTAGAAAAGTGGAACTAGTTGCTTGGTTGTGTCATGTTAGGCCCAAGGAACACCCAAGACATTGGTAGGGCCCACCTATTGTCAAGGTTCCCCCCGTTCCGTGAGATCCGGGAGTTTTGGGGTGTGAGCAGTCCTGGAACCCGAAAGAGGGAATCCGACGCCGGTGAGCCATAACACAGGGAGTGGTGGTATCTTTGGCATCCAAGACACATGGAACACTATAACACACATTTTATGGCATAGCATGGGACCCGGTGGGATTCATACGCTCCGGAGCCCCTCTCCGGTGAAACCCTAGCCCCGATGTAGAAAAAGACGGAACTGCCGTCCTGGGCCCTCTACGTGAGCCGGAAGGGGGTCGCAAAGTGGAACTATTTGATTGGTTGTGTCATGTTAGGCCCAAGGAACACCCAATACAATGGTAGGGCCCACCTATTGGAAAGGTTCCCCGTTTCCGTGAAATCCGGGAGTTTTGGGGTGTGAGCAGTACTGGAACCCGGAAGAGGGAATCCGACACCGGTGAGGCCATAACATAGGGAGTGATGGTAAATTTGTCATCCAAGACATATGGAACACTATAACACACATGGTATCGCATACCATGGGACTTGGCGGGATTTAGACGCTCCGGAGTCCCTCTGCAGTGAAACCCTAGCTCCGCTGTAGAAAAAGACGGAACTGCCGTCCTGGCCCCTCTACGTGAGCCGGAAGGGGGCAGCAAAGTGGAACTATTTCCTTGGTTGTGTCATGTTAGGCCCAAGGAACACCCAACAAATAGGTAGGGCCCAGCTATTGGCAAGGTTCCCCCCGTTCCGTGAGATCCGGGAGTTTTGGGGTGTGAGCAGTCCTGGAACCCGGAAGAGGGAATCTAACGCCGGTGAGGCCATAACACAGGGAGTGATGGTATATTTTGCATCCAAGACACATGGAACACTCTAAAACACATGGTATGGCATACCATGGGACTTGGTCGGATTCATACGCCCCGGAGCCCCTCTCCGGTGAAACCCTAGCCCCAATGTAGAAAAAGACGGAACTGTCGTCCTGGCCCCTCTACGTGAGCCGGAGGGGGTAGAGAAGTGGAAATAGTTGCTTGGTTGTGTCATGTTAGGCCCAAGGAGAACCCACTACAATGGTAGGGCCCACCTATTGGCAAGGTTCCCGCCGTTCCGTGGGATCCGGGAGTTTTGGGGTGTGAGAAATCCTGGAACCCGGAAGAGGGAATCCGACGCCGGTGAGGCCATAACACAGGGAGCGATGGTATATTTGGCATACAAGACACATGGAACACTCTAACACACATGGTATCGCATACCATGGGACTTGGTGGGATTCAGACGCTCTGGAGCCCCTCTCCAGTGAAACCCTAGCCCCGCTGTAGAAAAAGACGGAACTGCCGTGCTGGCCCCTCTACGTGAGCCGGAAGGGGTAGCAGAGTGGAACTATTTGCTTGGTTGTGTCATGTTAGGCCCAAGGAACACCCGAGACGATGGTAGGGCCCACCTATTGGCAAGGTTCCCCACGTTCTGTCAGATCCGGGAGTTTCGGGGTGTGTGAGCAGTCCTAGAACCCGGAAGAGGGAATCCGACGGCGATGAGGCCATAACACACGAAGTGATGGTATATTTGGCATACAAGAAACATGGAACACTCTAAAACACATTGTATGCCATACCATGGGACTTGGCGGGATTTAGACGCTCTGAAACCCCTCTCCGGTGAAACCCTAGCCCCGCTGTAGAAAAAGACGGAACTACCGTCCTGGCCCCTCTACGTGAGGCGGAAGGGGGTAGCAAAGTGGAACTAGTTGCTTGGTTGTGTCATGTTAGTCCCAAGGAACACCCAAGACATTGTTAGGGCCCACCTTTGGCAAGGTTCCCCCCGTTCCGTGAGATCCGGGAGTTTTGGGGTGCGAGTAGTCCTGGAACCCGGAAGAGGGAATCCGACGCCGGTGAGCCATAACACAGGGAGTGGTGGTATCTTTGGCATCCAAGACACATGGAACACTATAACACACATGTTATGGCATAACATGGGACTTGGTGTGATTCATACGCTCCGGATCCCCTCTCCGGTGAAACCCTAGCCCCGATGTAGAAAAAGACGGAACTGTTAGGCCCAAGGAACACCCAATACAATGGTAGGGCCCACCTATTGGCAAGGTTCCCCCCGTTCCGTGTGATTCGGGAGTTTTGGGGTGTGAGCAGTCCCGGAATCCGGAAGAGGGAATCCGACGCCGGTGAGGCCATAACACAGGGAGTGACGGTATATTTGTCATCCAAGACACATCGAACACTCTAAAATCCATGGAATCGCATACCATGGGACTTGGCGGGATTCAGACTGATAGGGACATAATAGAGGTCCATGAGGTTCATTCATGCTTGAGTTGGAAAGAAATATTAAGCCTCACTGATGTTTATGATAAGGTGAATTCTTTCCTCACAAATAGTGTTTGTGTTTATGAGAATGTTATACTACCTAAGCCTATGAATTTATGTATGATTAGGTTTATTAATAACACAAACATGGATGGAGAAGAGGAAGCAAGGAGCAAGAGGAGGAAGCGTGGAAAACAACAACAAGGAATAAATGTTTCAGTTCGGACTGCCAGGAGTCCCGAATTTGAAATAGTCATGGATTCTTCATACGGGCTCCAAATACAGCAAACGAGCACAATACGGATAGGAAATTTGATGGGCTTTCCAATGGATCCGGCCCCATCAAGAAATTCGACTCGTGCAATCCGTGGTGACCGAAACAAGCCACGAATAGTTTTCTGCCAGTTTCCAAAACGAGTCCAATTGGTCTGTATACCAATATGGCCGCACCCCTTTGTGTGTGGGGTCGGTTTGTATCCATATGTGTTAGGAAATAGGAGTCCTAGTCGAGTAGGAGAGGGATTGCTTGCGCAAGGAGCTTGTGGCCGCACCCCTCCCTCATATATAGCTACCACCTGCGTGTGGAATAGAGGAGACTACGATTGAATCAAACAAACCCCATAGCCCCTAGTTGAAACTGCTTGTTAGCCTTTCATACTAGTGGTTCATCTGCAAACTTTACGTGATACCTGCTGTTCCACTGGGAATAAGACGGTACAGTACCACTTGTAGTCGGTGGATTACTTGTGCAAGAGTGTGGAGTTGAGAATATCCATTGGGTTGCTATCTGTTGCATTGGCTTCAGGGATCAGCCGGAGAGTTCTTAGTGGCGCACTAGTTATCAATACAGAAATTATCTGTGAGTTCACTGAGAAGATTGGGCCACCCCTTATCATCTTGGTATCAGATTTACAGGTTGCCTCGGTGAGCTATCAAATTTCCCTTTACTTTGAGTGTTTTTATTACCTATCCAGAAAATTGCCCCACAAAAATAGTTGTTTAGTTCATTGCCAGAGCCTAGATCAACACCAATTTGCATCTACTAGTTGCTGTTTCTTGTTGATTTGCGTTCCCGTTTTTCTGTTTTTAGTTTTTGTCTATTAGGGTTAGGGTTCCTCGTGTTCATCTTTTGTCTAGATCTATACAAAAAAATCCCACCAAAAATATTTGCCAAATCTGCCGCACAATTGCCCTAGCCATCTTCGGTTCCCTTGCTGGGATCGGATTGGGGATAGCCAAAAATTCCATCCGCAAGAAGCCAACCGCGTCGGGCACCAATCCGCAAAGCAACGCGCTACTGGCCACCGGCCAAACGCGTCAAACGCGCACTACCCGACAAAGGAGCAGCGCCAATCGCTGGTTCCGCGCACCACGCGCCCACCTGAGCCAACCACGCGCGCGAGTATCAGGCCGACACTACCGGCCAAAACGCGCGGTGCGTTTCCTGCTACTCGCAAGCTTTTCCGCTACCAGCCAATAAATTTTAGATCTTGTCTGTTCCGTGTCGGAGTTGTTCTTGTTAACCGCGTCAAACGCTTTGCGTCCACGCGTTTTGCTCCGTGTCGGAGTCAGACGCGCGCCAATCGCCGGCCGCACCTGGCCCAAATTCCGTGGCCGTATTCGTCTCGCGCGCGCAGTTTTTGCTCTGGGGATTCGTTCCGCTCCGTGCCACTTTTTCTGTACCGACAGAAATCACCACGCGCGCAGCCCAATCATCAGCCGGTCCCACAGCGCGATTCCCTACCGGTGTCGGCGTTTTCTTCTACCGCACGCGCGCATCCGCCAACCACCTAATGCGCGGATTCCGCGAGGATCTAGACCAACTCGCGCGCTGTTTCCGCCCACCGACCAACTAATCGCGTGCGAAACGCGCTCGCTCGATCCTGTCGTTTTGTCGTTCGCGCGCGCATCAATACTGGCAGTTAGCTTTTCCGACAGCTTATACCACTACGCGCCAAGGTAGTCTTTATTCGTAGTTTCTACCGCTACTGATTCCTATTTTATTCCTACGATTCTTGTGCTGATCTTTGTTTAGCCTTAGCCACAGCCATTCTACAGCAAATAGGTACCACAACCCAAAGACTAGCTATCTTTTGCTCGTTTTTAGGCTGCTCTTTATCTCATATTTGTGTCACATTGTTCCTAGCATTGTTACCACTTGATAGTATTGCTCCTTGTGTTGTTATTTGGCCAGTAAAAAGTATAAAAAAAAAAGAAGAAAAAAAAAAGAATTGAGAAAAAGCAAAAAGGCCTTGAGATACATTGATATATTTGTGGAGCTATTTTTCATCATTGCTATATTGACACACCATTGAGCAATCTTGTGCCTGAATATTATTTGAGCTTGGCTAGTGTCTTTCCAGTGCATTGCAAAATTTCCTCCATATATTTGCATTGCCACATTTGTCTCCATACTTGGTGTGTGTTTTCCGTGTTTTTTATATCACATTGGACAGCAAATAGGAATTGTTATTTTGGTGTTGTTAGGTATCCATACCAAGCCCCACCATATACCTTGTTTGTCTTGTGATTGTTAGCACCCTGGGTATTCTCTTCTTCACATCAAAGCATATTAGTTGCCACTACTTGTTGGTAAGTATTTCTATTCACTTTGGAACGGTAAGATAATCTATTGTCTTGCTAGATTTTTGAGTGAGTTGTGAGAGAACACCACATCCCATTGTTATTTTGTTACTAACAAGTTAATCAATGGAGTTTTCTAGTTCTTCTTGGTGCAGTGATGCTTTCTGGGAGGAGGATTCTAGTGGAATACTTGCAGCAAATTTGTTCCACTTCAGAGGAGACATCAATGGTAGTACTGTTGCTATTACTCTTGATAAGCGTACATGGCGTAATTTTGTTAATATTGAGGTTGTTGAAGCATTCCAGTTGACAACTTATGCAACTCGCAGTCCATTTATGCTAAAAACTAATGATGCTCCACTTCACATTACTCATGTTACTTGGATTCCGTTAACTATTTATGATCATACAGTGCGCATTAGGTGTTATGTGCTTCCTAGAGCATTCACTTGTTGTCACCTTTTGTTGAGTGATTCTTGGTGCACTACCTATAAGGTTAATTTTGATAGCCATTATCCTGATTTACAATTCTTTTGGAATAAAAAGAGAGATTGGATAATACATGAAAGTCCTACAACATTTAAAAGAATTAGACATCAACCATTGGTTATGAGATCTGTAGAGGTTAAGAAGACATATGAGGCTGTTTCTACTAATGTAACTATGTCTACTCCTAGTGTTGTGTCTTGTGATGTGCAGGTTGCTTTTGAAGAAAGGGAGCCTATAGTACAACCTGCACCACCACCACCATCACCACAACCATTGGAGGAGCATGCCATTGTGCCTAGTTTTGTTTCTTGTGATATGCAGGTTACTTTTGAAGAAAGGGAGCCACAACAAGTAGAACCTGCATCTCCACTTGAGATAGTTGAATTGGTACCTAATAATTCTGAGGAGGTTGCTATTGATAAAGGTGCTGATTTCGTATTACCCCTCTCAAGTATTGATTTATGTGATCCCACTAAATTGCTAGTTGATTCTTGTGAGTTAACAAGCATAGATAGTCCATCTACATGTGATAATGTGCTAAATTCGAAATTTAATCATGTGGTTTTGATTTCACATAAGGAAGTACTTGCTAAAATACCACCTAATGATATTGTGGATTACATCATGTTAAATGAATCAATTAATGTGCAAAGTGCTATGAAAAAGGTTGCTGAAATTTCATATGTCAATTCTAGCAATTATGTTTCTTCTTTCACTTTTAACTTGATTGGTGATTATAACATGAGTGAAATTTTTATGGTGGATCATATATGCATAACTTGTGATCATGTGGCCGATTTGAACATTGTTTTACCTTGGGTAACTAAGCTACAACTTCCTACATATGAGCATGATTTTACACATATGTTTGGTTTGCCACAATACTTGTCACATACATGTGCTAATAAATTGTTCTTCACTTATATTTGCAAATTAAGTTGCAATTTTCATGATGAAAATAATAAGCATGTTCCCACCTTTGAGTGTAGTAATAAACATAAATTTGATCATAGATCTTCTGTGAGAATACTTGAATTGATACTAAACAATAAAAATATATACACATATGGTTCTCATTTTGATCATGATTTATTGAGCTTCACTTATGATAAGGGGTGGCCCAATCTTCTCAGTGAACTCACAGATAACTTCTGAATAGATAACTAGTGTCTCACTAAGAACTCTCCGGCTGATCCCTGAAGCCAATGCAACAGATAGCAACCCAATGGATATTCTCAACTCCACACTCTTGCACAAGTAATCCACCGACTACAAGTGGTCCTGTACCGTCTTATTCCCAGTGGAACAGCAGGTAACACGTAAAGTTTGCAGATGAACCTCCAGTATGAAAGGCTAACAAGCAGTTTCAACTAGGGGCTATAGGGTTTGGGTTTATCTCAATCGTAGTCTACCTCTCCTATGCGCCCCAGGGGGGATATATATGAGAGGGGTGCGGCCACAAGGCTTCCCTTGCGCAAGCACCTAACCTAATTGGACTAGGACTCCTACTAGGACACCAACTAGATACAAACCGACCCAAACACAAAGGGTGCGGCCATATTGGTATGGAAACCAATCCTACTACTACTAGAACTTCATGTGGCGCATTGATGCTTCCTTGTGGGCGCCCTCCTCCTTCCTTATCCATCCATGAGTGTGAAACAACAATGTGGCATTGTTTTCCACACTTAGTGCATTTGACCTTGTGGAGGCACCATCCCCTTGTCATCATTATGATTGTTTTCACCATGGTAGTACTTGATCTACATCTCCTCTTCTAGTCCTTGCTCATCCTTGTGTGTCTCCTT
The DNA here is from genome assembly GCA_028641055.1 of Alopecurus myosuroides. NCBI lineage: Eukaryota > Viridiplantae > Streptophyta > Magnoliopsida > Poales > Poaceae > Alopecurus > Alopecurus myosuroides. Next base: position 116,689,066 of record CM054063.1, on the reverse strand, counting down.
ACCATGATCTTCATTCATGTTTGTGTTATCAATAAACCTAAGGACACACAAATGCAAAGACTTAGGTAGTATAAAATTCTCACTATTAAAAACATTGTTCTCAAGTAAGAGTGAATTCACCTGTTGTTGTAGTAGCTTGGTCCTTGATCTTGTCATTGGACCAATCCTTACTTCATCAGCTTTAATTGGTGGATCTTCATGTTCAACAATAGGTGAAGAGCTAGGGATGTCCTCATCATCCTCCCCCTCTTGAAAAGGCATCGACCTCGATGCTAAATCATCTCCATGGTAAGGTGTCAAATCAGCCACATTAAAAGAATTACTAACACCAAACTCATCAATTGGGAGGTCAATCTTGTATGCATTATTATTGATCCTTGAAATAACTTTGTAAGGGCCGGCTCCTCTAGGCATCAACTTGGATTTTCGCAATGTAGGAAATCTATCCTTCCGAAAGTGTACCCAAACCATATCTCCGGGGTGAAAAATTACTTCTTTCCTCTTCTTGTTCACCCTCTCGGCCACATTCTTTCCTCTCCTTTCTATAGCATCCTTTGTCTTCTCATGTATCTTCTTCACAAAATCAGCCCTCTTGGATGCCTCCATATTAACTCTCTCATGTAACGGTAGTGGTAATAAATCAAGAGGTGTAATTGGCTTGAAACCATAAACTACCTCGAAGGGACATAATTGAGTGGTGGAATGCACGGCTCTATTATAAGCAAATTCCACATGAGGTAAACACTCCTCCCACTCCTTCAAATTCTTCTTGATCATGCCTCTTAGCAATGTAGATAATGTCCTATTAACCACCTCGGTTTGTCCATCGGTTTGGGGGTGGCAAGTAGTAGAAAATAATAGCTTTGTGCCAAGCTTCCCCCAAAGTGTCTTCCAAAAGTAACTCATGAACTTGACATCTCTATCGGAAACAATTGTTCTTGGAACTCCATGTATTCTCACAATCTCCCGAAAGAATAAAGTTGCAATGTGAGAAGCATCATCACTCTTGTGGCAAGCAATAAAGTGAGCCATCTTGGAAAATCTATCCACAACCACAAAGATAGAATCATGTCCTCTTTTTGTTCTTGGCAATCCCAACACGAAATCCATACTAATATCTTCCCATGGTGTACTTGGTGATGGCAATGGTGTATATAATCCATGGGGCTTCAATTTTGATTTGGATTTGTTGCAAGTAATACATCTTTGCACCAATCTATAGACATCTCTTCTCATATGTGCCCAATAGAAATTTTCTGCTAACATCAACAATGTTTTCTCTCTTCCAAAGTGTCCCATCAATCCTCCACTATGAGATTCCTGGATCAAAAATAAACGCAAAGAACACTCGGGAATACACAATTTGTTAGCTCTAAACAAGTACCCATCATGTATATGAAATTTGTCCCATGCTTTAGTGTTAACACATTTATTAAATGGCATGGAAAATTCATTATCTTCATCATATAAATCTCTAATACCCTCCAAACCCGAAACCTTAATTTCTAAATTTGAGAGTAACATATTTTTCCTTGACAAAGCATCAGCAACTACATTATCCAATCCCTTTTTATGTTTTATAATGTATGGAAAAGATTCAATGAATTCAACCCACTTAGCATGTCTCTTATTCAAATTACTTTGGCACTTTAAAAATTTCAATGCTTCATGATCACTATGAATAATAAATTCTTTAGGCCATAAATAATGTTTCCATACTTCTAAAACTCTCACAAGTGCATATAATTCTTTATCATAAACAGAATAATTCAATTGTGCACCATTCAATTTTTCAGAAAAATAGGCAATAGGTTTCTTTTCTTGCATGAGCACACCTCCAATACCTATGCCACTAGCATCACATTCAATCTCAAATTGTTTATCAAAATTTGGAAGCATAAGCAATGGGGCCGAAATCAATTTCTCTTTCAAAGTATCAAAAGCAATATCTTGTGAAACACCCCATTCAAAATTAACACCTTTCTTAGTTAGATCATTCAAAGGGGCAGCAATTGTACTAAAATTAGGCACAAATCTTCTATAGAAACTAGCAAGCCCATTAAAACTTCTAACTTGACTCACATTAGTTGGAATTGGCCAATTTCGAATAGCTTCAATTTTAGATTGATCAACTTCAATTCCATGCTTAGAAACAACATAACCAAGAAATATTACTTTATCTTTGCAAAAAGTGCACTTCTCAAGATTACCATACAATTTATTATTTCTTAGCACTTGCAAAACTTGTCTAATGTGATCCATATGGTCATGTTCATTGTGGCTATATATGAGAATGTCATCAAAATAAACTACCACAAATCTACCAATAAAGTCTCTCAAAATATGGTTCATTAATCTCATAAAAGTACTAGGTGCATTAGTTAAACCAAAGGGCATTACTAACCACTCATATAAACCAAATTTTGTCTTAAAAGCAGTTTTCCATTCATCTCCCTCTTTCATTCTTATTTGATGGTATCCACTACGCAAATCAATTTTAGAGAAAAGAGTAGCACCACTTAATTCATCTAACATGTCATCTAAACGTGGTATAGGATGACGATAACGAATAGTGATGTTATTAATTGCTCTACAATCTACACACATGCGCCAAGTACCATCTTTCTTAGGAACCAAAATAACGGGAACGGCACAAGGAGAAAGACTAACCCGAATATAACCTTTGTCCAATAATTCTTGTACTTGCTTTTGGATCTCCTTTGTTTCTTGTGGATTGGTTCTATAAGGGGCTCGGTTTGGGAGAGATGCTCCCGGGATCAAATCAATTTGATGTTCAATTCCTCTCAATGGTGGCAATCCCGAGGGCACATCTTGTGGAAAAACATCCTCAAAGTCCTGCAAAACATTAGAAACACCAAGAGGAATAGGGGTCATGTCATTAGAAACCAAAATCTCTCCCTTGTGAATAAGCACAATAGGGACTAGTGAAGGATCATCCTTGAATTCCCTCAAATCCTCTTTAGTGGCTAACATGCATAATAGGTTCTCTCTCTTTTTACCACTCGAATTGGTTTTGCTATCACTCCCCATGGCTTGTATTTTTGGTGTTCCCTCATCCCTCTCTCTCTCTTTTTCCTCTTTCATAGCAATTTTGGATTGGGACTCATTTATAATTTGTTGTGGAGTCATAGGCCTCAAGATTATAGTCCTCCCATGATGAGTCAACTCATAAGTATTAGCTCTCCCTTCATGCTTCACACTTCTATCAAATTGCCAAGGTCTTCCCAATAATAGGTGGCAAACTGTCATGGGCACAACATCAAACTCAATAGTATCCTTGTAAGGTCCAATTTGAAACTCCACTCTCACCATATGAGATACCTTCATTTGTCCAGTGCTACTCAACCATTGTATATGATAAGGGCTTGGATGTGGTAAATATTTCAAGTTGAGTTTAGCACATAGATCTTTGCTAGCCAAATTTCTGCAACTTCCTCCATCAATAATGACTTTGCAAGCCATGTTAGGACCAATAACAGCTTTTGTTTGGAACAAATTGCACCTTTGATTTTCAGGACTTGGCACCACACTCAATGAATTTTGGGTGCAAATAATGGAGGGCATAGTAGTTGCATAAGCATCCAAAGGAGAATCACTCAAATAGCCATCATCATCAATATCATTAGGATCAACATCATCACCTGTCTCATACTCATTGTTCTCATTGATCACCATCACTTTTGTATTTGGACAATCCCTCTTAAAGTGCCCTTTTCCTCCACATGTGTGACATGAAATATCTCGTGTTCTTGATGTAGAAGCACTTGAACCCGTGGTACTCACACTTGGTTGTGATGGTTTCTTTGCAATTGAAGAACTAGGCTCGGGTTTAGAAGAAGAAGCACCTCGAAAACTTGAAGATGGTGGTGGTGGAGGAGGTGCACTAGGCATAGAAGATGATCTCATAGGAAATCTAGCCCTTGTTCTATTAGTAATTTTTGCCTCCTCAAGGATATGTGCTTCGGCCTCCCTTGCATGGTGTAATAGCTCATGGATATTTTGGTATTGATGATGCCTCACAATGCCTTTGATTTTGTAGTTCAAACCCGAAAGGAATCTTTGCATTGTTTGCTCCAATTGTTCTCTCACACGTGCCCTTTGCATAATTAGCTCCATCTCTTGATAATAAGCATCAACACTCATAGTTCCTTGCCTCAATTGTTGCAATTGATCAAATTGTTGCCTTATGTAATTTGGTGGAACAAATCTATCTCTCATGATCCTCTTCATGGTGTTCCAAGTGGCAATGGGCAATTCTCCATCTTCTTGTCTCTTCCTCAAAAGCTCATCCCACCATCTAAGAGCATAACCATCAAACTCACTTGAAGCCAATTTGATCTTTCTATCCTCATTGTACTCATGCATTCTCCATAGTTTTTCCATCTTCAACTCCCATAGCAAGTATTCTTCCACATCCATATTATCAAAACTAAATGATGGAATAGAAAATTTAGGCTTACTCAAACCATCTTCTCTAGGATTAGCTTGCACCACATTGTTTGGCATTCTTCTTTCTCCAAAATTTTGGTTTCGGCCATTATATCCTCCTAGGCCTCTTTCCTCTCTATTTCGGCCATGAACTTGATTTCTTGCACCAATAGCTTCCACTCCATTATTAGCATCACTATGGACACTAGCATTGTCATCATCAATAAGAGGCATTCTTGTTTGAATCATGGTTTGAAGTCCAGCAAGGGTATTAGTCATTTGAGCAATAGAATCATGAATTGATCTCACTTCCCCTCCATTAGTCTCGGCCAATTTGTGTGTGGCCTCCATCTTGGTCTCCATAGCTTGGAGAGCCTCATATAAGGGATCACATGCATCTTGAACAAATTGTTTGAGTCCATTATGATTGTCCAATATCTCCTTTGCCAAAACATCTCTAAGAGCCTCATACTCTCTCCAATTAACTCCCTCCTTATGGTCCTTCTTTTGCTGCACAAGATCACCACTAGAAAGATCCATTAGTAGGTTAGTGTAATAGAAACAAGTATAGGTTGTGGTGCTCTCTCACAACTCACTCAAAATCTTGCAAGACAATAGGATATCTTACCACTCCAAAGTGAATAGAGATACTTACCACAAGTAGAGGCAATTACAGTACTTTGGTGTGAAGGAGAGAATACCCAGGTTTTTAACTCTCACAAAGGCAAACAAGGTTATTTAGTGGGGCTTGGTATGGATACCTAACAATCACCAAAGTAACAATCCTATTTGCTGTCTTGTGAAGATATAAAAGAAACCCAAGGAAACTCACACAATGGAGACAAATGTGGCAATGCAATATATGGATGAAATTTGCAATGCACTAGAAAGTCACTAGCTAGGCTCTTTTTGACAGGCACAAGATTGCTCAAAGAAAAATCAAGTGTCACAATGGCAAGCTCAACTAGAAACAATAGTATTGATATGGCCTTTTTGCACTTTCTCTTTTCTCTTTTTTTTTGAATTTTTCAATGGCCTTACACTAAGCTAGAAGCAACAAATAACCAAACACAAGTGAACACAATGGTGGTGATGAAAATTGAGCAACCTGTCAGAGCACAAAATAGCTATACTTGTGGGCAAGTTCCTATTATAATGCTGTAGAAAGGCTGTGGCTAAGGTTCACAAGGTATGGATATGAATGACCTAGTGAGAAAACAAGAAAAGACAAGGAAAAACAGAAAAATCTAAGAGAAAATGAGCTCACGGCAGGAAACAGTACTCACGGCAGAGAAACAGGTGGTTTTTGTACCACGGCAGAACTCACGGCAGCCAAAACGGTGGTTTTTCGTACCGCGGCAGAACTCACAGCAGCGCAGGAACGCACGGCAGCAAAACACGCGCTTTTTGTACCGCGGCAGAGCGTACGGCAGCAATTTAGCTCGTTTCCGTACCGCGGCAGCACACGTGCGCGCGAGACAGCGGCTGGTAAGCGCGTTACAGGGAAATTTGGGGCGCGCGAGCAACACGTGAGGCGAAACGCGCAGCAGCGATTTTGCGGTTTTTGGTGCCGCGGCAGAGCACGAACGTGGGCTTGGTGTGTTGTGCTACGGTGGTTCGGTGGGGTTTTGTAACCGCGATATGGGCGAAACCGAGTGTGGCTAGTATGCGGCAGCGGTGGTGTGAATCCGATCGGAACTAGGAACAAGTGGAAGCGGATGGATGGTATGTTATAGGTGGAATCCGAGATCTACTAGGAGGTGGCAGCGGTGGATGTTTGCGGTGGGATGGGATGGAAACCGAGTCCAACTAGACTAGGGTTTTTGTGGTGCGGCTAGGTTAACTAGATGGAGGCGGATTGGGTGGATTGGTGGCAATATGGAGCGGATATTTTTGGTATTTTTGAAGATAATTCGACTAGATGAACAAAGAACACTAGATCTAGCCGATACTAAAAAAAGAGAAAAAGCAACACAAGATCTAACACAAAACAGCACTAGTGATTAAAACTAAGGTGATATCTAGGCTATGGCAAAGAACTACTCTATTTTTGTGGGGCTTTTTCTGGATAGGAATAAAAAACACTCAAACTGAAAGTAAAATTTAGATAGCTCACCGAGGCAACCTGTAAATCTGATACCAAGATGATAAGGGGTGGCCCAATCTTCTCAGTGAACTCACAGATAACTTCTGAATAGATAACTAGTGTCTCACTAAGAACTCTCCGGCTGATCCCTGAAGCCAATGCAACAGATAGCAACCCAATGGATATTCTCAACTCCACACTCTTGCACAAGTAATCCACCGACTACAAGTGGTCCTGTACCGTCTTATTCCCAGTGGAACAGCAGGTAACACGTAAAGTTTGCAGATGAACCTCCAGTATGAAAGGCTAACAAGCAGTTTCAACTAGGGGCTATAGGGTTTGGGTTTATCTCAATCGTAGTCTACCTCTCCTATGCGCCCCAGGGGGGATATATATGAGAGGGGTGCGGCCACAAGGCTTCCCTTGCGCAAGCACCTAACCTAATTGGACTAGGACTCCTACTAGGACACCAACTAGATACAAACCGACCCAAACACAAAGGGTGCGGCCATATTGGTATGGAAACCAATCCTACTACTACTAGAACTTCATGTGGCGCATTGATGCTTCCTTGTGGGCGCCCTCCTCCTTCCTTATCCATCCATGAGTGTGAAACAACAATGTGGCATTGTTTTCCACACTTAGTGCATTTGACCTTGTGGAGGCACCATCCCCTTGTCATCATTATGATTGTTTTCACCATGGTAGTACTTGATCTACATCTCCTCTTCTAGTCCTTGCTCATCCTTGTGTGTCTCCTTACCATGATCTTCATTCATGTTTGTGTTATCAATAAACCTAAGGACACACAAATGCAAAGACTTAGGTAGTATAAAATTCTCACTATTAAAAACATTGTTCTCAAGTAAGAGTGAATTCACCTGTTGTTGTAGTAGCTTGGTCCTTGATCTTGTCATTGGACCAATCCTTACTTCATCAGCTTTAATTGGTGGATCTTCATGTTCAACAATAGGTGAAGAGCTAGGGATGTCCTCATCAACTTATATTTGCAATTGTGATTGCTATTTTATGGAGTGCTATGACAGGGCACAATTTTATGATATGATAACAACTAATGCACCTCATTATAGATATTTGTATTGTGCATACACGTTGTTCTTTTTGTTTCTCCCACTTTCAGCTTACTACAAGCCGAGGACGGCTTGTCTTGAAGAAAGGGAGGATGATAGGGACATAATAGAGGTCCATGAGGTTCATTCATGCTTGAGTTGGAAAGAAATATTAAGCCTCACTGATGTTTATGATAAGGTGAATTCTTTCCTCACAAATAGTGTTTGTGTTTATGAGAATGTTATACTACCTAAGCCTATGAATTTATGTATGATTAGGTTTATTAATAACACAAACATGGATGGAGAAGAGGAAGCAAGGAGCAAGAGGAGGAAGCGTGGAAAACAACAACAAGGAATAAATGTTTCAGTTCGGACTGCCAGGAGTCCCGAATTTGAAATAGTCATGGATTCTTCATACGGGCTCCAAATACAGCAAACGAGCACAATACGGATAGGAAATTTGATGGGCTTTCCAATGGATCCGGCCCCATCAAGAAATTCGACTCGTGCAATCCGTGGTGACCGAAACAAGCCACGAATAGTTTTCTGCCAGTTTCCAAAACGAGTCCAATTGGTCTGTATACCAATATGGCCGCACCCCTTTGTGTGTGGGGTCGGTTTGTATCCATATGTGTTAGGAAATAGGAGTCCTAGTCGAGTAGGAGAGGGATTGCTTGCGCAAGGAGCTTGTGGCCGCACCCCTCCCTCATATATAGCTACCACCTGCGTGTGGAATAGAGGAGACTACGATTGAATCAAACAAACCCCATAGCCCCTAGTTGAAACTGCTTGTTAGCCTTTCATACTAGTGGTTCATCTGCAAACTTTACGTGATACCTGCTGTTCCACTGGGAATAAGACGGTACAGTACCACTTGTAGTCGGTGGATTACTTGTGCAAGAGTGTGGAGTTGAGAATATCCATTGGGTTGCTATCTGTTGCATTGGCTTCAGGGATCAGCCGGAGAGTTCTTAGTGGCGCACTAGTTATCAATACAGAAATTATCTGTGAGTTCACTGAGAAGATTGGGCCACCCCTTATCACAGACGCTCCGGAGCCCCTCTCTAGTGAAACCCTAGCTCCGGTGTAGAAAAAGACGGAAGGGGGTAGCAAAGTGGAACTATTTGCTTGGTTGTGTCATGTTAGTCCCAAGGAACACCCAAGACAATGGTAGGGCCCACCTATTAGAAAGGTTCCCCCGTTCCGTGAGATCCGGGAGTTTTCGGGTGTGAGCAGTCCTGGAACCCGGAAGAGGGAATTTGACGCCGGTGAGGCCATAACACAGGGAGTGATGGTATATTTGGAATCCAAGACACATGGAACACTCTAACACACATGGTATCGCATACCATGGGACTTGGTGGGATTCAGATGCTCCGGAGCCCCTCTCCAGTGAAACCCTAGCCCCGTTGTAGAAAAAGACGGAACTGCCGTCCTGGCCCCTCTACGTGAGCCGGAAGGGGGTAGCAAAGTGGAAGTATTTGCTTGGTTGTGTCATGTTAGGCCCAAGGAACACCAAAGACAATGGTAGGGCCCACCTATTGGCAAGGTTCCCCGCATTCCGTCAGATCCGGGAGTTTCGGGGTGTGTGAGCAGTCGTGGAACCCGGAAGAGGGAATCCGACGCCGGTGAGGCCATAACACAGGGAGTGATGGTATATTTGGCATCCAAGAAACATGGAACAATCAAAAACACATTGTATGGAATACCATGGGACTTTGCGGGATTCAGACGCTCCGGAGCCCCTCTCCGGTGAAACCCTAGCCCCGCTATAGAAAAAGACGGAACTGTCGTCCTGGCCCCTCTACGTGAGCCGGAAGGGGGTAGAAAAGTGGAACTAGTTGCTTGGTTGTGTCATCTCAGGCCCAAGGAACACCCAAGACAATGGTAGGGCCCACCTATTTGCAAGCTTCCCCCCGTTCCGTCAGATCCGGGAGTTTTAGGGTGTGAGCAGTCCTAGAACACGGAAGAGGGAATCCGACGCCGCTGACGCCATAACACAGGGAGTGATGGTATCTTTGGCATCCAAGACACATGGAACACTCTAAAACACATTGTATGGCATAATGATAAGGGGTGGCCCAATCTTCTCAGTGAACTCACAGATAACTTCTGAATTGATAACTAGTGCGCCACTAAGAACTCTCCGGCTGATCCCTGATGCCAATGCAAAAGATAGCAACCCAATGGATATTCTCAACTCCACACTCTTGCACAAGTAATCCACCGACTACAAGTGGTTCTGTACCGTCTTATTCCCAGTGGAACAGCAGGTATCACGTAAAGTTTGCAGATGAACTTCCAGATGAAAGGCTTACAAGCAGTTTCAATCTAGAGGTCTAGGGTTTTTGGTTTTAACGTCGTCTCTTTTATTCCACACGCAGGTGGTAGCTATATATGAGGGAGGGGTGCGGCCACAAGCTCCTTGCGCAAGCAATCCCTCTCCTACTCGACTAGGACTCCTATTTCCTAATACATATGGATACAAACCGACCCCACACACAAAGGGGTGCAGCCATATTGGTATACAGACCAATTGGACTCGTTTTGGAAACTGGCAGAAAACTATTCGTGTCTTGTTTCGGTCACCACGGCTTGCACGAGTCGAATTTCTTGATGGGGCCGGATCCATTGGAAAGCCCATCAAATTCCCTATCCGTATTGTGCTCGTTTGCTGTATTTGGAGCCCGTATGAAGAATCCATGACTATTTCAAATTCGGGACTCCTGGCAGTCCGAACTGAAACATTTATTCCTTGTTGTTGTTTTCCACGCTTCCTCCTCTTGCTCCTTGCTTCCTCTTCTCCATCCATATTTGTGTTATTAATAAACCTAATCATACATAAATTCATAGGCTTAGGTAGTATAACATTCTCATAAACACAAACACTATTTGTGAGGAAAGAATTCACCTTATCATAAACATCAGTGAGACTCAATATTTCCTTCCAACTCAAGCATGAATAAACCTCATGGACCTCTATTATGTCCATATCATCCTCCCTTTCTTCAAGACAAGCCGTCCTCGGCTTGTAGTAAGCTGAAAGTGGAAGAAACAAAAAGAACAATGTGTATGGACAATACAAATATCTATAATGGGGTGCATTGGTTGTTAGCATATCATAAAATTGTGCCCTATACATGTGACCACGAATTTTGCTTAAAAACATCACATAATTGTCATAGCACTCCATAAAATAGCAATCACAATTGCAAATATAAGTGAAGCTCAATAAATCATGATCAAAATGAGAATCATATGTGTATATATTTTTATTGTTTAGTATCAATTCAAGTGTTCTCAAAGAAGATCTATGATCAAATTTATGTTTATTAATACACTCAAAGGTGGGAACATGCTTATTATTTTCATCATGAAAATTTCAACTTAATTTGCAAATATAAGTGAAGAACAATTTATTAGCACATGTATGTGACAAGTATTGTGACAAACCAAACATATGTGTAAAATCATGCTCATATGTAGAAAGTTGTAGCTTATTTACCCAAGGTAAAACAATATTCAATTCGGCCACTTTATCACAAGTTATGCATATATGATCCACCATAAAAATTTCACTCATGTTATAATCACCAATCAAGTTAAAAGTGAAAGAAGAAACATAATTGCTAGAATTGACATAGGAAATTTCAGCAACCTTTTTCATAGCACTTTGCACATTAATTGATTCATTTAACATGATGTAATCCACAATATCATTAGGTGGTATTTTAGCAAGTACTTCTTTATGTGAAATCAAAACCACATGATTAAATTTCGAAATTAGCACATTATCACATGTAGTTGGACTATCTATGCTTGTTAACTCACAAGAATCAACTAGCAATTTAGTGGGTTCACATAAATCAATACTTGAGAGGGGTAATACGAAATCAGCACCTTTATCAATAGCATCCTCCTCAGAATAATTAGGTACCAATTCAACTATCTCAAGTGGTGATGCAGGTTCTACTTGTTGTGGCTCCCTTTCTTCAAAAGTAACCTGCATATCACAAGAAACAAAACTAGGCACAATGGTATGCTCCTCCAATGGATGTGATGGTGGTGGTGGTGCAGGTTGTACTATAGGCTCCCTTTCTTCAAAAGCAACCTGCACATCACAAGACACAACACTAGGAGTAGACATAGTTACATTAGTAGAAACAGCCTCATAGGTCTTCTTAACCTCTACAGATCTCATAACCAATGGTTGATGTCTAATTCTTTTAAATGTTGTAGGACTTTCATGAAATATCCAATCTCTCCTATTATTCCAAAAGAATTGTATATCAGGATAATGGCTATCAAAATTAACCTTATAGGCATCGCACCAAAAATCACTCAACAAAAGGTGACAACAAGTAAATGCTCTAGGAAACACATGACACCTAAGTTGTATTGTTTTATCATGAATAGTTAACGGAACGAAAGTAGCATGAGTAATGGGAAGTGGAGCACCATTAGTTTTTAACATAAATGAAGTGCGAGTTGCATAAGATGTCAACTGTAATGCTTCAACAACCTCAATACTAACAAAACTATACCACCGTGTATCCTTATCAAGAGTAATAGCAACAGTACTACCATTGATGTCTCCGCTGAAGTGGAACAAATTTGGTGCAAGTATTCCACTAGAATCCTCCTCCCAGAAAGCATCACTGCACACAAAAGAACTAGAAAACTCCATTGATTAACTTGTTAGTAACAAAATAATAATGGGATGTGGTGTTCTCTCACAACTCACTCAAAAATCTAGCAAGACAATAGATTATCTTACCGTTCCAAAGTGAATAGAAATACTTACCAACAAGTAGTGGCAACTAATATGCTTTGATGTGAAGAAGAGAATACCCAGGGTGCTAACAATCACACGACAAACAAGGTATATGGTGGGGCTTGGTATGGATACCTAACAACACCAAAATAACAATCCTATTTGCTGTCCAATGTGATATAAAAAGCACGGGAAACACACACCAAGTATGGAGACAAATGTGGCAATGCAAATATATGGAGGAAATTTTGCAATGCACTGGAAAGACACTAGCCAAGCTCAAATAATATTCAGGCACAAGATTGCTCAATGGTGTGTCAATATAGCAATGAAGAAAATGGCTCCACAAATATATCAATGTATCTCAAGGCCTTTTTGCTTTTTTTTTTTTTTTCTCTTTTCTCTTTTCTGTTTTTCTCTTTTTTTTTTGATACTTTTTACTGGCCAAATAACAACACTAGGAGCAATACTGTCAAGTGATAACAATGCTATGAACAATATGACACAAATATATGATAAAGAGCAGCCTGAAAACGAGCAAAATATAGCTAGTCTTATGGGTTGTGTACCTAAAATTTTGCTGTAGAAAGGCTTTGGCTAAGGCTCACAAAGATCAGCACAAAATTCCTAGAGATAAAAAGGGGTAATAACAAAAAGAAAACTAAAGAAAAACTGAGAGAAACTTTGCAGCGCGTATATGTGGTTGGTGCGGTGCAGAAAAACCGTACAGAGAAAACAGGGCGCAGGTGAAAATTGTTGGTACGAGCGCGCACTTTTTGTCTGGTATTGGTATCGGTTCGGTTGGCTGGGAGTGGATCGACGCGGAAACCGCGCGTTTTGTCGTTTGTGGATGGCCGCGTCGCGCGCGTGGGCAGCGGTGTGGATTTCCGTGACGCGCGCGGGTTCCGTGCCTTCCGTGGCGGCGCGTAACTGACGCGAGCGCGCGCGTACGACAGGAATACGAGCGCTGGAAAGGTGGACCGAGTCCAGTTGGATAGCGCGCGCGGTTCTGGCAGCAATTATGGCGCTGGACTTCGACGTGGAACCGACAAAGATTCCGAGGGTGGTCGCGGTTGCCAAAGAATAGCCCGCGCGTATTTGTCGCTGCGATGGCTGATTCCCACGCGGTTTGGCTGGTAGCGTCTAGCCACGTTCTGACTCTGACGGGAAAACAGTGTTGCGCGTGTCAGGCGACCCCACCTTCGATTAGAAAGGACGCGCAGCTTGATTGGGTAAGGCTCGGATTGAAAACGCGTCGGTGCGCGAGTTCCGTGCCCACTCGATGGTTCGGTGGGATTTCGGCGGCGTGTGGATGGAAGTGTACGCGCGATGGTTGTGTAGGACAAGGGCAAGCGAGACGCGGTTTCCACGGCAAATAGGACAGGCAATATTTTTTTTTGGTGGAACTTTTTGTATAGATCTAGACAAAAAAGACGAACACGATGAACCCTAACCCTAACTCGAAAATTGAAGACACAAAAGGAGAAAATAAACACAAAATCAACACGAACAGCAACTAGGGATTGCAAATTGATGATGATCTAAGGCGATGGCAATGATCTACTATATTTTTGTGGGGCAATTTTCTGTATAGGAATAAAAAACACTCGAATCTAAAGGGAAATTTGATAGCTCACCGAGGCAACCTGTAAATCTGATACCAAGATGATAAGGGGTGGCCCAATCTTCTCAGTGAACTCACAGATAACTTCTGAATTGATAACTAGTGCGCCACTAAGAACTCTCCGGCTGATCCCTGATGCCAATGCAAAAGATAGCAACCCAATGGATATTCTCAACTCCACACTCTTGCACAAGTAATCCACCGACTACAAGTGGTTCTGTACCGTCTTATTCCCAGTGGAACAGCAGGTATCACGTAAAGTTTGCAGATGAACTTCCAGATGAAAGGCTTACAAGCAGTTTCAATCTAGAGGTCTAGGGTTTTTGGTTTTAACGTCGTCTCTTTTATTCCACACGCAGGTGGTAGCTATATATGAGGGAGGGGTGCGGCCACAAGCTCCTTGCGCAAGCAATCCCTCTCCTACTCGACTAGGACTCCTATTTCCTAATACATATGGATACAAACCGACCCCACACACAAAGGGGTGCAGCCATATTGGTATACAGACCAATTGGACTCGTTTTGGAAACTGGCAGAAAACTATTCGTGTCTTGTTTCGGTCACCACGGCTTGCACGAGTCGAATTTCTTGATGGGGCCGGATCCATTGGAAAGCCCATCAAATTCCCTATCCGTATTGTGCTCGTTTGCTGTATTTGGAGCCCGTATGAAGAATCCATGACTATTTCAAATTCGGGACTCCTGGCAGTCCGAACTGAAACATTTATTCCTTGTTGTTGTTTTCCACGCTTCCTCCTCTTGCTCCTTGCTTCCTCTTCTCCATCCATATTTGTGTTATTAATAAACCTAATCATACATAAATTCATAGGCTTAGGTAGTATAACATTCTCATAAACACAAACACTATTTGTGAGGAAAGAATTCACCTTATCATAAACATCAGTGAGACTCAATATTTCCTTCCAACTCAAGCATGAATAAACCTCATGGACCTCTATTATGTCCATATCACATAAAATGGGAATTGGTGGGATTCATACACTCCGGAGCCCCTCTCCGCTGAAACCCTAGCCCCGATGTAGAAAAAGACGGAACTGCCGTCCTGGCCCCTCTACGTGAGCCGGAAGGGGGTAGAAAAGTGGAACTAGTTGCTTGGTTGTGTCATTTTAGGCCCAAGGATCACTCAATACAATGGTAGGATCCACCTATTTGCAAGGTTCCCCCCGTTCCGTGAGATCAGGGAGTTTTAGGGTGTGAGTAGTCCTGGAACCTGGAAGAGGGAATCCGACGCCGGTGAGGCCATAATACAGGGAGTGATGGTATCTTTGGCATTCAATACACATGGAACACTTTAACACACATGGTATGGAATACCATGGGACTTGGTGGGATTCAGACGCTCTGGAGCCCCTCTCTAGTGAAACCCTAGCCCCGCTGTAGAAAAAGACGGAACTGCCGTCCTCGCCCCTCTACGTGAACCGGAAGGGGGTAGCAAAGTGGAACTATTTGCTTGGTTATGTCATGTTAGGCCCAAGGAACACCCAAGACAATGTTAGGGCCCACCGATTGTCAAGGTTCCCTGCGTTCCGTCAGATCCGGGAGTTTCGGGGTGTGTGAGCAGTCGTGGAACCCGGAAGAGGGAATCCAACACCGGTGAGGCCATAAAAAAACGAGTGATGGTATCTTTGGCATCCAAGACACATGAAACACTCTAACACACATGGTATGGAATACCATGGGACTTGGTGGGATTCAGACTCTTTGGAGCCCCTCTCCGGTGAAACCCTAGCACCGTTGTAGAAAAAAATGGAACTGCCGTCCTGGCTCCTCTACGTGAGCCGGAAGGAGGTAGCAAAGTGGAACTAGTTTCTTGGTTGTGTCATGTTAGGCCCAAGGAACACCCAAGAGAATTGTCGTGGGATTATCACGGCAGACGTTACCGGGGGTAACTGATCTTGGGGCAAGACGACACAGGCGTTTGGGAGAGGGTTTAGCTCAGAGGAAAACATGATGCAACTCGATCTGGTAGCCGGCAATCAAGTCGTCGAGTCTCCGATCTCAATATATTAACTCGATCTCTTGTATACACTGGATGCTCGATATCAAGCGGCACTACTAGGGCTCTTAGATCTCTCAACTAGACCTAGGGGTCGGTTTATAAAGCACCCGCACCCCCCGGCTTGTCCTCCAAGACACACCCTGGATCCTACCCGGACACGGCATACAAACCCTAACCCTCCTTTACCGTAACCCACAATCCGGGTTACTGGGCCTACAAACTTGGGCCTTCCGGAAGTTTCTTTATCCTTAGCCGGATCCTGCACATAGTCCTTTGGGCCGGATTACGCCTTGGAGTTGGCCTACCGGGTTATTATCCCTCCATCAGTAGTCCCCAGAATAGCTTGGGCTTCACGGATTCTTCCTTGAAGTGCTCGCTATTCCCTGCAAAAATACCAATCTCACAAATATATGGAGGCCGGGTTAAGATGCTTTGATAAATAGCTAGGCCCAACTCCATGGTGGCCATATGGTAACCCGGCTCTTCTCCAAATACCCGGCTTAGCTTTCCGGGTCTAAACCCTGATAGAAGTGTCAAAATCCTGCACTTTACTCGATAATTGCTCTTGATATTATGAGGAATATCCCCTTCCTATTTCTGCCCAGATATCGCGTTCAACACTTAAAGCATATTTCGCAAAATTCAAACACATAGCCGTTACTCTGTAATCCCCGGCTCCCGCTCGCGGAACCAAACTTATCCGCATAAACCATTATAAATATACTCGTAGGGGTAACCCTAACCCCAGCGGCTCACTTCCCCCATTCCTCTTCCTTTCTCCCTCCGTGCTCATCCTCACCGAGCGCCACCACGGAAATCCCGCGCGCATCACCGGAGCCCATTGGCCGGAGGCTGCGTTCCACCACAGCTCACTCCGTGCCGCCGCCAAGATCCACCGGCAAATCTCCAACCGGCCCGTCGGGAACTGCAAAGGGACACCAATCTTGCGTGATTTGCCTTCGTCGAGCTTCACTTCAACCTCCTCCAGTAAGATTCCCATTCCCATTAATTAACCTCCGCAATTTCTTGATTTTCTTCAAACTAGATCTAGGTCAACCCGCCGGTCATTTTCCTGGTCATGCCGCATTAGATCGCTTGTATTCATTCTAACCCATCCAATACGTGGGATATAGACTTTGTTGCGTTTTCCTATCGCCTACATTCATTAATTTTACCGCAAATCTAGAAACGGAATCTCCAATCTGGGCTCGAACCACTCAAAATTTCCGCCTTTGTCTCAGTCACCCGGCCAATCCTCCCCTTTCCAGTTCCTTTTATTCGCACTAAGTGCCTGTGCAGCCATCCATCGTCCTCAAAAGCTCTTTCAACGCTTAGATCCCCATAATTTTTACTATAATACTCGATACCCGGATAGTTCGAACCTCACTCTGCAGACTGACACCCGGATAATACGCAATTTTCGTGTCTCGATATTACTTTGCCGATACTTGGCCGGCTCACAGCTTCCGTGTCTTATTCCTTTTATCCCAGGGAAAAACTCCGACTAAAGCCAAAACCACCAACTCCATATCCGCCAATTGGGCGCGATCTACGGTCACCAAGGCCAAGTTGGAGGAACTGGTCGAGCTGGGAGTTCTTCCTCCTCAAGAGGATATCCAGTGGAGGGTGCCGGGCAAGGAGACCCAGCCTACGCCGGCAAAGGATGAGGTAATATGCTTTGTAGAGCACGTGACTCGGGGCTTTCGTCCTCCGGGTCACCCCTTCTTCCGCGACGTCCTGAGCCACTATGGCCTTCGTGTTTTTGACATAGGTCCTAATTCTGTGTTAAATATCTCCCACTTTATCGTCCTTTCCGAGTCATACTTGTGCACTCCGCCAAGTCTGGCTCTTTTCGTTGAGCTTTTCCAGTGCAAACCGTGCCGCGAAAGCGGTGACGGGGCGCTTCTCGCTTGCGGCGGTGTTTCTATCCAGCGCCGCAAGAATTCTCTGATGCCACCCCTTACCCTTAACTCCCATGTCAAGCACTGGCAGCTCTCATACTTTTACTGCCAAGACACTTCCCCACCCGGCCAAAAGAAACTGCCGGGTTACTCAGAGGGCCTTCTTGATATCTCTGAGAACTTTAATGCCTTTGCCCCTGACCCGGACAGGGAGGCAATCCAACCTCTGCTAGCCAAAATCACCACTCTCGCGGCCCAAGGTCTCATCGGGCTCAACCTGGTGAAGACTTGGGTCGATTTCCGGATTCAACCCAATTCCATCCGCACAAAGTTGATGTGCGAGTATTCGGGGCAATCTACAGACCCGCTCCGGTACTCTGACAACAGCTTCGCGGCTGGTGACACTCATAAAACTATCAAGGGTTTTCTGACAGAAAAGCTTGAGGTAATCCGGAACATAGCCGGATTAGAGCCCTTCACACTCGAGAACCCAGCCCCCAAGGTGAAGATCCGATTTTGACGTCTTTACCTTTGCTCTATCCACTCGATACAGTTAATGACCCTTGTACTGATACTTTTCAGGCTGATGATGATTTTTGGAAGATTAACACTTCTCATAGCTCCGAGAGTCCAGAGGAGCAAGAAGAAGCCGTTAACTCGGACGAAGGTGCTCTCCGGATTTTATTTGGTTCCTTTAAGCTCGTCATAACCCCTTCATTTTCCAACTATAACTTTGATGATATCCAGAACAAGAAGATGACGAAGAAGAAGAAACTGACGGCAAAGTGGAGTCCGCCAGTGATGAAGACGAAGTGGAGCCGACAATTAAAGTCGGATCTAAGAGAAAATCCCGAGGGGTCGTCTTCAAGGTTTCATATCACCTCCTCGTATTCAATTCGTATTCCTTTGATGATATTCATGAGCTATCTTGATATTATTCCACTGGCCGTGTTTAAAGGAGTCGCCCATGACCAAGCGCAGAGTGACTCGGAATTACCCGGGTGATGACGCTCATAACCCGGATATTCCATTGTCTCCGGCTCGGCGCACTGGTATTTACCTTATCCTTTCTCGGAGGAAACAATCTTCCTGAACCCTTCCCTTACAAAATCTCGCTTGATATTTTTCAGTTTCGCCCATATCCAGCAACGACTTCCCTTCGGACTTTGCGGTGAATCCTGGGTAAAGTTCCTTTTCTGACGGTCTGTCACATTTTCATCACTCTTTCCTGATTGCACCCTAACTGCTCACTCATACTGTCCATAGGGCCACTGTCGTTATTAGTGACCAAGAGGAGATGGCAACCGATGACCCGGGTAAAGGGAACCCGGCTGATAAGACGGCAGCCGCATCTAGCGGCGAAGAACAAGCGTCACCACTAAACCCGGGCTTACAAGAAGCCGAGTATCCGATCGCCTCCCACACAAGCAAGAAAAGAAGAGCTGCAACCTTGGGTGCAGGAGAGGGAGCATCGGATTCCGATATTCGAATGACCCGGGTGCCGCCTCCCACTAAGAAGAAAACTCCTTCTCGGAATTTCCAAGGCCCCGGGTCCTCTGATACGGGTAATGACACTTTTGATCAACTGATGGACACTCTCCTCACTATGAAGACTTCAGAGAGCAGTATTCTGGAGCGCATGGCCGCAGAGCACCAGGTAATAATACTTGATATCTCGTAGTGCACGCCTAGTCCCCAAGTTCCGAGCATGACTTGCTGAAGTTGTGCTTGGTACTTTACGCAATACTCAGCTTGCCATAATATCCGACTGATACTTGTGCTCCTTGCTACTTACAGGCGCAGATTACTCGGTCTGATGAGATTTTGCTCAAGACCGAGCAACTTCTTCTTGCCGAGGTAAAGCGGAGAGAAACCCTCGAGGATGACGTGGAAAACTTGAAGAAGGATGTTTCTAAATACCAGAAGAAGTGCAATACTGCTCAAACCGCACTGAAGAAACTATCGGACCAGGTCACCGATACCTATCAGATCTTGCTTAGTAAGTTTTTGCTGCTGACTGTCTTCGTGCCTTTACTTTATTACATGATACTCGGGATCACTAATACGTCCTTCCTTTGCTTCAACTGCAGGTGCCAACCTTGCGGCCCCAGAGGAGAATGCCCTTGCAAAGGCTATGATGACGACATCCCTAGTGTTTCACCTATTATTTCACATGATGATATTCCTATAAAACATGATGAAGTGAGGCTTGGTCCCATGACAAGATCAAGGACCAAACTATTACAACAACAGGTGAATTCACTCCTACTTGAGTATAACATTTGTGATTATGAGAATTTTATACTACCTAAATCCATGCATGTTTGTATTCTTAGGTTTGTTGATAACACAAGCATTAAGGAGGGAGATCAAGGAGAGATGATGCACATGGATGGAGAGGAGCTGAGAACAAATGTTGATCATGGTGAAAACAATTCTACAAGTGTGGAAAACAAGTGCTAGATTGTTATTCCACACTAATGGAGGGACATAACAAGAGGAGGGCGCCCACAAGGAAGTACCTATGCGCCATATAGAGTCCAATTATAGTTAAACATGGTTTGTATACCATTATGGCCGAATCCCCTAGCATGGGTCGGTTTGTATCTATTGTGGTTGAGTCCAAGTCCAAAACTAGACCCATGTTGGGTTCCTATTCGGGTTGGTGGGTGTTGCTTGCGCAAGGCACCTTGTGGCCGCACCCCACCCCTCATATATACCCCTTGGGGCGCATAGATTAGGTTAGACTACGTTAAAACAAAAACCCTAGACTTCTAGATTGTATTGCTTGAAGCATTCATCTTGAATCATATACCTTTGCAAATCTGAGTGTATTCTGCTGTTCCACTGGGAATAAGGAGAAACAGGACCACTTGTAGTCGGTGGCTACGTGTGCAAGAGTGTGGAGTCTCGAATATCCGAAGGGGTTAAGTGCTGTTGCAATTGGTGACAGGGTTTAGCCAAAGGAGAGAGCGAGGTATCACATTGGTTATCAAAAGTTCACTGAGAAGATCGGGCCACCCCTTATCATCTTGGTATCAGAGTACTGGGTTTACTCGGTGAGCTGTATCTATCCCTTTAGTTTCGAGTTGATTTTATACCTATCCAGAAAAAGCCACAAAAAATAGTGTTAGTTGATTGCCATAGCCATAGATAATTGCTAGTTTTCAATTTCTAGTGCTGTTTTGTGTTTGATTTTGTGTTCCTTTTTTTCTCTTTTTGAGTCATTAGGTTTCGGTTAGGGTTAGGGTTCTTAGTTGTTCTTATTTTCCGAGTCGAGTCTATATCAAAAATCCCAAAAAAATTAGCTACCTGCAAGTTTGCTTGTGTTTCCAATCCGAGTGTTGCACTTATTTTCCTCCACGGCACGATTTCTAACCAAGTTCTGCCACGGTGTGATCATATTTTGCTCGGGTTCTAGTTCCAGTCGGATTCGCTCTGCCGCCGCGCGAAAATTCACCAAAACGCTGCCGCGGTACAGGTTCTAGCCGGACTCGGAAATCTCCTAGCGCGCGCTTACCAATCCGCCCAAACCCACCGCAGCGCGCTTACAAATTCGCACGCCCGCAACCCACCGATCCACCCGCGCGCGCAGCACACCACCGCCCCTTTTCGCTCTGCCGCGCGTTCGTTTCTGCGCCAAAACGCTGCCGCCGCTGCCGTGAGCTTGTTGCTCTGCCGTACGATCGCCTGCGGCACGATTTTCTTCGTTTTTCTGCCGCGGTACACTGCCTTGAGCCAAAAACTCGCTGTTTCGCTGCCGTGGTGTGTTTGTTCTGCCGTGAGTCATCTTGTCCATCTTTAGTGCTTTTTCTTTTAGATTTTTGTTTCCACTTTCATTAGGTTTTCTTATCTAATCTTTGTGAACCCTAGACACGGCCTATCTACAGCAATAAACTAGGTATCTTGCCCACAAGACTAGCTATTTTCTTGCTCTTTTTCAGGCTGCTCATTATCATATTGTGTCACATTGATCTAGCTGTTATTTTTATTTGCTCCTTTAGTTGTTTTCGGCCATAAAAAGTATAAAAAAAAAAAAAGAGAAAAACAGAAAATAGAAAAAGAGAAAACCAGAAAAAGCAAAAAGAAAGGCCATTGAGACACATTGCTATTACTATCATTTGGAGCTGTTTTCATTGCTATCATTGACACCACACATTGAGCAATCTTGTGCCTGATTATCATTGAGCTTGGCTAGTGTCTTTCTAGAGCATTGCAAACTTTCCTCCACATATTTGCTTTGCCACAATTGTCTCCAATTTTGGTGTGTGTTTCCTAGGTGTTATTTTGTATCATTCACAAACAGCAATAGGACTTGTTAATTGGTGATTGTTAGGTATCCATACCAAGCCCCACCATATAACCTGTTTTACCTTTGTGATAGCAAAACCCCTGGGTATTCTATTCTTCACACCAAGTCACATTAGTTCCTATTACTTGTGGTAAGATTTTCTATTCACTTTGGAGCAGTAAGGATCACCTCTTTTGCTGGTTTTGAGTGAGTTGGGAGAGAGCACCACAACCCATATTTTGTTTATTTCACTAACCCATTAATCATGGTTGCTCCTAGTGATGTTTCTACACAGGCTAAGAAGAAGCATGGTGATGAACAAGTGAAGTGGACAGATTTGGAGGAGATGCATGATCAAATCACTACAACTATTACTACAAAAAATTCTGAGTTGCATTCTCTTATTGATCGGCATGGAGTGGACATGGATACACATGTTCAGAATTTGGGCCTTCAAATTACCCAAGTGACTGATACGGCTGCTGCTACACAAGAACAAGTTACAACATTACAAACTTCTCTTGATACTTTGACTACTAGGCTTGGTGCCTTGACTACTCTATTGGATCAAAGGCTTCCTGCCCGAGAGGATGGTGGAAGTGCTTTTGGTGATGCCGAGGAGGAAGAGGAGGAGGATAATGATTATGTCCAACAAGGCCGAGGTAGAGGAAGAGGAAATCATGGGGCTGGCCGTGGGTTCCAAGCAAGGAGGGTCCCTGTTCATGAGCCAAACCGTGAGGATGATGGTCTTGGTAAACCCAAGTTTATGTTACCTACTCTCAACTTTGATACTGATGATGTTGAGGAGTACCTCATGTGGGAGCTCAAGATGGAGAAATTATGGAGGATGCATGATTATCATGAGGAGAGAAAAATCAAGCTTGCTTCTTCTAGTTTTGATGGCTATGCTTTGCTATGGTGGGATAATATCACAAGAACAAGGGCAAGAAATAGGGAACCTGAAGTTCTCACTTGGAGGGAGATGAAACAAATTATGAGAGATAGATTTGTGCCCAAGAACTATTTGAGGTCTTTATATGACAAGTTGCAACAATTGAAGCAAGGTACAAAATCAGTGGATGCTTATTTTAGAGAGATGGAGTTGATATTGCAAAGAGCTAGAGTAAAGGAGGATGTTGAGCATACTATGCAAAGGTTCCTTTCAGGTTTGCAATTCAAAATTAAGAGCATTGTGAGGCATACACAATATAATGATATGAATGAATTGTTGCACCAAGCAAGGGAGACAGAAAAGCAATTGGCCGAGGAGGCACTTATGGCTCCAAGGAGACCTTTCCCTAATAGGTCTTCCTTTTCTTCACCACCATTGTCACAATCTACCCCTAGCCGTGGGGTATCTACTGCCAAATCCGAGAGTAATAATTCTGTTTCCAAGAAGCAAGCACAACCAGCAGCTAGTGCAAGTGGATCTACTTCTTCTACAGCTCGAAATAGGGACATGAGCTGCCATACATGTGGAGGTAAAGGCCACTTCAAGAGGGATTGTCCAAATAAAAAGGTTATGCTTATTAATGAGGACAATGGTGAGTATGAGACTGGTGATGATGCTGATCCTTCTCAAGAGGATGCTTATGATGATGATGATGGTCCTCTTGATGCATATCCTTCCACATATCCTACTTTTGTTTGCACACCTAGAACATTGAGTATTCTTCCAAGTCCTGAAAGTCAAAGATGCAACTTATTTCAAACAAGAGCAATTGTTGGTCCCCAATTGGCTTGCAAGGTCATTATTGATGGTGGTAGTTGCAGAAATTTGGCAAGCAAAGATTTGTGTGCAAAATTGAAGTTGAGATACATTACACATCCTCATCCTTATCATATACAATGGCTTAGTGACAAAGGAGAGATGAAGGTTACCCACATGGTGAGAGTTGAATTCCAAATTGGGCCTTATAAAGATACCATTGAGTGTGATGTGGTGCCTATGTCAGTTTGTCACATGTTGCTTGGGAGGCCTTGGCAATTTGATAGGAGTGTGATACATGATGGGAGAGCAAATACCTATCAACTCAAGTGGAAGGAGAAGGATATAGTGTTGAGACCTATGACACCACAACAAATTGTAAATGAATCTAGACAAAAAATTCCTGAGAGTGTTGAAAAGAAAGAGAGTGAAAATTTGAGTGTTGTGAGTGAAAATAGGGCATCCAATTCGAGTGGAAAAAATAATAGTGAGGGAGTGAGCTTATTATGCATGCTAGCTACTAGAGAGGACTTGAGAGAATTTAGGGAGGATCCTACTATGCTTCCTATAGTGCTTATGCACAAGGGAGAAATTTTAGTTTCTAATGACATGACCCCTATTCCTCTTGGTGTTTCTCATGTTTTGCAGGATTTTGAGGATGTTTTTCCCAAGGAGGTGCCCTCGGGTTTGCCACCATTGAGGGGTATTGAGCACCAAATTGATTTGATTCCAGGATCCTCATTACCAAACCGAGCTCCCTATAGAACTAATCCCCAAGAAACAAAGGAGATTCAGAAACAAGTACAAGAGCTTCTTGATAAAGGTTACATTCGGATAAGTCTTTCTCCTTGTGCTGTTCCTGTTATTTTAGTGCCTAAAAAAGATGGTACATGGCGCATGTGTGTAGATTGTAGAGCAATTAACAATATCACTATTCGTTATCGTCATCCTATACCACGTTTGGAAGACATGTTAGATGAATTAAGTGGTAGTGCTATTTTCTCTAAAATTGATTTGCGTAGTGGTTATCATCAAATTAGGATGAAAGAGGGGGATGAATGGAAAACAGCTTTTAAAACAAAATTTGGTTTATATGAGTGGTTAGTTATGCCTTTTGGATTGACTAATGCACCTAGTACTTTCATGAGATTAATGAACCATGTTTTGAGGAATTTTATTGGTAAATTTGTGGTAGTATATTTTGATGATATTCTTATTTATAGCCACAATGAGCATGAACATGTTGATCATATTAGACAAGTTTTGCAAGTGCTAAGAGAACATCAATTATATGGTAATTTGGAAAAGTGCACTTTTGGCAAAGATAAGGTCATATTTCTTGGTTATGTTGTTTCTAAACATGGGATTGAAGTAGATGAATCAAAAATTGAAGCTATTAAAAATTGGCCTATTCCTACTAATGTGAGTCAAGTAAGAAGTTTTAATGGATTAGCTGGTTTTTATAGAAGATTTGTCAAAGACTTTAGTACACTTGCTGCACCTTTGAATGAACTCACTAAAAAGGGTGTAGAATTTGTGTGGGGAGTTGAACAAGATATTGCTTTTGATGCTATTAAAGAGAAGTTGATTTCGGCCCCTTTATTAATGCTTCCTAATTTTGACAAACAATTTGAGATTGAGTGTGATGCTAGTGGCATAGGTATTGGAGGAGTGTTAATGCAAGAAAAGAAACCTATTGCCTATTTTTCTGAAAAATTACATGGTGCACAATTGAATTATTCTGTTTATGACAAAGAATTATATGCACTTGTGAGAGTTTTAGAGGTGTGGAAACATTACTTGTGGCCTAAAGAATTTATTATCCATAGTGATCATGAAGCATTGAAATTCTTAAAGTGCCAAACAAATTTGAATAAAAGACATGCTAAATGGGTTGAATTTATTGAGTCTTTTCCATACATAATTAAACATAAAAAGGGATTGGACAATGTAGTTGCTGATGCTTTGTCAAGGAAAAACATGTTACTTTCTAATTTAGAGATCAAGGTCTCGGGTTTGGAGGGTATTAGAGAGCTATATGCTAATGATAAGGAATTTTCTATGCCATTTAATAAATGTTCTAATGTTAAGGCATGGGATAAATTTCATATACATGATGGATACTTGTTTAGAGCTAACAAATTATGTATTCCCGAGTGTTCTTTGCGTTTATTCTTATTACAGGAATCTCATAGTGGAGGGTTGATGGGACACTTTGGAAGAGAGAAAACATTGCTTATGTTGGCTGAAAATTTTTATTGGGCACATATGAGAAGGGATGTGTATAGATTGGTGCAAAGATGTATTACATGCAATAAGGCAAAATCCAAGTTGAAGCCCCACGGTTTGTACACCCCATTGCCATCCCCAAGTACACCATGGGAGGATATTAGTATGGATTTCGTATTGGGTTTGCCAAGAACAAAAAGAGGCCATGATTCTATCTTTGTAGTGGTGGACAGATTTTCCAAGATGGCACACTTCATTGCTTGTCATAAGAGTGATGATGCCTCTCACATTGCAAATTTGTTCTTTAGAGAAATTGTGAGACTACATGGTGTGCCAAGAACAATTGTTTCTGATAGAGATGTCAAGTTTATGAGCTATTTTTGGAAGACACTATGGGGGAAGCTTGGCACCAAATTATTATTCTCCACTACTTGCCACCCCCAAACTGATGGGCAAACTGAAGTTGTGAATAGGACATTGTCTACATTGTTGAGAAGCATGATCAAGAAGAATTTGAGGGAGTGGGAAGATTGTTTGCCACATGTGGAGTTTGCTTATAATAGGGCTGTGCATTCAACCACAAATTTTTGTCCCTTTGAGGTGGTTTATGGATTTCGGCCTACTACACCCCTAGACTTGTTACCACTTCCAATTCAAGAGAGAATTAATATGGATGCTTCTAAGAGGGCTGATTTCGTGAGGAAGATACATGAGAAGACAATGGATGCTATTGAGAAGAAGGGAAAATATGTAGCTCAAAAGAGAAATCAAAAGAGGAAGGAAGTTATTTTTCAAGAGGGAGATTTAGTATGGGTGCACTTTCGGAAGGATAGGTTCCCTAAGCTAAGGAAATCAAAATTGTTACCAAGAGGTGCTGGTCCTTACAAAGTGATTGCAAAAATAAATGATAATGCATACAAGATAGATCTTCCCATTGATGAGTTTGGAGTGAGCAATTCCTTCAATGTTGCTGATTTGACACCATATCATGGTGATGTTCTTGATGAGGACATCAAGGCTTTTCAAGGGGGGGAGGATGATGACGACATCCCTAGTGTTTCACCTATTATTTCACATGATGATATTCCTATAAAACATGATGAAGTGAGGCTTGGTCCCATGACAAGATCAAGGACCAAACTATTACAACAACAGGTGAATTCACTCCTACTTGAGTATAACATTTGTGATTATGAGAATTTTATACTACCTAAATCCATGCATGTTTGTATTCTTAGGTTTGTTGATAACACAAGCATTAAGGAGGGAGATCAAGGAGAGATGATGCACATGGATGGAGAGGAGCTGAGAACAAATGTTGATCATGGTGAAAACAATTCTACAAGTGTGGAAAACAAGTGCTAGATTGTTATTCCACACTAATGGAGGGACATAACAAGAGGAGGGCGCCCACAAGGAAGTACCTATGCGCCATATAGAGTCCAATTATAGTTAAACATGGTTTGTATACCATTATGGCCGAATCCCCTAGCATGGGTCGGTTTGTATCTATTGTGGTTGAGTCCAAGTCCAAAACTAGACCCATGTTGGGTTCCTATTCGGGTTGGTGGGTGTTGCTTGCGCAAGGCACCTTGTGGCCGCACCCCACCCCTCATATATACCCCTTGGGGCGCATAGATTAGGTTAGACTACGTTAAAACAAAAACCCTAGACTTCTAGATTGTATTGCTTGAAGCATTCATCTTGAATCATATACCTTTGCAAATCTGAGTGTATTCTGCTGTTCCACTGGGAATAAGGAGAAACAGGACCACTTGTAGTCGGTGGCTACGTGTGCAAGAGTGTGGAGTCTCGAATATCCGAAGGGGTTAAGTGCTGTTGCAATTGGTGACAGGGTTTAGCCAAAGGAGAGAGCGAGGTATCACATTGGTTATCAAAAGTTCACTGAGAAGATCGGGCCACCCCTTATCAGGCTAAATCTTTAAAGACTGTGCTCCGGACGTTCTTTGCCGGCACGAAATTTATATTGGACGCCGTGAAGTGGCCTACTGAAGTATACCCGGGTGAAGAAAATCTCATCAAAGCCTGCTCCACCGTGCCTGGCTGGATTGAAATATGGAAACGCTCGTCATGCCGGATCGGTATGACCCGGGCCTTTACCCTGGCTAAGGCTTACTTTCCAAAGCTTGACCTGGCAAAAATAATATCCGGGTTTCCAGAATTTAAAGCGGATGGCTCCAAGTTTACACCCAAGGACTTCAAGGTCGTACAGTCTGCAGTGTGTCATTCGGCCACCACTTTGGCCGATAGTATGTATCTGAACACGATTATGAGTTCATACGACGCTGAAGGCAAAATTGTTACGGAGGAAGCACCCCCGCCTTTTGATATTTTGGAGAAATGGGCTGCTGATTCGGCTAGGAAGAGGGAAGCAACTGCGAAGAGAGAGGCCGAGTTATTAGGGCCAGCCACCTCTACCCCAGCTGTTCCTCCACCAGTCCGTCCTGCCGCAAGGAATCCGAGTGATGATGCCGGAAAAAAGCAAGTCCAGGAGCAAGACCCGGAGGGTAAGGGCAAAGACGTGGACTCTACTCAGGAAGCCGAATGAGCAAAACGCCATAAAAATACTTCAATCATTTGATGTTTTTACTCAAAACAAGTATTCTTTTGACGGTGCGCCTATGCACCCTTGATACTAGTGTCGCAACTTGTAACGCACTTTAATTCTGTGATACACCTCGTGCCTTTCTAGGCCTTTTGATGAACTTGATACTTGTCTATTTTTGGACTTATTCTTGATATCCGACTTTTTTACTTCCTTCTTTATTTCCGAGTATCGTGGGTTTTGACAGGTGGACTTTTCTTTAAGTCTCCAAGTCCCCACGACTCAGACGTTGGGGTCTTTCGAGCTTAGCAACGAAACATCTTGATTCTGTTTCGAGACCCACAGTCCCCAAAGCCCGAATATCCGAGTCTGTGGTGTGTGGTTTTTTCGAAGAGAACAAACTTGTTGTCGCTAAGTCGAAAGCCGGAATTGTTTCATATAGATAATGAAGTTATGCTTGATAATCGTTGAGTTTCCAGCTATTAGCCTTGTACTCTGCATAACTTGTGGTTTAGATGACCCTTTTGACTATCTTGTACTGTAAGCCGGCTTTCGCGTGGATACCATGTTGTTACATCTATACGAAAACAGGGTCAGACAAGTCCCATTGGGCTTCATGGCTGATTGTAATCGTAAGCGAGCAAATCATGCCACTTTAGTGCGAGTCACATCGAGCTTAAGTAAGAAAAGTCAAGAAAATTTGGCTCCTTTGTCCAGTTATAAGATTGCAGCCGTACTCGTTTGCGAATAATCGGCCCTTATAACTTATAGGCATCAAGGCCGGGTCTTTGGGTTTGTGGCTGCGCTACTTGAGCAACCAGCCCCCGCGACCTATATATACTCAACATTCTTAATGATACTGATGTATTGATGTCACATGGATACTACTTACTTGTAATCGGAGTAAAGGCTGTAACAAGATAGGACTTGATAACCATCTCTTTATTGATGCGAGAAAGTTTGGATCAGCAGGCCGCCTCATTAAAAACCTTCCAGTCCCCTTAGGTACCCTGGGTAGGAAAAGAGCGCGTCTGAAACCTGCTGCCCGTTACATTGTTTAGTTCTTCTTGGGCACCGGTCCCGGGCTGGCGTGACCGATACACATTCTCCACATGTTGGACTTTTTCATGATGAGTACCGGGTTTACTAGCCAACCCGGGTGAGGTGTTTCCATAACGTGGCTGGTTGTGAGCGGCCGTGCAGTTTCTTCTCTTATAGCGGATTGTTTGGGGGAGTCATCCTCGATAAAAGCCACCATTTTAGTATCTTGTGCTACCTTGGACTTTGCTCTTTCGCCTTTAGTACTCGGCCTTTTTGATGTGGTTCTGTCCTCCAGGTCTGCTTGAGACCGGTAGTGCTTGAGTTCTTCTTTTCTACAGGCTTGCTCGGCCATTGCTGCGTCTCCTTCATCGCATTCAGCTGCTATGTCTCGATTTCCATGTATGGTAATGGTCTTTTTGGGACCCGGGATTTTTAGCTGTAGATACACGTAACACGGCCTAGCCATGAATTTGGCATAAGCCGGCCTTCCGAATAACGCGTGATAAGGACTGCGCAATTTGACCACCTCAAAGGTGAGCCACTCAACTCGATAGTTATCCTTTGACTCCCCAAAAGCTACCTCCAATGCGATTTTTCCCTCGGGGCACGCTGAATGACCCGGCACTATCCCATGAAAAATTGTTGAGCTTTTTTGTAGCTGAGACTCCTTGAGGCCCATGCGTAGGAAGGTTTCCCAATACAGTATATTGATGCTGCTTCCACCATCCATCAAAACCTTTTTCAGCTCATACCCATTGACCTGTGGTGCGACTACTAATGCCAAGACTCCTGGGTGTTCTACTCTTTCTGGGTGATCCCTTCTGCTCCATGTTACCTCCTGTTCTGACCATCTCAGATATCTCGGAACAGCTGACGAAACTGAGTTGACCGCTTGCTTCAGTATCTTTTTGTCCTTGTTAGAACCTCCTGTGGTATGCACATGATATTGACCCAATTGTTTGGGGTTAGCCTGGAAACCTCCTGCTCCCCCTTGGTTATTACCTTGATTTCCAGCCGCCGGGTTACCGGCTGGGGGTGGGCCGTTGCCCAGATTTCCCCCTGGACCCGGTCCTCCACCCCGTCCTGCACCTCGCATAGCTCTGTTCACTTCCTCATTTTTCCATCTTTGTAAGTCGGCGCACTGCTCCAAGGAGTGGTTAGCTGGCCTGCCGTTCCTGCTGTGCTTCGGGCATGCCATTCTGAATATGTCCCAATTGTTACTCGGTCTTGGTGGTCCTTGATAGTTTCCTCCATTGTGATTACCTCCGTTGAAATTTCCTTCTGCTCTGGGTCTCGAAGGCCCGGCCTCTGTGTTGGCGACAAACTCGGAGCCTCCTTCAAACGGGCGCTTGTTCTGGCTATTTCCGTTATTACCCGGTTGATGAGGACATCCCTAGCTCTTCACCTATTGTTGAATATGAAGATCCACCAATCAAAGCTAATGAAGTAAGGATTGGTCCAATGACAAGATCAAGGACCAAGCTATTACAACAACAGGTGAATTCACTCCTACTTGAGTTTAATGTTTCTAATAGTGAGAACTTTATACTACCTAAATCATTGCATCTATGTGTTCTTAGGTTTATTGATAACACAAACATTAATGGAGATCATGGAGAGAAGATACACATGGATGAAGATGAGCTAGAAGAGGAGATGTTGATCAAGTGCTAAGGATGGAGAAAACAAACATTGCAATTGTTATTTCACAAAGGGATGAGTGCCTCTACAAGGTGAAATGCACTCATGAAGAAATAAGGCAAGAGGAGGGCGCCCACATAGAAGATCTATGCGCCATAATAGTTGGTATTGGTTTCCATAAACCATAGTGGCCGAATTCCTTTGTGTAGGAATCGGTTTGTATCCATATTTGTGTAATCCTAGTCCTAGTAGGAGTCCTAGTCCTAGTAGGGAGGGGTTTGCTTGCGCAAGGATGCCTTGTGGCCGCACCCCCTCCACCTATATATGTAGACCACCTGCGAGTGGATCAGGTAGACTACGATTGAGATAAACCCAAACCCTATAGCCCCTAGTTGAAACTGCTTGTTAGCCTTTCATACTGGAGGTTCATCTGCAAACTTTACGTGTTACCTGCTGTTCCACTGGGAATAAGACGGTACAGGACCACTTGTAGTCGGTGGATTACTTGTGCAAGAGTGTGGAGTTGAGAATATCCATTGGGTTGCTATCTGTTGCATTGGCTTCAGGGATCAGCCGGAGAGTTCTTAGTGAGACACTAGTTATCTATTCAGAGTTATCTGTGAGTTCACTGAGAAGATTGGGCCACCCCATATCATCTTGGTATCAGAGCTAAAGGTTGCCTCGGTGAGCTATCATAATTTTACCTTTACTTTGAGTGTTTTTATTCCTATCCAGAAAAAGCCCCACAAAAAAATAGAGTAGTTCATTGCCATAGCCTAGATATCACCTTAGTTTTAATCACTAGTGCTGTTTTGTGTTAGATCTTGTGTTGCTTTTTCTCTTTTTTAGTTTCGGCTAGATCTAGTTCTTTGTTCATCTAGTCGAGTTTTATCAAAAAACTACAAAAAAATCCGCTCCTTATTGCCACATATCCATCCAATCCGATTCCCTCTAGTTGACCTAGCCGCACCACAAAATCCTTGTGCTAGTTGGACTCGGTTTCCCCCCCATCCCACCGCAATTATACCACCGCTGCCATCTTCTAGTCCCACTCGGTTTGCATCTCTATTTACCTACCATACCCCCCCACATAACCGCAGCACACTTACCATATTCATCCCTCACCGCAACCCACCACAACCACCCACCGCTGCCGTGTTCGAGTCCCACTCGGATTCCCCCGTCGCAACGCTTACAAAGTGCCCCGCGCGCCCGTAACGCAGCTTACCACCTCGCCCCTCGCGCGCTGCCGCGGTACGGAAACAGCACCAAAACGCTGCCGCGCCCACGTCTTACGCGCGCACACCAAATTCCCCGCAGCGCGCTTACCAAAAGCCATATCGCACGAGTGCGCTCTGCCGCGGCACAAAATTTGTGCGTTTTCTCTGCCGTGAATTCCTGCGTTCTAGTTGCTCTGCCGCGGTACAGTTTTCTTGTGTTTTGCTGCCGTAGTGCGCTGCCGCGGTGCGAAAGTGAGCTGTTTTGCTGCCGTGAGTACCAAATTGCTGCCGTGAGTGTTCTAAGTCATTTTTCCACTAGTTTTCTTTTGTGCTTTCTTTTATTCCCTGTTTTTCATCACTAGGACCTTCACCTCCATACTTTGTGAACCTTAGCCACAGCCTTTCTACAGCATTATAATAGGAACTTGCCCACAAGTATAGCTATTTTGTGCTCTGACAGGTTGCTCAAATTTTCATCAATATCATTGTGTTCACTTGTGTTTGGTTTTGTGTTGCTCCTAGCTTAGTGAAAGGCCATTGAAAAATTCAAAAAAAAAATAGAAAAAAGCAAAAAGTATAAAAAAAAAATAGAAAAGAGAAAGTGCAAAGAGGCCATATCAATACTATTGTTTCTAGTTGAGCTTGCCATTGTGACACTTGATTTTTCTTTGAGCAATCTTGTGCCTGTCAAAAAGAGCCTAGCTAGTGACTTTCTAGTGCATTGCAAATTTCATCCATATATTGCATTGCCACATTTGTCTCCATTGTGTGAGTTTCCTTGGGTTTCTTTTATATCTTCACAAGACAGCAAATAGGATTGTTACTTTGGTGATTGTTAGGTATCCATACCAAGCCCCACTAAATAACCTTGTTTGCCATTGTGAGAGTTAAAAACCTGGGTATTCTCTTCTTCACACCAAAGTACTGTAATTGCCTCTACTTGTGGTAAGTATCTCTATTCACTTTGGAGTGGTAAGATATCCTATTGTCTTGCAAGATTTTGAGTGAGTTGTGAGAGAGCACCACAACCTATACTTGTTTCTATTACACTAACCTACTAATGGATCTTTCTAGTGGTGATCTTGTGCAGCAAAAGAAGGACCATAAGGAGGGAGTTAATTGGAGAGAGTATGAGGCTCTTAGAGATGTTTTGGCAAAGGAGATATTGGACAATCATAATGGACTCAAACAATTTGTTCAAGATGCATGTGATCCCTTATATGAGGCTCTCCAAGCTATGGAGACCAAGATGGAGGCCACACACAAATTGGCCGAGACTAATGGAGGGGAAGTGAGATCAATTCATGATTCTATTGCTCAAATGACTACTACCCTTGCTGGACTTCAAACCATGATTCAAACAAGAATGCCTCTTATTGATGATGACAATGCTAGTGTCCATAGTGATGCTAATAATGGAGTGGAAGCTATTGGTGCAAGAAATCAAGTTCATGGCCGAAATAGAGAGGAAAGAGGCCTAGGAGGATATAATGGCCGAAACCAAAATTTTGGAGAAAGAAGAATGCCAAACAATGTGGTGCAAGCTAATCCTAGAGAAGATGGTTTGAGTAAGCCTAAATTTTCTATTCCATCATTTAGCTTTGATAATATGGATGTGGAAGAATACTTGCTATGGGAGTTGAAGATGGAAAAATTATGGAGAATGCATGAGTACAATGAGGATAGAAAGATCAAATTGGCTTCAAGTGAGTTTGATGGTTATGCTCTTAGATGGTGGGATGAGCTTTTGAGGAAGAGACAAGAAGATGGAGAATTGCCCATTGTCACTTGGAACAACATGAAGAGGATTATGAGAGATAGATTTGTTCCACCCAATTACATAAGGCAACAATTTGATCAATTGCAACAATTGAGGCAAGGAACTATGAGTGTTGATGCTTATTATCAAGAGATGGAGCTAATTATGCAAAGGGCACGTGTGAGAGAACAATTGGAGCAAACAATGCAAAGATTCCTTTCGGGTTTGAACTACAAAATCAAAGGCATTGTGAGGCATCATCAATACCAAAATATCCATGAGCTATTACACCATGCAAGGGAGGCC
This sequence comes from Alopecurus myosuroides, assembly GCA_028641055.1. Classification (NCBI taxonomy): domain Eukaryota; kingdom Viridiplantae; phylum Streptophyta; class Magnoliopsida; order Poales; family Poaceae; genus Alopecurus; species Alopecurus myosuroides. The sequence continues at coordinate 116,654,379 of CM054063.1, read as the reverse complement.
GAAGCACATATCCTTGAGGAGGCAAAAATTACTAATAGAACAAGGGCTAGATTTCCTATGAGATCATCTTCTATGCCTAGTGCACCTCCTCCACCACCACCATCTTCAAGTTTTCGAGGTGCTTCTTCTTCTAAACCCGAGCCTAGTTCTTCAATTGCAAAGAAACCATCACAACCAAGTGTGAGTACCACGGGTTCAAGTGCTTCTACATCAAGAACAAGAGATATTTCATGTCACACATGTGGAGGAAAAGGGCACTTTAAGAGGGATTGTCCAAATACAAAAGTGATGGTGATCAATGAGAACAATGAGTATGAGACAGGTGATGATGTTGATCCTAATGATATTGATGATGATGATGGCTATTTGAGTGATTCTCCTTTGGATGCTTATGCAACTACTATGCCCTCCATTATTTGCACCCAAAATTCATTGAGTGTGGTGCCAAGTCCTGAAAATCAAAGGTGCAATTTGTTCCAAACAAAAGCTGTTATTGGTCCTAACATGGCTTGCAAAGTCATTATTGATGGAGGAAGTTGCAGAAATTTGGCTAGCAAAGATCTATGTGCTAAACTCAAATTAAGATATTTACCACATCCTTCTCCCTATCATATTCAATGGTTGAGTAGCACGGGTCAAATGAAAGTATCTCATATGGTGAGAGTGGAGTTTCAAATTGGTCCTTACAAAGATACAGTGGAATTTGATGTGGTGCCCATGACAGTGTGCCACCTATTATTGGGAAGACCTTGGCAATTTGATAGAAGTGTGAAGCATGAAGGAAGAGCCAATACTTATGAACTTCAACATCATGGGAAGACCATTATTTTGAGACCTATGACTCCACAACAAATAGTACAAGAGTCCCAATCCAAACTTGCTATGGAAGAGAAAGAAAAGGATGAGGGAACACTACAAATACAAGCTATGGGAAGTGATAAGAAACCCAATTCGAGTGGCAAAAAGAAAGAGAATCTACTATGCATGTTAGCCACCAAAGAGGACTTGAGGGAATTTCGAGATGATCCATCATTGGTCCCCATTGTGCTCATTCACAAGGGAGAAATTTTAGTTTCTAATGACATGACCCCTATTCCTCTTGGTGTTTCTAATGTTTTGCAGGACTTTGAGGATGTTTTTCCACAAGATGTGCCCTCGGGATTGCCACCATTGAGAGGAATTGAACATCAAATTGATTTGATCCCGGGAGCATCTCTCCCAAACCGAGCCCCTTATAGAACCAATCCACAAGAAACAAAGGAGATCCAAAAGCAAGTACAAGAATTGTTGGACAAAGGTTATATTCGGGTTAGTCTTTCTCCTTGTGCCGTTCCCGTTATTTTGGTTCCTAAGAAAGATGGTACTTGGCGCATGTGTGTAGATTGTAGAGCAATTAATAACATCACTATTCGTTATCGTCATCCTATACCACGTTTAGATGACATGTTAGATGAATTAAGTGGTGCTACTCTTTTCTCAAAAATTGATTTGCGTAGTGGATACCATCAAATAAGAATGAAAGAGGGAGATGAATGGAAAACTGCTTTTAAGACAAAATTTGGTTTATATGAGTGGTTAGTAATGCCTTTTGGTTTAACTAATGCACCTAGTACTTTTATGAGATTAATGAACCATATTTTGAGAGACTTTATTGGTAGATTTGTGGTAGTTTATTTTGATGACATTCTCATATATAGTCACAATGAACATGACCATATGGATCACATTAGACAAGTTTTACAAGTGCTAAGAACTAATAAATTGTATGGTAATCTTGAGAAGTGCACTTTTTGCAAAGATAAAGTAATATTTCTTGGTTATGTTGTTTCTAAGCATGGAATTGAAGTTGATCAATCTAAAATTGAAGCTATTCGAAATTGGCCAATTCCAACTAATGTGAGTCAAGTTAGAAGTTTTAATGGGCTTGCTAGTTTCTATAGAAGATTTGTGCCTAATTTTAGTACAATTGCTGCCCCTTTGAATGATCTAACTAAAAAAGGTGTTAATTTCGAATGGGGTGTTTCACAAGATATTGCTTTTGATACTTTGAAGGAGAAGTTGATTTCGGCCCCACTTTTAATGCTACCTAATTTTGAGAAACAATTTGAAATTGAATGTGATGCTAGTGGCATAGGTATTGGAGGTGTGCTCATGCAAAATAAACAACCTATTGCTTATTTTTCTGAAAAATTGCATGGTGCACAATTGAATTACTCCGTTTATGATAAAGAATTGTATGCCCTTGTGAGAGTGTTAGAGGTGTGGAAACATTATTTATGGCCTAAGGAATTTATTATACATAGTGATCATGAAGCTTTGAAATTCTTGAAGTGCCAATCTAATTTGAATAAGAGACATGCTAAATGGGTTGAATTTATTGAATCGTTTCCATACATTATAAAACATAAGAAGGGATTGGATAATGTAGTTGCCGATGCTTTGTCTAGAAAGAATATGTTATTATCAAACATGGAGATTAAAGTTTCGGGTTTGGAGAATATTAGAGATTTATATGACAATGATAATGAATTTTCCATGCCATTTAATAAATGTACTAATGTTAAGGCATGGGACAAATTTCACATACATGATGGGTATTTGTTTAGAGCTAACAAACTATGTATTCCCGAGTGTTCTTTGCGTTTATTCTTAATCCAGGAATCTCATAGTGGAGGATTGATGGGACACTTTGGAAGAGAAAAGACATTGCTCATGTTATCGGAGAATTTCTATTGGGCACATATGAGGAGAGATGTCTATAGATTGGTGCAAAGATGCATCACTTGCAACAAGTCCAAGTCTAAGCTAAAACCCCACGGTTTGTACACCCCATTGCCATCACCTAGTACACCATGGGAGGATATAAGTATGGATTTCGTTTTGGGCTTGCCAAGGACAAAGAGAGGGCATGATTCTATCTTTGTGGTAGTGGATCGATTTTCAAAGATGGCTCACTTTATTGCTTGCCACAAGAGTGATGATGCTTCTCACATTGCAACTTTATTCTTTCGGGAGATTGTGAGAATACATGGAGTTCCAAGAACAATTGTTTCCGATAGAGATGTCAAGTTCATGAGTTACTTTTGGAAGACACTTTGGGGGAAGCTTGGCACGAAGCTATTATTTTCTACTACTTGCCACCCCCAAACCGATGGACAAACCGAGGTGGTTAATAGGACATTATCTACATTGCTAAGAGGCATGATCAAGAAGAATTTGAAGGAGTGGGAGGAGTGTTTACCTCATGTGGAATTTGCTTATAATAGAGCCGTGCATTCAACCACTCAATTATGTCCCTTCGAGGTAGTTTATGGTTTCAAGCCAATTACACCTCTTGATTTATTACCACTACCGTTACATGAGAGAGTTAATATGGAGGCATCCAAGAGGGCTGATTTTGTGAAGAAGATACATGAGAAGACAAAGGATGCTATAGAAAAGAGAGGAAAGAATGTGGCCGAGAGGGTGAACAAGAAGAGGAAAGAAGTAATTTTTCACCCCGGAGATATGGTTTGGGTACACTTTCGGAAGGATAGATTTCCTACATTGCGAAAATCCAAGTTGATGCCTAGAGGAGCCGGCCCTTACAAAGTTATTTCAAGGATCAATAATAATGCATACAAGATTGACCTCCCAATTGATGAGTTTGGTGTTAGTAATTCTTTCAATGTGGCCGATTTGACACCATACCATGGAGAAGATTTAGCATCGAGGTCGATGCCTTTTCAAGAGGGGGAGGATGATGAGGACATCCCTAGCTCTTCACCTATTGTTGAATATGAAGATCCACCAATCAAAGCTAATGAAGTAAGGATTGGTCCAATGACAAGATCAAGGACCAAGCTATTACAACAACAGGTGAATTCACTCCTACTTGAGTTTAATGTTTCTAATAGTGAGAACTTTATACTACCTAAATCATTGCATCTATGTGTTCTTAGGTTTATTGATAACACAAACATTAATGGAGATCATGGAGAGAAGATACACATGGATGAAGATGAGCTAGAAGAGGAGATGTTGATCAAGTGCTAAGGATGGAGAAAACAAACATTGCAATTGTTATTTCACAAAGGGATGAGTGCCTCTACAAGGTGAAATGCACTCATGAAGAAATAAGGCAAGAGGAGGGCGCCCACATAGAAGATCTATGCGCCATAATAGTTGGTATTGGTTTCCATAAACCATAGTGGCCGAATTCCTTTGTGTAGGAATCGGTTTGTATCCATATTTGTGTAATCCTAGTCCTAGTAGGAGTCCTAGTCCTAGTAGGGAGGGGTTTGCTTGCGCAAGGATGCCTTGTGGCCGCACCCCCTCCACCTATATATGTAGACCACCTGCGAGTGGATCAGGTAGACTACGATTGAGATAAACCCAAACCCTATAGCCCCTAGTTGAAACTGCTTGTTAGCCTTTCATACTGGAGGTTCATCTGCAAACTTTACGTGTTACCTGCTGTTCCACTGGGAATAAGACGGTACAGGACCACTTGTAGTCGGTGGATTACTTGTGCAAGAGTGTGGAGTTGAGAATATCCATTGGGTTGCTATCTGTTGCATTGGCTTCAGGGATCAGCCGGAGAGTTCTTAGTGAGACACTAGTTATCTATTCAGAGTTATCTGTGAGTTCACTGAGAAGATTGGGCCACCCCATATCACCGGTGCTGATCCATTGCCGGTTCTTCCGCTATTACTTGTGTTTGCTTTTACCTTCTTGTCATCGACTTCCTCCTCTGTAGTATCTGTCGCAGCGTGTTTGTTGCACGCATCCATCAATTCTCCCATTGTAACCTCCGACGCATTCCGACTAGATTTCATGCGAGTTAACTTTTGCACTAAAGGTATATACTTGCATGTTTTTGCCATAGCTTGTAGTGCATCCTTGGGCTGAATATCTGTGGACGAGTGAAGTATCTCCATAACCCGGCGCACCCAACTGCGCGCCGACTCTCCCTTCTTCTGGACGCATCGCTCTAGATCATCAATAGTGAACAATTTTCTGCATGTCCCATGAAAGTGCTTGACAAACGCGGTCTTTAATTCCTCCCAGGACTTGATCGATCCTTCCGGCAAATTGGTGAACCACAACTTTGCTGCTCCTTCCGACATCATCAAGTACATGAACTTGGCTTGGAGATTCTCGGATGCGTTGCGAATCGACATTGCCATCTCATAACTGCTTAGCCATGTTTCTGGATCCATAGTTGGCTCGTAATTCACTACTTTTCCTGGCTCTTTGAATTTTTCCGGGTAAGGTTCAGCTCTGATATTGTCTGAGAGACACTTGGGTCCTGCAAGAATGGTCGAGGCCGGCCTTGCTCGAGAAACGTGTGATCCAGCGGGGGGCGCGGCTGGGCGCGGTGCTGCGGGTAGTCCATGCGCTGCAGACCCGGCCGCGGCCCTCCGAGCCCTGGAACTGTCCACAACAGCATGTGCTGCTGATGCTGCCTGAACGCGGGGAGGAGGCGGCATTTGCTGCTGCTCTTCCCTCCGTCGTGCTGAACTTGTTTGGATATTCCCTTGTTGCTGACTGGCGTATGGCGTCCCGTGCATCCCACTTCTATGATCCGGATAATTGGCTTGCTGCGCCACCGCAGTGTGCAACAGATCGATTGCTTGCCGGGTCTTCTCTGCATGGGGTGACTCTCCCACGGGGATTTGATTTAATGCGAGTGTTGCCGCATACACGTTGTCCATGGGATTGTTGTAGTGACCTGCTGGTGTGCGAAATCGTGATGGTGGTGGTGGTGGTAGATCGTTGCCGGTTGTGACTCTAGTCTGTGGTAGGGGTAACCCGGCCCGCTCACTTGCCGGATGTGCCCCCGCTGTTGCCGGTTGGGGTGCGGTTCCCTGGTTTACCAGGAATGAATTTAGAATTAAATTTTAAGCAAGAAATTTACTAATAAAAAACCTAGTTAAGTTATTTCAACAAGAATTCTACTAGGAATGAATTTAGAATTAAATTTTAAGCAAGAAATTTACTAATAAAAAACCTAGTTAACTTATTTGAACAAGAATTCTACTAGGAATGAATTTAGAATTAAATTTTAAGCAAGAAATTTACTAATAAAAAACCTAGTTAAGTTATTTCAACAAGAATTCTACTAGGAATGAATTTAGAATTAAATTTTAAGCAAGAAATTTACTAATAAAAAACCTAGTTAAGTTATTTGAACAAGAATTCTACTAGGAATGAATTTAGAATTAAATTTTAATCAAGAAATTTACTAATAAAAAACCTAGTTCAAGTTATTTGAACAAGAATTCTACTAGGAATTAATTTAGAATTAAATTTTAAGCAAGAAATTTACTAATAAAAAACTAGTTAAGTTATTTGAACAAGAATTCTACTAGGAACGAATTTAGAATTAAATTTTAAGCAAGAAATTTACTAATAAAAAACCTAGTTCAAGTTATTTGAACAAGAATTCTACTAGGAATGAATTTAGAATTAAATTTTAAGCAAGAAATTTACTAATAAAAAACCTAGTTAAGTTATTTGAACAAGAATTCTTCTAGGAATGAATTTAGAATTAAATTTTAAGCAAGAAACTTACTAATAAAAAACCTAGTTCAAGTTATTTGAACAAGAATTCTACTAGGAATGAATTTAAAATTAAATTTTAAACAAGAAATTTACTAATAAAAAACCTAGTTAAGTTATTTGAACAAGAACTCTACTAGGAATGAATTTAGAATAAAATTTTAAGCAAGAAATTTACTAATAAAAAACTAGTTAAGTTATTTGAACAAGAATTCTACTAGGAATGAATTTAGAATAACATTTTGAGCAAACAATTTACTAATAGAAAACCTAGTTCAAGTTATTTGAACAAGAATTCTACTAGGAATGAATTTAGAATTAAATTTTAAGCAAGAAATTTACTAATAAAAAACTAGTTAAGTTATTTGAACATGAATTCTACTAGGAATGAATTTAGAATTAAATTTTAAGCAAGAAATTTACTAATAAAACACCTAATTAAGTTATTTGAACAAGAATTCTACTACGAATGAATTTAGAATTAAATTTTAAGCAAGAAATTTACTAATAAAAAACCTAGTTAAGTTATTTGAACAAGAATTCTACTAGGAATGAATTTAGAATTAAATTTTAAGCAAGAAATTTACTAATAAAAAACCTATTTAAGTTATTTGAACAAGAATTCTACTAGGAATGAATTTAGAATTAAATATTAATCAAGAAATTTACTAATAAAAAACCTAGTTAAGTTATTTGAACAAGAATTCTACTAGGAATGAATTTAGAATTAAATTTTAAGCAAGAAATTTACTAATAAAAAACCTAGTTAAGTTATTTGAACAAGAATTCTACTAGGAATGAATTTAGAATTAAATCTTAAGCAAGAAATTTACTAATAAAAAACCTAGTTAAATTATTTGAACAAGAATTCTACTAGGAATGAATTTAGAATTAAATTTTAAGCAAGAAATTTACTAATAAAAAACCTAGTTAAGTTATTTCAACAAGAATTCTACTAGGAATGAATTTAGAATTAAATCTTAAGCAAGAAATTTACTAATAAAAAACCTAGTTAAGTTATTTGAACAAGAATTCTACTAGGAATGAATTTAGAATTAAATTTTAATCAAGAAATTTACTAATAAAAAACCTAGTTAAGTTATTTGAACAAGAATTCTACTAGGAATGAATTTAGAATTAAATTTTAATCAAGAAATTTACTAATAAAAAACCTAGTTAAGTTATTTGAACAAGAATTCTACTAGGAATGAATTTAGAATTAAATTTTAAGCAAGAAATTTACTAATAAAAAACCTAGTTAAGTTATTTCAACAAGAATTCTACTAGGAATGAATTTAGAATTAAATTTTAAGCAAGAAATTTACTAATAAAAAACCTAGTTAACTTATTTGAACAAGAATTCTACTAGGAATGAATTTAGAATTAAATTTTAAGTAAGAAATTTACTAATAAAAAACCTAGTTAAGTTATTTCAACAAGAATTCTACTAGGAATGAATTTAGAATTAAATTTTAAGCAAGAAATTTACTAATAAAAAACCTAGTTAAGTTATTTGAACAAGAATTCTACTAGGAATTAATTTAGAATTAAATTTTAATCAAGAAATTTACTAATAAAAAACCTAGTTCAAGTTATTTGAACAAGAATTCTACTAGGAATGAATTTAGAATTAAATTTTAAGCAAGAAATTTACTAATAAAAAACTAGTTAAGTTATTTGAACAAGAATTCTACTAGGAATGTGATATGGACATAATAGAGGTCCATGAGGTTTATTCATGCTTGAGTTGGAAGGAAATATTGAGTCTCACTGATGTTTATTATAAGGTGAATTCTTTCCTATTAATAAATAATGTTTGTGTTTGTGAGAACGTTATACTACCTAAGCCTATGATATGTATGATTAGGTTTATTGATAACACAAACATGGACGGAGAAGAGGAAGCAAGGAGCAGAAGAAGGAGGCATGGAAAACAACTACAAGGAATTGATGTTTCAGTTCGGACTGCCAGGAGTCCCGAATTTGAAATAGTCATGGATTCTTCATACGGGCTCCAAATACAGCAAACGAGCACTCTACGGATAGGGAATTTGATGGGCTTTCCAATGGATCCGGCCCCATCAAGAAATTCGACTCGAGCAATCCGTGGTGACCGAAACAAGACACGAATAGTTTTCTGCCAGTTTCCAAAACGAGTCCAATTGATGTGTATACCAATATGGCCGCACCCCTTTGTGTGTGGGGTCGGTTTGTATCCATATGTGTTAGGAAATAGGAGTCCTAGTCGAGTAGGAGAGGGATTGCTTGCGCAAGGAGCTTGTGGCCGCACCCCTCCCTCATATATAGCTACCACCTGCGTGTGGAATAGATTAGACTACGATTGAATCAAACAAACCCCATAACCTCTAGTTGAAACTGCTTGTTAGCCTTTCATACTGGAAGTTCATCTGCAAACTTTACGTGTTACCTGCTGATCCACTGGGAATAAGACGGTACAGGACCACTTGTAGTCGGTGGATTACTTGTGCAAGAGTGTGGAGTTAAGAATATCCATTGGGTTGCTATCTGTTGCATTGGCTTCAGGGATCAGCCGGAGAGTTCTTAGTGGCGCACTAGTTATCAATACAGAAGTTATCTGTGAGTTCACTGAGAAGATTGGGCCACCCCTTATCATCTTGGTATCAGAGCCAGGTTGCCTCGGTGAGCTATCAAATTTCCCTTTAGTTCGAGTGTTTTTATTTCCTATCCAGAAAATTGCCCCACAAAAATAGAGTAGATCATTGCCATCGCCTTAGATCATCATCAATTTGCAATTCCTAGTTGCTGTTCGTGTTGATTTTGTGTTTCTTTTCTCCTTTTGTGTCTTTTTAGTTTTTGTCTATTAGGGTTAGGGTTCATCGTGTTCTTCTTTTGTTTAGATCTATAGCGAAAATCCCACCCAAAATATCTGTCTAAATCTGCTGTACTTGTCCTATTTGCTGCGCGCGTTGCAAACCTCGTGACTCTTTTGTCGGTTTCCTCCCATCGAAGTCCAACAATTAGACCAGCCACGCGCGATTCGCCAAAACCGCAGGGTGCGCGATCCACTTCCGGCCAAATAGCGCGTTTATCCAGTCCCTGTCGTTTCCGGCCAACGCGTTGCGGGGGATTTTTTGTCCCTATCCGTGCGCAGACATCGCGTCAACGCGCGCTACCGGCCACACCCGCCGATCCGGGAAACGTGCGATCTTTGTCGGTGTCGTGGTGGATACGACTTGAGCCCCGCGCGCGCTGCGTGATATCGAGCGCAAAGATCCACGCGCGCTGCAATAAAGTCCAGGCGCTACGCGCCAACCAGCGCCCACGCGCAAACCGCGTCGGAACCGCCGCGCTGAAACGCGTGGAGCCGCGTGATCCTGGTCGGACTCCCGCCAGCAGGTCCCCTTGTCGGAACTTCCGGGCGCGCGCCCACGGGCTCCCAACAAAAACCACCTGAGCCGCTTTTCGCTGTCACACCGCGCGCGTTTTTCTTTTGTTGGTCGAATCCCTCGGCTTTTGCGCAACAGAAAACAGCTGCCACGCGCGCGTTTCGCCGTGAAGTCCACAAAACAGCAAGTCCACACAACACGCTGCCGTGAGCCAACTTGGTTCATTTTCTCTCCCGTTTTTTTTTCTCCACAGATTTTTGTGCTGATCTTTGTGAGCCTTAGCCAGAGCCATTCTACAGCAAAATTTTAGGAACACAACCCATAAGACTAGCTATATTTTGCTCGTTTTCAGGCTGCTCTTTATCATATATTTGTGTCACATTATTCATAGCATTGTTATCACTTGACAGTATTGCTCCTAGTGTTGTTATTTGGCCAGTAAAAAGTATAAAAAAAAGAGAAAAGAGAAACAGAAAAGAGAAAAGAGAAAAAGCAAAAAGGCCTTGAGATACATTGATATATTTGTGGAGCTATTTGTCATCATTGCTATATTGACACACCATTGAGCAATCTTGTGCCTGAATATTATTTGAGCTTGGCTAGTGTCTTTCCAGTGCATTGCAAAATTTCCTACACATATTTGCATTGCCACATTTGTCTCCATACTTGGTGTGTGTTTCCTGTGCTTTTTATATCACATTGGACAGCAAATAGGATTGTTATTTTGGTGTTGTTAGGTATCCATTCCAAGCCCCACCATATACCTTGTTTGTCTTGTGATTGTTAGCACCCTGGGTATTCTCTTCTTCACATCAAAGCATATTAGTTGCCACTACTTGTTGGTAAGTATTTCTATTCACTTTGGAACGGTAAGATAATCTATTGTCTTGCTAGATTTTTGAGTGAGTTGTGAGAGAACACCACATCCCATTGTTATTTTGTTACTAACAAGTTAATCAATGGAGTTTTCTAGTTCTTCTGTGTGCAGTGATGCTTTCTGGGAGGAGGATTCTAGTGGAATACTTGCACCAAATTTGTTCCACTTCAGCGGAGACATCAATGGTAGTACTGTTGCTATTACTCTTGATAAGGGTACACGGTGGTATAGTTTTGTTAGTATTGAGGTTGTTGAAGCATTACAGTTGACAACTTATGCAACTCGCACTTCATTTATGTTAGAAACTAATGGTGCTCCACTTCCCATTACTCATGCTACTTTCATTCCGTTAACTATTCATGATCATAGAATACTAGTTAGGTGTCATGTGTTTCCTAGAGCATTTACTTGTTGTCACCTTTTGTTGAGTGATTCTTGGTGCACTATCTATAAGGTTAATTTTGATAGCCATTATCCTGATTTACAATTCTTTTGGAATAAAAAGAGAGATTGGATAATACATGAAAGTCCTACAACATTTAAAAGAATTAGACATCAACCATTGGTTATGAGATCTGTAGAGGTTAAGAAGACCTATGAGGCTGTTTCTACTAATGTAACTATGTCTACTCCTAGTGTTGTGTCTTGTGATGTGCAGGTTGCTTTTGAAGAAAGGGAGCCTATAGTACAACCTGCACCACCACCACCATCACCACAACCATTGGAGGAGCATGCCATTGTGCCTAGTTTTGTTTCTTGTGATATGCAGGTTACTTTTGAAGAAAGGGAGCCACAACAAGTAGAACCTGCATCACCACTTGAGATAGTTGAATTGGTACCTAATTATTCTGAGGAGGATGCTATTGATAAAGGTGCTGATTTCGTATTACCCCTCTCAAGTATTGATTTATGTGATCCCACTAAATTGCTAGTTGATTCTTGTGAGTTAACAAGCATAGATAGTCCAACTACATGTGATAATGTGCTAATTTCGAAATTTAATCATGTGGTTTTGATTTCACATAAAGAAGTACTTGCTAAAATACCACCTAATGATATTGTGGATTACATCATGTTAAATGAATCAATTAATGTGCAAAGTGCTATGAAAAAGGTTGCTGAAATTTCATATGTCAATTCTAGCAATTATGTTTCTTCTTTCACTTTTAACTTGATTGGTGACTATAACATGAGTGAAATTTTTATGGTGGATCATATATGCATAACTTGTGATCATGTGGCCGATTTGAACATTGTTTTACCTTGGGTAACTAAGCTACAACTTCCTACATATGAGCATGATTTTACACATATGTTTGGTTTGCCACAATACTTGTCACATACATGTGCTAATAATTTGTTCTTCACTTATATTTGCAAATTAAGTTGCAATTTTCATGATGAAAATAATAAGCATGTTCCCACCTTTGAGTGTATTAATAAACATAAATTTGATCATAGATCTTCTTTGAGAACACTTGAATTGATACTAAACAATAAAAATATATACACATATGATTCTCATTTTGATCATGATTTATTGAGCTTCACTTATATTTGCAATTGTGATTGCTATTTTATGGAGTGCTATGACAATTATGTGATGTTTTTAAGCAAAATTCGTGGTCACATGTCTAGGGCACAATTTTATGATATGATAACAACTAATGCACCTCATTATAGATATTTGTATTGTGCATACACGTTGTTCTTTTTGTTTCTTCCACTTTCAGCTTACTACAAGCCGAGGACGGCTTGTCTTGAAGAAAGGGAGGATGATATGGACATAATAGAGGTCCATGAGGTTTATTCATGCTTGAGTTGGAAGGAAATATTGAGTCTCACTGATGTTTATTATAAGGTGAATTCTTTCCTATTAATAAATAATGTTTGTGTTTGTGAGAACGTTATACTACCTAAGCCTATGATATGTATGATTAGGTTTATTGATAACACAAACATGGACGGAGAAGAGGAAGCAAGGAGCAGAAGAAGGAGGCATGGAAAACAACTACAAGGAATTGATGTTTCAGTTCGGACTGCCAGGAGTCCCGAATTTGAAATAGTCATGGATTCTTCATACGGGCTCCAAATACAGCAAACGAGCACTCTACGGATAGGGAATTTGATGGGCTTTCCAATGGATCCGGCCCCATCAAGAAATTCGACTCGAGCAATCCGTGGTGACCGAAACAAGACACGAATAGTTTTCTGCCAGTTTCCAAAATGAGTCCAATTGGTGTGTGTACCAATATGGCCGCACCCCTTTGTGTGTGGGGTCGGTTTGTATCCATATGTGTTAGGAAATAGGAGTCCTAGTCGAGTAGGAGAGGGATTGCTTGCGCAAGGAGCTTGTGGCCGCACCCCTCCCTCATATATAGCTACCACCTGCGTGTGGAATAGATTAGACTACGATTGAATCAAACAAACCCCATAACCTCTAGTTGAAACTGCTTGTTAGCCTTTCATACTGGAAGTTCATCTGCAAACTTTACGTGTTACCTGCTGTTCCACTGGGAATAAGACGGTACAGGACCACTTGTAGTCGGTGGATTACTTGTGCAAGAGTGTGGAGTTAAGAATATCCATTGGGTTGCTATCTGTTGCATTGGCTTCAGGGATCAGCCGGAGAGTTCTTAGTGGCGCACTAGTTATCAATACAGAAGTTATCTGTGAGTTCACTGAGAAGATTGGGCCACCCCTTATCAGAATGAATTTAGAATTAAATTTTAAGCAAGAAATTTACTAATAAAAAACCTAGTTAAGTTATGTGAACAAGAATTCTTCTAGGAATGAATTTAGAATTAAATTTTAAGCAAGAAACTTACTAATAAAAAACCTAGTTCAAGTTATTTGAACAAGAATTCTACTAGGAATGAATTTAAAATTAAATTTTAAAAAAGAAATTTACTAATAAAAAACCTAGTTAAGTTATTTGAACAAGAACTCTACTAGGAATGAATTTAGAATAAAATTTTAAGCAAGAAATTTACTAATAAAAAACCTAGTTAAGTTATTTGAACAAGAATTCTTCTAGGAATGAATTTAGAATTAAATTTTAAGCAAGAAACTTACTAATAAAAAACCTAGTTCAAGTTATTTGAACAAGAATTCTACTAGGAATGAATTTAGAATTAAATTTTAAGCAAGAAATTTACTAATAAAAAACCTAGTTAAGTTATTTGAACAAGAATTCTACTAGGAATGAATTTAGAATTAAATTTTAAGCAAGAAATTTACTAATAAAAAACCTAGTTAAGTTATTTGAACAAGAATTCTACTAGGAATGAATTTAGAATTAAATTTTAAGCAAGAAATTTACTAATAAAAAACCTAGTTAAGTTATTTGAACAAGAATTCTACTAGGAATGAATTTAGAATTAAATTTTAAGCAAGAAATTTACTAATAAAAAACCTAGTTAAGTTATTTGAACAAGAATTCTACTAGGAATGAATTTAGAATTAAATTTTAAGCAAGAAATTTACTAATAAAAAACCTAGTTAAGTTATTTGAACAAGAATTCTACTAGGAATGAATTTAGAATTAAATTTTAAGCAAGAAATTTACTAATAAAAAACCTAGTTAAGTTATTTGAACAAGAATTCTACTAGGAATGAATTTAGAATTAAATTTTAAGCAAGAAATTTACTAATAAAAAACCTAGTTAAGTTATTTGAACAAGAATTCTACTAGGAATGAATTTAGAATTAAATTTTAAGCAAGAAATTTACTAATAAAAAACCTAGTTAAGTTATTTGAACAAGAATTCTACTAGGAATGAATTTAGAATTAAATTTTAAGCAAGAAATTTACTAATAAAAAACCTAGTTAAGTTATTTGAACAAGAATTCTACTAGGAATGAATTTAGAATTAAATTTTAAGCAAGAAATTTACTAATAAAAAACCTAGTTAAGTTATTTGAACAAGAATTCTACTAGGAATGAATTTAGAATTAAATTTTAAGCAAGAAATTTACTAATAAAAAACCTAGTTAAGTTATTTGAACAAGAATTCTACTAGGAATGAATTTAGAATTAAATTTTAAGCAAGAAATTTACTAATAAAAAACCTAGTTAAGTTATTTGAACAAGAATTCTACTAGGAATGAATTTAGAATTAAATTTTAAGCAAGAAATTTACTAATAAAAAACCTAGTTAAGTTATTTGAACAAGAATTCTACTAGGAATGAATTTAGAATTAAATTTTAAGCAAGAAATTTACTAATAAAAAACCTAGTTAAGTTATTTGAACAAGAATTCTACTAGGAATGAATTTAGAATTAAATTTTAAGCAAGAAATTTACTAATAAAAAACCTAGTTAAGTTATTTGAACAAGAATTCTACTAGGAATGAATTTAGAATTAAATTTTAAGCAAGAAATTTACTAATAAAAAACCTAGTTAAGTTATTTGAACAAGAATTCTACTAGGAATGAATTTAGAATTAAATTTTAAGCAAGAAATTTACTAATAAAAAACTAGTTAAGTTATTTGAACAAGAATTCTACTAGGAATGAATTTAGAATTAAATTTTAAGCAAGAAATTTACTAATAAAAACCTAGTTAAGTTATTTGAACAAGAATTCTACTAGGAATGAATTTAGAATTAAATTTTAAGCAAGAAATTTACTAATAAAAAACCTAGTTAAGTTATTTGAACAAGAATTCTACTAGGAATGAATTTAGAATTAAATTTTAAGCAAGAAATTTACTAATAAAAAACCTAGTTAAGTTATTTGAACAAGAATTCTACTAGGAATGAATTTAGAATTAAATTTTAAGCAAGAAATTTACTAATAAAAAACCTAGTTAAGTTATTTGAACAAGAATTCTACTAGGAATGAATTTAGAATTAAATTTTAAGCAAGAAATTTACTAATAAAAAACCTAGTTAAGTTATTTGAACAAGAATTCTACTAGGAATGAATTTAGAATTAAATTTTAAGCAAGAAATTTACTAATAAAAAACCTAGTTAAGTTATTTGAACAAGAATTCTACTAGGAATGAATTTAGAATTAAATTTTAAGCAAGAAATTTACTAATAAAAAACCTAGTTAAGTTATTTGAACAAGAATTCTACTAGGAATGAATTTAGAATTAAATTTTAAGCAAGAAATTTACTAATAAAAAACCTAGTTAAGTTATTTGAACAAGAATTCTACTAGGAATGAATTTAGAATTAAATTTTAAGCAAGAAATTTACTAATAAAAAACCTAGTTAAGTTATTTGAACAAGAATTCTACTAGGAATGAATTTAGAATTAAATTTTAAGCAAGAAATTTACTAATAAAAAACCTAGTTAAGTTATTTGAACAAGAATTCTACTAGGAATGAATTTAGAATTAAATTTTAAGCAAGAAATTTACTAATAAAAAACCTAGTTAAGTTATTTGAACAAGAATTCTACTAGGAATGAATTTAGAATTAAATTTTAAGCAAGAAATTTACTAATAAAAAACCTAGTTAAGTTATTTGAACAAGAATTCTACTAGGAATGAATTTAGAATTAAATTTTAAGCAAGAAATTTACTAATAAAAAACCTAGTTAAGTTATTTGAACAAGAATTCTACTAGGAATGAATTTAGAATTAAATTTTAAGCAAGAAATTTACTAATAAAAAACCTAGTTAAGTTATTTGAACAAGAATTCTACTAGGAATGAATTTAGAATTAAATTTTAAGCAAGAAATTTACTAATAAAAAACCTAGTTAAGTTATTTGAACAAGAATTCTACTAGGAATGAATTTAGAATTAAATTTTAAGCAAGAAATTTACTAATAAAAAACCTAGTTAAGTTATTTGAACAAGAATTCTACTAGGAATGAATTTAGAATTAAATTTTAAGCAAGAAATTTACTAATAAAAAACCTAGTTAAGTTATTTGAACAAGAATTCTACTAGGAATGAATTTAGAATTAAATTTTAAGCAAGAAATTTACTAATAAAAAACCTAGTTAAGTTATTTGAACAAGAATTCTACTAGGAATGAATTTAGAATTAAATTTTAAGCAAGAAATTTACTAATAAAAAACCTAGTTAAGTTATTTGAACAAGAATTCTACTAGGAATGAATTTAGAATTAAATTTTAAGCAAGAAATTTACTAATAAAAACCTAGTTAAGTTATTTGAACAAGAATTCTACTAGGAATGAATTTAGAATTAAATTTTAAGCAAGAAATTTACTAATAAAAAACCTAGTTAAGTTATTTGAACAAGAATTCTACTAGGAATGAATTTAGAATTAAATTTTAAGCAAGAAATTTACTAATAAAAAACCTAGTTAAGTTATTTGAACAAGAATTCTACTAGGAATGAATTTAGAATTAAATTTTAAGCAAGAAATTTACTAATAAAAAACCTAGTTAAGTTATTTGAACAAGAATTCTACTAGGAATGAATTTAGAATTAAATTTTAAGCAAGAAATTTACTAATAAAAAACCTAGTTAAGTTATTTGAACAAGAATTCTACTAGGAATGAATTTAGAATTAAATTTTAAGCAAGAAATTTACTAATAAAAAACCTAGTTAAGTTATTTGAACAAGAATTCTACTAGGAATGAATTTAGAATTAAATTTTAAGCAAGAAATTTACTAATAAAAAACCTAGTTAAGTTATTTGAACAAGAATTCTACTAGGAATGAATTTAGAATTAAATTTTAAGCAAGAAATTTACTAATAAAAAACCTAGTTAAGTTATTTGAACAAGAATTCTACTAGGAATGAATTTAGAATTAAATTTTAAGCAAGAAATTTACTAATAAAAAACCTAGTTAAGTTATTTGAACAAGAATTCTACTAGGAATGAATTTAGAATTAAATTTTAAGCAAGAAATTTACTAATAAAAAACCTAGTTAAGTTATTTGAACAAGAATTCTACTAGGAATGAATTTAGAATTAAATTTTAAGCAAGAAATTTACTAATAAAAAACCTAGTTAAGTTATTTGAACAAGAATTCTACTAGGAATGAATTTAGAATTAAATTTTAAGCAAGAAATTTACTAATAAAAAACCTAGTTAAGTTATTTGAACAAGAATTCTACTAGGAATGAATTTAGAATTAAATTTTAAGCAAGAAATTTACTAATAAAAAACCTAGTTAAGTTATTTGAACAAGAATTCTACTAGGAATGAATTTAGAATTAAATTTTAAGCAAGAAATTTACTAATAAAAAACCTAGTTAAGTTATTTGAACAAGAATTCTACTAGGAATGAATTTAGAATTAAATTTTAAGCAAGAAATTTACTAATAAAAAACCTAGTTAAGTTATTTGAACAAGAATTCTACTAGGAATGAATTTAGAATTAAATTTTAAGCAAGAAATTTACTAATAAAAAACCTAGTTAAGTTATTTGAACAAGAATTCTACTAGGAATGAATTTAGAATTAAATTTTAAGCAAGAAATTTACTAATAAAAAACCTAGTTAAGTTATTTGAACAAGAATTCTACTAGGAATGAATTTAGAATTAAATTTTAAGCAAGAAATTTACTAATAAAAAACCTAGTTAAGTTATTTGAACAAGAATTCTACTAGGAATGAATTTAGAATTAAATTTTAAGCAAGAAATTTACTAATAAAAAACCTAGTTAAGTTATTTGAACAAGAATTCTACTAGGAATGAATTTAGAATTAAATTTTAAGCAAGAAATTTACTAATAAAAAACCTAGTTAAGTTATTTGAACAAGAATTCTACTAGGAATGAATTTAGAATTAAATTTTAAGCAAGAAATTTACTAATAAAAAACCTAGTTAAGTTATTTGAACAAGAATTCTACTAGGAATGAATTTAGAATTAAATTTTAAGCAAGAAATTTACTAATAAAAAACCTAGTTAAGTTATTTGAACAAGAATTCTACTAGGAATGAATTTAGAATTAAATTTTAAGCAAGAAATTTACTAATAAAAAACCTAGTTAAGTTATTTGAACAAGAATTCTACTAGGAATGAATTTAGAATTAAATTTTAAGCAAGAAATTTACTAATAAAAAACCTAGTTAAGTTATTTGAACAAGAATTCTACTAGGAATGAATTTAGAATTAAATTTTAAGCAAGAAATTTACTAATAAAAAACCTAGTTAAGTTATTTGAACAAGAATTCTACTAGGAATGAATTTAGAATTAAATTTTAAGCAAGAAATTTACTAATAAAAAACCTAGTTAAGTTATTTGAACAAGAATTCTACTAGGAATGAATTTAGAATTAAATTTTAAGCAAGAAATTTACTAATAAAAAACCTAGTTAAGTTATTTGAACAAGAATTCTACTAGGAATGAATTTAGAATTAAATTTTAAGCAAGAAATTTACTAATAAAAAACCTAGTTAAGTTATTTGAACAAGAATTCTACTAGGAATGAATTTAGAATTAAATTTTAAGCAAGAAATTTACTAATAAAAAACCTAGTTAAGTTATTTGAACAAGAATTCTACTAGGAATGAATTTAGAATTAAATTTTAAGCAAGAAATTTACTAATAAAAAACCTAGTTAAGTTATTTGAACAAGAATTCTACTAGGAATGAATTTAGAATTAAATTTTAAGCAAGAAATTTACTAATAAAAAACCTAGTTAAGTTATTTGAACAAGAATTCTACTAGGAATGAATTTAGAATTAAATTTTAAGCAAGAAATTTACTAATAAAAAACCTAGTTAAGTTATTTGAACAAGAATTCTACTAGGAATGAATTTAGAATTAAATTTTAAGCAAGAAATTTACTAATAAAAAACCTAGTTAAGTTATTTGAACAAGAATTCTACTAGGAATGAATTTAGAATTAAATTTTAAGCAAGAAATTTACTAATAAAAAACCTAGTTAAGTTATTTGAACAAGAATTCTACTAGGAATGAATTTAGAATTAAATTTTAAGCAAGAAATTTACTAATAAAAAACCTAGTTAAGTTATTTGAACAAGAATTCTACTAGGAATGAATTTAGAATTAAATTTTAAGCAAGAAATTTACTAATAAAAAACCTAGTTAAGTTATTTGAACAAGAATTCTACTAGGAATGAATTTAGAATTAAATTTTAAGCAAGAAATTTACTAATAAAAAACCTAGTTAAGTTATTTGAACAAGAATTCTACTAGGAATGAATTTAGAATTAAATTTTAAGCAAGAAATTTACTAATAAAAAACCTAGTTAAGTTATTTGAACAAGAATTCTACTAGGAATGAATTTAGAATTAAATTTTAAGCAAGAAATTTACTAATAAAAAACCTAGTTAAGTTATTTGAACAAGAATTCTACTAGGAATGAATTTAGAATTAAATTTTAAGCAAGAAATTTACTAATAAAAAACCTAGTTAAGTTATTTGAACAAGAATTCTACTAGGAATGAATTTAGAATTAAATTTTAAGCAAGAAATTTACTAATAAAAAACCTAGTTAAGTTATTTGAACAAGAATTCTACTAGGAATGAATTTAGAATTAAATTTTAAGCAAGAAATTTACTAATAAAAAACCTAGTTAAGTTATTTGAACAAGAATTCTACTAGGAATGAATTTAGAATTAAATTTTAAGCAAGAAATTTACTAATAAAAAACCTAGTTAAGTTATTTGAACAAGAATTCTACTAGGAATGAATTTAGAATTAAATAGCAAGAAATTTACTAATAAAAAACCTAGTTAAGTTATTTGAACAAGAATTCTACTAGGAATGAATTTAGAATTAAATTTTAAGCAAGAAATTTACTAATAAAAAACCTAGTTAAGTTATTTGAACAAGAATTCTACTAGGAATGAATTTAGAATTAAATTTTAAGCAAGAAATTTACTAATAAAAAACCTAGTTAAGTTATTTGAACAAGAATTCTACTAGGAATGAATTTAGAATTAAATTTTAAGCAAGAAATTTACTAATAAAAAACCTAGTTAAGTTATTTGAACAAGAATTCTACTAGGAATGAATTTAGAATTAAATTTTAAGCAAGAAATTTACTAATAAAAAACCTAGTTAAGTTATTTGAACAAGAATTCTACTAGGAATGAATTTAGAATTAAATTTTAAGCAAGAAATTTACTAATAAAAAACCTAGTTAAGTTATTTGAACAAGAATTCTACTAGGAATGAATTTAGAATTAAATTTTAAGCAAGAAATTTACTAATAAAAAACCTAGTTAAGTTATTTGAACAAGAATTCTACTAGGAATGAATTTAGAATTAAATTTTAAGCAAGAAATTTACTAATAAAAAACCTAGTTAAGTTATTTGAACAAGAATTCTACTAGGAATGAATTTAGAATTAAATTTTAAGCAAGAAATTTACTAATAAAAAACCTAGTTAAGTTATTTGAACAAGAATTCTACTAGGAATGAATTTAGAATTAAATTTTAAGCAAGAAATTTACTAATAAAAAACCTAGTTAAGTTATTTGAACAAGAATTCTACTAGGAATGAATTTAGAATTAAATTTTAAGCAAGAAATTTACTAATAAAAAACCTAGTTAAGTTATTTGAACAAGAATTCTACTAGGAATGAATTTAGAATTAAATTTTAAGCAAGAAATTTACTAATAAAAAACCTAGTTAAGTTATTTGAACAAGAATTCTACTAGGAATGAATTTAGAATTAAATTTTAAGCAAGAAATTTACTAATAAAAAACCTAGTTAAGTTATTTGAACAAGAATTCTACTAGGAATGAATTTAGAATTAAATTTTAAGCAAGAAATTTACTAATAAAAAACCTAGTTAAGTTATTTGAACAAGAATTCTACTAGGAATGAATTTAGAATTAAATTTTAAGCAAGAAATTTACTAATAAAAAACCTAGTTAAGTTATTTGAACAAGAATTCTACTAGGAATGAATTTAGAATTAAATTTTAAGCAAGAAATTTACTAATAAAAAACCTAGTTAAGTTATTTGAACAAGAATTCTACTAGGAATGAATTTAGAATTAAATTTTAAGCAAGAAATTTACTAATAAAAAACCTAGTTAAGTTATTTGAACAAGAATTCTACTAGGAATGAATTTAGAATTAAATTTTAAGCAAGAAATTTACTAATAAAAAACCTAGTTAAGTTATTTGAACAAGAATTCTACTAGGAATGAATTTAGAATTAAATTTTAAGCAAGAAATTTACTAATAAAAAATATTTGAACAAGAATTCTACTAGGAATGAATTTAGAATTAAATTTTAAGCAAGAAATTTACTAATAAAAAACCTAGTTAAGTTATTTGAACAAGAATTCTACTAGGAATGAATTTAGAATTAAATTTTAAGCAAGAAATTTACTAATAAAAAACCTAGTTAAGTTATTTGAACAAGAATTCTACTAGGAATGAATTTAGAATTAAATTTTAAGCAAGAAATTTACTAATAAAAAACCTAGTTAAGTTATTTGAACAAGAATTCTACTAGGAATGAATTTAGAATTAAATTTTAAGCAAGAAATTTACTAATAAAAAACCTAGTTAAGTTATTTGAACAAGAATTCTACTAGGAATGAATTTAGAATTAAATTTTAAGCAAGAAATTTACTAATAAAAAACCTAGTTAAGTTATTTGAACAAGAATTCTACTAGGAATGAATTTAGAATTAAATTTTAAGCAAGAAATTTACTAATAAAAAACCTAGTTAAGTTATTTGAACAAGAATTCTACTAGGAATGAATTTAGAATTAAATTTTAAGCAAGAAATTTACTAATAAAAAACCTAGTTAAGTTATTTGAACAAGAATTCTACTAGGAATGAATTTAGAATTAAATTTTAAGCAAGAAATTTACTAATAAAAAACCTAGTTAAGTTATTTGAACAAGAATTCTACTAGGAATGAATTTAGAATTAAATTTTAAGCAAGAAATTTACTAATAAAAAACCTAGTTAAGTTATTTGAACAAGAATTCTACTAGGAATGAATTTAGAATTAAATTTTAAGCAAGAAATTTACTAATAAAAAACCTAGTTAAGTTATTTGAACAAGAATTCTACTAGGAATGAATTTAGAATTAAATTTTAAGCAAGAAATTTACTAATAAAAAACCTAGTTAAGTTATTTGAACAAGAATTCTACTAGGAATGAATTTAGAATTAAATTTTAAGCAAGAAATTTACTAATAAAAAACCTAGTTAAGTTATTTGAACAAGAATTCTACTAGGAATGAATTTAGAATTAAATTTTAAGCAAGAAATTTACTAATAAAAAACCTAGTTAAGTTATTTGAACAAGAATTCTACTAGGAATGAATTTAGAATTAAATTTTAAGCAAGAAATTTACTAATAAAAAACCTAGTTAAGTTATTTGAACAAGAATTCTACTAGGAATGAATTTAGAATTAAATTTTAAGCAAGAAATTTACTAATAAAAACCTAGTTAAGTTATTTGAACAAGAATTCTACTAGGAATGAATTTAGAATTAAATTTTAAGCAAGAAATTTACTAATAAAAAACCTAGTTAAGTTATTTGAACAAGAATTCTACTAGGAATGAATTTAGAATTAAATTTTAAGCAAGAAATTTACTAATAAAAAACCTAGTTAAGTTATTTGAACAAGAATTCTACTAGGAATGAATTTAGAATTAAATTTTAAGCAAGAAATTTACTAATAAAAAACTAGTTAAGTTATTTGAACAAGAATTCTACTAGGAATGGATTTAGAATAACATTTTGAGCAAGCAATTTACTAATAAAAAACCTAGTTCAAGTTATTTGAACAAGAATTCTACTAGGAATGAATTTAGAATTAAATTTTAAGCAAGAAATTTACTAATAAAAAACTAGTTAAGAGAATTCTACTAGGAACGAATTTAGAATTAAATTTTAAGCAAGAAATTTACTAATAAAAAACCTAGTTAAGTTATTTGAACAAGAATTCTACTAGGAATGAATTTAGAATTAAATTTTAAGCAAGAAATTTACTAATAAAAAACCTAGTTAAGAGAATTCTACTAGGAACGAATTTAGAATTAAATTTTATGCAAGAAATTTACTAATAAAAAACCTAGTTAAGTTATTTGAACAAGAATTCTACTAGGAACGAATTTAGAATTAAATTTTAAGCAAGAAATTTACTAATAAAAAACCTAGTTAAGTTATTTGAACAAGAATTCTACTAGGAATGAATTTAGAATTAAATTTTAAGCAAGAAATTTACTAATAAAAAACCTAGTTAAGTTATTTGAACAAGAATTCTACTAGGAATGAATTTAGAATTAAATTTTAAGCAAGAAATTTACTAATAAAAAACTAGTTAAGTTATTTGAACAAGAATTCTACTAGGAATGAATTTAGAATTAAAATTTAAGCAAGAAATTTACTAATAAAAAACCTAGTTAAGTTATTTGAACAAGAATTCTACTAGGAATGAATTTAGAATTAAATTTTAAGCAAGAAATTTACTAATAAAAAACCTAGTTAAGTTATTTGAACAAGAATTCTACTAGGAATGAATTTAGAATTAAATTTTAAGCAAGAAATTTACTAATAAAAAACCTAGTTAAGTTATTTGAACAAGAATTCTACTAGGAACGAATTTAGAATTAAATTTTAAGCAAGAAATTTACTAATAAAAAACCTAGTTAAGTTATTTGAACAAGAATTCTACTAGGAATGAATTTAGAATTAAATTTTAAGCAAGAAATTTTCTAATAAAAACCTAGTTAAGTTATTTGAACAAGAATTCTACTAGGAATGAATTTAGAATTAAATTTTAAGCAAGAAATTTACTAATAAAAAACCTAGTTAAGTTATTTGAACAAGAATTCTACTAGGAATGAATTTAGAATTAAATTTTAAGCAAGAAATTTACTAATAAAAAACCTAGTTAAGTTATTTGAACAAGAATTCTACTAGGAATGAATTTAGAATTAAATTTTAAGCAAGAAATTTACTAATAAAAAACCTAGTTAAGTTATTTGAACAAGAATTCTACTAGGAATGAATTTAGAATTAAATTTTAAGCAAGAAATTTACTAATAAAAAACCTAGTTAAGTTATTTGAACAAGAATTCTACTAGGAATGAATTTAGAATTAAATTTTAAGCAAGAAATTTACTAATAAAAAACCTAGTTAAGTTATTTGAACAAGAATTCTACTAGGAATGAATTTAGAATTAAATTTTAAGCAAGAAATTTACTAATAAAAAACCTGTTAAGTTATTTGAACAAGAATTCTACTAGGAATGAATTTAGAATTAAATTTTAAGCAAGAAATTTACTAATAAAAAACCTAGTTAAGTTATTTGAACAAGAATTCTACTAGGAATGAATTTAGAATTAAATTTTAAGCAAGAAATTTACTAATAAAAAACCTAGTTAAGTTATTTGAACAAGAATTCTACTAGGAATGAATTTAGAATTAAATTTTAAGCAAGAAATTTACTAATAAAAAACCTAGTTAAGTTATTTGAACAAGAATTCTACTAGGAATGAATTTAGAATTAAATTTTAAGCAAGAAATTTACTAATAAAAAACCTAGTTAAGTTATTTGAACAAGAATTCTACTAGGAATGAATTTAGAATTAAATTTTAAGCAAGAAATTTACTAATAAAAAACCTAGTTAAGTTATTTGAACAAGAATTCTACTAGGAATGAATTTAGAATTAAATTTTAAGCAAGAAATTTACTAATAAAAAACCTAGTTAAGTTATTTGAACAAGAATTCTACTAGGAATGAATTTAGAATTAAATTTTAAGCAAGAAATTTACTAATAAAAACCTAGTTAAGTTATTTGAACAAGAATTCTACTAGGAATGAATTTAGAATTAAATTTTAAGCAAGAAATTTACTAATAAAAAACCTAGTTAAGTTATTTGAACAAGAATTCTACTAGGAATGAATTTAGAATTAAATTTTAAGCAAGAAATTTACTAATAAAAAACCTAGTTAAGTTATTTGAACAAGAATTCTACTAGGAATGAATTTAGAATTAAATTTTAAGCAAGAAATTTACTAATAAAAAACCTAGTTAAGTTATTTGAACAAGAATTCTACTAGGAATGAATTTAGAATTAAATTTTAAGCAAGAAATTTACTAATAAAAAACCTAGTTAAGTTATTTGAACAAGAATTCTACTAGGAATGAATTTAGAATTAAATTTTAAGCAAGAAATTTACTAATAAAAAACCTAGTTAAGTTATTTGAACAAGAATTCTACTAGGAATGAATTTAGAATTAAATTTTAAGCAAGAAATTTACTAATAAAAACCTAGTTAAGTTATTTGAACAAGAATTCTACTAGGAATGAATTTAGAATTAAATTTTAAGCAAGAAATTTACTAATAAAAAACCTAGTTAAGTTATTTGAACAAGAATTCTACTAGGAATGAATTTAGAATTAAATTTTAAGCAAGAAATTTACTAATAAAAAACCTAGTTAAGTTATTTGAACAAGAATTCTACTAGGAATGAATTTAGAATTAAATTTTAAGCAAGAAATTTACTAATAAAAAACCTAGTTAAGTTATTTGAACAAGAATTCTACTAGGAATGAATTTAGAATTAAATTTTAAGCAAGAAATTTACTAATAAAAAACCTAGTTAAGTTATTTGAACAAGAATTCTACTAGGAATGAATTTAGAATTAAATTTTAAGCAAGAAATTTACTAATAAAAACCTAGTTAAGTTATTTGAACAAGAATTCTACCTAGGAATGAATTTAGAATTAAATTTTAAGCAAGAAATTTACTAATAAAAAACCTAGTTAAGTTATTTGAACAAGAATTCTACTAGGAATGAATTTAGAATTAAATTTTAAGCAAGAAACTTACTAAAAAAACCTAGTTAAGTTATTTGAACAAGAATTCTACTAGGAATGAATTTAGAATTAAATTTTAAGCAAGAAATTTACTAATAAAAAACCTAGTTAAGTTATTTGAACAAGAATTCTACTAGGAATGAATTTAGAATTAAATTTTAAGCAAGAAATTTACTAATAAAAAACCTAGTTAAGTTATTTGAACAAGAATTCTACTAGGAATGAATTTAGAATTAAATTTTAAGCAAGAAATTTACTAATAAAAAACCTAGTTAAGTTATTTGAACAAGAATCTACTAGGAATGAATTTAGAATTAAATTTTAAGCAAGAAATTTACTAATAAAAAACCTAGTTAAGTTATTTGAACAAGAATTCTACTAGGAATGAATTTAGAATTAAATTTTAAGCAAGAAATTTACTAATAAAAAACCTAGTTAAGTTATTTGAACAAGAATTCTACTAGGAATGAATTTAGAATTAAATTTTAAGCAAGAAATTTACTAATAAAAAACCTAGTTAAGTTATTTGAACAAGAATTCTACTAGGAATGAATTTAGAATTAAATTTTAAGCAAGAAATTTACTAATAAAAAACCTAGTTAAGTTATTTGAACAAGAATTCTACTAGGAATGAATTTAGAATTAAATTTTAAGCAAGAAATTTACTAATAAAAAACCTAGTTAAGTTATTTGAACAAGAATTCTACTAGGAATGAATTTAGAATTAAATTTTAAGCAAGAAATTTACTAATAAAAAACCTAGTTAAGTTATTTGAACAAGAATTCTACTAGGAATGAATTTAGAATTAAATTTTAAGCAAGAAATTTACTAATAAAAAACTAGTTAAGTTATTTGAACAAGAATTCTACTAGGAATGAATTTAGAATTAAATTTTAAGCAAGAAATTTACTAATAAAAACCTAGTTAAGTTATTTGAACAAGAATTCTACTAGGAATGAATTTAGAATTAAATTTTAAGCAAGAAATTTACTAATAAAAAACCTAGTTAAGTTATTTGAACAAGAATTCTACTAGGAATGAATTTAGAATTAAATTTTAAGCAAGAAACTTACTAATAAAAAACCTAGTTAAGTTATTTGAACAAGAATTCTACTAGGAATGAATTTAGAATTAAATTTTAAGCAAGAAATTTACTAATAAAAAACCTAGTTAAGTTATTTGAACAAGAATTCTACTAGGAATGAATTTAGAATTAAATTTTAAGCAAGAAATTTACTAATAAAAAACCTAGTTAAGTTATTTGAACAAGAATTCTACTAGGAATGAATTTAGAATTAAATTTTAATCAAGAAACTTACTAATAAAAAACCTAGTTAAGTTATTTGAACAAGAATCTACTAGGAATGAATTTAGAATTAAATTTTAAGCAAGAAATTTACTAATAAAAAACCTAGTTAAGTTATTTGAACAAGAATTCTACTAGGAATGAATTTAGAATTAAATTTTAAGCAAGAAATTTACTAATAAAAAACCTAGTTAAGTTATTTGAACAAGAATTCTACTAGGAATGAATTTAGAATTAAATTTTAAGCAAGAAATTTACTAATAAAAAACCTAGTTAAGTTATTTGAACAAGAATTCTACTAGGAATGAATTTAGAATTAAATTTTAAGCAAGAAATTTACTAATAAAAAACCTAGTTAAGTTATTTGAACAAGAATTCTACTAGGAATGAATTTAGAATTAAATTTTAAGCAAGAAATTTACTAATAAAAAACCTAGTTAAGTTATTTGAACAAGAATTCTACTAGGAATGAATTTAGAATTAAATTTTAAGCAAGAAATTTACTAATAAAAAACCTAGTTAAGTTATTTGAACAAGAATTCTACTAGGAATGAATTTAGAATTAAATTTTAAGCAAGAAATTTACTAATAAAAAACTAGTTAAGTTATTTGAACAAGAATTCTACTAGGAATGAATTTAGAATTAAATTTTAAGCAAGAAATTTACTAATAAAAACCTAGTTAAGTTATTTGAACAAGAATTCTACTAGGAATGAATTTAGAATTAAATTTTAAGCAAGAAATTTACTAATAAAAAACCTAGTTAAGTTATTTGAACAAGAATTCTACTAGGAATGAA
The DNA here is from genome assembly GCA_028641055.1 of Alopecurus myosuroides. NCBI lineage: Eukaryota > Viridiplantae > Streptophyta > Magnoliopsida > Poales > Poaceae > Alopecurus > Alopecurus myosuroides. The sequence continues at coordinate 116,625,759 of CM054063.1, read as the reverse complement.
TTTAGAATTAAATTTTAAGCAAGAAACTTACTAATAAAAAACCTAGTTAAGTTATTTGAACAAGAATCTACTAGGAATGAATTTAGAATTAAATTTTAAGCAAGAAATTTACTAATAAAAAACCTAGTTAAGTTATTTGAACAAGAATTCTACTAGGAATGAATTTAGAATTAAATTTTAAGCAAGAAATTTACTAATAAAAAACCTAGTTAAGTTATTTGAACAAGAATTCTACTAGGAATGAATTTAGAATTAAATTTTAATCAAGAAACTTACTAATAAAAAACCTAGTTAAGTTATTTGAACAAGAATCTACTAGGAATGAATTTAGAATTAAATTTTAAGCAAGAAATTTACTAATAAAAAACCTAGTTAAGTTATTTGAACAAGAATTCTACTAGGAATGAATTTAGAATTAAATTTTAAGCAAGAAATTTACTAATAAAAAACCTAGTTAAGTTATTTGAACAAGAATTCTACTAGGAATGAATTTAGAATTAAATTTTAAGCAAGAAATTTACTAATAAAAAACCTAGTTAAGTTATTTGAACAAGAATTCTACTAGGAATGAATTTAGAATTAAATTTTAAGCAAGAAATTTACTAATAAAAAACCTAGTTAAGTTATTTGAACAAGAATTCTACTAGGAATGAATTTAGAATTAAATTTTAAGCAAGAAATTTACTAATAAAAAACCTAGTTAAGTTATTTGAACAAGAATTCTACTAGGAATGAATTTAGAATTAAATTTTAAGCAAGAAATTTACTAATAAAAAACCTAGTTAAGTTATTTGAACAAGAATTCTACTAGGAATGAATTTAGAATTAAATTTTAAGCAAGAAATTTACTAATAAAAAACTAGTTAAGTTATTTGAACAAGAATTCTACTAGGAATGAATTTAGAATTAAATTTTAAGCAAGAAATTTACTAATAAAAACCTAGTTAAGTTATTTGAACAAGAATTCTACTAGGAATGAATTTAGAATTAAATTTTAAGCAAGAAATTTACTAATAAAAAACCTAGTTAAGTTATTTGAACAAGAATTCTACTAGGAATGAATTTAGAATTAAATTTTAAGCAAGAAACTTACTAATAAAAAACCTAGTTAAGTTATTTGAACAAGAATCTACTAGGAATGAATTTAGAATTAAATTTTAAGCAAGAAATTTACTAATAAAAAACCTAGTTAAGTTATTTGAACAAGAATTCTACTAGGAATGAATTTAGAATTAAATTTTAAGCAAGAAATTTACTAATAAAAAACCTAGTTAAGTTATTTGAACAAGAATTCTACTAGGAATGAATTTAGAATTAAATTTTAAGCAAGAAACTTACTAATAAAAAACCTAGTTAAGTTATTTGAACAAGAATCTACTAGGAATGAATTTAGAATTAAATTTTAAGCAAGAAATTTACTAATAAAAAACCTAGTTAAGTTATTTGAACAAGAATTCTACTAGGAATGAATTTAGAATTAAATTTTAAGCAAGAAATTTACTAATAAAAAACCTAGTTAAGTTATTTGAACAAGAATTCTACTAGGAATGAATTTAGAATTAAATTTTAAGCAAGAAATTTACTAATAAAAAACCTAGTTAAGTTATTTGAACAAGAATTCTACTAGGAATGAATTTAGAATTAAATTTTAAGCAAGAAATTTACTAATAAAAAACCTAGTTAAGTTATTTGAACAAGAATTCTACTAGGAATGAATTTAGAATTAAATTTTAAGCAAGAAATTTACTAATAAAAAACCTAGTTAAGTTATTTGAACAAGAATTCTACTAGGAATGAATTTAGAATTAAATTTTAAGCAAGAAATTTACTAATAAAAAACCTAGTTAAGTTATTTGAACAAGAATTCTACTAGGAATGAATTTAGAATTAAATTTTAAGCAAGAAATTTACTAATAAAAAACTAGTTAAGTTATTTGAACAAGAATTCTACTAGGAATGAATTTAGAATTAAATTTTAAGCAAGAAATTTACTAATAAAAACCTAGTTAAGTTATTTGAACAAGAATTCTACTAGGAATGAATTTAGAATTAAATTTTAAGCAAGAAATTTACTAATAAAAAACCTAGTTAAGTTATTTGAACAAGAATTCTACTAGGAATGAATTTAGAATTAAATTTTAAGCAAGAAATTTACTAATAAAAAACCTAGTTAAGTTATTTGAACAAGAATCTACTAGGAATGAATTTAGAATTAAATTTTAAGCAAGAAATTTACTAATAAAAAACCTAGTTAAGTTATTTGAACAAGAATTCTACTAGGAATGAATTTAGAATTAAATTTTAAGCAAGAAATTTACTAATAAAAAACCTAGTTAAGTTATTTGAACAAGAATTCTACTAGGAATGAATTTAGAATTAAATTTTAAGCAAGAAATTTACTAATAAAAAACCTAGTTAAGTTATTTGAACAAGAATCTACTAGGAATGAATTTAGAATTAAATTTTAAGCAAGAAATTTACTAATAAAAAACCTAGTTAAGTTATTTGAACAAGAATTCTACTAGGAATGAATTTAGAATTAAATTTTAAGCAAGAAATTTACTAATAAAAAACCTAGTTAAGTTATTTGAACAAGAATTCTACTAGGAATGAATTTAGAATTAAATTTTAAGCAAGAAATTTACTAATAAAAAACTAGTTAAGTTATTTGAACAAGAATTCTACTAGGAATGAATTTAGAATTAAATTTTAAGCAAGAAATTTACTAATAAAAAACTAGTTAAGAGAATTCTACTAGGAATGAATTTAGAATAAAATTTTGAGCAAGCAATTTACTAATAAAAAACCTAGTTCAAGTTATTTGAACAAGAATTCTACTAGGAATGAATTTAGAATTAAATTTTAAGCAAGAAATTTACTAATAAAAAACCTAGTTAAGTTATTTGAACAAGAATTCTACTAGGAATGAATTTAGAATTAAATTTTAAGCAAGAAATTTACTAATAAAAAACCTAGTTAAGTTATTTGAACAAGAATTCTACTAGGAATGAATTTAGAATTAAATTTTAAGCAAGAAATTTACTAATAAAAACCTAGTTAAGTTATTTGAACAAGAATTCTACTAGGAATGAATTTAGAATTAAATTTTAAGCAAGAAACTTACTAATAAAAAACCTAGTTAAGTTATTTGAACAAGAATTCTACTAGGAATGAATTTAGAATTAAATTTTAAGCAAGAAATTTACTAATAAAAAACCTAGTTAAGTTATTTGAACAAGAATTCTACTAGGAATGAATTTAGAATTAAATTTTAAGCAAGAAATTTACTAATAAAAAACTAGTTAAGTTATTTGAACAAGAATTCTACTAGGAATGAATTTAGAATTAAATTTTAAGCAAGAAATTTACTAATAAAAAACCTAGTTAAGTTATTTGAACAAGAATTCTACTAGGAATGAATTTAGAATTAAATTTTAAGCAAGAAATTTACTAATAAAAAACCTAGTTAAGTTATTTGAACAAGAATTCTACTAGGAATGAATTTAGAATTAAATTTTAAGCAAGAAATTTACTAATAAAAAACCTAGTTAAGTTATTTGAACAAGAATTCTACTAGGAATGAATTTAGAATTAAATTTTAAGCAAGAAATTTACTAATAAAAAACCTAGTTAAGTTATTTGAACAAGAATTCTACTAGGAATGAATTTAGAATTAAATTTTAAGCAAGAAATTTACTAATAAAAAACTAGTTAAGTTATTTGAACAAGAATTCTACTAGGAATGAATTTAGAATTAAATTTTAAGCAAGAAATTTACTAATAAAAACCTAGTTAAGTTATTTGAACAAGAATTCTACTAGGAATGAATTTAGAATTAAATTTTAAGCAAGAAATTTACTAATAAAAAACCTAGTTAAGTTATTTGAACAAGAATTCTACTAGGAATGAATTTAGAATTAAATTTTAAGCAAGAAATTTACTAATAAAAACCTAGTTAAGTTATTTGAACAAGAATTCTACTAGGAATGAATTTAGAATTAAATTTTAAGCAAGAAATTTACTAATAAAAAACCTAGTTAAGTTATTTGAACAAGAATTCTACTAGGAATGAATTTAGAATTAAATTTTAAGCAAGAAATTTACTAATAAAAAACCTAGTTAAGTTATTTGAACAAGAATTCTACTAGGAATGAATTTAGAATTAAATTTTAAGCAAGAAATTTACTAATAAAAAACCTAGTTAAGTTATTTGAACAAGAATTCTACTAGGAATGAATTTAGAATTAAATTTTAAGCAAGAAATTTACTAATAAAAAACCTAGTTAAGTTATTTGAACAAGAATTCTACTAGGAATGAATTTAGAATTAAATTTTAAGCAAGAAATTTACTAATAAAAAACCTAGTTAAGTTATTTGAACAAGAATTCTACTAGGAATGAATTTAGAATTAAATTTTAAGCAAGAAATTTACTAATAAAAAACTAGTTAAGTTATTTGAACAAGAATTCTACTAGGAATGAATTTAGAATTAAATTTTAAGCAAGAAATTTACTAATAAAAACCTAGTTAAGTTATTTGAACAAGAATTCTACTAGGAATGAATTTAGAATTAAATTTTAAGCAAGAAATTTACTAATAAAAAACCTAGTTAAGTTATTTGAACAAGAATTCTACTAGGAATGAATTTAGAATTAAATTTTAAGCAAGAAACTTACTAATAAAAACCTAGTTAAGTTATTTGAACAAGAATCTACTAGGAATGAATTTAGAATTAAATTTTAAGCAAGAAATTTACTAATAAAAAACCTAGTTAAGTTATTTGAACAAGAATTCTACTAGGAATGAATTTAGAATTAAATTTTAAGCAAGAAATTTACTAATAAAAAACCTAGTTAAGTTATTTGAACAAGAATTCTACTAGGAATGAATTTAGAATTAAATTTTAAGCAAGAAATTTACTAATAAAAAACCTAGTTAAGTTATTTGAACAAGAATCTACTAGGAATGAATTTAGAATTAAATTTTAAGCAAGAAATTTACTAATAAAAAACCTAGTTAAGTTATTTGAACAAGAATTCTACTAGGAATGAATTTAGAATTAAATTTTAAGCAAGAAATTTACTAATAAAAAACCTAGTTAAGTTATTTGAACAAGAATTCTACTAGGAATGAATTTAGAATTAAATTTTAAGCAAGAAATTTACTAATAAAAAACCTAGTTAAGTTATTTGAACAAGAATTCTACTAGGAATGAATTTAGAATTAAATTTTAAGCAAGAAATTTACTAATAAAAAACTAGTTAAGAGAATTCTACTAGGAATGAATTTAGAATAAAATTTTGAGCAAGCAATTTACTAATAAAAAACCTAGTTAAGTTATTTGAACAAGAATTCTACTAGGAATGAATTTAGAATTAAATTTTAAGCAAGAAATTTACTAATAAAAAACCTAGTTAAGTTATTTGAACAAGAATTCTACTAGGAATGAATTTAGAATTAAATTTTAAGCAAGAAATTTACTAATAAAAAACCTAGTTAAGTTATTTGAACAAGAATTCTACTAGGAATGAATTTAGAATTAAATTTTAAGCAAGAAATTTACTAATAAAAAACTAGTTAAGTTATTTGAACAAGAATTCTACTAGGAATGAATTTAGAATTAAATTTTAAGCAAGAAATTTACTAATAAAAAACCTAGTTAAGTTATTTGAACAAGAATTCTACTAGGAATGAATTTAGAATTAAATTTTAAGCAAGAAATTTACTAATAAAAAACCTAGTTAAGTTATTTGAACAAGAATTCTACTAGGAATGAATTTAGAATTAAATTTTAAGCAAGAAATTTACTAATAAAAAACCTAGTTAAGTTATTTGAACAAGAATTCTACTAGGAATGAATTTAGAATTAAATTTTAAGCAAGAAATTTACTAATAAAAAACCTAGTTAAGTTATTTGAACAAGAATTCTACTAGGAATGAATTTAGAATTAAATTTTAAGCAAGAAATTTACTAATAAAAAACCTAGTTAAGTTATTTGAACAAGAATTCTACTAGGAATGAATTTAGAATTAAATTTTAAGCAAGAAATTTACTAATAAAAAACCTAGTTAAGTTATTTGAACAAGAATTCTACTAGGAATGAATTTAGAATTAAATTTTAAGCAAGAAATTTACTAATAAAAAACCTAGTTAAGTTATTTGAACAAGAATTCTACTAGGAATGAATTTAGAATTAAATTTTAAGCAAGAAATTTACTAATAAAAAACCTAGTTAAGTTATTTGAACAAGAATTCTACTAGGAATGAATTTAGAATTAAATTTTAAGCAAGAAATTTACTAATAAAAAACCTAGTTAAGTTATTTGAACAAGAATTCTACTAGGAATGAATTTAGAATTAAATTTTAAGCAAGAAATTTACTAATAAAAAACCTAGTTAAGTTATTTGAACAAGAATTCTACTAGGAATGAATTTAGAATTAAATTTTAAGCAAGAAATTTACTAATAAAAAACCTAGTTAAGTTATTTGAACAAGAATTCTACTAGGAATGAATTTAGAATTAAATTTTAAGCAAGAAATTTACTAATAAAAAACTAGTTAAGTTATTTGAACAAGAATTCTACTAGGAATGAATTTAGAATTAAATTTTAAGCAAGAAATTTACTAATAAAAAACCTAGTTAAGTTATTTGAACAAGAATTCTACTAGGAATGAATTTAGAATTAAATTTTAAGCAAGAAATTTACTAATAAAAAACCTAGTTAAGTTATTTGAACAAGAATTCTACTAGGAATGAATTTAGAATTAAATTTTAAGCAAGAAATTTACTAATAAAAAACCTAGTTAAGTTATTTGAACAAGAATCTACTAGGAATGAATTTAGAATTAAATTTTAAGCAAGAAATTTACTAATAAAAAACCTAGTTAAGTTATTTGAACAAGAATTCTACTAGGAATGAATTTAGAATTAAATTTTAAGCAAGAAATTTACTAATAAAAACCTAGTTAAGTTATTTGAACAAGAATTCTACTAGGAATGAATTTAGAATTAAATTTTAAGCAAGAAATTTACTAATAAAAAACCTAGTTAAGTTATTTGAACAAGAATTCTACTAGGAATGAATTTAGAATTAAATTTTAAGCAAGAAATTTACTAATAAAAAACCTAGTTAAGTTATTTGAACAAGAATTCTACTAGGAATGAATTTAGAATTAAATTTTAAGCAAGAAATTTACTAATAAAAAACCTAGTTAAGTTATTTGAACAAGAATTCTACTAGGAATGAATTTAGAATTAAATTTTAAGCAAGAAATTTACTAATAAAAAACCTAGTTAAGTTATTTGAACAAGAATTCTACTAGGAATGAATTTAGAATTAAATTTTAAGCAAGAAATTTACTAATAAAAAACTAGTTAAGAGAATTCTACTAGGAATGAATTTAGAATTAAATTTTGAGCAAGCAATTTACTAATAAAAAACCTAGTTAAGTTATTTGAACAAGAATTCTACTAGGAATGAATTTAGAATTAAATTTTAAGCAAGAAATTTACTAATAAAAAACTAGTTAAGTTATTTGAACAAGAATTCTACTAGGAATGAATTTAGAATTAAATTTTAAGCAAGAAATTTACTAATAAAAAACCTAGTTCAAGTTATTTGAACAAGAATTCTACTAGGAATGAATTTAGAATTAAATTTTAAGCAAGAAATTTACTAATAAAAAACCTAGTTAAGTTATTTGAACAAGAATTCTACTAGGAATGAATTTAGAATTAAATTTTAAGCAAGAAATTTACTAATAAAAAACCTAGTTAAGTTATTTGAACAAGAATTCTACTAGGAATGAATTTAGAATTAAATTTTAAGCAAGAAATTTACTAATAAAAAACCTAGTTAAGTTATTTGAACAAGAATTCTACTAGGAATGAATTTAGAATTAAATTTTAAGCAAGAAATTTACTAATAAAAAACCTAGTTAAGTTATTTGAACAAGAATTCTACTAGGAATGAATTTAGAATTAAATTTTAAGCAAGAAATTTACTAATAAAAAACCTAGTTAAGTTATTTGAACAAGAATTCTACTAGGAATGAATTTAGAATTAAATTTTAAGCAAGAAATTTACTAATAAAAAACCTAGTTAAGTTATTTGAACAAGAATTCTACTAGGAATGAATTTAGAATTAAATTTTAAGCAAGAAATTTACTAATAAAAAACCTAGTTAAGTTATTTGAACAAGAATTCTACTAGGAATGAATTTAGAATTAAATTTTAAGCAAGAAATTTACTAATAAAAAACCTAGTTAAGTTATTTGAACAAGAATTCTACTAGGAATGAATTTAGAATTAAATTTTAAGCAAGAAATTTACTAATAAAAAACCTAGTTAAGTTATTTGAACAAGAATTCTACTAGGAATGAATTTAGAATTAAATTTTAAGCAAGAAATTTACTAATAAAAAACCTAGTTAAGTTATTTGAACAAGAATTCTACTAGGAATGAATTTAGAATTAAATTTTAAGCAAGAAATTTACTAATAAAAAACCTAGTTAAGTTATTTGAACAAGAATTCTACTAGGAATGAATTTAGAATTAAATTTTAAGCAAGAAATTTACTAATAAAAAACCTAGTTAAGTTATTTGAACAAGAATTCTACTAGGAATGAATTTAGAATTAAATTTTAAGCAAGAAATTTACTAATAAAAAACTAGTTAAGTTATTTGAACAAGAATTCTACTAGGAATGAATTTAGAATTAAATTTTAAGCAAGAAATTTACTAATAAAAACCTAGTTAAGTTATTTGAACAAGAATTCTACTAGGAATGAATTTAGAATTAAATTTTAAGCAAGAAATTTACTAATAAAAAACCTAGTTAAGTTATTTGAACAAGAATTCTACTAGGAATGAATTTAGAATTAAATTTTAAGCAAGAAATTTACTAATAAAAAACCTAGTTAAGTTATTTGAACAAGAATTCTACTAGGAATGAATTTAGAATTAAATTTTAAGCAAGAAATTTACTAATAAAAAACCTAGTTAAGTTATTTGAACAAGAATTCTACTAGGAATGAATTTAGAATTAAATTTTAAGCAAGAAATTTACTAATAAAAAACCTAGTTAAGTTATTTGAACAAGAATTCTACTAGGAATGAATTTAGAATTAAATTTTAAGCAAGAAATTTACTAATAAAAAACCTAGTTAAGTATTTGAACAAGAATTCTACTAGGAATGAATTTAGAATTAAATTTTAAGCAAGAAATTTACTAATAAAAAACCTAGTTAAGTTATTTGAACAAGAATTCTACTAGGAATGAATTTAGAATTAAATTTTAAGCAAGAAATTTACTAATAAAAAACCTAGTTAACTTATTTGAACAAGAATTCTACTAGGAATGAATTTAGAATTAAATTTTAAGCAAGAAATTTACTAATAAAAAACCTAGTTAAGTTATTTGAACAGAATTCTACTAGGAATGAATTTAGAATTAAATTTTAAGCAAGAAATTTACTAATAAAAAACTAGTTAAGAGAATTCTACTAGGAATGAATTTAGAATAAAATTTTGAGCAAGCAATTTACTAATAAAAAACCTAGTTCAAGTTATTTGAACAAGAATTCTACTAGGAATGAATTTAGAATTAAATTTTAAGCAAGAAATTTACTAATAAAAAACCTAGTTAAGTTATTTGAACAAGAATTCTACTAGGAATGAATTTAGAATTAAATTTTAAGCAAGAAACTTACTAATAAAAAACCTAGTTAAGTTATTTGAACAAGAATTCTACTACGAATGAATTTAGAATTAAATTTTAAGCAAGAAATTTACTAATAAAAAACCTAGTTAAGTTATTTGAACAAGAATTTTACTAGGAATGAATTTAGAATTAAATTTTAATCAAGAAACTTACTAAAAAAACCTAGTTAAGTTATTTGAACAAGAATCTACTAGGAATGAATTTAGAATTAAATTTTAAGCAAGAAATTTACTAATAAAAAACCTAGTTAAGTTATTTGAACAAGAATTCTACTAGGAATGAATTTAGAATTAAATTTTAAGCAAGAAATTTACTAATAAAAAACCTAGTTAAGTTATTTGAACAAGAATTCTACTAGGAATGAATTTAGAATTAAATTTTAAGCAAGAAATTTACTAATAAAAAACCAAGTTAAGTTATTTGAACAAGAATTCTACTAGGAATGAATTTAGAATTAAATTTTAAGCAAGAAACTTACTAATAAAAAACCTAGTTAAGTTATTTGAACAAGAATTCTACTAGGAATGAATTTAGAATTAAATTTTAAGCAAGAAATTTACTAATAAAAAACCTAGTTAAGTTATTTGACCAAGAATTCTACTAGGAATGAATTTAGAATTAAATTTTAAGCAAGAAATTTACTAATAAAAAACCTAGTTAACTTATTTGAACAAGAATTCTACTAGGAATGAATTTAGAATTAAATTATAAGCAAGAAATTTTCTAATAAAAAACCTAGTTAAGTTATTTCAACAAGAATTCTACTAGGAATGAATTTAGAATTAAATTTTAAGCAAGAAATTTACTAATAAAAAACTAGTTAAGAGAATTCTACTAGGAATGAATTTAGAATAAAATTTTGAGCAAGCAATTTACTAATAAAAAATCTAGTTAAGTTATTTGAACAAGAATTCTACTACGAATGAATTTAGAATTATATTTTAAGCAAGAAATTTACTAATTAAAAACCTAGTTAAGTTATTTGAACAAGAATTCTACTAGGAATGAATTTAGAATTAAATTTTAAGCAAGAAACTTACTAATAAAAAACCTAGTTCAAGTTATTTGAACAAGAATTCTACTAGGAATGAATTTAGAATTAAATTTTAAGCAAGAAATTTACTAATAAAAAACCTAGTTAAGTTATTTGAACAAGAATTCTACTAGGAATGAATTTAGAATTAAATTTTAAGCAAGAAATTTACTATTAAAAAACTAGTTAAGTTATTTGAACAAGAATTCTACTAGGAATGAATTTAGAATAAAATTTTGAGGAAGAAATTTACTAATAAAAAACCTAGTTAAGTTATTTGAAGAAGAATTCTACTAGGAATGAATTTAGAATTAAATTTTAAGCAAGAAATTTACTAATAAAAAACCTAGTTAAGTTATTTGAACAAGAATTCTACTAGGAATGAATTTAGAATTAAATTTTAAGCAAGAAATTTACTAATAAAAAACCTAGTTAAGTTATTTGAACAAGAATTCTACTAGGAATGAATTTAGAATTAAATTTTAAGCAAGAAATTTACTGATAAAAAACCTAGTTAAGTTATTTGAACAAGAATTCTACTAGGAATGAATTTAGAATTAAATTTTAAGCAAGAAATTTACTAATAAAAAACTAGTTAAGAGAATTCTACTAGGAACGAATTTAGAATTAAATTTTAAGCAAGAAATTTACTAATAAAAAACCTAGTTAAGTTATTTGAACAAGAATTCTACTAGGAATGAATTTAGAATTAAATTTTAAGCAAGAAATTTACTAAAAAAAACCTAGTTAAGTTATTTGAACAAGAATTCTACTAGGAATGAATTTAGAATTAAATTTTAAGCAAGAAATTTACTAATAAAAAACCTAGTTAAGTTATTTGAACAAGAATTCTACTAGGAATGAATTTAGAATTAAATTTTAAGCAAGAAATTTACTAATAAAAAACCTAGTTAAGTTATTTGAACAAGAATTCTACTAGGAATGAATTTAGAATTAAATTTTAAGCAAGAAACTTACTAATAAAAAACCTAGTTAAGTTATTTGAACAAGAATCTACTAGGAATGAATTTAGAATTAAATTTTAAGCAAGAAATTTACTAATAAAAAACCTAGGTAAGTTATTTGAACAAGAATTCTACTAGGAATGAATTTAGAATTAAATTTTAAGCAAGAAATTTACTAATAAAAAACCTAGTTAAGTTATTTGAACAAGAATTCTACTAGGAATGAATTTAGAATTAAATTTTAAGCAAGAAATTTACTAATAAAAAACCTAGTTAAGTTATTTGAACAAGAATTCTACTAGGAATGAATTTAGAATTAAATTTTAAGCAAGAAATTTACTAATAAAAAACCTAGTTAAGTTATTTGAACAAGAATTCTACTAGGAATGAATTTAGAATTAAATTTTAAGCAAGAAATTTACTAATAAAAAACCTAGTTAAGTTATTTGAACAAGAATCTACTAGAATGAATTTAGAATTAAATTTTAAGCAAGAAATTTACTAATAAAAAACCTAGTTAAGTTATTTGAACAAGAATTCTACTAGGAATGAATTTAGAATTAAATTTTAAGCAAGAAATTTACTAATAAAAAACCTAGTTAAGTTATTTGAACAAGAATTCTACTAGGAATGAATTTAGAATTAAATTTTAAGCAAGAAATTTACTAATAAAAAACCTAGTTAAGTTATTTCAACAAGAATTCTACTAGGAATGAATTTAGAATTAAATTTTAAGCAAGAAATTTACTAATAAAAAACTAGTTAAGAGAATTCTACTAGGAATGAATTTAGAATAAAATTTTGAGCAAGCAATTTACTAATAAAAAACCTAGTTCAAGTTATTTGAACAAGAATTCTACTAGGAATGAATTTAGAATTAAATTTTAAGCAAGAAATTTACTAATAAAAAATCTAGTTAAGTTATTTGAACAAGAATTCTACTAGGAATGAATTTAGAATTAAATTTTAAGCAAGAATTTTACTAATAAAAAACCTAGTTCAAGTTATTTGAACAAGAATTCTACTAGGAATGAATTTAGAATTAAATTTTAAGCAAGAAATTTACTAATTAAAAACCTAGTTAAGTTATTTGAACAAGAACTCTACTAGGAATGAATTTAGAATTAAATTTTAAGCAAGAAATTTACTAATAAAAAACTAGTTAAGTTATTTGAACAAGAATTCTACTAGGAATGAATTTAGAATTAAATTTTAAGCAAGAAATTTACTAATAAAAACCTAGTTAAGTTATTTGAACAAGAATTCTACTACGAATGAATTTAGAATTAAATTTTAAGCAAGAAATTTACTAATAAAAAACCTAGTTAAGTTATTTGAACAAGAATTCTACTAGGAATGAATTTAGAATTAAATTTTAATCAAGAAACTTACTAATAAAAACCTAGTTAAGTTATTTGAACAAGAATCTACTAGGAATGAATTTAGAATTAAATTTTAATCAAGAAACTTACTAATAAAAAACCTAGTTAAGTTATTTGAACAAGAATTCTACTAGGAATGAATTTAGAATTAAATTTTAAGCAAGAAATTTACTAATAAAAAACCTAGTTAAGTTATTTGAACAAGAATTCTACTAGGAATGAATTTAGAATTAAATTTTAAGCAAGAAATTTACTAATAAAAAACCTAGTTAAGTTATTTGAACAAGAATTCTACTAGGAATGAATTTAGAATTAAATTTTAAGCAAGAAATTTACTAATAAAAAACCTAGTTAAGTTATTTGAACAAGAATTCTACTAGGAATGAATTTAGAATTAAATTTTAAGCAAGAAACTTACTAATAAAAAACCTAGTTAAGTTATTTGAACAAGAATTCTACTAGGAATGAATTTAGAATTAAATTTTAAGCAAGAAATTTACTAATAAAAAACCTAGTTAAGTTATTTGAACAAGAATTCTACTAGGAATGAATTTAGAATTAAATTTTAAGCAAGAAATTTACTAATAAAAAACCTAGTTAAGTTATTTGAACAAGAATTCTACTAGGAATGAATTTAGAATTAAATTTTAAGCAAGAAACTTACTAATAAAAAACCTAGTTAAGTTATTTGAACAATAATTCTACTAGGAGTGAATTTAGAATTAAATTTTAAGCAAGAAATTTACTAATAAAAAACCTAGTTAAGTTATTTCAACAAGAATTCTACTACGAATGAATTTAGAATTAAATTTTAAGCAAGAAATTTACTAATAAAAAACCTAGTTAAGTTATTTGAACAAGAATTCTACTAGGAATGAATTTAGAATTAAATTTTAATCAAGAAATTTACTAATAAAAAACCTAGTTAAGTTATTTGAACAAGAATCTACTAGGAATGAATTTAGAATTAAATTTTAAGCAAGAAATTTGTTAATAAAAAACCTAGTTAAGTTATTTGAACAAGAATTCTACTAGGAATGAATTTAGAATTAAATTTTAAGCAAGAAATTTACTAATAAAAAACCTAGTTAAGTTATTTGAACAAGAATTCTACTAGGAATGAATTTAGAATTAAATTTTAAGCAAGAAATTTACTAATAAAAAACCTAGTTAAGTTATTTGAACAAGAATTCTACTAGGAATGAATTTAGAATTAAATTTTAAGCAAGAAATTTACTAATAAAAAACTAGTTAAGAGAATTCTACTAGGAATGAATTTAGAATAAAATTTTGAGCAAGCAATTTACTAATAAAAAACCTAGTTCAAGTTATTTGAACAAGAATTCTACTAGGAATGAATTTAGAATTAAATTTTAAGCAAGAAATTTACTAATAAAAAATCTAGTTAAGTTATTTGAACAAGAATTCTACTAGGAATGAATTTAGAATTAAATTTTAAGCAAGAAATTTACTAATAAAAAACCTAGTTCAAGTTATTTGAACAAGAATTCTACTAGGAATGAATTTAGAATTAAATTTTAAGCAAGAAATTTACTAATTAAAAACCTAGTTAAGTTATTTGAACAAGAACTCTACTAGGAATGAATTTAGAATTAAATTTTAAGCAAGAAATTTTCTAATAAAAAACTAGTTAAGTTATTTGAACAAGAATTCTACTAGGAATGAATTTAGAATTAAATTTTAAGCAAGAAATTTACTAATAAAAACCTAGTTAAGTTATTTGAACAAGAATTCTACTACGAATAAATTTAGAATTAAATTTTAAGCAAGAAATTTACTAATAAAAAACCTAGTTAAGTTATTTGAACAAGAATTCTACTAGGAATGAATTTAGAATTAAATTTTAATCAAGAAACTTACTAAAAAAAACCTAGTTAAGTTATTTGAAATAGAATCTACTTGGAATTAATTTAGAATTAAATTTTAAGCAAGAAATTTGTTAATAAAAAACCTAGTTAAGTTATTTGAACAAGAATTCTACTATGAATGAATTTAGAATTAAATTTTAAGCAAGAAATTTACTAATAAAAAACCTGGTTAAGTTATTTGAACAAGAATTCTACTAGGAATGAATTTAGAATTAAATTTTAATCAAGAAACTTACTAATAAAAAACCTAGTTAAGTTATTTGAACAATAATCTACTAGGAATGAATTTAGAATTAAATTTTAAGCAAGAAATTTGTTAATAAAAAACCTAGTTAACTTATTTGAACAAGAATTCTACTAGGAATGAATTTAGAATTAAATTATAAGCAAGAAATTTTCTAATAAAAAACCTAGTTAACTTATTTGAACAATAATTCTACTAGGAGTGAATTTAGAATTAAATTTTAAGCAAGAAATTTACTAATAAAAAACCTAGTTAAGTTATTTCAACAAGAATTCTACTACGAATGAATTTAGAATTAAATTTTAAGCAAGAAATTTACTAATAAAAAACCTAGTTAAGTTTTTTGAACAAGAATTCTACTAGGAATGAATTTAGAATTAAATTTTAATCAAGAAATTTACTAATAAAAAACCTAGTTAAGTTATTTGAACAAGAATCTACTAGGAATGAATTTAGAATTAAATTTTAAGCAAGAAATTTGTTAATAAAAAAACTAGTTAAGTTATTTGAACAAGAATTATACTAGGAATGAATTTAGAATTAAATTTTAAGCAAGAAATTTACTAATAAAAAACCTAGTTAAGTTATTTGAACAAGAATTCTACTAGGAATGAATTTAGAATTAAATTTTAAGCAAGAAATTTACTAATAAAAAACCTAGTTAAGTTATTTCAACAAGAATTCTACTAGGAATGAATTTAGAATTAAATTTTAAGCAAGAAATTTACTAATAAAAAACTAGTTAAGAGAATTCTACTAGGAATGAATTTAGAATAAAATTTTGAGCAAGCAATTTACTAATAAAAAACCTAGTTCAAGTTATTTGAACAAGAATTCTACTAGGAATGAATTTAGAATTAAATTTTAAGCAAGAAATTTACTAATAAAAAATCTAGTTAAGTTATTTGAACAAGAATTCTACTAGGAATGAATTTAGAATTAAATTTTAAGCAAGAAATTTACTAATAAAAAACCTAGTTCAAGTTATTTGAACAAGAATTCTACTAGGAATGAATTTAGAATTAAATTTTAAACAAGAAATTTACTAATTAAAAACCTAGTTAAGTTATTTGAACAAGAACTCTACTAGGAATGAATTTAGAATTAAATTTTAAGCAAGAAATTTTCTAATAAAAAACTAGTTAAGTTATTTGAACAAGAATTCTACTAGGAATGAATTTAGAATTAAATTTTAAGCAAGAAATTTACTAATAAAAACCTAGTTAAGTTATTTGAACAAGAATTCTACTACGAATGAATTTAGAATTAAATTTTAAGCAAGAAATTTACTAATAAAAAACCTAGTTAAGTTATTTGAACAAGAATTCTACTAGGAATGAATTTAGAATTAAATTTTAATCAAGAAACTTACTAAAAAAAACCTAGTTAAGTTATTTGAAATAGAATCTACTTGGAATTAATTTAGAATTAAATTTTAAGCAAGAAATTTGTTAATAAAAAACCTAGTTGATAAGGGGTGGCCCAATCTTCTCAGTGAACTCACAGATAACTTCTGAATTGATAACTAGTGCGCCACTAAGAACTCTCCGGCTGATCCCTGATGCCAATGCAAAAGATAGCAACCCAATGGATATTCTCAACTCCACACTCTTGCACAAGTAATCCACCGACTACAAGTGGTACTGTACCGTCTTATTCCCAGTGGAACAGCAGGTATCACGTAAAGTTTGCAGATGAACCACTAGTATGAAAGGCTAACAAGCAGTTTCAACTAGGGGCTATGGGGTTTGTTTGATTCAATCGTAGTCTGATCTATTCCACACGCAGGTGGTAGCTATATATGAGGGAGGGGTGCGGCCACAAGCTCCTTGCGCAAGCAATCCCTCTCCTACACGACTAGGACTCCTATTTCCTAACACATATGGATACAAACCGACCCCACACACAAAGGGGGGCGGCCATATTGGTATACACACCAATTGGACTCGTTTTGGAAGCTGGCAGAAAACTATTCGTGGCTTGTTTCGGTCACCAAGGCTTGCACGAGTCGAATTTCTTGATGGGGCCGGATCCATTGGAAAGCCCATCAAATTCCCTATCCGTAGAGTGCTTGTTTGCTGTATTTGGAGCCCGTATGAAGAATCCATGACCATTTCAAATTCGGGACTCCTGGCAGTCCGAACTGAAACATCAATTCCTTGTAGTTGTTTTCCATGCCTCCTTCTTATGCTCCTTGCTTCCTCTTCTCCGTCCATGTTTGTGTTATCAATAAACCTAATCATACATATCATAGGCTTAGGTAGTATAACGTTCTCACAAACACAAACATTATTTATTAATAGGAAAGAATTCACCTTATAATAAACATCAGTGAGACTCAATATTTCCTTCCAACTCAAGCATGAATAAACCTCATGGACCTCTATTATGTCCATATCATCCTCCCTTTCTTCAAGACAAGCCGTCCTCGGCTTGTAGTAAGCTGAAAGTGGAAGAAACAAAAAGAACAACGTGTATGCACAATACAAATATCTATAATGGGGTGCATTGGTTGTTAACATATCATAAAATTGTGCCCTAGACATGTGACCACGAATTTTACTTAAAAACATCACATAATTGTCATAGCACTCCATAAAATAGCAATCACAATTGCAAATATAAGTGAAGCTCAATAAATCATGATCAAAATGAGAATCATATGTGTATATATTTTTATTGTTTAGTATCAATTCAATTGTTCTCACCGAAGATCTATGATCAAATTTATGTTTATTAATACACTCAAAGGTGGGAACATGCTTATTATTTTCATCATGAAAATTGCAACTTAATTTGCAAATATAAGTGAAGAACAAATTATTAGCACATGTATGTGACAAGTATTGTGGCAAACCAAACATATGTGTAAAATCATGCTCATATGTAGGAAGTTGTAGCTTAGTTACCCAAGGTAAAACAATGTTCAAATCGGCCACATGATCACAAGTTATGCATATATGATCCACCATAAAAATTTCACTCATGTTATAATCACCAATCAAGTTAAAAGTGAAAGAAGAAACATAATTGCTAGAATTGACATATGAAATTTCAGCAACCTTTTTCATAGCACTTTGCACATTAATTGATTCATTTAACATGATGTAATCCACAATATCATTAGGTGGTATTTTAGCAAGTACTTCTTTATGTGAAATCAAAACCACATGATTAAATTTCGAAATTAGCACATTATCACAGGTAGATGGACTATCTATGCTTGTTAACTCACAAGAATCAACTAGCAATTTAGTGGGTTCACATAATTCAATACTTAAGAGGGGTAATACGAAATCAGCACCTTTATCAATAGCATCCTCCTCAGAATAATTAGGTACCAATTCAACTATCTCAAGTGGTGATGCAGGTTCTACTTGTTGTGGCTCCCTTTCTTCAAAAGTAACCTGCATATCACAAGAAACAAAACTAGGCACAATGGCATGCTCCTCCAATGGTTGTGGTGTTGGTGGTGGTGGTGCAGGTTGTACTATAGGCTCCCTTTCTTCAAAAGCAACCTGCACATCACAAGACACAACACTAGGAGTAGACATAGTTACATTAGTAGAAATAGCCTCATAGGTCTTCTTAACCTCTACAGATCTCATAACCAATGGTTGATGTCTAATTCTTTTAAATGTTGTAGGACTTTCATGAAATATCCAATCTCTCCTATTATTCCAAAAGAATTGTATATCAGGATAATGGCTATCAAAATTAACTTTATAGAGATTGCACCAAAAATCACTCAACAAAATGTGACAGCAAGTAAATGCTCTAGGAAGCACATGACACCTAACTTTTACTGTATGATCATAAATAGTTAACGGAATCATTGTAGCATGAGTAATGTGAAGTGTAGCATCATTAGTTTTTAGCATAAATGAATGTTTAGGTTCATAAGATGTCAACTGTAATGCTTCAACAACCTCAATACTAACAAAACTAAACCAACGTGTACCCTTATCAAGAGTAATCGCAACAGTACTACCATTGATGTCTCCTCTGAAGTGGAACAAATTTGGTGAAAGTATTCCACTAGAATCCTCCTCCCAGAAAGCATCACTGCACATAGAAGAACCACTAAACTCCATTGATTAACTTGTTAGTAACAAATAACAATAGGATGTGGTGTTCTCTCACAACTCACTCAAAAATCTAGCAAAACAATAGATTATCTTACCGTTCCAAAGTGAATAGAAATACTTACCAACAAGTAGTGGCAACTAATATGCTTTGATGTGAAGAAGAGAATACCCAGGGTGCTAACAATCACAAGACAAACAAGGTATATGGTGGGGCTTGGAATGGATACCTCACAACACCAAAATAACAATCCTATTTGCTGTCCAATGTGATATAAAAAGCACAGGAAACACACACGTGGAGAATAATGTGGCAAGCAACTATATGGATGGAATTGTTGCAATGCACTCGAAAGACACTAGCTACAGCTCTTAGAAACAGGCACAAGATTGCTCAAGAAAGTAGTGCAAATAGCATGTAAAACAGCTCCAATCGTGTTGTAATGATCAACAATTTTAGGCCTCTTCCTCTCTTTTTTTTTTCTCTCTTTTTTTTTTTTTTTTGATTTTTCACTCTTTTGGGCCAATATATTTTGATACTTTTCACGGTACTGTAGCTACAGTAAAAATTGACTTTTTTCTCTCTCCCCTTCGCTTTGGCAACAAATGTCGCACCGCGGAGCAAAATTTTGCAGAAAACAGCACTGTGAAATAATGATCTGAGCAGCCTGTGAGCACAAAAACGAGCTAGTCTTATATGGGTATGCTCCTAAAAATATATATAGATAGGCCGTGTCTATGTCTCACAAGGATATGGAGTGGAATCAAAGCGAAACTGTCAAAGAAAACGGAGACTTACTGCTGTTTTGGAGGGGCAGGTGAAAATTGTTGCGATGCAGGAAAGTGCGCGCGGCGTGTGGATTGGCCACGGAACCTGTACGCTCAGACTTCGATACGGGATAGGCCACGGAACGAGTCTGCGGTCCAGGTGGAGTCACGTGCGAGCGTTTGGCGCGTTTGGTCGGTGTGGATCGACAAGCGTGTAGCAGCCACCTGGTTCCGCGCGAAGCGTGTGGATGTAGTTTGGCCGGTAGCGCGCGTAATGCTGATCGGAATCTCCGCGTCCGACTGGGTGCGTTGCGGTTGCTTTTTGGCCGCTAGCTCACGCGTTTTGGAACGGAAAAAGAGGCGACAGCACTTGCCGGTTGTTGGTTACCCAAAACGAGCGCGTGGAGCGCGCGTTTGCGGTTGGTTACGCGGCGCGCGGTTTGCAGGTGGACAGGGACAGGCGCGAATAGGCGGGGATAGGCGCGAGGCAGCTCCGATCGGGACCTGCTGTTTGCTCGGAACGAGGAGACCGAGTCCAGGTGGGATTCGACGCGGAAACAACGACAGAAACCGAGACGGTGGGGTGTGCGCTCGGCGGTTACGCGGAACGCGTATAGGACAAAGGTAATTGGGACGCGCGCGCGGGGTGGATCGAAAGAAAAATTGCGGAGGAGCGATGCGACTTTGGCTCGAAAGTGGACAACTATTTTTTGGTAGGATTATTTTTTATAGATCTAGACACAAAAAGACGAACACGATGAACCCTAACCCTAACTCGAAAATTGAAGACACAAAAGGAGAAAAGAAACACAAAATCAACACGAACAGCAACTAGGGATTGCAAATTGGGGATGATCTAAGGCGATGGCAATGATCTACTCTATTTTTATGGGGCAATTTTCTGGATAGGAATAAAAACACTCAAAACTAAAGGGAAATTTGATAGCTCACCGAGGCAATCTGTAAATCTGATACCAAGATGATAAGGGGTGGCCCAATCTTCTCAGTGAACTCACAGATAACTTCTGAATTGATAACTAGTGCGCCACTAAGAACTCTCCGGCTGATCCCTGATGCCAATGCAAAAGATAGCAACCCAATGGATATTCTCAACTCCACACTCTTGCACAAGTAATCCACCGACTACAAGTGGTACTGTACCGTCTTATTCCCAGTGGAACAGCAGGTATCACGTAAAGTTTGCAGATGAACCACTAGTATGAAAGGCTAACAAGCAGTTTCAACTAGGGGCTATGGGGTTTGTTTGATTCAATCGTAGTCTGATCTATTCCACACGCAGGTGGTAGCTATATATGAGGGAGGGGTGCGGCCACAAGCTCCTTGCGCAAGCAATCCCTCTCCTACACGACTAGGACTCCTATTTCCTAACACATATGGATACAAACCGACCCCACACACAAAGGGGGGCGGCCATATTGGTATACACACCAATTGGACTCGTTTTGGAAGCTGGCAGAAAACTATTCGTGGCTTGTTTCGGTCACCAAGGCTTGCACGAGTCGAATTTCTTGATGGGGCCGGATCCATTGGAAAGCCCATCAAATTCCCTATCCGTAGAGTGCTTGTTTGCTGTATTTGGAGCCCGTATGAAGAATCCATGACCATTTCAAATTCGGGACTCCTGGCAGTCCGAACTGAAACATCAATTCCTTGTAGTTGTTTTCCATGCCTCCTTCTTATGCTCCTTGCTTCCTCTTCTCCGTCCATGTTTGTGTTATCAATAAACCTAATCATACATATCATAGGCTTAGGTAGTATAACGTTCTCACAAACACAAACATTATTTATTAATAGGAAAGAATTCACCTTATAATAAACATCAGTGAGACTCAATATTTCCTTCCAACTCAAGCATGAATAAACCTCATGGACCTCTATTATGTCCATATCACTAGTTAAGTTATTTGAACAAGAATTCTACTATGAATGAATTTAGAATTAAATTTTAAGCAAGAAATTTACTAATAAAAAACCTAGTTAAGTTATTTGAACAAGAATTCTACTAGGAATGAATTTAGAATTAAATTTTAATCAAGAAACTTACTAATAAAAAACCTAGTTAAGTTATTTGAACAATAATCTACTAGGAATGAATTTAGAATTAAATTTTAAGCAAGAAATTTGTTAATAAAAAACCTAGTTAAGTTATTTGAACAAGAATTCTACTAGGAATGAATTTAGAATTAAATTTTAAGCAAGAAATTTACTAATAAAAAACCTAGTTAACTTATTTGAACAATAATTCTACTAGGAGTGAATTTAGAATTAAATTTTAAGCATGAAATTTACTAATAAAAAACCTAGTTAAGTTATTTCAACAAGAATTCTACTACGAATGAATTTAGAATTAAATTTTAAGCAAGAAATTTACTAATAAAAAACCTAGTTAAGTTATTTGAACAAGAATTCTAGTAGGAATGAATTTAGAATTAAATTTTAATCAAGAAATTTACTAATAAAAAACCTAGTTAAGTTATTTGAACAAGAATCTACTAGGAATGAATTTAGAATTAAATTTTAAGCAAGAAATTTGTTAATAAAAAACCTAGTTAAGTTATTTGAACAAGAATTATACTAGGAATGAATTTAGAATTAAATTTTAAGCAAGAAATTTACTAATTAAAAACCTAGTTAAGTTATTTGAACAAGAATTCTACTAGGAATGAATTTAGAATTAAATTTTAAGCAAGAAATTTACTAATAAAAAACCTAGTTAAGTTATTTCAACAAGAATTCTACTAGGAATGAATTTAGAATTAAATTTTAAGCAAGAAATTTACTAATAAAAAACTAGTTAAGAGAATTCTACTAGGAATGAATTTAGAATAAAATTTTGAGCAAGCAATTTACTAATAAAAAACCTAGTTCAAGTTATTTGAACAAGAATTCTACTAGGAATGAATTTAGAATTAAATTTTAAGCAAGAAATTTACTAATAAAAAATCTAGTTAAGTTATTTGAACAAGAATTCTACTAGGAATGAATTTAGAATTAAATTTTAAGCAAGAAATTTACTAATAAAAAACCTAGTTCAAGTTATTTGAACAAGAATTCTACTAGGAATGAATTTAGAATTAAATTTTAAACAAGAAATTTACTAATTAAAAACCTAGTTAAGTTATTTGAACAAGAACTCTACTAGGAATGAATTTAGAATTAAATTTTAAGCAAGAAATTTTCTAATAAAAAACTAGTTAAGTTATTTGAACAATAATTCTACTAGGAATGAATTTAGAATTAAATTTTAAGCAAGAAATTTACTAATAAAAACCTAGTTAAGTTATTTGAACAAGAATTCTACTACGAATGAATTTAGAATTAAATTTTAAGCAAGAAATTTACTAATAAAAAACCTAGTTAAGTTATTTGAACAAGAATTCTACTAGGAATGAATTTAGAATTAAATTTTAATCAAGAAACTTACTAAAAAAAACCTAGTTAAGTTATTTGAACTAGAATCTACTTGGAATTAATTTAGAATTAAATTTTAAGCAAGAAATTTGTTAATAAAAAACCTAGTTAAGTTATTTGAACAAGAATTCTACTATGAATGAATTTAGAATTAAATTTTAAGCAAGAAATTTACTAATAAAAAACCTAGTTAAGTTATTTGAACAAGAATTCTACTAGGAATGAATTTAGAATTAAATTTTAATCAAGAAACTTACTAATAAAAAACCTAGTTAAGTTATTTGAACAATAATCTACTAGGAATGAATTTAGAATTAAATTTTAAGCAAGAAATTTGTTAATAAAAAACCTAGTTAAGTTATTTGAACAAGAATTCTACTAGGAATGAATTTAGAATTAAATTTTAAGCAAGAAATTTACTAATAAAAAACCTAGTTAACTTATTTGAACAATAATTCTACTAGGAGTGAATTTAGAATTAAATTTTAAGCAAGAAATTTACTAATAAAAAACCTAGTTAAGTTATTTCAACAAGAATTCTACTACGAATGAATTTAGAATTAAATTTTAAGCAAGAAATTTACTAATAAAAAACCTAGTTAAGTTATTTGAACAAGAATTCTAGTAGGAATGAATTTAGAATTAAATTTTAATCAAGAAATTTACTAATAAAAAACCTAGTTAAGTTATTTGAACAAGAATCTACTAGGAATGAATTTAGAATTAAATTTTAAGCAAGAAATTTGTTAATAAATAACCTAGTTAAGTTATTTGAACAAGAATTCTACTAGGAATGAATTTAGAATTAAATTTTAAGCAAGAAATTTACTAATAAAAAACCTAGTTCAAGTTATTTGAACAAGAATTCTACTAGGAATGAATTTAGAATTAAATTTTAAACAAGAAATTTACTAATTAAAAACCTAGTTAAGTTATTTGAACAAGAACTCTACTAGGAATGAATTTAGAATTAAATTTTAAGCAAGAAATTTTCTAATAAAAAACTAGTTAAGTTATTTGAACAAGAATTCTACTAGGAATGAATTTAGAATTAAATTTTAAGCAAGAAATTTACTAATAAAAACCTAGTTAAGTTATTTGAACAAGAATTCTACTACGAATGAATTTAGAATTAAATTTTAAGCAAGAAATTTACTAATAAAAAACCTAGTTAAGTTATTTGAACAAGAATTCTACTAGGAATGAATTTAGAATTAAATTTTAATCAAGAAACTTACTAAAAAAAACCTAGTTAAGTTATTTGAACTAGAATCTACTTGGAATTAATTTAGAATTAAATTTTAAGCAAGAAATTTGTTAATAAAAAACCTAGTTAAGTTATTTGAACAAGAATTCTACTATGAATGAATTTAGAATTAAATTTTAAGCAAGAAATTTACTAATAAAAAACCTAGTTAAGTTATTTGAACAAGAATTCTACTAGGAATGAATTTAGAATTAAATTTTAATCAAGAAACTTACTAATAAAAAACCTAGTTAAGTTATTTGAACAATAATCTACTAGGAATGAATTTAGAATTAAATTTTAAGCAAGAAATTTGTTAATAAAAAACCTAGTTAAGTTATTTGAACAAGAATTCTACTAGGAATGAATTTAGAATTAAATTTTAAGCAAGAAATTTACTAATAAAAAACCTAGTTAACTTATTTGAACAATAATTCTACTAGGAGTGAATTTAGAATTAAATTTTAAGCAAGAAATTTACTAATAAAAAACCTAGTTAAGTTATTTCAACAAGAATTCTACTACGAATGAATTTAGAATTAAATTTTAAGCAAGAAATTTACTAATAAAAAACCTAGTTAAGTTATTTGAACAAGAATTCTAGTAGGAATGAATTTAGAATTAAATTTTAATCAAGAAATTTACTAATAAAAAACCTAGTTAAGTTATTTGAACAAGAATCTACTAGGAATGAATTTAGAATTAAATTTTAAGCAAGAAATTTGTTAATAAATAACCTAGTTAAGTTATTTGAACAAGAATTATACTAGGAATGAATTTAGAATTAAATTTTAAGCAAGAAATTTACTAATAAAAAACCTAGTTAAGTTATTTGAACAAGAATTCTACTAGAAATGAATTTAGAATTAAATTTTAAGCAAGAAATTTACTAATAAAAAACCTAGTTAAGTTATTTCAACAAGAATTCTACTAGGAATGAATTTAGAATTAAATTTTAAGCAAGAAATTTACTAATAAAAAACTAGTTAAGAGAATTCTACTAGGAATGAATTTAGAATAAAATTTTGAGCAAGCAATTTACTAATAAAAAACCTAGTTCAGGTTATTTGAACAAGAATTCTACTAGGAATGAATTTAGAATTACATTTTAAGCAAGAAATTTACTAATAAAAAATCTAGTTAAGTTATTTGAACAAAAATTCTACTAGGAATGAATTTAGAATTAAATTTTAAGCAAGAAATTTACTAATAAAAAACCTAGTTAAGTTATTTGAACAAGAATTTTACTACGAATGAATTTAGAATTATATTTTAAGCAAGAAATTTACTAATTAAAAACCTAGTTAAGTTATTTGAACAAGAATTCTGCTAGGAATGAATTTAGAATTAAACTTTAAGCAAGAAACTTACTAATAAAAAACCTAGTTCAAGTTATTTGAACAAGAATTCTACTAGGAATGAATTTAGAATTAAATTTTAAACAAGAAATTTACTAATTAAAAACCTAGTTAAGTTATTTGAACAAGAACTCTACTAGGAATGAATTTAGAATTAAATTTTAAGCAAGAAATTTTCTAATAAAAAACTAGTTAAGTTATTTGAACAATAATTCTACTAGAAATGAATTTAGAATAACATTTTGAGCAAACAATTTACTAATGAAAAACCTAGTTCAAGTTATTTGAACAAGAATTCTTGATACGGGCATCTACTGGTTAGCACGCTAGGACAATAAACTACGATGTATAATGTCTAAGGCCTGCGAGCCGTATGTGTTGGCCGAGCCTTCTAAATGGGCCGGTTTGTATCCAGTTCTAGTCCAACCAGGTTTAGGTTCGAGTCAGTTTCGGTTTGGGTTTGTCCAACCGACTAGGGGTTGACCTCTTATGTAAAGAGAGCCAAGGCCTAGGATTTGGGGGAGGTTAAAAATTATGTAGAACTAAAAGTTCCAGGTTACCACCGTCCCTAGGGGATCGGCGTGTAGGCGGCGTCTCGGACATTCGTGAGATATCTTTGCAAATAAAGGTGCGAGTGTTCTTGGATCTGCCAAGAGGGTTCGTTCATGGCTAGGGGGCTCGTGGATCTGCCTAGAGTTGTCTAGCTTGGCGTGAAATAAAGGTGCGAGTGTTCTTGGATCTTCCAAGAGGGTTCGTGCGTTTCTCGCCTAAATCTATCCATGTTCTTCAGGTTACGTGTATCGCTCACGTGATTGGGAGAATAGTTATCCCGGTGGTTCTTGCGGTGAAAGATCGGGCAAACGTCTACATCATGTGGTATCAGAGCGCCAGGTTGATCACCGCGAGATTTGTCGAGTTGAAGACCGATCTGCAAGTTTATAAAGACGAGTTGGCAAGGTTTGCATCTCGACGCTTCATGGGAGCAAGTCGGCGAGTTGGCAGCATGTTGCGAGTTGGAGAGGAAAAGTTTTTCATCTCGATTCGAGAGTTGTTGGCGATGAGGGACTGCTCCAGATCGAAAAGGTTGGACACAACATTGGCGAGTTGGCTGGTATCGATTAGAGATCCGATCTCACGTTTTGTGTGGAGGGCAACCAAGGAATGGCTAGTATCATCGATTATTTTCCTTGTACGTGGAGGTCAGACCGGAAAAAAAAGTGGAGTTTTGATCGTAATTTACTTCGCACGTGAGGTGGGCTCTCCTTGGATTGTAGTCTATCAATAAAAAAAATTAAAGGAGAGATACAAGGAAAGAAAGGTGCACGTGCAGATTTCTATCATCATGGTGTACGAGACAGAATAGAGAAAGAAGAAACAAAAAGGAAGATTGGATTGGATGGCATCACATGGATATCTAATATGATGCACATATCGTAGTAGGTCAGCTTGTGCTGAAAAAAAAGGTGGACAGTCGGTTAAGTCAATTTTTGTGCGCGGACAAAATAAAAAGAGACACTAGTATACATTTTCACATGCGGTGAACTTGGTTCATTTAGATTCAAGGGGTACAGGAATTTGTCCTGTTTGTCTTTGGTGATGCACTCAGTTGATCTCCACTAATCCAGATTGCATCCGTGAGCGTATTCAGCTTACTTGGATCCTTGGGGTACAGGAGTCTGTCCTGATGTGTCAGGGGTGGTTTGCCTGGTGCGTTTACAAATGCAATTTGACAGATTATGTGTCTAAATCATGTTGGTGGTGCCAAACATGGATGGCGCCAAGAACAAGTCTAGCTAGCCGAGAGGGAGGGGAACCATGACAATAGGTGGACCCTACTATTGTCTTGGGTGTTCCTTGGGCCTAACATGACACAACCAAGCAACTAGTTCCACTTTGCTACCCCCTTCCGGCTCACGTAGAGGGGCCAGGACGACAGTTTCGTCTTTTTCTACAACGGGGCTAGGGTTTCACCGGAGAGGGGCTCCGGAGCGTCTGAATCCCACCAAGTACCATGGTATGCCATACCATGTGTGTTAGAGTGTTCCATGTGTACTGGATGCCAAAGATCCCATCACTCCCTGTGTTATGGCCTCACCAGCGTTAGATTCTCTCTTCCGGGTTCCTCGACTACTCACGCACCCCGAAACTCCCGGATCTGACGGAACGCGTGGAACCTTGCCAATAGGTGGGACCTACCATTGTCTTGGGTGTTCCTTGGGTCTAACATGACACAACCAAGCAACTAGTTCCACTTTGCTACCCACTTCCGGCTCACGTAGAGGGGCCAGGACGACAGTTCCGTCTTTTTCTATAATGGGGCTAGGGTTTCACCGGAGAGGGGCTCCGGAGCGTCTGAATCCCACCAAGTCCCATGGTATGCCATACCATGTGTGTTAGAGTATTCCATGTGTCTTGGATTCCAAAGATAATATCACTCCCTGAGTTATGGCCTCACCGGCGTCGGATTCCCTCTTCCGGGTTCCATGACTTCTCACACCCCGAAACTCCCGGATCTGACGGAACGAGGGGAACCTTGACAATAGGTGGGACCTACCATTGTCTTGGATGTTCCTTGGGCCTAACATGACACAACCAAGAAACTAGTTCCACTTTGCTACCCCCTTCCGGCTCACGTAGAGGGGCCAGGACTGCAGTTCCGTCTTTTTCTACTTCGGGGCTAGGGTTTCACCGGAGAGGGGCTCCGGAGCGTCCGAATCCCACCAAGTACCATGGTATGCCGTACCATGTGTGTTATAGTTTTCCATGTGTGTTGGATTCCAAAGATCCTGATATGGACATAATAGAGGTCCATGAGGTTTATTCATGCTTGAGTTGGAAGGAAATATTGAGTCTCACTGATGTTTATTATAAGGTGAATTCTTTCCTATTAATAAATAATGTTTGTGTTTGTGAGAACGTTATACTACCTAAGCCTATGATATGTATGATTAGGTTTATTGATAACACAAACATGGATGGAGAAGAGGAAGCAAGGAGCAAAAGAAGGAGGCATGGAAAACAACTACAAGGAAATGATGTGTCAGTTCGGACTGCCAGGAGTCCCGAATTTGAAATAGTCATGGATTCTTCATACGGGCTCCAAATACAGCAAACGAGCACAATACGGATAGGGAATTTGATGGGCTTTCCAATGGATCCGGCCCCATCAAGAAATTCGACTCGTGCAAGCCGTGGTGACCGAAACAAGACACGAATAGTTTTCTGCCAGCTTCCAAAACGAGTCCAATTGGTGTGTATACCAATATGGCCGCACCCCTTTGTGTGTGGGGTCGGTTTGTATCCATATGTGTTAGGAAATAGGAGTCCTAGTCGAGTAGGAGAGGGATTGCTTGCGCAAGGAGCTTGTGGCCGCACCCCTCCCTCATATATAGCTACCACCTGCGTGTGGAATAGATCAGACTACGATAAAACATAAACCCTAGACCTCTAGATTGAAACTGCTTGTAAGCCTTTCATCTGGAAGTTCATCTGCAAACTGTACGTGATACCTGCTGTTCCACTGGGAATAAGACGGTACAGAACCACTTGTAGTCGGTGGATTACTTGTGCAAGAGTGTGGAGTTGAGAATATCCATTGGGTTGCTATCTTTTGCATTGGCATCAGGGATCAGCCGGAGAGTTCTTAGTGGCGCACTAGTTATCAATTCAGAAGTTATCTGTGAGTTCACTGAGAAGATTGGGCCACCCCTTATCATCTTGGTATCAGATTCGCACGCAGTTCCGCGTCAACAGCTACCAGCCTCAGCTATCCGCGCGCGTCGAAATCCAGGCCAAAACGCTGTTCACCTGCCAAAACGCGTCACGGAAGTCACGGAAATCCACAACCGCTCAGCCACGGAACCGATCGCTGCCTCCACGCGCGATACCGCGTCACCTAACCCATCGAGAAACGCGCGCGACCGCTAGAGAATCCACCGCGTGCGCTTTTGTCCTGGACTCGCAGACGGAGCAGCTTTCGTGGTCCCGCGCGCTGTTGGTCCAGCGATCCACTTCCACCTAATCGCGCCTCGATCCGCGTAACCAGCGAATCCGCCGTCCGCGATTCGTTTGTTTGTTCCGCTCGTTTTCCGTGCCGCTACCAGCCAAAGCTTCCACCGAATCCACCTCCACCAAAATCCAAGTTCCGGTCTATTTCCGCGCGGTACCTGGTCCACCCACCCCACGCACGCGTTTTGGGCGTGATCGATTACCGAGCGCTGGCCACGCGCAAACCGCGTGAAAACAGCTGCGTTGAAAACGCGTGGGGCCACGTCGGAACTCCCAATCCTGGTCGTACTCCGTGCAGTAGATCCCGTCGGAACTCCTAGGCGCGCGCCCACCGGCTGGACAACAAATAACACCTGAGCGCTGTGTTTCCGTGGCTGGTTTCAGTCCACCATAAATCAGCACCTGGCTATCCGCGCGTGCGTGTTATATTCCAGTGGATTCATTCCCTGTTGACTCGTTTCAAGTCCGAACTTTGTGAGCCTTAGACAGAGCCATTCTACAGCAAAATTTAGGTACCATAACCCATAAGACTAGCTATCTTTTGCTCGTTTTCAGGCTGCTCTTTATCTCATATTTGTGTCACATTGTTGATAGCATTGTTATCACTTGACAGTATTGCTCCTAGTGTTGTTATTTGGCCAGTAAAAAGTATAAAAAAAAATTGAGAAAAAAAAAAAGCAAAAAGGCCTTGAGATACTTTGATATATTTGTGGAGCTGTTTTCATCATTGCTATATTGACACACCATTGAGCAATCTTGTGCCTGAATATTATTTGAGCTTGGCTAGTGTCTTTCCAGTGCATTGCAAAATTTCCTCCATATATTTGCATTGCCACATTTGTCTCCATACTTGGTGTGTGTTTCCTGTGCTTTTTTATATCACATTGGACAGCAAATAGGAATTGTTATTTTGGTGTTGTTAGGTATCCATACCAAGCCCCACCATATACCTTGTTTGTCTTGTGATTGTTAGCACCCTGGGTATTCTCTTCTTCACATCAAAGCATATTAGTTGCCACTACTTGTTGGTAAGTATTTCTATTCACTTTGGAACGGTAAGATAATCTATTGTTTTGCTAGATTTTTGAGTGAGTTGTGAGAGAACACCACATCCCATTGTTATTTTGTTACTAACAAATTAATCAATGGAGCTTCGTAGTTTTTCTATGTGCAGTGATGCTTTCTGGGAGGAGGATTCTAGTGGAATGCCTGCAAAAATTTTGTTCCACTTGATTTTAGACATCGAAGGTTGTCCTGTTGCTATTACTCTTGATAAGGATACTCAATATAACTTTGTTAGTCTTGATGTGGTTGAACAATTGCAATTGGAAACTTTTTCAGCAAATCCATACATGTTAATTACTAATGATGATAAAATTCCAATTACTCAACGTACTTTTGTTCCATTAACCATTTGTGGTCATACAAAGCAAATTTATTGTAATGTGATTCCTAGATCATTTACTACTTGTCATCTTTTGTTGAGTAAATCATGTATTCTCAAATTTCAGTTTGTTTTTGCTAGAAACCATGTTTCACTTGAACATTGTATGGAAGTAAGAAAACAACCATTATGTTATCCTCAAGTCATGGGATCCGAAATTGAGAAGATATGTGACGTGGTGTCTACTAATGTAACAATGTCTACTCCTAGTGTTGTGTCTTGTGATGTGCAGCTTGCTTTTGAAGAAAGGGAGCCTATAGTACAACCTGCACCATCATCACATCCATTGGAGGAGCATACCATTGTGCCTAGTTTTGTTTCTTGTGATATGCAGGTTACTTTTGAAGAAAGGGAGCCACAACAAGTAGAACCTGCATCACCACTTGAGATAGTTGAATTGGTACCTAATTATTCTGAGGAGGATGCTATTGATAAAGGTGCTGATTTCGTATTACCCCTCTTAAGTATTGAATTATGTGAACCCACTAAATTGCTAGTTGATTCTTGTGAGTT
Source organism: Alopecurus myosuroides (assembly GCA_028641055.1). Classification (NCBI taxonomy): domain Eukaryota; kingdom Viridiplantae; phylum Streptophyta; class Magnoliopsida; order Poales; family Poaceae; genus Alopecurus; species Alopecurus myosuroides. The sequence continues at coordinate 116,593,667 of CM054063.1, read as the reverse complement.
AACAAGCATAGATAGTCCATTTACCTGTGATAATGTGTTAATTTCGAATTTTGAACATGTGGTGTTGATTTCACATAAAGAAGTACTTGCTCAAATACCACCTAATGATATTGTGGATTACATCATGTTAAATGAATCAATTAATGTGCAAAGTGCTATGAAAAAGGTTGCTGAAATTTCCTATGTCAATTCTAGCAATTATGTTTCTTCTTTCACTTTTAACTTGATTGGTGACTATAACATGAGTGAAATTTTTATGGTGGATCATATATGCATAACTTGTGATAAAGTGGCCGAATTGAATATTGTTTTACCTTGGGTAAATAAGCTACAACTTCCTACATATGAGCATGATTTTATACATATGTTTGGTTTGCCACAATACTTGTCACATACATGTGCTAATAAATTGTTCTTCACTTATATTTGCAAATTAAGTTGCAATTTTCATGATGAAAATAATAAGCATGTTTTCACCTTTGAGTGTATTAATAAACATAAATTTGATCATAGATCTTCTTTGAGAACACTTGAATTGATACTAAACAATAAAAATATATACACATATGATTCTCATTTTGATCATGATTTATTGAGCTTCACTTATATTTGCAATTGTGATTGCTATTTTATGGAGTGCTATGACAATTATGTGATGTTTTTAAGCAAAATTCGTGGTCACATGTCTAGGACACAATTTTATGATATGCTAACAACCAATGCACCCCATTATAGATATTTGTATTGTGCATACACGTTGTTCTTTTTGTTTCTTCCACTTTCAGCTTACTACAAGCCGAGGACGGCTTGTCTTGAAGAAAGGGAGGATGATATGGACATAATAGAGGTCCATGAGGTTTATTCATGCTTGAGTTGGAAGGAAATATTGAGTCTCACTGATGTTTATTATAAGGTGAATTCTTTCCTATTAATAAATAATGTTTGTGTTTGTGAGAACGTTATACTACCTAAGCCTATGATATGTATGATTAGGTTTATTGATAACACAAACATGGATGGAGAAGAGGAAGCAAGGAGCAAAAGAAGGAGGCATGGAAAACAACTACAAGGAAATGATGTGTCAGTTCGGACTGCCAGGAGTCCCGAATTTGAAATAGTCATGGATTCTTCATACGGGCTCCAAATACAGCAAACGAGCACAATACGGATAGGGAATTTGATGGGCTTTCCAATGGATCCGGCCCCATCAAGAAATTCGACTCGTGCAAGCCGTGGTGACCGAAACAAGACACGAATAGTTTTCTGCCAGCTTCCAAAACGAGTCCAATTGGTGTGTATACCAATATGGCCGCACCCCTTTGTGTGTGGGGTCGGTTTGTATCCATATGTGTTAGGAAATAGGAGTCCTAGTCGAGTAGGAGAGGGATTGCTTGCGCAAGGAGCTTGTGGCCGCACCCCTCCCTCATATATAGCTACCACCTGCGTGTGGAATAGATCAGACTACGATAAAACATAAACCCTAGACCTCTAGATTGAAACTGCTTGTAAGCCTTTCATCTGGAAGTTCATCTGCAAACTGTACGTGATACCTGCTGTTCCACTGGGAATAAGACGGTACAGAACCACTTGTAGTCGGTGGATTACTTGTGCAAGAGTGTGGAGTTGAGAATATCCATTGGGTTGCTATCTTTTGCATTGGCATCAGGGATCAGCCGGAGAGTTCTTAGTGGCGCACTAGTTATCAATTCAGAAGTTATCTGTGAGTTCACTGAGAAGATTGGGCCACCCCTTATCAGATCCCATCACTCCCTGTGTTATGGCCTCACCGGCGTCGGATTCCCTCTTCCGGGTTCCATGACTGCTCACACCCCAAAACTCCCGGATCTGACGGAACTGGGGGAACCTTGCCAATAGGTGGTCCCTACCATTGTCTTTGGTGTTCCTTGGGCCTAACATGACACAAACAAGCAAGTAGTTCCACTTTTCTACCCCCTTCCGGCTCACGTAGAGGGGCCAGGACGGCATTTCCGCCTTTTTCTACAGCGGGGCTAGGGTTTCATCGGAGAGGGGCTCCGGAGCGTCCGAATCCCACCAAGTACCATGGTATGTCATACCATGTGTTTTAAAGTGTTCCATGTGTCTTGGATGCCAAAGATCCCATCACTCCCTGTGTTGTGGCCTCACCGGCGTCGGATTCCCTCTTCCGGGTTCCACGACTACTCACACACCCCGAAACTCCCGGATCTGACGGAATTGGGGGAACCTTGCCAATAGGTGGGCCCTAACATTTTATTTGGTGTTCCTTGGGCCTAACATGACACAACCATTCAACTAGTTCCACTTTGCTACCCCCTTCCGGCTCACGTAGAGGGGCCAGGACGGCAATTCCGTCTTTTTCTACAGCGGGGCTAGGGTTTCATCGGAGAGGGGCTCCGGAGCGTCCGAATCCCACCAAGTCCATGGTATGCCATACCATGTGTGTTAGAGTGTTCCATGTGTCTTGGATTCCAAAGATCCCATCACTCCCTGTGTTATGGCCTCACCGGCGTCGGATTCCCTCTTCCGGGTTCCAAGACTGCTCACACACCAAGAAACTCCCGGATCTGACAGAACGGGGGGAACCTTGCCAATAGGTGGGCCCTACCATTTTCTTGGGTGTTCCTTGGGCCTAACATTACACAACCAAGCAACTAGTTCCACTTTCCTACCCCCTTCCGGCTCACGTAGAGGGGCCAGGACGGCAGTTTCGTCTTTTTCTACTACGGGGCTAGGGTTTCACCGGAGAGGGGCTCCGGAGCGTCTGAATCCCACCAAGTACCATGGCATGCCATACCTTGTGTTTTAGAGTGTTCCATGTGTACTGGATGCCAAAGATCCGATCACTCCCTGTGTTACGGCCTAACCGGCGTCAGATTCCCTCTTCCGGGTTCCTGGACTGTTCACACACCCCGAAACTCCCGGATCTGACGGAACGCGAGGAACCTTGCCGATAGGTGGGCCCTAGCATTGTCTTGGGTGTTCCTTGGGCCTAACATGACACAACCCAGCAACTAGTTCCACTCTGCTACCCCCTTCTGGCTCACGTAGAGGGGCCATGACGGCAGTTCTGTCTTTTTTCTACTACGGGGCTACGGTTTCACCGGAGGGGGGCTCCGGACGGTCAGAATCCCACCAAGTCCCATGGTATGCGAAGAATGTGTGTTAGAGTGTTCCATGTGTGTTGATTCCAAAGATCCCATCACTCCCGGTGTTGTGGCCTCACCGGCGTCGGATTCCCTCTTCCGGGTTCCATGACTGCTCACACCCCGAAACTCCCAGATCTGACGAAACGGGGGGAACCTTGCCAATAGGTGGGTCCTAACATTGTCTTGGGGGTTCCTTCGGCCTAACATGACACAACCAAGCAACTAGTTCCACTTTGCTACCCCCTTCCGGCTCACGTAGAGGGGCCAGGACGACAGTTCCGTCTTTTTCTACTTCGGGCCTAGGGTTTCACCGGAGAGGGGCTCCGGAGCGTCTGAATCCCACCAAGTCCCATGGTATGCCATACCATGTGTGTTAGAGTGTTCCATGTGTGTTGGATTCCAAAGATCCCATCACGCCCTGTGTTATGGCCTCACCGGCGTCGGATTCCCTCTTCCGGGTTCCATGACTGCTCACACCCCGAAACTCCCGGATCTGACAGAACGGGGGGAACCTTGCCAATAGGTGGGCCCTACCATTGTCTTGGGTGTTCCTTGGGCCTAACATGACACAACCAAGCAAGTAGTTCCACTTTGCTACCCCCTTCCGGCTCACGTAGAGGGGCCAGGACGACAGTTCCGTCTTTTTCTACAGTGGGGCTAGGGTTTCATCGGAGAGGGGCTCCGCAGCGTTCGAATCCCACCAAGTCACATGGTATGCCATACCATGTGTGTTAGATTGTACCATGTGTGTTGGATGACAAAGATCCCATCACTCCCTTTGTTATGGCCTCACCGGCGTCGGATTCCCTCTTCCGGGTTCCACGACTACTCACACACCCCGAAACTCCCGGATCTGACGGAACTGGGGGAACCTTGCCAATTGGTGGGCCCTAACATTGTCTTGGGTGTTCCTTGGGCCTAACATGACAGAACCATGCAACTAGTTCCACTTTGCTACCCCCTTCCGGCTCACGTAGAGGGGCCAGGAAGGCAATTCCGTCTTTTTCTACAGCGGGGCTAGGGTTTCATCGGAGAGGGGCTCCGGAGCGTCCGATTCCCACCAAGTCCCATGGTATGCCATACCATGTGTGTTAGAGTGTTCCATGTGTCTTGGATGACAAATATACCATCACTCCATGTGTTATGGCCTCACCAGCGTCGGATTCCCTCTTCCGGGTTCCACGACTGCTCACACACCCCGAAACTCCCGGATCTGACAGAACGGGGGGAACCTTGCTAATAGGTGGGCCCTACCATTTCATTGGGTGTTACTTGGGCCTACCATGACACAAACAAGCAACTAGTTCCACTTTGCTACCCCCTTCCGGCTCACGTAGAGGGGCCAAGACGGCAGTTCCGTCTTTTTCTACAGCGGGGCTAGGGTTTCATCGGAGAGGGGCTCCGGAGCGTCCGAATCCCACCAAGTCCCATGGTATTCCGTAACATGTGTGTTAGAGTGTTCCATGTGTCTTGGATGCCAAATATGCCATCACTCCCTGTGTTATGGCCTCACCGGCGTCGGATTCCCTCTTCCGGGTTCCACGACTACTCACACACCCCGAAACTCCCGGATCTGACGGTATTGGGGGAACCTTGCCAATAGGTGGGCCCTAAGATTGTCTTGGTTGTTCCTTGGGCCTAACATGACACAACCATTCAAATAGTTCCACTTTGCTACCCCCTTCCGGCTCACGTTGAGGGGCCAGGACGGCAGTTCCGTCTTTTTCTACTTCGGGGCTAGGGTTTCACCGGAGAGGGGCTCCGGAGCGTCCGAATCCCACCAAGTACAATGGTATGCCATACCATGTGTTTTATAGTGTTCCATGTGTCTTGGATGTCAAAGATCCCATCACTCCCTGTGTTATGGCCTCACCGGCGTCGGATTCCCTCTTCCGGGTTCCATGACTGCTCACACCCCAAAACTCCCGGATCTGACGGAACTGGGGGAACCTTGCCAATAGGTGGGCCCTAACATTATCTTGGGTGTTCCTTGGGCCTAACATCACACAACCATGCAACTAGTTCCACTTTGCTACCCCCTTCCGGCTCACGTAGAGGGGCCAGGACGACAGTTCCGTCTTTTTCTACACCGGGGCTAGGGTTTCATCGGAGAGGGGCTCCGCAGCGTCCGAATCCCACCAAGTACAATGGTATGCCATACCATGTGTGTTAGATTGTACCATGGGTGTTGGATGACAAAGATCCCATCACTCCCTGTGTTATGGCCTCACCGGCGTCGGATTCCCTCTTCCGGGTTCCACGACTACTCACACACCCTGAAACTCCCGGATCTGATGGAACTGGGGGAACCTTGCCAATTGGTGGGCCCTAAAATTGTCTTGGGTGTTCCTTGGGCCTAACATGACAGAACCATGCAACTAGTTCCACTTTGCTACCCCCTTCCGGCTCACGTAGAGGGGCCAGGACGACAATTCCGTCTTTTTCTACAACGGGGCTAGGGTTTCATCGGAGAGGGGCTCCGGAGCGTCCGATTCCCACCAAGTACCATGGTATGCCATACCATGTGTGTTAGAGTGTTCCATGTGTCTTGGATGACAAATATACCATCACTCCATGTGTTATGGCCTCACCGGCGTCGGATTCCCTCTTCCGGGTTCCACGACTGCTCACACACCCCGAAACTCCCGAATCTGATAGAACGGGGGGAACCTTGCTAATAGGTGGGCCCTACCATTTTATTGGGTGTTACTTGGGCCTACCATGACACAAACAAGCAACTAGTTCCACTTTGCTACCCCCTTCCGGCTCACGTAGAAAGGCCAGGACGGCAGTTCCGTCTTTTTCTACAGCGGGGCTAGGGTTTCATCGGAGAGGGGCTCCGGAGCGTCCGAATCCCACCAAGTCCCATGGTATTCCGTAACATGTGTGTTAGAGTGTTCCATGTGTCTTGGATGCCAAATATACCATCACTCCCTGTGTTATGGCCTCACCGGCGTCGGATTCCCTCTTCTGGGTTCCACGACTACTCACACACCCCGAAACTCCTGGATCTGACGGTATTGGGGGAACCTTGCCAATAGGTGGGCCCTAACATTGTCTTGGATGTTCCTTGGGCCTAACATGACACAACCATTCAACTAGTTCCACTTTGCTACCCCCTTCCGGCTCACGTAGAGGGGCCAGGACGGCAGTTCCGTCTTTTTCTACTTCGGGGCTAGGGTTTCACCGGAGAGGGGCTCCAGAGCGTCCGAATCCCAGCAAGTCCCATGGTATGCCATACCATGTGTGTTAGAGTGTTCCATGTGTCTTTGATGCCAAATATACCATCACTCCCTGTGTTATAGCCTCACCGGAGTCGGATTCCCTCTTCCGGGTTCCACGACTACTCACACAACCCGAAACTCCCGGATCTGACGGAATTGGGGGAACCTTGCCAATAGGTGGGCCCTAACATTGTCTTGGGTGTTCCTTGTGCCTAACATGACACAAACATTCAACTAGTTCCACTTTGCTACCCCCTTCCGGCTCACGTAGAAGGGCCAGGACGGCAGTTCCATCTTTTTCTACTACGGGGCTACGGTTTCACCGGAGGGGGGCTCTAGACCGTCCGAATCCCACCAAGTACAATGGTATGCTATACCATGTGTGTTAGAGTGTTCCATGTGTGTTGGATTCCAAAGATCCCATCACGCCCTGTGTTATGGCCTCACCGGCGTCGGATTCCCTCTTCCGGGTTCCATGACTGCTCACACCCCGAAACTCCCGGATCTGACAGAACGGGGGGAACCTTGCCAATAGGTGGGCCCTACCATTGTCTTGGGTGTTCCTTGGGCCTAACATGACACAACCAAGCAAATAGTTCCACTTTGCTACCCCCTTCCGGCTCACGTAGAGGGGCCAGGACGACAGTTCCGTCTTTTTCTACAGCGGGGCTAGGGTTTCATCGGAGAGGGGCTCCGCAGCGTCCGAATCCCACCAAGTCACATGGTATGCCATACCATGTGTGTTAGATTGTACCATGTGTGTTGGATGACAAAGATCCCATCACTCCCTGTGTTATGGCCTCACCGGCGTCGGATTCCCTCTTCCGGGTTCCACGACTACTCACACACCCCGAAACTCCCGGATCTGACGGAACTGGGGGAACCTTGCCAATTGGTGGGCCCTAACATTGTCTTGGGTGTTCCTTGGGCCTAACATGACAGAACCATGCAACTAGTTCCACTTTGCTACCCCCTTCCGGCTCACGTAGAGGGGCCAGGAAGGCAATTCCGTCTTTTTCTACAGCGGCGCTAGGGTTTCATCGGAGAGGGGCTCCGGAGCGTCCGATTCCCACCAAGTCCCATGGTATGCCATACAATGTGTGTTAGAGTGTTCCACGTGTCTTGGATGACAAATATACCATCACTCCATGTGTTATGGCCTCACCGGCGTCGGATTCCCTCTTCCGGGTTCCACGACTGCTCACACACCCCGAAACTCCCGGATCTGATAGAACGGGGGGAACCTTGCTAATAGGTGGGCCCTACCATTTTATTGGGTGTTACTTGGGCCTACCATGACACAAACAAGCAACTAGTTCCACTTTGCTACCCCCTTCCGGCTCACGTAGAAAGGCCAGGACGGCAGTTCCGTCTTTTTCTACAGCGGGGCTAGGGTTTCATCGGAGAGGGGCTCCGGAGCGTCCGAATCCCACCAAGTCCCATGGTATTCCGTAACATGTGTGTTAGAGTGTTCCATGTGTCTTGGATGCCAAATATACCATCACTCCCTGTTGATATGGACATAATAGAGGTCCATGAAGATTATTTATGCTTGAATTGGAAGGAAATACTAAGTCTCACGGATGATTATTTAAAGGTGAATTCTTTCTTATTATTAAATATTGTTTGTGGTTATAAGAATGTTATACTACCTAAGCTATGTTATTATTCATTAGCAGGGTTATTAATAACACAAACATGGATGGAGGATGATCTCAAGATGAGGAGGAAAACAATAAGGTGGCTGATGGAAAACAAGCTTACAAGTGTTGATAAACAATCAAGCCATGGTGGAAACAATTATTATTCATCAAGACATGGGGATAGGTGCCTCCACCAAGTCAAATGCACCATAGAAATCCTATTTTCGAATAGGTATGGCTTGTATGCCATATTGGGCCGAATCCATGATGTGTGGGTCGGTTTGTATCCATCTTTGTGTCCAATTAGGAGTCCTAGTCCAATAGGAATAGGGTGTTTGCGCAAGGGGTTCCTTTGTGGCCGCACCACCCCCTCTCTTATACCCCTCCTGCGAGTTGAGGTAGGGGAGACCAAGTTTAAGATAAACCCTAGCTATTCTAGATTGAACCATGTTCATCTGAAAGTTATCAACCACCATGTTCGTATCGATAGGGTGGTGTTACCATTGCAAAGCTGCGTGATATCTTGTTATTCCATCTGGGAATAAGGGGATACAGGACCACTCGTGATCTTTGATTGCGTGTGCAAGAGTGTGTAGTTGAGAATATCCAAAGGGATTGGTAGTTGTTGCATTGGCAACGAGGATCATCCAAGTGAGAGGTCTCAGTGTAGCACTAGTTATCACAAAATCCAGAAAACCACAAAAAGAGAGAGATAGTTCATCGAGAAGATCGGGCCACCCCTTTATCATATGGTATCAGACTTCCAGGTTGCCTCGGTGAGCAAATTTATCCCTAGTCTAGTTGTTTTTATTTCCTATCCAGAAAAAGCCACACAAAAATTTTAGGTTTAGTCTTTGCCATAGCCTTAGATCACCATTGTCAAGTGTCTAGTTGCTGTCTTGTGTTTGATTTTCGTGTTACTTTTTCTCCTTTTGTGTCTTGTTTTATTTCGGTCTAGGTTTAGGGTTCTTGTGTTCTTCGAGTTTTGCCTTTGGTGTCCACCGAAATCCTCTCAAAATTCCAATCCGAGTGGTAGTTTCCTTGTTGGTTTCGAGTTGGATCCGATTCCTGCCGTGGCACAGAAATTGCCAAAAACGCTGCCGCGCCCGCTCCTACCCGCACTCGGAATCGCTCCGCATCATCCTTACCAAACCGTCCCTCGGTTACCAAACTTGCTTACCGCGCGCATCCCACCACCACCCGCAGTCCGCCTCCTACCGCGGCACGGATTCGCAAGATTTCCTGCCGCCGCTGCCGTACCCCCCACGCAAACCTGTCCACCGCGCCCCAAAATCCTTCACCGTGACCACTTTTTCCTTACCAAACGAGTCACAGCGCGCTGCCGCGGTACGAAAACAGGCAGTTTCTCTGCCGTGGGTTCTAATTCCTGCCGTGGGCAATTCCATTAGAATAGATAGTTTTCGGTTTTTATTTTCTTTTCCACTTTCTTTAGGATTTCCAGTCCGATCTTTGAGAGACATAGACAAGGCCTATCCACATATAAAAATAGGAGCATACCCACATAAGAATAGCTTTATTTGTGCTCACAGGCTGCTCGGTTCATTATTTCACAGTGCTGTCTTCTGCAAAAATTTTCTCCGCGGTGCGACATTGTTGTCAAAGCGAAGAGGAGAGAGAAAAAGTCAATTTTTACTGTAGCTACAGTACCCGTGAAAAGTATCAAAATTTATTGGCCCAAAAGAGTGAAAAATTCAAAGTGAAAAACAGAAAAATAAAAGAGAAAAAGAGGCCTGAAAATTGGTGATAGCTACTACAGTTTTGGAGCTGTTTTACATACTGTTTGCACTAGTTCTTTGAGCAATCTTGTGCCTGTTTATAAAGAGCAATAGCTAGTGTCTTTCGAGTGCATAGCAACAAATTCCATCCATATAGTTGCTTGCCACATTATTCTCCATATTTGGTGTGTGTTTCCCTAGGTGTTCTTTTATCATCACAAGCAGCAAATAGGACTTGTATTTGGTGTTGTTAGGAATCCCAAGCCGAGCTCCACCATATTCCTTGGTTGTTTTTGTGATACTATCATATCCTGGGTATTCTCTTCTCACACTTGGTACACCTTTCATTGGAACTTGTGGTAAGTTGATCCTTTTCTCTCTTGGAACATCAAGTGAAGCCTCTTTGCTTGGTTTTGAGTGAGTTGTGAGAGAACACCACATCCCATTGATTTTTGTTTTCACTAACATAATGGGTGTTTTTAGTGTTGATGAGTATGTGCAGGTTTCTAAGGGAACTCAAGAAGTGATGAAAGATATACAAGCACAAATTTCATATGCCTCCGCAATGCTTCATAACATACATCATAGACTAGCTAATGGTGTTATAGTTGATGAGGAGCACTATACAAAGTTGAAGCAATTGAGACAAAGAGAAAAATCCGTGGATGAATATTACAAAGAGATGATTACATTGCTACAAGCATCTCGGGTTCTAGAGGATCCACAAATCACAATGCAAAGGTTTTATTCCGGATTACTATTTTCCATTAGACCACATGTGAGGCGTGTTGGATATAGTACTTTGGATGAATTATTGCGACTAGCAAGGGAGGAAGAAAAGAGGATGGCCGAAGAGGATGCTATGGACCTAACAAGATTAATTTTACAATACAAACAAAAGTCTAGCATTACCACTAATGAAATAATATCTATTCCTAGTGTTGTTTCTTCTCATGTGCAGACTTTTGAAGAAAGGGAGCCCATAGTAACATCATCATCTAGGGTTTCATCGGAGAGGGGCCGGAGCGTCCGAATCCCACCAAGTCCCATGGTATTCCGTAACATGTGTGTTAGAGTGTTCCATGTGTCTTGGATGCAAATATCCATCACTCCCTGTGTTATGGCCTCACGGCGTCGGATTCCCTCTTCTGGGTTCCACGACTACTCACACACCCCGAAACTCCTGGATCTGACGGTATTGGGGGAACCTTGCCAATAGGTGGGCCCTAACATTGTCTTGGATGTTCCTTGGGCCTAACATGACACAACCATTCAACTAGTTCCACTTTGCTACCCCCTTCCGGCTCACGTAGAGGGGCCAGGACGGCAGTTCCGTCTTTTTCTACTTCGGGGCTAGGGTTTCACCGGAGAGGGGCTCCAGAGCGTCCGAATCCCAGCAAGTCCCATGGTATGCCATACCATGTGTGTTAGAGTGTTCCATGTGTCTTTGATGCCAAATATACCATCACTCCCTGTGTTATAGCCTCACCGGAGTCGGATTCCCTCTTCCGGGTTCCACGACTACTCACACAACCCGAAACTCCCGGATCTGACGGAATTGGGGGAACCTTGCCAATAGGTGGGCCCTAACATTGTCTTGGGTGTTCCTTGTGCCTAACATGACACAAACATTCAACTAGTTCCACTTTGCTACCCCCTTCCGGCTCACGTAGAAGGGCCAGGACGGCAGTTCCATCTTTTTCTACTACGGGGCTACGGTTTCACCGGAGGGGGGCTCTAGACCGTCCGAATCCCACCAAGTACAATGGTATGCTATACCATGTGTGTTAGAGTGTTCCATGTGTGTTGGATTCCAAAGATCCCATCACGCCCTGTGTTATGGCCTCACCGGCGTCGGATTCCCTCTTCCGGGTTCCATGACTGCTCACACCCCGAAACTCCCGGATCTGACAGAACGGGGGGAACCTTGCCAATAGGTGGGCCCTACCATTGTCTTGGGTGTTCCTTGGGCCTAACATGACACAACCAAGCAAATAGTTCCACTTTGCTACCCCCTTCCGGCTCACGTAGAGGGGCCAGGACGACAGTTCCGTCTTTTTCTACAGCGGGGCTAGGGTTTCATCGGAGAGGGGCTCCGCAGCGTCCGAATCCCACCAAGTCACATGGTATGCCATACCATGTGTGTTAGATTGTACCATGTGTGTTGGATGACAAAGATCCCATCACTCCCTGTGTTATGGCCTCACCGGCGTCGGATTCCCTCTTCCGGGTTCCACGACTACTCACACACCCCGAAACTCCCGGATCTGACGGAACTGGGGGAACCTTGCCAATTGGTGGGCCCTAACATTGTCTTGGGTGTTCCTTGGGCCTAACATGACAGAACCATGCAACTAGTTCCACTTTGCTACCCCCTTCCGGCTCACGTAGAGGGGCCAGGAAGGCAATTCCGTCTTTTTCTACAGCGGCGCTAGGGTTTCATCGGAGAGGGGCTCCGGAGCGTCCGATTCCCACCAAGTCCCATGGTATGCCATACAATGTGTGTTAGAGTGTTCCACGTGTCTTGGATGACAAATATACCATCACTCCATGTGTTATGGCCTCACCGGCGTCGGATTCCCTCTTCCGGGTTCCACGACTGCTCACACACCCCGAAACTCCCGGATCTGATAGAACGGGGGGAACCTTGCTAATAGGTGGGCCCTACCATTTTATTGGGTGTTACTTGGGCCTACCATGACACAAACAAGCAACTAGTTCCACTTTGCTACCCCCTTCCGGCTCACGTAGAAAGGCCAGGACGGCAGTTCCGTCTTTTTCTACAGCGGGGCTAGGGTTTCATCGGAGAGGGGCTCCGGAGCGTCCGAATCCCACCAAGTCCCATGGTATTCCGTAACATGTGTGTTAGAGTGTTCCATGTGTCTTGGATGCCAAATATACCATCACTCCCTGTGTTATGGCCTCACCGGCGTCGGATTCCCTCTTCCGGGTTCCACGACTACTCACACACCCCGAAACTCCCGGATCTGACGGTATTGGGGGAACCTTGCCAATAGGTGGGCCCTAACATTGTCTTGGATGTTCCTTGGGCCTAACATGACACAACCATTCAACTAGTTCCACTTTGCTACCCCCTTCCGGCTCACGTAGAGGGGCCAGGACGGCAGTTCCGTCTTTTTCTACTTCGGGGCTAGGGTTTCACCGGAGAGGGGCTCCAGAGCGTCCGAATCCCAGCAAGTCCCATGGTATGCCATACCATGTGTGTTAGAGTGTTCCATGTGTCTTTGATGCCAAATATACCATCACTCCCTGTGTTATAGCCTCACCGGAGTCGGATTCCCTCTTCCGGGTTCCACGACTACTCACACAACCCGAAACTCCCGGATCTGACGGAATTGGGGGAACCTTGCCAATAGGTGGGCCCTAACATTGTCTTGGGTGTTCCTTGTGCCTAACATGACACAAACATTCAACTAGTTCCACTTTGCTACCCCCTTCCGGCTCACGTAGAGGGGCCAGGACGGCAGTTCCGTCTTTTTCTACTTCGGGGCTAGGGTTTCACCGGAGAGGGGCTCGCGTCCGAATCCCACCAAGTACAATGGTATGCCATACCATGTGTGTTATAGTGTTCCATGTGTCTTGGATGTCAAAGATCCCATCACTCCCTGTGTTATGGCCTCACCGGCGTCGGATTCCCTCTTCCGGGTTCCATGACTGCTCACACCCCGAAACTCCCGGATCTGACGGAACTGGGGGAACCTTGCCAATAGGTGGGCCCTAACATTATCTTGGGTGTTCCTTGGGCCTAACATCACACAACCATGCAACTAGTTCCACTTTGCTACCCCCTTCCGGCTCACGTAGAGGGGCCAGGACAGCAGTTCCGTCTTTTTCTACAGCGGGGCTAGGGTTTCATCGGAGAGGGGCTCCAGAGCGTCCGAATCCCAGAAAGTCCCATGGTATGCCATACCATGTGTGTTAGAGTGTTCCATGTGTCTTGGATGCCAAATATACCATCACTTCCTGTGTTATGGCCTCACCGGCGTCGGATTCCCTCTTCCGGGTTCCACGACTACTCACACACCCCGAAACTCCCGGATCTGAGGGAACTGGGGGAACCTTGCCAATAGGTGGGCCCTAACATTGTCTTGGGTGTTCCTATGGCCTAACATGACACAACCAAGAAACTAGTTCCACTTTGCTACCCCCTTCCGGCTCACGTAGAAGGGCCAGGACGGCAGTTCCGTCTTTTTCTACTACGGGGCTACGGTTTCACCGGAGGGGGGCTCCGGACCGTCCGAATCCCACCAAGTCCCATGGTATGCCATACCATGTGTGTTAGAGTGTTCCATGTGTCTTGGATGCAAAATATACCATCACTCCTTGTGTTATGGCCTCACCGGCGTCAGATTCCCTCTTCCGGGTTCCAGGACTGCTCACACACCCCGAAACTCCCGGATCTGACAGAACGGGGGGAACCTTGCCAATAGGTGGGACCTACCATTGTCATGGGTGGGCCTCACCGGCGTCGGATTCCCTCTTTCGGGTTCCACGACTGCGCACACACCCCGAAACTCCTGGATCTGACGGAACGAACCTTGCCAATAGGTGGGCCCTAACATTGTCTTGGGTGTTCCTTGGGCCTATCATGACACAACCAAGAAACTAGTTCCACTTTGCTACCCCCTTCCGGCTCACGTACAGGGGCCAGGACGGCAGTTCCGTCTTTTTCTAGTGCGAGGCTAGGGTTTCACCGGAGAGGGGCTCCGGAGCGTCTGAATCCCACCAAGTACCATGGCATGCCATACCTTGTGTTTTAGAGTGTTCCATGTGTACTGGATGCCAAAGATCCGATCACTCCCTGTGTTACGGCCGCACCAGCGTCAGATTCCCTCTTCCGGGTTCCTTGACTGTTCACACACCCCGAAACTCCCGGATCTGACGGAACGCGAGGAACCTTGCCGATAGGTGGGCCCTAGCATTGTCTTGGGTGTTCCTTGGGCCTAACATGACACAACCCAGCAACTAGTTCCACTCTGCTACCCCCTTCTGGCTCACGTAGAGGGGCCATGACGGCAGTTCTGTCTTTTTCTACTGCGGGGCTACGGTTTCACCGGAGGGGGGCTCCGTACGGTCAGAATCCCACCAAGTCCCATGGTATGACATAGCATGTGTGTTAGAGTGTTCCATGTGTGTTGATTCCAAAGATCCCATCACTCCCGGTGTTGTGGCCTCACCGGCGTCGGATTCCCTCTTCCGGGTTCCATGACTGCTCACACCCCGAAACTCCCGGATCTGACGAAACGGGGGGAACCTTGCCAATAGGTGGGCCCTAACATTGTCTTGGGGGTTCTTTGGGCCTAACATGAAACAACCAAGCAACTAGTTCCACTTTGCTACCCCCTTCCGGCTCACGTAGAGGGGCCAGGACGGCAGTTCCGTCTTTTTCTACTTCGGGCCTAGGGTTTCACCGGAGAGGGGCTCCGGAGCGTCTGAATCCCACCAAGTCCCATGGTATGCCATACCATGTGTGTTATAGTGTTCCATGTGTGTTGGATTCCAAATATCCCATCACGCCCTGTGTTATGGCCTCACCGGCGTCGGATTCCCTCTTCCGGGTTCCATGACTGCTCACACCCCGAAACTCCCGGATCTGACAGAACGGGGGGAACCTTGCCAATAGGTGGGCCCTACCATTGTCTTGGGTGTTCCTTGGGCCTAACATGACACAACCAAGCAAGTAGTTCCACTTTGCTACCCCCTTCCGGCTCACGTAGAGGGGCGAGGACGACAGTTCCGTCTTTTTCTTCAACGGGGTTAGGGTTTCATCAGAGTGGGGCTCCGGAGCGTCCGAATCCCACCAAGTCCCATGGTATGCCATACGATGTGTGTTAGAGTGTTCCATGTGTTTTGGATTCCAAAGATCCCATCACTCCCTGTGTTATGGCCTCACCGGCTTCGGATTCCCTCTTCCGGGTTCCACGACTGCTCACACACCCCGAAACTCCCGGATCTGACGGAACTGGGGGAACCTTGCCAATAGGTGGGCCCTACCATTGTCTTGGGTGTTACTTGGGCCTAACATGACACAACCAAGCAACTAGTTCCACTTTGCTACCCCTTCCGGCTCACGTAGAGGGGCCAGGACGACAGTTCCGTCTTTTTCTACTTCGGGGCTAGGGTTTCACCGGAGAGGGGCTCCGGAGCGTCCGAATCCCACCAAGTCCAATGGTATGCCATACCATTTGTGTTAGAGTGTTCCATGTGTGTTGGATTCCAAAGATCCCATCACTCCCTGTGTTATGGCCTCACCGGCGTCGGATTACCTCTTCCGGGTTCCATGACAGCTCACACCCCGAAACTCCCGGATCTGACGGAACGGGGGGAACGTTGCCAATAGGTGGGCCCTACTATTGTCTTGCGTGTTCCTTGGGCCTAAGATGACACAACCAAGCAACTATTTCCACTTTGCTACCCCGTTCCGGCTCACGTAGAGGGGCCAGGACGACAGTTCTGTCTTTTTCTACAACGGGACAAGGGTTTCATCGGAGAGGGGCTCCGGAGCGTCCGAATCCCACCAAGTCCCATGGTATGCCATACCATGTGTGTTAGATTGTACCATGTGTGTTGGATGCCAAAGATCCCATCACTCCCTGTGTTATGGCCTCATCGGCGTCGGATTCCCTCTTCCGGGTTCCACGACTACTCACACACCCCGAAACTCCCGGATCTGACGGAACTGGGGGAACCTTGCTCATAGGTCGGCCCTAACAATGTCTTGGGTGTTACTTGGGCCTAACATGACACAACCATGCAACTAGTTCAACTTTGCTACCCCCTTCCGGCTCACGTAGAGGGGCCAGGACGATAGTTCCGTCTTTTTCTTCTACGGGGCTAGGGTTTCACTGGAGAGGGGCTCCGGAGCGTATGAATCCCACCAAGTACCATGGCATGTCATACCATGTGTGTTAGAGTGTTACATGTGTACTATATGACAAAGATCCCATCACTCCCTGTGTTATGGCCTCACCGGCGTTAGATTCCCTCTTCCGGGTTCCTGGACTGCTCACACACCCCGAAACTCCCGGATCTGGCGGAACGCGAGGAACCTTGCTGATAGGTGGGCCCTACCATTGTCTTGGGTGTTCCTTGGGCCTAACATGACACAACCCAGCAACTAGTTCCACTTTGCTACCCCCTTCCGGCTCACGTAGAGGGGCCAGGACGGCAGTTCCGTCTTTTTCTACTGCGGGGCTACGGTTTTACCGGAGGGGGGATCCGGACCGTCCGAATCCCATAAAGTCCCATGGTATTCCATACCATGTGTGTTAGAGTGTTCCATGTGTGTTGATTCCAAAGATCCCATCACTCTCTGTGTTGCGGCCTCACGGGCGTCGGATTCCCTCTTCCGGGTTCCATGACTGCTCACACCCCGAAACACCCGGATTTGACGGAACGGGGGGAACCTTGCCAATAGATGGGCCCTACCATTGTCTTGGGTGTTCCTTGGTCCTAACATGACACAACCAAGCAACTACTTCCTCTTTGCTACCCCCTTCCGGCTCACGTAGAGGGGCCAGGACGGCAGTTCCGTCTTTTTCTATTTCGGGGCTAGGGTTTCACCGGAGAGGGGCTCCGGAGCGTCTGAATCCCACCAAGTCCCATGGTATGCCATACCATGTGTGTTAGAGTGTTCCTTGTGTGTTGTATT
The DNA here is from genome assembly GCA_028641055.1 of Alopecurus myosuroides. Taxonomy (NCBI): domain Eukaryota; kingdom Viridiplantae; phylum Streptophyta; class Magnoliopsida; order Poales; family Poaceae; genus Alopecurus; species Alopecurus myosuroides. Next base: position 116,576,246 of record CM054063.1, on the reverse strand, counting down.
CCAAAGATCCCATCACTCCCTGTGTTATGGCCTCACCGGCGTCGGATTCCCTCTTCCGGGTTCCATGACTGCTCACACCCCGAAACTCCCGGATCTGACGGAACGGGGGGAACCTTGCCAATAGGTGGGCCCTACTATTGTATTGGGTGTTACTTGGGCCTAAAATGACACAACCAAGAAACTATTTCCACTTTGCTACCCCCTTCCGGCTCACGTAGAGGGGCCAGGACGGCAGTTCCGTCTTTTTCTACAGCGGAACTAGGGTTTCATCGGAGAGGGGCTCCGGAGCGTCCGAATCCCACCAAGTCCCATGGTATGCCATACCATGTGTGTTAGATTGTACCATGTGTGTTGGATGCCAAAGATCCCATCACTCCCCGTGTTATGGCCTCACCGGCGTCGGATTCCCTCTTCCAGGTTCCACGACTACTCACACAACCCGAAACTCCCGGATCTGACGGAACTGGGGGAACCATTCCCATAGGTGGGCCCTAACAATGTCTTGGGTGTTACTTGGGCCTAACATTACACAACCATGCAACTAGTTAAACTTTGCTACCCCCTTCCGGCTCACGTAGAGGGGCCAGGACGACAGTTCTGTCTTTTTCTACACGGGGCTAGGGTTTCACCGGAGAGGGGCTCCGGAGCGTCTGAATCCCACCAAGTACCATGGCATGCCATACCATGTGTGTTAGAGTGTTCCATGTGTACTGGATGACAAAGATCCCATCACTCCCTGTGTTATGGCCTCACCTGCGTCAGATTCCCTCTTCCGGGTTCCTGGACTGCTCACACAACCCGAAACTCTCGGATCTGACGGAACGCGAGGAACCTTGCCGATAGGTGTGCCCTACCATTGTCTTGGGTGTTCCTTGGGCCTAACATGACACAACCCAGCAACTAGTTCCACTTTTCTACCTCCTTCCGGCTCACGTAGAGGGGCCAGGACGGCAGTTCCGTCTTTTTCTACTATGGGGCTACGGTTTTACCTGAGGGGGGCTCCGGACCGTCCGAATCCCACCATGTCCCATGGTATTCCATACCATGTGTGTTAGAGTGTTCCATGTGTGTTTATTCAAAAGATCCCATCACTCCCTGTGTTGCGGCCTCACCGGCGTCGGATTCCCTCTTCCGGGTTCCATGACTACTCACACCCCGAAACACCCGGATCTGACGGAACGGGGGAACCTTGCCAATAGGTGGGCCCTACCATTGTCTTGGGTGTTACTTGGTCCTAACATGACACAACCAAGCAACTAGTTCCTCTTTGCTACCCCCTACCGGCTCACGTAGAGGGGCCAGGACGGCAGTTCCATGTTTTTCTATTTCGGGGCTAGGGTTTCACCGGAGAGGGGCTCCGGAGCGTTTGAATCCCACCAAGTCCCATGGTATCCCATACCATGTGTGTTAGAGTGTTCCATGTGTGTTGGATTCCAAAGATCCCATCACGCCCTGTGTTATGGCCTCACCGGCGTCGGATTCCCTCTTCCGGGTTCCATGACTGCTCACACCCCGAAACTCCCGGATCTGACGGAACGGGGGGAACCTTTCCAATAGGTGGGCCCTACCATTGTCTTGGGTGTTCCTTGGGCCTAACATGACACAACCAAGCAAGTAGTTCCACTTTTCTACCCCCTTCCGGCTCACGTAGAGGGGCCAGGACGACAATTCCGTCTTTTTCTACAGCGGGGCTAGGGTTTCATCGGAGTGGGGCTCCGGAGTGTCCGAATCCCACCAAGTCCCATGGTATGGAATACAATGTGTGTTAGAGTGTTCCATGTGTTTTGGATGCCAAAGATCCCATCACTCCCTGTGTTATGGCCTCACCGGCGTCGGATTCCCTCTTCCGGGTTCCACGACTGCTCACACCCCCCAAAACTCCCGGATCTAACGGAACTGGAGGAACCTTGCCAATAGGTGGGCCCTAACATTGTCTTGGGTGTTACTTGGTCCTAACATGACACAACCAAGCAACTAGTTCCACTTTTCTACCCCCTTCCGGCTCACGTAGAGGGGCCAGGATGGCAGTTCCGTCTTTTTCTACTGCGGGGCTACGGTTTTACCGGAGGGGGGCTCCGGACCGTCCGAATCCCACCAAGTCCCATGGTATTCCATACCATGTGTGATGCGGAGGGTTACTCCTAGATTGGCCCGATCTTCACGAATCAACGGAGAACACGAAGAACACGAGGAACTCGATGAACACACGAGGGGGAAACGAGGGGGAGATCGAGGGCAACGCAAACAAACGCAAGGATAAATAGTAAGAACCGAAGAACCCCAAATCTTCCGTCAACTAACCCCGAGGGCCGCCTACGGAACGATCGATTCAACTGAGCTCACCTTGATTGAAACCGCTTTACACCCGTAGCCGGTCCACTACGCCAATAGAACCTCAAGATAATCGAGAGGAAGATTGGACAATTCCTTGATAGAAACCCAAAGGGAGAGATCAAGTAATTGGATGAGCCTTGATACGATCCTCGACGAAGTCGGAGGAGTAGCCTTGATACGTTCCTCGGTACACACCGGAGGAGTAGTTCCTCAAAGAGGGATACAAGAGAGCTGAGCTCCAAATGTTCTAAATTCAACTCTAAAACCCTAGATCTAGCTTGGGGGAGTCCTTATATAGCCGGGGGTCGAAGTAGGTGGAAACGGGGGCAAAAACGGGTCTTTTCCGGGCATTTTCGGGTCCACCTCGGCCTAGGGGCCGGCCTGGCCGGCCTGGAACCCGGCCTGGGGCCAGGGTGGGCGCCTGGAGGAGGAGGCCGGCCTGGGGCCGGGGTGGGGAGGAGGCAGGCCGGCCCCCAGGCCGGCTGGCTCTGTTGGGTGCCCGGCCTGGGGCCGGGGTGGGGAGGAGGGAGGCCGGCCTCCAGGCCGGCTGCCTCTGTTGGGTGCCCGGCCTAGGGGGGGGGCCCCGAGGCTGGGAGGGGCTCCTTTTCCCCTATCTTCTCCGTCGGGACTCCGATTGGGATGCCATTTCTTCCGCCCTCCTTCGTATCTTCTTGCGCATCATTTTGGGTGCTTTCCGGGGCCTCCGTGGTGGGTTTGAACCTGAGTACACAAAGTGTGGAACCATGAGGTAGCGCACCATTCTCCACATGACCGAAAGCATAGAACGAGAGGAGCGAGTTCACCTTATCTTGGATGGCCTTTGCGTGTGATCTTGTCATCGGTGCACTTGGTGGAGTTGGGTGGGCTACATCATCTCCCCCCCTTGAAAAAGAGTCGACCTCGACTCGGCGTCGTCTTCATCACTTGTGTATCCATGAAAGGGAGAGTGGTCCTTGACATTGAAGGAGTTGTGGACGAGGTACTTGGATTGCGGTAAGTCAAGCTTGTAGGCGTTGTTGTTGATGCGCTTGATGACCTTGAAGGGACCGCCACCTCTTGGCTTGAGCTTGGAGTTGCGCTCGTCGGGGAACCGGTCCTTGCGCAAGTGTAGCCACACGAGGTCACCTTCTTGGAACACCATGGGTTTCTTGTTCTTGTTCATGATAGAGGCTCGGTGCTCGGAATGCTTCTCAAGCGTAGCTCTTGTGGAGTCGTGTAGCTTCTTGATGTAGTCGGTGCGCTTGTCGATGTCCATGTTTGCTCGCTCGCGTAGAGGCAAAGGGAGTATGTCGAGGGAGGTGTTGGGGTTGAAGCCGTAGACGATCTCGAAAGGACTCTTCTTGGTAACTTGATGGAGAGCACGGTTGTAGGCGAACTCGGCGTGTGGGATGCATTCCTCCTAATTCTTCAAGTTGGGCTTGATCAATGCTCGAAGTAGTGAAGAGAGTGTGCGGTTGACGACCTCGGTTTGTCCATCCGTTTGTGGGTGATAGGCGGTGGAGAAGAGTAGCTTGACGCCGAGCTTGGCCATCAACGTCTTCCAAAAGTAGGAGGTGAACTTGACGTCACGGTCCGAGACAATGGAAGTAGGTACACCATGTAAACGCACAATTTCCCTGAAAAACAAAGTAGCAACATGTGAAGCATCGTCGGTTCGGTTGCAAGGAATGAAATGTGCCATCTTAGAGAAACGATCCACAACTACAAAGATTGAATCCATGTTGGTTTTAGTTCGTGGAAGGCCTAACACAAAGTCCATGCTAATATCACTCCAAGGTGCATGTGGGATAGGTAATGGCATGTAAAGACCATGAGGGTTGGAAGTGGACTTAGCTCGGAGGCATGTAGAACATCTCTTGACGTGTCTCTCAACGTGATGCTTCATCTTGGGCCAATAGTAGTTGGTGGAGAGCATGGCATAGGTCTTGTCGCGTCCAAAGTGTCCCATGAGACCTCCTTCATGTGATTCCTTCAATAACAACAAACGAAGAGAAGACTCGGGGATACACAATTTGTTAGCCTTAAACAAGAAACCTTTGTGAAGATAGTAATCATCGAAACCTCGGTTAGGCAAGCATTTCTCAAATATAGGACCAAAGAAAGCATCGGAAGCATATAAGTCTTTGATCTCATCCAAACCAATCACATTGATGTCAAGACGTGTAAGAAGGCATTCTTTCCTAGACAAGGCATCGGCTACCACATTCGCTTTACCTTTCTTGTACTTAATGACATACGGAAAAGATTCAATGAATTCAACCCACTTAGCATGCCTTTTGTTCAAATTGGTTTGGCTTTTTAAGTATTTCAATGATTCGTGATCGGAATGAATAACAAATTCTTTTGGCCAAAGGTAGTGTTGCCAAACTTCTAGCACTCTAACCAAAGCAAAAAGTTCCTTATCATAGATGGGGTAATTGAGTTTAGCACCATCAAGTTTTTCACTATGGTAAGCAACGGGGCGTCCGTTTTGCATGAGAACGCCACCAATTCCTATACCACTAGCATCACATTCAATCTCAAAAGTTTTCTCAAAATCCGGTAAGACAAGCAAAGGAGCTTCGGTTAAGCATTTCTTAAGTGTGTCGAAAGCTTTTTGTTGCGCATTGCCCCAAACAAAAGGTACATTCTTTTTGGTAAGTTCATTCAAAGGGCAAGCAATAGTTGAAAAATCTTTGACAAAGCGGCGATAGAAACCGGCAAGGCCATGAAAGCGCCTTATCTCACCCACATAGGTAGGGTTCGGCCAATTCCTAATTGCCTCAATCTTCTTGTTATCTACTTCAATACCATTGGAAGAGATCACAAAACCCAAGAAAACAAGCTTGTTGGTGCAAAAATTGCATTTGGAAAGATTGGCGAAAAGTTTTGCGTTGCGAAGAGCCAACAATACTTGTGAAACATGATCAAGGTGATCTTCCAAAGATTTGCTATAAATGAGAATATCGTCGAAGTAAACCACAACAAATTTGCCAATGAAAGGACGTAGAACTTCATTCATGAGACACATGAAGGTAGATGGGGCATTCGAAAGACCAAAGGGCATAACAAGCCATTCATACAAACCAAGTTTTGTTTTGAAAGCCGTTTTCCATTCATCACCTATACTCATACGAATTTTATGGTAACCACTTTTAAGATCAATTTTGGAAAAGATAGTAGCACCACTCAATTCATCAAGCATGTCATCGAGCCTAGGGATAGGATGTATATATCTAACGGTGATAGCATTGATAGGGCGACAATCCATACACATGCGGGAAGTAGAATCTTGCTTTGGAACAAGGATAACCGGCACGGCACAAGGGCTAAGGGATTCGCGAATAAAACCTTTTTCGAGTAGCTCTTGGATTTGGCGCTCAATCTCCTTAGTCTCCTCGGGATTGGTGCGGTAAGGAGCGCGGTTTGGAAGGGGCGCGCCCGGAATGAGGTCAATACGGTGCTCGATTCCTCGAAGGGGAGGAAGGCCCGGAGGGAGCTCATCGGGAAAGACGTCTTCAAATTCCTGCAACAAAGGCAACAAAGATGGAGGAAGATTTGTCATGTCGTTAGTTTCAAGTGCTTCCCCTTTGCACAATAGGACAAAGTGAAGTATGGTTGGGTCATCTCTTAGCTCTCGCATCTCTCTTTTGGTGGCAAGTAAGGCAAAGCCTTTGGCATCACTCGGAATTTTTCCACTCATATTTGGCTTGTGGCTCTCACTCACTTTTTGGTGGATCACTCTCTCACCACTCATTTTACGAGATTTGAGCTCTTCTTGTCTACGTGCAAGAGTCTTGGCGTTGTCGGAGATCACTTGGCTAGGAGACATGGGACGAAGAACAAATGTCTTGTTATTCCACTTGAAGCTATAGTGATTGGTACGCCCATCATGGATAGCACTCTTTTCGTATTGCCAAGGCCGACCAAGAAGAAGATGACACACGGTCATAGGAACAACATCACAATCTACCGTGTCTTCATAGGGACCAATCTTGAAATTCACGGTGACCATGTGTTGAATCTTGAAGGTACCGGAGTCACTAAGCCATTGGACATGGTATGGATGAGGATGTTGCTTGTAAGGCAATTTGAGTTTGTCGCAAAGCTCTTTGCTAGCTAAGTTGTGGCAACTTCCACCGTCGATGATGACCTTGATTGACTTGCCATCAATACCGGCTCTTGTTTGAAATAGATTGCACCGTTGATCTTAATCATCTTGAGGAGAAGAAGTGAGGACTCTTGTGACCACTAGCGATGGATTCTTGTCCTTATCGCAATACACACTTTCTTCATCATCGTTGGGGACGTCCAACGAGTTGAGAGCAACTTGATGTAAGGCATAGTATTCGCCTTCGCTCATAGAATCACGGTCACCGTCTTGGTTGACAATCATGATCATCTTGTTGGAACATTCAAAGGACTTGTGTCCACTACCACCACACTTGAAGCAAGTAATAGTGCTTGACTTGACTTGAGGAGCACTTGAGGATGATGTGGTAGGCACTTGCTTCTTGAATGGTTGGGAAGACTTGTTGGGAGCACTAGAGGCTTGAGTGTTGCTCTTGGTGGTAGTTGGAGGAGGAACTTGTGTCATTGGAGTTGAGGATGATGGTCTTGAGTTGAAGAAAGCCTTTTGCTTGCTATAATTGAGACCTTCCGCAATTTGGCGTTCCGCCTTGAGAGCTTGGTGGACAAGGGCCACAATGTTGTCATACGGTTGATACTCGACGATCTTCCTTATAGGATAGTTGAGGCCATTGAGGAAGCGGGCCATTGTTTGCTCTTGAGATTCTATCACATGAGCTCGAATCAAAGATGTCTCCATTTCCTTGTAGTACTCATCAACGGACTTCACACCTTGACGAAGTTCTTGGAGCTTCTTGAAGAGGTCACGCTTGTAGTGAGGAGGAACGAATCGAGCATGCATGAATTGCTTCATCTCATTCCAAGTGGCAATGGGAGCCATGCGATTGCGGACTCGTTCGGCTTGTAGACGATCCCACCATAAGAGTGCATAGCCTTCGAATTCCAAAAAAAAAGATGCTAGAGCAACCATCTTCTTGTCGGTGAAGTTGTGAATGCCGAAGATCTTGTCAACCTTGAGAGCCCAAGCAAGATAGTCTTCGGGATCATTCTCACCATTGAACTTGGGGACATTGAAACGAAGAGCACTCATGTTGTTGTCCTCTTGCGGACGATGGGGACGCTCATGTTGGCGCCCATGGGGGTCTTCATCATAAATTGGAGGTGAATCATCATAGGGGTCATCCTCATTGTCTTGGCGGTGGTGATCATGATGGGGAGGATGACGCCGGTGGTCATTAGGTGGTGGTGGTTGGTGGTGACGAAGCCTAGCTTCACCGCGTTCACTATCATCATGGCCATTGTGATGTTGTCGAGGACGCTCTTGTTCTTGGCGAGGGTGTTGCGGAAGCACTTGTTCATCTCGAGGGTGTTGAGGATGATCATGTTCTTGGCGGTCATTGTTGTTGGGACGCGCATGGCGCCTAGGTGGCCTTCGATGTTGACGAGCATCTTCCACGAAATCATTGTGGCCATAGTCTTGAGCGTGGCCTTGTGGAGGTGGAGGATGATGGTGTTGTCGAAGGTCCGGGCGTTGCGGTTGTTGAAGAGGGTCACCACGGCCTTGGCGATGTCGAGGTGGTGGTGATGGCGAGCTATCCTCATACCAATTGCGTCGCGGAGGTTGTTGAGGTTGTGGAGGAGGTGGTGGTGGTTGTTGAGGTTGTCCACCCTCCTCCACGTTGTGGCGATCATGGCGACGAGGTTGGTGAGGATCTTGATTGCGGTGGTTTGAGCGACGAGACCTTGAGGACGATGAAGAATGACGGCGATTGGCAAGATTGGCCAAGTTGATGTTGATGCGCGTCATTTGATCATTCAATCGAGCCTCTTGCTCTTGTAGTCGACGCTCATAGCGTTGCAACCCGTCCTTGACGAGTTCGCGGAGTTGAAAGTGGTCATTGTGGGTGACGAAGTTGGCGTAAGCATTGTCGTTGTAGAATGGATTGCCTTCGTCTTCCGAGCTCGGACTTGTGAATACTCCTTCCCTAGCCATCTCAAAAACACACACAAGGGTGATATTGAATAAATGGACGCCTCACTTACCCAACGTTACCTTTCTTGGTCGTATTGAGGCTAGTGGACGAGCCTAGGTGTAGGGCGGTATGTCAAGAGCGAATCCAAAAGATCGAAAGAAACCGCAAACGGCAACACACACACTTTATATGGAAGGCAAATAGGTTAGGAAAGTGGCGAGGAAAAATCGACCAAAACCGAAGAAAAGTTTGTTGTCAATCGTGGAGAAAATTCAAAGAAAAGTTAGCACAAAAACCAAACCTATAGGATGGAAATATGGTGGAACACACACACGCAAGGGAAAAATGGGGTTAGTGCGACCAATGGACGAGCGAAGAACGAAATGGCCCTAACGTAGACTAATGCTCAATGCCACACTAACTCAAAGAGGACGCTAGCTCAAACCGCAAATTTGAAGAGGCAACAAGATTCGCACCGTGGCAATCGGTCACTCTTTCTCTTTTGCGACGCAATGCTACACGTTCCTACAATGGAAAGCAATTGGCACCGATCCTTTTGCTTCTTTTTCTATTTTCTATTTTTCTCTTTTTTTTTGATTTTCTCTTTTTGATGGATTCCAAAGTGCCAATGCCTACTCGGTAGCTAATCTCTCACAAGCGCTAACCTCGCACTCTCGATGCCACAAATGCGATGCCAAGCGGTGTAAAAAGAACTAGTCCGATAGGTAAGTAACACAATGGGGTGGGGTGGTGCAAGCGGAAGCAAGTTATACCTCTCTTATTTGATGATCACGGACTTGCGACCGTGGGGGAGTCGATGTCGTGGCGATCCGTTGATGTGGAAGCGTAGGTGATGTCGTGGGCGTCGCGTAGCACTTTGTTGCACTCAATTCGGATACAAAACGACAAAGAAAAACAAGTTTCAAAATCTGTCGGAGAATCGAAGAGCTGAAATTTTCTGAGTTTTTGGCTCAAATTCAAAATTCCCACAAAATCAAGAAAAATTTTGGACGAAAATGGAAAAATTGGCTGAATAGAAAGGTGTGGAATGGTGTTTGGCAACAAATCTATGAAGAAAAACCACGAAAAACTCAACGAATCAACAGATCGGTCAAATTCCCTTTTGGCTATTTTTTTGAGGATTTTCGAAATTCTTGGTGGATAGAAGAAAAATTGGTGGTAGGGGAGGGGATGGGGGGTCGGATTCGTGTCAATCTAGCTCTGGATACCAGATGATGCGGAGGGTTACTCCTAGATTGGCCCGATCTTCACGAATCAACGGAGAACATGAAGAACACGAGGAACTCGATGAACACACGAGGGGGAAACGAGGGGGAGATCGAGGGCAACGCAAACAAACGCAAGGATAAATAGTAAGAACCGAAGAACCCCAAATCTTCCGTCAACTAACCCCGAGGGCCGCCTACGGAACGATCGATTCAACTGAGCTCACCTTGATTGAAACCGCTTTACACCCGTAGCCGATCCACTACGCCAATAGAACCTCAAGATAATCGAGAGGAAGATTGGACAATTCCTTGATAGAAACCCAAAGGGAGAGATCAAGTAATTGGATGAGCCTTGATACGATCCTCGACGAAGTCGGAGGAGTAGCCTTGATACGTTCCTCGGTACACACCGGAGGAGTAGTTCCTCAAAGAGGGATACAAGAGAGCTGAGCTCCAAATGTTCTAAATTCAACTCTAAAACCCTAGATCTAGCTTGGGGGAGTCCTTATATAGCCGGGGGTCGAAGTAGGTGGAAACGGGGGCGAAAACGAGTCTTTTCCGGGCATTTTCGGGTCCACCTCGGCCTAGGGGCCGGCCTGGCCGGCCTGGAACCCGGCCTGGGGCCAGGGTGGGCGCCTGGAGGAGGAGGCCGGCCTGGGGCCGGGGTGGGGAGGAGGCAGGCTGGCCCCCAGGCCGGCTGGCTCTGTTGGGTGCCCGGCCTGGGGCCGGGGTGGGGAGGAGGGTGGCCGGCCTCCAGGCCGGCTGCCTCTGTTGGGGGTCCGGCCTAGGGGGGGATGAGGCCGGCCTGGCCGGCCCCCGAGGCCGGGAGGGGCTCCTTTTCCCCTATCTTCTCCGCTGGGACTCCGATTGCGATGCCGTTTCTTCCGCCCTCCTTCGTATCTTCTTGCGCATCATTTTGGGTGCTTTCCGGGGCCTCCGTGGTGGGTTTGAACCTGAGTACACAAAGTGATGAGGACATGCCTAAGGATTATGTGATCACAAGAGAGTTGATAGAAGACCACATGAACATGGTGAAAACAATAAAGCAAGATGGTGAAAACAGTTCATAACAATTGTTATTCAATAGAACAATTGTTATTCATCAAAGATATGGGGATGGTGCCTCCACAAGATCAAATGCACCAAGTGTGGAAAACAATCCAATTATGTTATTCCACAATCATACATGAACAAGGCAAGAGGAGGGCGCCCACAAGAAGCATCAATGCGCCATATACAAGACCTAGTTCAATTAGGATTGGTTTGTATACCAATTTGGCCGCACCCCTTGTGTGGGGGTCGGTTTGTATCTATTTTGGTGTCCTAGTAGGAGTCCTAGTCCAATTAGGTTAGGTGCTTGCGCAAGGGAAGCCTTGTGGCCGCACCCCCCCTCTTATATACCCTTTGGGGCGCATAGGAGAGGGTAGACTACGATTGAGATAAACCAAAACCCTATAGCCCCTAGTTGAAACTGCTTGTTAGCCTTTCATACTGGAGGTTCATCTGCAAACTTTACGTGATACCTGCTGTTCCACTGGGAATAAGACGGTACAGTACCACTTGTAGTCGGTGGATTACTTGTGCAAGAGTGTGGAGTTGAGAATATCCATTGGGTTGCTATCTGTTGCATTGGCTTCAGGGATCAGCCGGAGAGTTCTTAGTGAGACACTAGTTATCTATTCAGAAGTTATCTGTGAGTTCACTGAGAAGATTGGGCCACCCCTTATCATCTTGGTATCAGATTTACAGGTTGCCTCGGTGAGCTATCAAATTTCCCTTTAGATTTGAGTGTTTTATTTCCTATCCAGAAAAAGCCCCACAAAAATAGTTTTAGTTTTTGCCATAGCCTAGATATCATCTTAGTTTCAATTACTAGTGCTGTCTTTGTGTTAGATTTGTGTTACTTTTTATCGTTTTTAGTTTCATCTATTTCGGCTAGGTTTAGGGTTCTTGTTCTATCTAGCCGCATCTTATCAAAAAATACCAAAAATATCCGCAGCACACCACCCTTTATCACCACCAATCCGATCCACTCTAGTTGTTCTAGCCGCACCACAAAACCCTAGTTCTACTTGGACTCGGATTCCCTCCCATCCCACCGCAATCATACCACCGCTGCCCTTCCCTAGTTCCACTCGGTTTGCAGCTCCATATACCTACCATACCCGTACACATCACCGCAGCACACTTGCCATATCCGCCCATACCCGCACACCATCGCACTCACCCATCGCTGCCGCGTTTGAGTCGCTCTCGGATTCGCCCGCATCACGCTTACAAAACTAGCCGCGCGGCCCGTAACAGCCTTACCAATCCGCCCCCGTGTGCGCTGCCGCGGCACAAAAACCGTTCCGTTTCGCTGCCGCCAACTGCTGTCTCGCGCGCGCTGCGGTTTTCGCTGTAACACCCTTACCGAACCGTGTAACGCGGGTGCACGCGCTGCCGCGGTACGGAAACTGATCGTTTCGCTGCCGTATACTCTGCCGCGGTACAAAAACTGAGCAAATTGCTGCCGTGGGTTTCTGTGAGTTGCTGTTTCTCTGCCGCGGTACGGAAAACTCCTGTTTTGCTGCCGTAAAGCCCTGCCGTGGTAGAAAATCGTGCTGTTTTGCTGCCGTGAACCTCAAGTGCTGCCGTGAGCTGTTCTAAGTCATTTTTCCACTAGATTTCAGTTGTTTTCTCTTTTATTTTCCTGTTTTCATCACTAGGACCAATATATCCGTACCCTTGTGAACCTTAGCCACAGCCTTTCTACAGCATTCAAATAGGAACTTTCCCACAAGTATAGCTATTTTGTGCTCTGACAGGCTGCTCGTATTTCATCACCACCATTGTGTTCACTTGTGTTTGGTTCATTGTTGCTCCTAGCTTAGTGTAAGGCCATTGAAAAATTCAAAAAAAAAAAAAAAATAGAAAAAGCAAAAAGTATAAAAAAAAAAAAAGAGAAAAGAGAAAAGAGAAAGTGCTAAAAGGCCATATCATTGCTATTGTTTACTAGTTGAGCTTGCCATTGTGACACTTGGTTTTTCTTTGAGCAATCTTGTGCCTGTCAATAAGAGCCTAGCTAGTGACTTTCTAGTGCATTGCAAAACTCATCCATATATTGCATTGCCACATTTGTCTCCATTGTGTGAGTTTCCTTGGGTCTTTTATATCTTCACTAAGACAGCAAATAGGATTGTTACTTTGGTGATTGTTAGGTATCCATACCAAGCCCCACTAAATAACCTTGTTTGCTTTTGTGAGAGTTAAAAACCTGGGTATTCTCTTCTTCACACCAAAGTACTTTAATTGCCTCTACTTGTGGTAAGTATCTCTATTCACTTTGGAGTGGTAAGATATCCTATTGTCTTGCTAGATTTTTGAGTGAGTTGTGAGAGGCACCACAACCTATACTTGTTTCTATTACACTAACCTACTAATGGATCTTTCTAGTGGTGATCTTGTGCAGCAAAAGAAGGACCATAAGGAGGGAGTTAATTGGAGAGAGTATGAGGCTCTTAGAGATGTTTTGGCAAAGGAGATAGTGGACAATCATAATGGACTCAAACAATTTGTTCAAGATGCATGTGATCCCTTATATGAGGCTCTCCAAGCTATGGAGACCAAGATGGAGGCCACACACAAATTGGCCGAGACTAATGGAGGGGAAGTGAGATCAATCCATGATTCTATTGCTCAAATGACTACTACCCTTGCTGGACTTCAAACCATGATTCAAACAAGAATGCCTCTTATTGATGATGACAATGCTAGTGTCCATAGTGATGCTAATAATGGAGTGGAAGCTATTGGTGCAAGAAATCAAGTTCATGGCCGAAATAGAGAGGAAAGAGGCCTAGGAGGATATAATGGCCGAAACCAAAATTTTGGAGAAAGAAGAATGCCAAACAATGTGGTGCAAGCTAATCCTAGAGAAGATGGTTTGAGTAAGCCTAAATTTTCTATTCCATCATTTAGCTTTGATAATATGGATGTGGAAGAATACTTGCTATGGGAGTTGAAGATGGAAAAACTATGGAGAATGCATGAGTACAATGAGGATAGAAAGATCAAATTGGCTTCAAGTGAGTTTGATGGTTATGCTCTTAGATGGTGGGATGAGCTTTTGAGGAAGAGACAAGAAGATGGAGAATTGCCCATTGTCACTTGGAATAACATGAAGAGGATCATGAGAGATAGATTTGTTCCACCAAATTACATAAGGCAACAATTTGATCAATTGCAACAATTGAGGCAAGGAACTATGAGTGTTGATGCTTATTATCAAGAGATGGAACTAATTATGCAAAGAGCACGTGTGAGAGAACAATTGGAGCAAACAATGCAAAGATTCCTTTCGGGTTTGAACTACAAAATCAAAGGCATTGTGAGGCATCATCAATACCAAAATATCCATGAGCTATTACACCATGCAAGGGAGGCCGAAGCACATATTCTTGAGGAAGCAAAAATTACCAATAGAACAAGGGATAGATTTCAATGGAGATCATCTACCACTCCTAGTACACCACCTCCACCAATTCCATCTTCCAGTTTTCGAGGTGATCCATCATCCAAACCCGAGCCTAGTGTGTCTAATACAAAGAAATCATCACATCCAGCAGCAAGTGCTTCAGGTTCTAGTGCTCCTACTACAAGAAATAGAGATATGACATGCCACACATGTGGAGGAAAAGGGCACTTCAAGAGGGATTGTCCAAATACAAAAGTGATGGTGATCAATGAGAATAATGAGTATGAAACAGGTGATGATGTTGATCCCAATGATCTTGATGATGATGATGGTTATTTGAGTGATACTCCTTTGGATGCTTATGCTACTACTTTGCCATCTATTATATGCACACAAAATTCATTAAGTGTGGTGCCTAGTCCTGAAAATCAAAGGTGCACTCTATTTCAAACAAAGGCTGTTATTGGTCCCAACATGGCTTGCAAAGTCATTATTGATGGAGGAAGTTGCAGAAATTTGGCTAGCAAAGAGTTATGTGCAAAACTCAATTTGAAATATATGCCACACCCTTCTCCTTATCATATCCAATGGTTGAGTAGCACAGGACAAATGAAGGTTTCTTTTATGGTGAGAGTGGAGTTCCAAATTGGACCTTACAAGGATGTCATTGAGTTTGATGTGGTGCCCATGACAGTTTGCCATCTTTTATTGGGAAGACCTTGGCAATTTGATAGAAGTGTGAAGCATGAAGGAAGAGCAAATACTTATGAGCTATATCATCATGGGAAGACTATTGTTTTGAGGCCCATGACTCCACAACAAATAATACAAGAGTCCCAATCCAAAATTGATATGAGAGTAGAAAAAGAAAGAGAGAAGGATGAGGGAACACCCAAAATTCAAGCCATGGAGAAGGAGAGCAACACCAATTCGAGTGGAAAGAGCCTTTTAACTAATGCCATAATTTTTCCTAGTGTTGTTTCTTGTGCACAGGTTGCTATTGAAGAAAGGGAGCACAAAGAAACATCACACAATTTGAAGGAATATGCCACGGATACAAGTATGTTTGCTTGTGATATGAAGGTTAGTTTTGAAGAAAGGGAGATACAACCTTCAAATTCACAAGATATTGAGGAATTCATACCTACTACACATGAGGAGGTTAGTATTGATAAGGGTATGGATTTCGGTTTGGTAACTACAAGTAGTGAATTATGTGATAATTTTCAACCATATAAACTTATAAATTCGAAATTTCACAATGTGGTTTTTATTACACATAAAGAAGTACTTGCTATGATACCTTCTAGTGATATTATATATTATGACATGTTAAAAGAACCAATTAATATGAAATATGCTATGGATAAATTTGGTTATGATGATTCTAGCACATATGATAATAGTTTCAAAATTTACTTGATTGGTGATTATAATGTGGATAAAATTTTTATGATACATCACATGTGTGTTACTTATGCTAAAGTGGCCGAATTACATCATGTGTTCTCTTGGATAGATGATTATAGAGATGATATTATACCTATGTTTATTTCACCACACTATTGGTTGGATACATGTACTAGTAAATCAAACTACACTTATATTTGCAATTTTGATTGCCATGAGATGAAAGAATATGATTTTTATGTGTGGTTTTCATACAAATTTCGTGGTCATATGATATATACACTATATTGTGTTTTGCTAACAACTAATGAGTACCATTATATATACATATATGGTGCATACACTTTGTTTTTTTTGTTTCTTCCACTTTCAGATTATCACAAGACGAGGACGTCTTGTCTTGAAGAAAGGGAGGATGATGAGGACATGCCTAAGGATTATGTGATCACAAGAGAGTTGATAGAAGACCACATGAACATGGTGAAAACAATAAAGCAAGATGGTGAAAACAGTTCATAACAATTGTTATTCAATAGAACAATTGTTATTCATCAAAGATATGGGGATGGTGCCTCCACAAGATCAAATGCACCAAGTGTGGAAAACAATCCAATTATGTTATTCCACAATCATACATGAACAAGGCAAGAGGAGGGCGCCCACAAGAAGCATCAATGCGCCATATACAAGACCTAGTTCAATTAGGATTGGTTTGTATACCAATTTGGCCGCACCCCTTGTGTGGGGGTCGGTTTGTATCTATTTTGGTGTCCTAGTAGGAGTCCTAGTCCAATTAGGTTAGGTGCTTGCGCAAGGGAAGCCTTGTGGCCGCACCCCCCCTCTTATATACCCTTTGGGGCGCATAGGAGAGGGTAGACTACGATTGAGATAAACCAAAACCCTATAGCCCCTAGTTGAAACTGCTTGTTAGCCTTTCATACTGGAGGTTCATCTGCAAACTTTACGTGATACCTGCTGTTCCACTGGGAATAAGACGGTACAGTACCACTTGTAGTCGGTGGATTACTTGTGCAAGAGTGTGGAGTTGAGAATATCCATTGGGTTGCTATCTGTTGCATTGGCTTCAGGGATCAGCCGGAGAGTTCTTAGTGAGACACTAGTTATCTATTCAGAAGTTATCTGTGAGTTCACTGAGAAGATTGGGCCACCCCTTATCACAAAGTGTGGAACCATGAGGTTGCGCACCATTCTCCACATGACCGAAAGCATAGAACGAGAGGAGCGAGTTCACCTTATCTTGGATGGCCTTTGCGCGTGATCTTGTCATCGGTGCACTTGGTGGAGTTGGGTGGGCTACATCAATGTGTGTTAGAGTGTTCCATGTGTGTTGATTCCAAAGATCCCATCACTCCCTGTGTTGTGGCCTCACCGGCGTCGGATTCCCTCTTCCGGGTTCCACGACTACTCACACACCCCGAAACTCCCGGATCTGACGGAACTGGGGGAACCTTGCCCATAGGTGGGCCCTAAAATTGGCTTGGGTGTTCCTTGGGCCTAACATGACACAACCATGCAACTAGTTCAACTTTGCTACCCCCTTCCGGCTCATGTAGAGGGGCCAGGACGGCAGTTTCGTCTTTTTCTACTACGGGGCTAGGGTTTCACCGGAGAGGGGCTCCGAAGCGTATGAATCCCACCATGTACCATGGAATGCCATACCATGTGTGTTAGAGTGTTCCATGTGTACTGGATGACAAATATCCCATCACTCCCTGTGTTATGGCCTCACCGGCGTCAAATTCCCTCTTCCGGGTTCCTAGACTGCTCACACACCCCGAAACTCCCGGATCTGACGGAACGCGGGGAACCTTGCCGATAGGTGGTCCCTACCATTGTCTTGGGTGTTCCTTGGGCCTAACATGACACAACCCAGCAACTAGTTCCACTTTGCTACCCCCTTTCGGCTCACGTAGAGGGGCCAGGACGGCAGTTCCGTCTTTTTCTACTACGGGGCTACGGTTTTACCGGAGGGGGGCTCCGGACCGTCCGAATCCCACCAAGTCCCATGGTATGCCATACCATGTGTGTTAGAGTGTTCCATGTGTGTTGATTCCAAAGATTCCATCTCTCCCTGTGTTGTGGCCTCATCGGCGTCGGATTCCCTCTTCCGGGTTCCATGACGGCTCACACCCCGAAACTCCCGGATCTGACGGAACGGGGGGAACCTTGCCAATAGGTGGGCCCTACCATTGTATTGGGTGTTCCTTGGTCCTAACATGATACAACCAAGCAACTAGTTCCACTTTGCTACCCCCTTCCGGCTCACGTAGAGGGGCCAGGACGGCAGTTCCGTATTTTTCTACAGCGGGGCTAGGGTTTCATCGGAGAGGGGCTCCGGAGCGTCCGAATCCCACCAAGTCCCATGGTATTGCGTAACATGTGTGTTAGAGTGTTCCATGTGTCTTGGATGCCAAATATGCCATCACTCCCTGTGTTATGGCCTCACCGGCGTCGGATTCCCTCTTCCGGGTTCCACGACTACTCACACACCCCGAAACTCCCGGATCTGACGGTATTGGGGGAACCTTGCCAATAGGTGTTCCCTAACATTGTCTTGGGTGTTCCTTGGGCCTAACATGACACAACCATTCAACTAGTTCCACTTTGCTACCCCCTTCCGGCTCACGTAGAGGGGCACGGACGGCAGTTTCGTCTTTTTCTACTTCGGGGCTAGGGTTTCACCGGAGAGGGGCTCCAGAGCGTCCGAATCCCAGCAAGTCCCATGGTATGCCATACCATGTGTGTTAGAGTTTTCCATGTGTCTTTGATGCCAAATATACCATCACTCCCTATGTTATGGCCTCACCGGCGTCGGATTCCCTCTTCCGGGTTCCACGACTACTCACACAACCCGAAGCTCCCGGATCTGACGGAATTGGGGGAACCTTGCCAATAGGTGGGCCCTAACATTGTCTTGGGTGTTCCTTGTGCCTAACATGACACAAACATTCAACTAGTTCCACTTTGCTACCCCCTTCCGGCTCACGTAGAGGGGCCAGGACGGCAGTTCCGTCTTTTTCTACTTCGGGGCTAGGGTTTCACCGGAGAGGGGCTCGCGTCCGAATCCCACCAAGTACAATGGTATGCCATACCATGTGTGTTATAGTGTTCCATGTGTATTGGATGTCAAAGATCCCATCACTCCCTGTGTTATGGCCTCACCGGCGTCGGATTCCCTCTGCCGGGTTCCATGACTGCTCACACCCCGAAACTCCCGGATTTGACGGAACTGGGGGAACCTTGCCAATAGGTGGGCCCTAACATTATCTTGGGTGTTCCTTGGGCCTAACATCACACAACCATGCAACTAGTTCCACTTTGCTACCCCCTTCCGGCTCACGTAGAGGGGCCAGGACAGCAGTTCCGTCTTTTTCTACAGCGGGGCTAGGGTTTCATCGGAGAGGGGCTCCAGAGCGTCCGAATCCCAGAAAGTCCCATGGTATGCCATACCATGTGTGTTAGAGTGTTCCATGTGTCTTGGATGCCAAATATACCATCACTTCCTGTGTTATGGCCTCACCGGCGTCGGATTCCCTCTTCCGGGTTCCACGACTACTCACACACCCCGAAACTCCCGGATCTGAGGGAACTGGGGGAACCTTGCCAATAGGTGGGCCCTAACATTGTCTTGGGTGTTCCTTGGGCCTAACATGACACAACCAAGAAACTAGTTCCACTTTGCTACCCCCTTCCGGCTCACGTAGAAGGGCCAGGACGGCAGTTCCGTCTTTTTCTACTACGGGGCTACGGTTTCACCGGAGGGGGGCTCCGGACCGTCCGAATCCCACCAAGTCCCATGGTATGCCATACCATGTGTGTTAGAGTGTTCCATGTGTCTTGGATGCAAAATATACCATCACTCCTTGTGTTATGGCCTCACCGGCGTCAGATTCCCTCTTCCGGGTTCCAGGACTGCTCACACACCCCGAAACTCCCGGATCTGACAGAACGGGGGGAACCTTGCCAATAGGTGGGACCTACCATTGTCATGGGTGGGCCTCACCGGCGTCGGATTCCCTCTTTCGGGTTCCACGACTGCTCACACACCCCGAAACTCCTGGATCTGACGGAACGAACCTTGCCAATAGGTGGGCCCTAACATTGTCTTGGGTGTTCCTTGGGCCTATCATGACACAACCAAGCAACTAGTTCCACTTTGCTACCCCCTTCCGGCTCACGTACAGGGGCCAGGACGGCAGTTCCGTCTTTTTCTAGTGCGAGGCTAGGGTTTCACCGGAGAGGGGCTCCGGAGCGTTTGAATCCCACCAAGTACCATGGCATGCCATACCTTGTGTTTTAGAGTGTTCCATGTGTACTGGATGCCAAAGATCCGATCACTCCCTGTGTTACGGCCGCACCAGCGTCAGATTCCCTCTTCCGGGTTCCTTGAATGTTCACACACCCCGAAACTCCCGGATCTGACGGAACGCGAGGAACCTTGCCGATAGGTGGGCCCTAGCATTGTCTTGGGTGTTCCTTGGGCCTAACATGACACAACCCAGCAACTAGTTCCACTCTGCTACCCCCTTCTGGCTCACGTAGAGGGGCCATGACGGCAGTTCTGTCTTTTTCTACTGCGGGGCTAGGGTTTCACTGGAGAGGGCTCCGGAGCGTCTGAATCCCACCAAGTACCATGGCATGTCATACCATGTGTGTTAGAGTGTTACATGTGTACTATATGACAAAGATCCCATCACTCCCTGTGTTATGGCCTCACCGGCGTTAGATTCCCTCTTCCGGGTTCCTGGACTGCTCACACACCCCGAAACTCCCGGATCTGGCGGAACGCGAGGAACCTTGCTGATAGGTGGGCCCTACCATTGGCTTGGGTGTTCCTTGGGCCTAACATGACACAACCCAGCAACTAGTTCCACTTTGCTACCCCCTTCCGGCTCACGTAGAGGGGCCAGGACGGCAGTTCCGTCTTTTTCTACTACGGGGCTACGGTTTTACCGGAGGGGGGCTCCGGACCGTCCGAATCCCATAAAGTCCCATGGTATTCCATACCATGTGTGTTAGAGTGTTCCATGTGTGTTGATTCCAAAGATCCCATCACTCTCTGTGTTGCGGCCTCACGGGCGTCGGATTCCCTCTTCCGGGTTCCATGACTGCTCACACCCCGAAACACCCGGATTTGACGGAACGGGGGGAACCTTGCCAATAGATGGGCCCTACCATTGTCTTGGGTGTTCCTTGGTCCTAACATGACACAACCAAGCAACTACTTCCTCTTTGCTACCCCCTTCCGGCTCACGTAGAGGGGCCAGGACGGCAGTTCCGTCTTTTTCTATTTCGGGGCTAGGGTTTCACCGGAGAGGGGCTCCGGAGCGTCTGAATCCCACCAAGTCCCATGGTATGCCATACCATGTGTGTTAGAGTGTTCCTTGTGTGTTGTATTCCAAAGATCCCATCACTCCCTGTGTTATGGCCTCACCGGCGTCGGATTCCCTCTTCCGGGTTCCATGACTGCTCACACCCCGAAACTCCCGGATCTGACGGAACGGGGGGAACCTTGCCAATAGGTGGGCCCTACTATTGTATTGGGTGTTCCTTGGGCCTAAAATGACACAACCAAGCAACTATTTCCACTTTGCTACCCCCTTCCGGCTCACGTAGAGGGGCCAGGACGGCAGTTCCGTCTTTTTCTACAGCGGAACTAGGGTTTCATCGGAGAGGGGCTCCGGAGCGTCCGAATCCCACCAAGTCCCATGGTATGCCATACCATGTGTGTTAGATTGTACCATGTGTGTTGGATGCCAAAGATCCCATCACTCCCCGTGTTATGGCCTCACCGGCGTCGGATTCCCTCTTCCAGGTTCCACGACTACTCACACAACCCGAAACTCCCGGATCTGACGGAACTGGGGGAACCATTCCCATAGGTGGGCCCTAACAATGTCTTGGGTGTTACTTGGGCCTAACATGACACAACCATGCAACTAGTTCAACTTTGCTACCCCCTTCCGGCTCACGTAGAGGGGCCAGGACGACAGTTCTGTCCTTTTCTACACGGGGCTAGGGTTTCACCGGAGAGGGGCTCCGGAGCGTCTGAATCCCACCAAGTACCATGGCATGCCATACCATGTGTGTTAGAGTGTTCCATGTGTACTGGATGACAAAGATCCCATCACTCCCTGTGTTATGGCCTCACCTGCGTCAGATTCCCTCTTCCGGGTTCCTGGACTGCTCACACAACCCGAAACTCTCGGATCTGACGGAACGCGAGGAACCTTGCCGATAGGTGTGCCCTACCATTGTCTTGGGTGTTCCTTGGGCCTAACATGACACAACCCAGCAACTAGTTCCACTTTTCTACCTCCTTCCGGCTCACGTAGAGGGGCCAGGACGGCAGTTCCGTCTTTTTCTACTACGGGGCTACGGTTTTACCTGAGGGGGGCTCCGGACCGTCCGAATCCCACCATGTCCCATGGTATTCCATACCATGTGTGTTAGAGTGTTCCATGTGTGTTTATTCAAAAGATCCCATCACTCCATGTGTTGCGGCCTCACCGGCGTCGGATTCCCTGTTCCGGGTTCCATGACTACTCACACCCCGAAACACCCGGATCTGACGGAACGGGGGAACCTTGCCAATAGGTGGGCCCTACCATTGTCTTGGGTGTTACTTGGTCCTAACATGACACAACCAAGCAACTAGTTCCTCTTTGCTACCCCCTACCGGCTCACGTAGAGGGGCCAGGACGGCAGTTCCATGTTTTTCTATTTCGGGGCTAGGGTTTCACCGGAGAGGGGCTCCGGAGCGTTTGAATCCCACCAAGTCCCATGGTATCCCATACCATGTGTGTTAGAGTGTTCCATGTGTGTTGGATTCCAAAGATCCCATCACGCCCTGTGTTATGGCCTCACCGGCGTCGGATTCCCTCTTCCGGGTTCCATGACTGCTCACACCCCGAAACTCCCGGATCTGACGGAACGGGGGGAACCTTTCCAATAGGTGGGCCCTACCATTGTCTTGGGTGTTCCTTGGGCCTAACATGACACAACCAAGCAAGTAGTTCCACTTTTCTACCCCCTTCCGGCTCACGTAGAGGGGCCAGGACGACAATTCCGTCTTTTTCTACAGCGGGGCTAGGGTTTCATCGGAGTGGGGCTCCGGAGTGTCCGAATCCCACCAAGTCCCATGGTATGGAATACAATGTGTGTTAGAGTGTTCCATGTGTTTTGGATGCCAAAGATCCCATCACTCCCTGTGTTATGGCCTCACCGGCGTCGGATTCCCTCTTCTGGGTTCCACGACTGCTCACACCCCCCAAAACTCCCGGATCTAACGGAACTGGAGGAACCTTGCCAATAGGTGGGCCCTAACATTGTCTTGGGTGTTACTTGGTCCTAACATGACACAACCAAGCAACTAGTTCCACTTTTCTACCCCCTTCCGGCTCACGTAGAGGGGCCAGGATGGCAGTTCCGTCTTTTTCTACTGCGGGGCTACGGTTTTACCGGAGGGGGGCTCCGGACCGTCCGAATCCCACCAAGTCCCATGGTATTCCATACCATGTGTGATGCGGAGGGTTACTCCTAGATTGGCCCGATCTTCACGAATCAACGGAGAACACGAAGAACACGAGGAACTCGATGAACACACGAGGGGGAAACGAGGGGGAGATCGAGGGCAACGCAAACAAACGCAAGGATAAATAGTAAGAACCGAAGAACCCCAAATCTTCCGTCAACTAACCCCGAGGGCCGCCTACGGAACGATCGATTCAACTGAGCTCACCTTGATTGAAACCGCTTTACACCCGTAGCCGGTCCACTACGCCAATAGAACCTCAAGATAATCGAGAGGAAGATTGGACAATTCCTTGATAGAAACCCAAAGGGAGAGATCAAGTAATTGGATGAGCCTTGATACGATCCTCGACGAAGTCGGAGGAGTAGCCTTGATACGTTCCTCGGTACACACCGGAGGAGTAGTTCCTCAAAGAGGGATACAAGAGAGCTGAGCTCCAAATGTTCTAAATTCAACTCTAAAACCCTAGATCTAGCTTGGGGGAGTCCTTATATAGCCGGGGGTCGAAGTAGGTGGAAACGGGGGCAAAAACGGGTCTTTTCCGGGCATTTTCGGGTCCACCTCGGCCTAGGGGCCGGCCTGGAACCCGGCCTGGGGCCAGGGTGGGCGCCTGGAGGAGGAGGCCGGCCTGGGGCCGGGGTGGGGAGGAGGCAGGCCGGCCCCCAGGCCGGCTGGCTCTGTTGGGTGCCCGGCCTGGGGCCGGGGTGGGGAGGAGGGAGGCCGGCCTCCAGGCCGGTTGCCTCTGTTGGGTGCCCGGCCTAGGGGGGGCCCCCGAGGCTGGGAGGGGCTCCTTTTCCCCTATCTTCTCCGTCGGGACTCCGATTGGGATGCCATTTCTTCCGCCCTCCTTCGTATCTTCTTGCGCATCATTTTGGGTGCTTTCCGGGGCCTCCGTGGTGGGTTTGAACCTGAGTACACAAAGTGTGGAACCATGAGGTAGCGCACCATTCTCCACATGACCGAAAGCATAGAACGAGAGGAGCGAGTTCACCTTATCTTGGATGGCCTTTGCGTGTGATCTTGTCATCGGTGCACTTGGTGGAGTTGGGTGGGCTACATCATCTCCCCCCCTTGAAAAAGAGTCGACCTCGACTCGGCGTCGTCTTCATCACTTGTGTATCCATGAAAGGGAGAGTGGTCCTTGACATTGAAGGAGTTGTGGACGAGGTACTTGGATTGCGGTAAGTCGAGCTTGTAGGCGTTGTTGTTGATGCGCTTGATGACCTTGAAGGGACCGCCACCTCTTGGCTTGAGCTTGGAGTTGCGCTCGTCGGGGAACCGGTCCTTGCGCAAGTGTAGCCACACGAGGTCACCTTCTTGGAACACCATGGGTTTCTTGTTCTTGTTCATGATAGAGGCTCGGTGCTCGGAATGCTTCTCAAGCGTAGCTCTTGTGGAGTCGTGTAGCTTCTTGATGTAGTCGGTGCGCTTGTCGATGTCCATGTTTGCTCGCTCGCGTAGAGGCAAAGGGAGTATGTCGAGGGAGGTGTTGGGGTTGAAGCCGTAGACGATCTCGAAAGGACTCTTCTTGGTAACTTGATGGAGAGCACGGTTGTAGGCGAACTCGGCGTGTGGGATGCATTCCTCCTAATTCTTCAAGTTGGGCTTGATCAATGCTCGAAGTAGTGAAGAGAGTGTGCGGTTGACGACCTCGGTTTGTCCATCCGTTTGTGGGTGATAGGCGGTGGAGAAGAGTAGCTTGACGCCGAGCTTGGCCATCAACGTCTTCCAAAAGTAGGAGGTGAACTTGACGTCACGGTCCGAGACAATGGAAGTAGGTACACCATGTAAACGCACAATTTCCCTGAAAAACAAAGTAGCAACATGTGAAGCATCGTCGGTTCGGTTGCAAGGAATGAAATGTGCCATCTTAGAGAAACGATCCACAACTACAAAGATTGAATCCATGTTGGTTTTAGTTCGTGGAAGGCCTAACACAAAGTCCATGCTAATATCACTCCAAGGTGCATGTGGGATAGGTAATGGCATGTAAAGACCATGAGGGTTGGAAGTGGACTTAGCTCGGAGGCATGTAGAACATCTCTTGACGTGTCTCTCAACGTGATGCTTCATCTTGGGCCAATAGTAGTTGGTGGAGAGCATGGCATAGGTCTTGTCGCGTCCAAAGTGTCCCATGAGACCTCCTTCATGTGATTCCTTCAATAACAACAAACGAAGAGAAGACTCGGGGATACACAATTTGTTAGCCTTAAACAAGCAACCTTTGTGAAGATAGTAATCATCGAAACCTCGGTTAGGCAAGCATTTCTCAAATATAGGACCAAAGAAAGCATCGGAAGCATATAAGTCTTTGATCTCATCCAAACCAATCACATTGATGTCAAGACGTGTAAGAAGGCATTCTTTCCTAGACAAGGCATCGGCTACCACATTCGCTTTACCTTTCTTGTACTTAATGACATACGGAAAAGATTCAATGAATTCAACCCACTTAGCATGCCTTTTGTTCAAATTGGTTTGGCTTTTTAAGTATTTCAATGATTCGTGATCGGAATGAATAACAAATTCTTTTGGCCAAAGGTAGTGTTGCCAAACTTCTAGCACTCTAACCAAAGCAAAAAGTTCCTTATCATAGATGGGGTAATTGAGTTTAGCACCATCAAGTTTTTCACTATGGTAAGCAACGGGGCGTCCGTTTTGCATGAGAACGCCACCAATTCCTATACCACTAGCATCACATTCAATCTCAAAAGTTTTCTCAAAATCCGGTAAGACAAGCAAAGGAGCTTCGGTTAAGCATTTCTTAAGTGTGTCGAAAGCTTTTTGTTGCGCATTGCCCCAAACAAAAGGTACATTCTTTTTGGTAAGTTCATTCAAAGGGCAAGCAATAGTTGAAAAATCTTTGACAAAGCGGCGATAGAAACCGGCAAGGCCATGAAAGCGCCTTATCTCACCCACATAGGTAGGGTTCGGCCAATTCCTAATTGCCTCAATCTTCTTGTTATCTACTTCAATACCATTGGAAGAGATCACAAAACCCAAGAAAACAAGCTTGTTGGTGCAAAAATTGCATTTGGAAAGATTGGCGAAAAGTTTTGCGTTGCGAAGAGCCAACAATACTTGTGAAACATGATCAAGGTGATCTTCCAAAGATTTGCTATAAATGAGAATATCGTCGATGTAAACCACAACAAATTTGCCAATGAAAGGACGTAGAACTTCATTCATGAGACACATGAAGGTAGATGGGGCATTCGAAAGACCAAAGGGCATAACAAGCCATTCATACAAACCAAGTTTTGTTTTGAAAGCCGTTTTCCATTCATCACCTATACTCATACGAATTTTATGGTAACCACTTTTAAGATCAATTTTGGAAAAGATAGTAGCACCACTCAATTCATCAAGCATGTCATCGAGCCTAGGGATAGGATGTATATATCTAACGGTGATAGCATTGATAGGGCGACAATCCATACACATGCGGGAAGTAGAATCTTGCTTTGGAACAAGGATAACCGGCACGGCACAAGGGCTAAGGGATTCGCGAATAAAACCTTTTTCGAGTAGCTCTTGGATTTGGCGCTCAATCTCCTTAGTCTCCTCGGGATTGGTGCGGTAAGGAGCGCGGTTTGGAAGGGGCGCGCCCGGAATGAGGTCAATACGGTGCTCGATTCCTCGAAGGGGAGGAAGGCCCGGAGGGAGCTCATCGGGAAAGACGTCTTCAAATTCCTGCAACAAAGGCAACAAAGATGGAGGAAGATTTGTCATGTCGTTAGTTTCAAGTGCTTCCCCTTTGCACAATAGGACAAAGTGAAGTATGGTTGGGTCATCTCTTAGCTCTCGCATCTCTCTTTTGGTGGCAAGTAAGGCAAAGCCTTTGGCATCACTCGGAATTTTTCCACTCATATTTGGCTTGTGGCTCTCACTCACTTTTTGGTGGATCACTCTCTCACCACTCATTTCACGAGATTTGAGCTCTTCTTGTCTACGTGCAAGAGTCTTGGCGTTGTCGGAGATCACTTGGCTAGGAGACATGGGACGAAGAACAAATGTCTTGTTATTCCACTTGAAGCTATAGTGATTGGTACGCCCATCATGGATAGCACTCTTTTCGTATTGCCAAGGCCGACCAAGAAGAAGATGACACACGGTCATAGGAACAACATCACAATCTACCGTGTCTTCATAGGGACCAATCTTGAAATTCACGGTGACCATGTGTTGAATCTTGAAGGTACCGGAGTCACTAAGCCATTGGACATGGTATGGATGAGGATGTTGCTTGTAAGGCAATTTGAGTTTGTCGCAAAGCTCTTTGCTAGCTAAGTTGTGGCAACTTCCACCGTCGATGATGACCTTGATTGACTTGCCATCAATACCGGCTCTTGTTTGAAATAGATTGCACCGTTGATCTTAATCATCTTGAGGAGAAGAAGTGAGGACTCTTGTGACCACTAGCGATGGATTCTTGTCCTTATCGCAATACACACTTTCTTCATCATCGTTGGGGACGTCCAACGAGTTGAGAGCAACTTGATGTAAGGCATAGTATTCGCCTTCGCTCATAGAATCACGGTCACCGTCTTGGTTGACAATCATGATCATCTTGTTGGAACATTCAAAGGACTTGTGTCCACTACCACCACACTTGAAGCAAGTAATAGTGCTTGACTTGACTTGAGGAGCACTTGAGGATGATGTGGTAGGCACTTGCTTCTTGAATGGTTGGGAAGACTTGTTGGGAGCACTAGAGGCTTGAGTGTTGCTCTTGGTGGTAGTTGGAGGAGGAACTTGTGTCATTGGAGTTGAGGATGATGGTCTTGAGTTGAAGAAAGCCTTTTGCTTGCTATAATTGAGACCTTCCGCAATTTGGCGTTCCGCCTTGAGAGCTTGGTGGACAAGGGCCACAATGTTGTCATACGGTTGATACTCGACGATCTTCCTTATAGGATAGTTGAGGCCATTGAGGAAGCGGGCCATTGTTTGCTCTTGAGATTCTATCACATGAGCTCGAATCAAAGATGTCTCCATTTCCTTGTAGTACTCATCAACGGACTTCACACCTTGACGAAGTTCTTGGAGCTTCTTGAAGAGGTCACGCTTGTAGTGAGGAGGAACGAATCGAGCATGCATGAATTGCTTCATCTCATTCCAAGTGGCAATGGGAGCCATGCGATTGCGGACTCGTTCGGCTTGTAGACGATCCCACCATAAGAGTGCATAGCCTTCGAATTCCAAAAAAAAAGATGCTAGAGCAACCATCTTCTTGTCGGTGAAGTTGTGAATGCCGAAGATCTTGTCAACCTTGAGAGCCCAAGCAAGATAGTCTTCGGGATCATTCTCACCATTGAACTTGGGGACATTGAAACGAAGAGCACTCATGTTGTTGTCCTCTTACGGACGATGGGGACGCTCATGTTGGCGCCCATGGGGGTCTTCATCATAAATTGGAGGTGAATCATCATAGGGGTCATCCTCATTGTCTTGGCGGTGGTGATCATGATGGGGAGGATGACGCCGGTGGTCATTAGGTGGTGGTGGTTGGTGGTGACGAAGCCTAGCTTCACCGCGTTCACTATCATCATGGCCATTGTGATGTTGTCGAGGACGCTCTTGTTCTTGGCGAGGGTGTTGCGGAAGCACTTGTTCATCTCGAGGGTGTTGAGGATGATCATGTTCTTGGCGGTCATTGTTGTTGGGACGCGCATGGCGCCTAGGTGGCCTTCGATGTTGACGAGCATCTTCCACGAAATCATTGTGGCCATAGTCTTGAGCGTGGCCTTGTGGAGGTGGAGGATGATGGTGTTGTCGAAGGTCCGGGCGTTGCGGTTGTTGAAGAGGGTCACCACGGCCTTGGCGATGTCGAGGTGGTGGTGATGGCGAGCTATCCTCATACCAATTGCGTCGCGGAGGTTGTTGAGGTTGTGGAGGAGGTGGTGGTGGTTGTTGAGGTTGTCCACCCTCCTCCACGTTGTGGCGATCATGGCGATCGTGGCGATCATGGCGACGAGGTTGGTGAGGATCTTGATTGCGGTGGTTTGAGCGACGAGACCTTGAGGACGATGAAGAATGACGGCGATTGGCAAGATTGGCCAAGTTGATGTTGATGCGCGTCATTTGATCATTCAATCGAGCCTCTTGCTCTTGTAGTCGACGCTCATAGCGTTGCAACCCGTCCTTGATGAGTTCGCGGAGTTGAAAGTGGTCATTGTGGGTGACGAAGTTGGCGTAAGCATTGTCGTTGTAGAATGGATTGCCTTCGTCTTCCGAGCTCGGACTTGTGAATACTCCTTCCCTAGCCATCTCAAAAACACACACAAGGGTGATATTGAATAAATGGACGCCTCACTTACCCAACGTTACCTTTCTTGGTCGTATTGAGGCTAGTGGACGAGCCTAGGTGTAGGGCGGTATGTCAAGAGCGAATCCAAAAGATCGAAAGAAACCGCAAACGGCAACACACACACTTTATATGGAAGGCAAATAGGTTAGGAAAGTGGCGAGGAAAAATCGACCAAAACCGAAGAAAAGTTTGTTGTCAATCGTGGAGAAAATTCAAAGAAAAGTTAGCACAAAAACCAAACCTATAGGATGGAAATATGGTGGAACACACACACGCAAGGGAAAAATGGGGTTAGTGCGACCAATGGACGAGCGAAGAACGAAATGGCCCTAACGTAGACTAATGCTCAATGCCACACTAACTCAAAGAGGACGCTAGCTCAAACCGCAAATTTGAAGAGGCAACAAGATTCGCACCGTGGCAATCGGTCACTCTTTCTCTTTTGCGACGCAATGCTACACGTTCCTACAATGGAAAGCAATTGGCACCGATCCTTTTGCTTCTTTTTCTATTTTCTATTTTTCTCTTTTTTTTTTGATTTTCTCTTTTTGATGGATTCCAAAGTGCCAATGCCTACTCGGTAGCTAATCTCTCACAAGCGCTAACCTCGCACTCTCGATGCCACAAATGCGATGCCAAGCGGTGTAAAAAGAACTAGTCCGATAGGTAAGTAACACAATGGGGTGGGGTGGTGCAAGCGGAAGCAAGTTATACCTCTCTTATTTGATGATCACGGACTTGCGACCGTGGGGGAGTCGATGTCGTGGCGATCCGTTGATGTGGAAGCGTAGGTGATGTCGTGGGCGTCGCGTAGCACTTTGTTGCACTCAATTCGGATAAAAAACGACAAAGAAAAACAAGTTTCAAAATCTGTCGGAGAATCGAAGAGCTGAAATTTTCTGAGTTTTTGGCTCAAATTCAAAATTCCCACAAAATCAAGAAAAATTTTGGACGAAAATGGAAAAATTGGCTGAATAGAAAGGTGTGGAATGGTGTTTGGCAACAAATCTATGAAGAAAAACCACGAAAAACTCAACGAATCAACAGATCGGTCAAATTCCCTTTTGGCTATTTTTTTGAGGATTTTCGAAATTCTTGGTGGATAGAAGAAAAATTGGTGGTAGGGGAGGGGATGGGGGGTCGGATTCGTGTCAATCTAGCTCTGGATACCAGATGATGCGGAGGGTTACTCCTAGATTGGCCCGATCTTCACGAATCAACGGAGAACATGAAGAACACGAGGAACTCGATGAACACACGAGGGGGAAACGAGGGGGAGATCGAGGGCAACGCAAACAAACGCAAGGATAAATAGTAAGAACCGAAGAACCCCAAATCTTCCGTCAACTAACCCCGAGGGCCGCCTACGGAACGATCGATTCAACTGAGCTCACCTTGATTGAAACCGCTTTACACCCGTAGCCGATCCACTACGCCAATAGAACCTCAAGATAATCGAGAGGAAGATTGGACAATTCCTTGATAGAAACCCAAAGGGAGAGATCAAGTAATTGGATGAGCCTTGATACGATCCACGACGAAGTCGGAGGAGTAGCCTTGATACGTTCCTCGGTACACACCGGAGGAGTAGTTCCTCAAAGAGGGATACAAGAGAGCTGAGCTCCAAATGTTCTAAATTCAACTCTAAAACCCTAGATCTAGCTTGGGGGAGTCCTTATATAGCCGGGGGTCGAAGTAGGTGGAAACGGGGGCGAAAACGAGTCTTTTCCGGGCATTTTCGGGTCCACCTCGGCCTAGGGGCCGGCCTGGCCGGCCTGGAACCCGGCCTGGGGCCAGGGTGGGCGCCTGGAGGAGGAGGCCGGCCTGGGGCCGGGGTGGGGAGGAGGCAGGCCGGCCCCCAGGCCGGCTGGCTCTGTTGGGTGCCCGGCCTGGGGCCGGGGTGGGGAGGAGGGTGGCCGGCCTCCAGGCCGGCTGCCTCTGTTGGGGGTCCGGCCTAGGGGGGGATGAGGCCGGCCTGGCCGGCCCCCGAGGCCGGGAGGGGCTCCTTTTCCCCTATCTTCTCCGCTGGGACTCCGATTGCGATGCCGTTTCTTCCGCCCTCCTTCGTATCTTCTTGCGCATCATTTTGGGTGCTTTCCGGGGCCTCCGTGGTGGGTTTGAACCTGAGTACACAAAGTGTGGAACCATGAGGTTGCGCACCATTCTCCACATGACCGAAAGCATAGAACGAGAGGAGCGAGTTCACCTTATCTTGGATGGCCTTTGCGCGTGATCTTGTCATCGGTGCACTTGGTGGAGTTGGGTGGGCTACATCAATGTGTGTTAGAGTGTTCCATGTGTGTTGATTCCAAAGATCCCATCACTCCCTGTGTTGTGGCCTCACCGGCGTCGGATTCCCTCTTCCGGGTTCCACGACTACTCACACACCCCGAAACTCCCGGATCTGACGGAACTGGGGGAACCTTGCCCATAGGTGGGCCCTAAAATTGGCTTGGGTGTTCCTTGGGCCTAACATGACACAACCATGCAACTAGTTCAACTTTGCTACCCCCTTCCGGCTCATGTAGAGGGGCCAGGACGGCAGTTTCGTCTTTTTCTACTACGGGGCTAGGGTTTCACCGGAGAGGGGCTCCGAAGCGTATGAATCCCACCATGTACCATGGAATGCCATACCATGTGTGTTAGAGTGTTACATGTGTACTGGATGACAAAGATCCCATCACTCCCTGTGTTATGGCCTCACCGGCGTCAAATTCCCTCTTCCGGGTTCCTAGACTGCTCACACACCCCGAAACTCCTGGATCTGACGGAACGCGGGGAACCTTGCCGATAGGTGGTCCCTACCATTGTCTTGGGTGTTCCTTGGGCCTAACATGACACAACCCAGCAACTAGTTCCACTTTGCTACCCCCTTTCGGCTCACGTAGAGGGGCCAGGACGGCAGTTCCGTCTTTTTCTACTACGGGGCTACGGTTTTACCGGAGGGGGGCTCCGGACCGTCCGAATCCCACCAAGTCCCATGGTATGCCATACCATGTGTGTTAGAGTGTTCCATGTGTGTTGATTCCAAAGATTCCATCTCTCCCTGTGTTGTGGCCTCATCGGCGTCGGATTCCCTCTTCCGGGTTCCATGACGGCTCACACCCCGAAACTCCCGGATCTGACGGAACGGGGGGAACCTTGCCAATAGGTGGGCCCTACCATTGTATTGGGTGTTCCTTGGTCCTAACATGATACAACCAAGCAACTAGTTCCACTTTGCTACCCCCTTCCGGCTCACGTAGAGGGGCCAGGACGGCAGTTCCGTATTTTTCTACTTCGGGCTAGGGTTTGACTGGAGAGGGGCTCCAGAGCATCAGAATCCCACCAAGTCCCATGGTATGCCATACCGTGTGTGTTAGAGTGTTCCATGTGTGTTGGATTCCAAAGATCCCATCACGTCCTGTGTTATGGCCTCACCGGCGTCGGATTCCCTCTTGCGGGTTCCATGACTGCTCACACCCCGAAACTCTCGGATCGGACAGAACGGGGGGAACCTTGCCAATAGGTGGGCCCTACCATTGTCTTGGGTGTTCCTTGGGCCTAACATGACACAACCAAGCAAGTAGTTCCACTTTTCTACCCTCTTCCGGCTCACGTAGAGGGGCCAGGACGACAGTTCCGTCTTTTTCTACAGCGGGGCTAGGGTTTCATCGGAGTGGGGCTCCGGAGCGTCCGAATCCCACCAAGTCCCATGGTATGCCATACCATGTGTGTTAGAGTGTTACATGTGTTTTGGATGCCAAAGATCCCATCACTCCCTGTGTTATGGCCTCACCAGCGTCGGATTCCCTCTTCCGGGTTCACGACTGCTCACACACCCCGAAACTCCCGGATCTGACAGAACGGGGGGAACATTGCCAATAGGTGGGCCCTACCATTGCCTGGGGTGTTACTTGGGCCTAACATGACACACCCAAGAAACTATTTCCACTTTGCTACCCCCTTCCGGCTCACGTAGAGGGCCAGGACGGCAGTTCCGTCTTTTTCTACTTCATGGCTAGGGTTTCACCGGAGAGGGGCTCCGGAGCGTCCAAATACCACCAAGTCCAATGGTATGACATAACATGTGTGTTAGAGTGTTCCATGTGTGTTGGATTCCAAATATCCCATCACTCCCTGTGTTATGGCCTCACCGGCGTCGGATTCCCTTTTCCGGGTTCCATGACTGCTCACACCCCGAAACTCCCGGATCTGACGGAACGGGGGGAACCTTTCCAATAGGTGGGCCCTACTATTGTCTTGGGTGTTCCTTGGGCCTAAAATGACACAACCAAGCAACTAGTTCCACTTTGCTACCCCCTTCCGGCTCACGTAGAGGGGCAAGGACGGCAGTTCCGTCTTTTTCTACAGCGGGACTAGGGTTTCATCGGAGAGGGGCTCCGGAGCGTCCGAATCCCACGAAGTCCCATGTTATGCCATACCATGTGTGTTAGATTGTACCATGTGTGTTGGATGCCAAAGATCCCATCACTCCCTGTGTTATGGCCTCACCGTCGTCGGATTCGCTCTTCCGGGTTCCACGACTACTCACACACCCCGAAACTTCCAGATCTGATGGAACTGGGGGAACCTTGCCAATAGGTGGGCCCTAACATTGTCTTGGGTGTTCCTTGGGACTAACATGACACAACAATGCAACTAGTTCCACTTTGCTACCCCCTTCCGGATCACGTAGAGGGGCCAGGACGGCAGTTCCGTCTTTTTCTACAGCGGGGCTAGGGTTTCATCGGAGAGGGGCTACGGAGCGTCCGAATCCCACCAAGTCCCATGGTATGCCATACCATCTGTGTTATAGTGTTCCATGTGTCTTGGATGCCAAATATACCATCACTCCTCTGTGTTATGGCCTCACCGGCGTCGGATTCCCACTTCCGGGTTCCACGACTGCTCACACACCCCGAAACTCCCGGATCTGACAGAACGGGGGGAACCTTGCCAACAGGTGGGCCCTAGCATTTTCTTGGGTGTTCCTTGGGCCTAAAATGACACAACCAAGCAACTAGTTACACTTCGCTACCCCCTTCCGGCTCACGTAGAGGGGCCAGGACGGCAGTCCCGTCTTTTCTACTTCTGGGCTAGGGTTTCACCGGAGAGGGGCTCCGGAGCGTCTGAATCGCACCAAGTCCCATGTATGCCATACAATGTGTGTTGGATTCCGAATATCCCATCACTCCATGTGTTATGGCCTCACCGGCGTCGGATTCTCTCTTCCGGGTTCCATGACTGCTCACACCCCGAAACTCCCGCATCTCACGGAACTGGGGGAACCTTGCCAATAGGTCGGCCCTAACATTGTCTTTTTCTACAGCGGGGCTAGTGTTTCATCTGAGAGGGGCTCCGGAGTGTCCGAATCCCACCAAGTCCCATGGTATGCCATACCATGTGTGTTAGAGTGTTTCATGTGTCTTCGATTCCAAATATACCATCACTCCCTGTGTTATGGCCTCACCGGCGTCGGATTCCCTCTTCCGGGTTCGACGGCTGCTCACAGACCCCGAAACTCATGGATCTTACAGAACAGGGGGGAACCTTGCCAATAGGTGTGCCCTAACATTGTCTTGGGTGTTCCTTGGGCCTAACATGACACAACCAAGCAACTAGTTCCACTTTGCTACCCCCTTCCGGCTCACGTAGAGGGGCCAGGACGACAGTTCCGTCTTTTTTTTACAGCTGGACTAGGGTTTCATCGAAGAGGGGCTCCGGAGCGTCCGAATCCCACCAAGTCCCATGGTATGCCATACCATGTGTGTTATATTGTACCATGTGTGTGGGATGCCAAAGATCCCATCACTCCCTGTGTTATGGCCTCACCGGCATCGGATTCCATCTTCCGGGTTCCACGACTACTCACACACCCCGAAACTCCCGGATCTGACGGAACTAGGGGAACCTTGCCAATAGGTGGGCCCTAACATTGTCTTGGTTGTTCCTTGGGCCTAAAATGACACAACAATGCAACTAGTTCCACTTTGCTACCCCCTTCCGGCTCACGTAGAGGGGCCAGGACGGCAGTTCCGTCTTTTTCTACAGCGGGCCTAGGGTTTCATCGGAGAGGGGCTACGGAGCGTCCGAATCCCACCAAGTCCCATGGTATGCCATACCATGTGTTTTATAGTGTTCCATGTGTCTTGGATGCCAAATATACCATCACTCCTCTGTGTTATGGCCTCACCAGCGTCGGATTCCCTCTTCCGGGTTCCACGACTGGTCAAACACCCCGAAACTCCCGGATTTGACAGAACGGGGGGAACCTTGCCAACAGGTGGGCCCTACCATTTTCTTGGGTGTTCCTTGGTCCTAACATGACACAAACAAGCAACTAGTTCCACTTTGCTACCCCCTTCCGGCTCACGTAGAGGGGCCAGGACGACAGTTCCGTCTTTTTGTACTACGGGGCTAGGGTTTCACCGGAGAGGGGCTCCGGAGCGTCTGAATCCCACAAAGTACCATGGTATGCCATAAAATGTGTTTTAGAGTGTTCCATGTGTACTGGATGCCAAAGATCCCATCACTCCCTGTGTTATGGCCTCACCGGCGTCGGATTCCCTCTTCCGGGTTCCTCGACTTCTCACGCACACTCAAACTCCCGGATCTGACGGAACATGGGGAATCTTGCCAATAGGTGGGCCCTACCATTGTCTTGGGTGTTCCTTGGGCCTAACATGAGACAACCAAGCAACTAGTTCTAGTTTGCTACCCACTTCCGGCTCACGTAGAGGGGCCAGGACGACAGTTCCGTCTTTTTCTACAACGGGGCTAGGGTTTAACCGGAGAGGGGCTCCGGAGCGTTTGAATCCCACCAAGTCCAATGGTATGCCATACCATGTGTTTTAGAGTGTTCCATGTGTCTTGGATGCCAAATATACCATCACTCCCTGTGTTATGGCCTCACCGGCGTCGGATTCCCTCTTACGGGTTCCATGACTGCTTACACCCCGAAACTCCCGGATCTGACGGAACGGGGGGAACCCTGCCAATAGGTGGGCCCTACCATTTTCTTGGGTGTTCCTTGGGCCTAACATGACACAACCAAGCAACTAGTTCCACTTTGCTACCCCCTTCCGGCTCACGTAGAGGGGCCAGGACGGCAGTCCCGTCTTTTCTACTTTTGGGCTAGGGTTTCACCGGAGAGGGGCTCCGGAGCGTCTGAATCCCACCAAGTCCCATGGTATGCCATACCATGTGTGTTGGATTCCAAATATCCCATCACTCCATGTGTTATGGCCTCACCGGCGTCGGATTCCCTCTTCCGGGTTCCATGACTGCTCACACCCCGAAACTCCCGCATCTGACGGAACTGGGGGAACCTTGCCAATAGGTTGGCCCTAACATTGTCTTGGGTGTTCCTTGGGCCTCACATGACACAACCAAGCAACTATTTCCACTTTGCTACCCCCTTCCGGCTCCCGTAGAGGGTCCAGGACGACAGTTCCGTCTTTTTCTACAGCGGGGCTAGGGTTTCATCTGAGAGGGGCTCCGGAGCGTCCGAATCCCACCAAGTCGACTGTTCCATGTGTCTTGGATGCCAAATATACCATCACTCCCTGTGTTATGGCCTCAGCAGCGTCGGATTCCCTCTTCCGGGTTCGACGACTGCTCACACACCCCGAAACTCCTTGATCTGACAGAACGGGGGGGAACCTTGCCAATAGGTGGGCCCTAACATTGTCTTGGGTGTTCTTTCGGCCTAACATGACACAAAAAGAAAATAGTTCCACTTTGCTACCCACTTCCTGCTCACGTAGAGGGGCCAGGACGGCAGTTCCGTCTTTTTCTACAGCGGGGCTAGGGTTTCATCAGAGAGGGGCTACGGAGCGTCCGAATCCCACCAAGTCCCATGGTATGCCATACCATGTGTTTTATAGTGTTCCATGTGTCTTGGATGCCAAATATACCATCACTCCTCTGTGTTATGGCCTCACCAGCGTCGGATTCCCTCTTCCGGGTTCCACGACTGCTCAAACACCCCGAAACTCCCGGATTTGACAAAACGGGGGGAACCTTGCCAACAGGTGGGCCCTACCATTTTCTTGGGTGTTCCTTGGTCCTAACATGACACAAACAAGCAACTAGTTCCACTTTGCTACCCCCTTCCGGCTCACGTAGAGGGGCCAGGACGACAGTTCCGTCTTTTTGTACTACGGGGCTAGGGTTTCACCGGAGAGGGGCTCCGGAGCGTCTGAATCCCACCAAGTACCATGGTATGCCATAAAATGTGTTTTAGAGTGTTCCATGTGTACTGGATGCCAAAGATCCCATCACTCCCTGTGTTATGGCCTCACCGGCGTCGGATTCCCTCTTCCGGGTTCCTCGACTTCTCACGCACACTCAAACTCCCGGATCTGACGGAACATGGGGAATCTTGCCAATAGGTGGGCCCTACCATTGTCTTGGGTGTTCCTTGGGCCTAACATGAGACAACCAAGCAACTAGTTCTAGTTTGCTACCCACTTCCGGCTCACGTAGAGGGGCCAGGACGACAGTTCCGTCTTTTTCTACAACGGGGCTAGGGTTTAACCGGAAAGGGGCTCCGGAGCGTTTGAATCCCACCAAGTCCAATGGTATGCCATACCATGTGTTTTAGAGTGTTCCATGTGTCTTGGATGCCAAATATACCATCACTCCCTGTGTTATGGCCTCACCGGCGTCGGATTCCCTCTTCCGGGTTCCATGACTGCTTACACCCCGAAACTCCCGGATCTGACGGAACGGGGGGAACCCTGCCAATAGGTGGGCCCTACCATTTTCTTGGGTGTTCCTTGGGCCTAACATGACACAACCAAGCAACTAGTTCCACTTTGCTACCCCCTTCCGGCTCACGTAGAGGGGCCAGGACGGCAGTCCCGTCTTTTCTACTTCTGGGCTAGGGTTTCACCGGAGAGGGGCTCCGGAGCGTCTGAATCCCACCAAGTCCCATGGTATGCCATACCATGTGTGTTGGATTCCAAATATCCCATCACTCCATGTGTTATGGCCTCACCGGCGTCGGATTCCCTCTTCCGGGTTCCATGACTGCTCACACCCCGAAACTCCCGCATCTGACGGAACTGGGGGAACCTTGCCAATAGGTTGGCCCTAACATTGTCTTGGGTGTTCCTTGGGCCTCACATGACACAACCAAGCAACTATTTCCACTTTGCTACCCCCTTCCGGCTCCCGTAGAGGGGCCAGGACGGCAGTTCCGTCTTTTTCTACAGCGGGGCTAGGGTTTCATCGGAGAGGGGCTACGGAGCGTCCGAATCCCACCAAGTCCCATGGTATGCCATACCATGTGTGTTAGAGTGTTTCATGTGTCTTGGATTCCAAATATACCATCACTCCCTGTGTTATGGCCTCACCGGCGTCGGATTCCCTCTTCCGGGTTCGACGGCTGCTCACAGACCCCGAAACTCATGGATCTTACAGAACAGGGGGGAACCTTGCCAATAGGTGTGCCCTAACATTGTCTTGGGTGTTCCTTGGGCCTAACATGACACAACCAAGCAACTAGTTCCACTTTGCTACCCCTTCCGGCTCACGTAGAGGGGCCAGGACGACAGTTCCGTCTTTTTTTTTACATCTGGACTAGGGTTTCATCGGAGAGGGGCTCCGGAGCGTCCGAATCCCACCAAGTCCCATGGTATGCCATACCATGTGTGTTATATTGTACCATGTGTGTGGGATGCCAAAGATCCCATCACTCCCTGTGTTATGGCCTCACCGGCATCGGATTCCATCTTCCGGGTTCCACGACTACTCACACACCCCGAAACTCCTGGATCTGACGGAACTAGGGGAACCTTGCCAATAGGTGGGCCCTAACATTGTCTTGGTTGTTCCTTCACTAGTAGAAAAAGGCCTTTCTGTGGCGCACCATTTTGGCTTTCTGTGGCGCACCAAGGGGCCAGAGTGGTGCGCCACAGAATCTACGCCACTAATTTTTTTTCTGTGGCGCACCTCAGCCGTGCGCCACAGAAATGTCAATTCTGTGGCGCACCTCAGCCGTGCGCCACAGAAATTTGCAATTCTGTGGCGCACCAAGGGGGGTGCGCCACAGAATTTTTTTTTGAATTTCAAAAAAAAAGGCGGCCAGATCTGGCCGCGGTAATTTTTCGAAAATTCGAAATTTCGCCGGATTTCGTCGGATGCTCGCCGGAGTTGGTGGGTGGAGGATGGGGGTCACCGGAGTTGGTGGGGAGGAGAAGGAGAAGCTCGCCGGAGGTGGTGGTGGAGGAGGAGGAGGAGGTGAGGTGGTGGTGATAGAGGAGGAGGAGGAGGAGAGGTGGTGGTGGAGGAGGAGGAGGAGCTCACCGGAGGTGGTGGTGGTGGTGGAGGAGGAGGAGGAGGAGCTCACCGGAGGTGGTGGTGGTGGTGGTGGTGGTGGTGGTGGAGGAGGAGGAGGAGGAGGATGGTGGTGGTGGAGGAGGAGTGGTGGTGGTGGAGGAGGAGGAGGATGGTGGTGGTGGTGGAGGAGGAGTGGTGGTGGTGGTGGAGGAGGAGGAGAGGTGGTGGTGGTGATGGTGGTGGTGGTGGTGGTGGTAGTGGTGGTGGAGGAGGAGGAGGAGAGGTGGAGGAGAGGAGAGGTAGAAGATGAGAATTGGAGGAGAAGTGGAGGGGAGAAGGGAAGAAAAGGAGGGGAGGAGGCAGATTTCGAATCCTGCCTCCCAATTCTGTGGCGCACCCCCCCTTGGTGCGCCACAGAATTTTTTTTCTTTTTTTTTATTTTCTAGTCAAAATCTGAAAACGGCTATAACTTTTGTTCCTTTTGGAATTTGGCGATTCTAAAAAAAGCTCACAGGCCGAAGGCGAGTGAGGTTGGGTTCCTTTTTCTCTCTAGTTTTTTTTTAATATCTTGATCATTTTTTTTCGACATCGTATGCAAAAGTTATGCCCATTTTACTTTTTTTATAAAACTTTTGCTCAGAAAGTCGAAATACATATTTCAAAATTTGACAAAAAAGTAGACATTAAACTCTCCGTGCATCTATAAGGGATTTATTTTTTGATGCTTTTTAGACTGCCAACTCTTCCGTCAAAAACTAGAAAAGGAGTTCCCGGGGGGGGTGGAGTTGGTGCATGTGGACAGAATTTTTTCGGATGGGAATTATGTTGCGCACGTGGCAGTGGTGCGCCACAGAAATGTCATATTTCTGTGGCGCACTAACCACCATGCGCCACAGAATAGGAGTGTGGCAATCATGGTGTGGGCCCCCAACGTATTTCTGTGGCGCACCCCTATCCGGTGCGCCACAGAATTCCTGTTTTCTGTGGCGCACCCCTATCCGGTGCGCCACAGAATTCCTGCTTTCTGTGGCGCATGCCCACCCGTGCGCCACAGAATTACATTTCTGTGGCGCACCGGATAGGGGTGCGCCACAGAATCTGTTCCATAGAAAGGCACTTCTCTACTAGTGCTTGGGCCTAAAATGACACAACAATGCAACTAGTTCCACTTTGCTACCCCCTTCCGGCTCACGTAGAGGGGCCAGGACGGCAGTTCCGTCTTTTTCTACAGCGGGCCTAGGGTTTCATCGGAGAGGGGCTACGGAGCGTCTGAATCCCACAAAGTCCCATGTATGCCATACCATGTGTTTTATAGGGTTCCATGTGTCTTGGATGCCAAATATACCATCACTCCTCTGTGTTATGGCCTCACCAGCGTCGGATTCCCTCTTCCGGGTTCCACGACTGCTCAAACACCCCGAAACTCCCGGATTTGACAGAACGGGGGGAACCTTGCCAACAGGTGGGCCCTACCATTTTCTTGGGTGTTCCTTGGGCCTAACATGACACAAAAAAGCAACTAGTTCCACTTTGCTACCCCTTCCGGCTCACGTAGAGGGGCCAGGACGACAGTTCCGTCTTTTTGTACTACGGGGCTAGGGTTTCACCGGAGAGGGGCTCCGGAGCGTCTGAATCCCACCAAGTACCATGGTATGCCATAAAATGTGTTTTAGAGTGTTCCATGTGTACTGGATGCCAAAGATCCCATCACTCCCTGTGTTATGGCCTCACCGGCGTCGGATTCCCTCTTCCGGGTTCCTCGACTTCTCACGCACACTCAAACTCCCGGATCTGACGGAACATGGGGAATCTTGCCAATAGGTGGGCCCTACCATTGGCTTGGGTGTTCCTTGGGCCTAACATGAGACAACCAAGCAACTAGTTCTAGTTTGCTACCCTCTTCCGGCTCACGTAGAGGGGCCAGGACGACAGTTCCGTCTTTTTCTACAACGGGGCTAGGGTTTAACCGGAAAGGGGCTCCGGAGCGTTTGAATCCCACCAAGTCCAATGGTATGCCATACCATGTGTTTTAGAGTGTTCCATGTGTCTTGGATGCCAAATATACCATCACTCCCTGTGTTATGGCCTCACCGGCGTCGGATTCCCTCTTCCGGGTTCCATGACTGCTTACACCCCGAAACTCCCGGATCTGACGGAACGGGGGAATCCTGCCAATAGGTGGGCCCTACCATTTTCTTGGGTGTTCCTTGGGCCTAACATGACACAACCAAGCAACTAGTTCCACTTTGCTACCCCCTTCCTGCTCACGTAGAGGGGCCAGGACGGCAGTCCCGTCTTTTGTACTTCTGGGCTAGGGTTTCACCGGAGAGGGGCTCCGGAGCGTCTGAATCCCACCAAGTCCCATGGTATGCCATACCATGTGTGTTGGATTCCAAATATCCCATCACTCCATGTGTTATGGCCTCACCGGCGTTGGATTCCCTCTTCCGGGTTCCATGACTGCTCACACCCCGAAACTCCCGCATCTGACGGAACTGGGGGAACCTTGCCAATAGGTCGGCCCTAACATTGTCTTGGGTGTTCCTTGGGCCTCACATGACACAACCAAGCAACTATTTCCACTTTGCTACCCCCTTCCGGCTCCCGTAGAGGGTCCAGGACGACAGTTCCGTCTTTTTCTACAGCGGGGCTAGGGTTTCATCTGAGAGGGGCTCTGGAGCGTCCGAATCCCACCAAGTCGACTGTTCCATGTGTCTTGGATGCCAAATATACCATCACTCCCTGAGTTATGGCCTCACCAGCGTCGGATTCCCTCTTCCGGGTTCGACGACTGCTCACACACCCCGAAACTCCTGGATTTGACAGAACGGGGGGGAACCTTGCCAATAGGTGGGCCCTAACATTGTCTTGGGTGTTCCTTGGGCCTAACAGGACACAAAAAGGAAAAATAGTTCCACTTTGCTACCCCCTTCCTGCTCACGTAGAGGGGCCAGGACGGCAGTTCCGTCTTTTTCTACAGCGGGGCTAGGGTTTCATCGGAGAGGGGCTACGGAGCGTCCGAATCCCACCAAGTCCCATGGTATGCCATACCATGTTTGTTATAGTGTTCCATGTTTCTTGGATGTCAAATATACCATCACTCCTCTGTGTTATTGCCTCACCGGCGTCGGATTCCCTCTTCCGGATTCCACGATTGCTCACACACCCCGAAACTCCCGGATCTGACCGAACGGGGGGAACCTTGCCAATAGGTGGGCCCTACCATTTTCTTGGGTGTTCCTTGGTCCTAACATGACACAACCAAGCAACTATTTCCACTTTGCTACCCCCTTCCGGCTCACGTAGAGGGGCGAGGACGACAGTTCCGTCTTTTTCTACTACGGGGCTAGGGTTTCATCGGAGAGGGGCTCCGGAGCGTCTGAATCCCACAAAGTACCATGGTATGACATACCATGTGTTTTAGAGTGTTCCATGTGTACTGGATGCGAAAGATCCCATCACTCCCTGTGTTATGGCCTCACCGGCGTCGGATTCCCTCTTCCGGGTTCCTCGACTGCTCACGCACCCTCAAACTCCCGGATCTGACGGAACGCGGGGAACCTTGCCAATAGGTGGGCCCTACCATTGTCTTGGGTGTTCCTTGGGCCTAACATGACACAACCAAGCAACTAGTTCCACTTTGCTACCCCCTTCTAGCTCACGTAGAGGGGCCAGGACGACAGTTCCGTCTTTTTCTACAACGGGGCTAGGGTTTCACCGGAATGGGGCTCCGGAGCATTTGAATCCCACCAAGTCCCATGGTAAGCCATACCATGTGTGTTATAGTGTTACATGTGTCT
Organism: Alopecurus myosuroides; assembly: GCA_028641055.1. Classification (NCBI taxonomy): domain Eukaryota; kingdom Viridiplantae; phylum Streptophyta; class Magnoliopsida; order Poales; family Poaceae; genus Alopecurus; species Alopecurus myosuroides. The sequence continues at coordinate 116,532,848 of CM054063.1, read as the reverse complement.
TGGATGCCAAATATACCATCACTCCCTGTGTTATGGCCTCACCGGCGCCGGATTCCCTCTTCTGGGTTCGACAACTGCTCACACACCCCGAAACTCCTGGATCTGACAGAACGGGGGGGAACCTTGCCAATAGGTGGGCCCTAACATTGTCTTGGGTGTTCCTTGGGCCTAACATGACACAACCAAGCAACTAGTTCCACTTTTCTACCCCCTTCCGGCTCACGTAGAGGGGCCAGGACGGCAGTTCCGTCTTTTTTTACTACGGAACTAGGGTTTCACCGGAGAGGTGCTCCGAAGCGTATGAATCCCATAAAGTACCTGGTATGCCATACCATGTGTGTTAGATTGTTCCATGTGTACTGGATGCCAAAGATGCCATCACTCCCTCTGTTATGGCCTCACCGGCGTCAAATTCCCTCTTCCGGGTTCCTCGACTGCTCACACACCCCGAAACTCCCGGATCTGACGGAACGCGGGGAACCTTGACAATTGGTGGGCCCTAACATTGTCTTGGGTGTTCCTTGGGCCTAACATGACACAACCAAGCAACTAGTTTCACTTTGCTACCCCCTTCCGGCTCACGTAGAGGGGCCAGGACGGCAGTTCCGTCTTTTTCTACTTCGGGGCTAGGGTTTCACCGGAGAGGGGCTCCGGAGAGTCCAAATCCCACCAAGTCCCATGGTATTCCATACCATGTGTTTTAGAGTGTTCCATGTGTCTTGGATGCCAAATATACCATCACTCCCTCTGTTATGGCCTCACCGGCGTCGGATTCCGTCTTCCGGGTTCGACGACTGCTCACACACCCCGAAACTCCTGGATCTGACAGAACGGGGGGGGGGGAACCTTGCCAATAGGTGGGCCCTAACATTGTCTTGGGTGTTCCTTGGGACTAACATGACACAACCAAGCAACTAGTTCCACGTTGCTACTCCCTTCCTGCTCACGTAGAGGGGCCAGGACGGCAGTTCCGTCTTTTTCTACAGCGGGGCTAGGGTTTCATCGGAGAGGGGCTACGGAGCGTCCGAATCCCACCAAGTCCCATGGTATGCCATAACATGTGTGTTATAGTGTTCCGTGTGTCTTGGATGCCAAATATACCATCACTCCTCTGTGTTATGGCCTCACCGGTGTCGGATTCCCTCTTCCGGATTCCACGATTGCTCACACACCCCGAAACTCCCGGATCTGACCGAACGGGGGTAACCTTGCCAATAGGTGGGCCCTACCATTTTATTGGGTGTTCCTTGGGCCTAACATGACACAACCAAGCAACTAGTTCCACTTTCCTACCCCCTTCGGGCTCACGTAGAGGGGCGAGGACGACAGTTCCGTCTTTTTCTACTACGGGGCTAGGGTTTCACCGGAGAGGGGCTCCGGAGCGTCTGAATCCCACCAAGTACCATGGTATGACATACCATGTGTTTTAGAGTGTTCCATGTGTACTGGATGCCAAAGATCCCATCACTCCCTGTGTTATGGCCTCACCGGCGTCGGATTCCCTCTTCCGGGTTCCTGGACTGCTCATGCACCGTCAAACTCCCGGATCTGACGGAACGCGGGGAACCTTGCCAATAGGTGGGCCCTACCATTTTCTTGGGTGTTCCTTGGGCCTAAAATGACACAACCAAGCAACTAGTTCCACTTTGTTACCCCCTTCCGGCTCACGTAGAGGGGCCAGGACGACAGTTCCGTCTTTTTCTACAACGGGGCTAGGGTTTCACCGGAAAGGGGCTCCGGAGCGTTTGAATCCCACCAAGTCTCATGGTATGCCATACCATGTGTGTTAGAGTGTTCCATGTGTATTGGATGCCAAATATACCATCACTCCCTGTGTTATGGCCTCACCGGCGTCGGATTCCCTCTTCCGGGTTCGACAACTGCTCACACACCCCGAAACTCCTGGAACTGACTGAACGGGGGGAACCTTGCCAATAGGTGGGCCCTAACATTGTCTTGGGTGTTCCTTGGGCCTAACATGACACAACCAAGCAACTAGTTCCACTTTGCTACCCCCTTCCTGCTCACGTAGAGAGGCCAGGACGGCAGTTCCGTCTTTTTCTACAGCGGGGCTAGGGTTTCATCGGAGAGGGGCTACAGAGCGTCCGAATCCCACCAAGTCCCATGGTATGCCATAACATGTGTGTTATAGTGTTCCATGTGTCTTGGATGCCAAATATACCATCACTCCTCTATGTTATGGCCTCACCGGCGTCAAATTCCCTCTTCCGGGTTCCTCGACTGCTCACACACCCCGAAACTCCCGGATCTGACGGAACGCGGGGAACCTTGACAATTGGTGGGCCCTAACATTTTCTTGGGTGTTCCTTGGGCCTAACATGACACAACCAAGCAACTAGTTTCACTTTGCTACCCCCTTCCGGCTCACGTAGAGGGGCCAGGACGATAGTTCCGTCTTTTTCTACTTCGGGGCTAGGGTTTCACCGGAGAGGGGCTCCGGAGAGTCCAAATCCCACCAAGTCCCATGGTATTCCATACCTTGTGTGTTAGAGTGTTCCATGTGTCTTGGATGCCAAATATACCATCACTCCCTCTGTTATGGCCCCACCGGCGTCGGATTCCCTCTTCCGGGTTCGACGACTACTCACACACCCCGAAACTCCTGGATCTGACAGAACGGGGGGGGGGGAACCTTGCCAATAGGTGGGCCCTAACATTGTCTTGGGTGTTCCTTGGGCCTAACATATCACAACCAAGCAACTAGTTCCACTTTGCTACCCCCTTCCTGCTCACGTAGAGGGGCCAGGACGGCAGTTCCGTCTTTTTCTACAGCGGGGCTAGGGTTTCATCGGAGAGGGGCTACGGAGCGTCCGAATCCCACCAAGTCCCATGGTATGCCATAACATGTGTGTTATAGTGTTCCATGTGTCTTGGATGCCAAGTATACCATCATTCCTCTGTGTTATGGCCTCACCGGCGTCGGATTCCCTCTTCCGGATTCCACGATTGCTCACACAGCCCGAAACTCCAGGATCTGACCGAACGGGGGGAACCTTGCCAATAGGTGGGCCCTACCATTTTATTGGGTGTTCCTTGGGCCTAACATGACACAACCAAGCAACTAGTTCCACTTTGCTACCCCCTTCCGGCTCACGTAGAGGGGCCAGGACGGCAGTCCCGTCTTTTCTACTTCTGGGCTAGGGTTTCACCGGAGAGGGGCTCCGGAGCGTCTGAATCCCACCAAGTCCCATGGTATGCCATAACATGTGTGTTGTATTCCAAATATCCCATCACTCCATGTGTTATGGCCTCACAGGCGTCGGATTCCCTCTTCCGGGTTCCATGACTGCTCACACCCCGAAACTCCCGCATCTGACGGAACTGGGGGAACCTTGCCAATAGGTGGGCCCTAACATTGCCTTGGGTGTTCCTTGGGCCTAAAATGACACAACCAAGCAACTAGTTCCACTTTTCTACCCCTTCCGGCTCACGTAGAGGGGCCAGGACGGCAGTTCCGTCTTTTTCTACAGCGGGGCTAGTGTTTCATCTGAGAGGGGCTCCGGAGCGTCCGAATCCCACCAAGTCACATGGTATGCCATACCATGTGTGTTATAGTGTTCCATGTGTCTTGGATACCAAATATACCATCACTCCCTATGTTATGGCCTCACCGGCGTCGGATTCCCTCTTCCGGGTTCGACGACTGCTCACACACCCCGAAACTCCTGGATCTGACAGAACGGAGGGGAACCTTGCCAATAGGTGGGCCCTAACATTGTCTTGGGTGTTCCTTGGGCCTAACATGACACAACCAAGCAACTAGTTCCACTTTGCTACCCCCTTCCGGCTCACGTAGAGGGGCCACGACGGCAGTTCCGTCTTCTTTTACTACGGAGCTAGGGTTTCACCGGAGAGGTGCTCCGGAGCGTCTGAATCCCACCAAGCACCTGGTCTTCCGTACCATGTGTGTTAGATTGTTCCATGTGTACTGGATGACAAAGATCCCATCACTCCCTCTATTATGGCCTCACCGGCGTCAGATTCCCTCTTCTGGGTTCCTCGACTCCTCACAGACCCCGAAACGCCCGGATCTGACGGAACGCGGGGAACCTTGACAATTGGTGGGCCCTAACATTGTCTTGGGTGTTCCTTGGGACTAACATGACACAACCAAGCAACTAGTTTCACTTTTCTACCCCCTTCCGGCTCACGTAGAGGGGCCAGGACGGCAGTTCCGTCTTTTTCTACTTCGGGGCTAGGGTTTCACCGGAGAGGGGCTCCGGAGAGTCCAAATCCCACCAAGTCCCATGGTATTCCATACCATGTGTGTTAGAGTGTTCCATGTGTGTTTGATTCCAAATATCCCATCACTCCCTGTGTTATGGCCTCACCGGCGTCGGATTCCCTCTTCCGGGTTCCAGGACTGCTCAGACACCGAAACTCCCGGATCTGACGGAACGGGGGGAACCTTGCCAATAGGTGGGCCCTACTATTGTCTTGGGTGTTCCTTCGGCCTAAAATGACACAACCAAGCAACTAGTTCCACCTTGCTACCCCCTTCCGGCTCACGTAGAGGGGCAAGGACGGCAACTCCGTCTTTTTCTACAGCGGGACTAGGGTTTCATAGGAGAGGGGCTCCGGAGCGTCCGAATCCCACCAAGTCCCATGTTATGCCATACCATGTGTGTTATATTGTACCATGTGTGTGGGATGCCAAAGATCCCATCACTCCCTGTGTTATGGCCTCACTGGCATCGGATTCCATCTTCCGGGTTCCACGACTACTCACACACCCCGAAACTCCCGGATCTGACGGAACTGGGGGAACCTTGCCAATAGGTGGGCCCTAACATTGTCTTGGTTGTTCCTTGGGCCTAAAATGACACAACAATGCAACTAGTTCCACTTTGCTACCCCCTTCCGGCTCACATAGAGGGGCCAGGAGGGCAGTTCCGTCTTTTTCTACAGCGGACCTAGGGTTTCATCGGAGAGGGGCTACGGAGCGTCTGAATCCCACAAAGTACCATGGTATGCCATAACATGTGTTTTAGAGTGTTCCATGTGTACTGGATGCCAAATATCCCATCACTCCCTGTGTTATGGCCTCACCGGCGTCGGATTCCCTCTTCCGGGTTCCTCGACTTCTCACGCACCCTCAAACTCCCGGATCTGACGGAACGGGGGGAACCTTGCCAATAGGTGGGCCCTACCATTGTCTTGGGTGTTCCTTGGGCCTAACATGACATAACCAAGCAACTAGTTCCACTTTGCTACCTCCTTCCGGCTCACGTAGAGGGGCCAGGACGGCAGTTCCGTCTTTTTCTACAACGAGGGCTAGGGTTTAACAGGAAAGGGGCTCCGGAGCGTTTGAATCCCACCAAGTCCAATGGTATGCCATACCATGTGTGTTAGAGTGTTCCATGTGTCTTGGATCCCAAATATACCATCACTCCCTGTGTTATGGCCTCACCGGCGTCGGATTCCCTCTTCCGGGTTCCATGACTGCTTACACCCCGAAACTCCCGGATCTGACGAAACGGGGGGAACCCTGCCTATAGGTGGGCCCTACCATTTTCTTGGGTGTTCCTTGGGCCTAACATGACACAACCAAGCAACTAGTTCCACTTTGCTACCCCCTTCCGGCTCACGTAGAGGGGCCAGGACGGCAGTCCCGTCTTTTCTACTTCTGGGCTAGGGTTTCACCGGAGAGGGGCTCCGGAGCGTCTGAATCCCACCAAGTCCCATGGTATGCCATACCATGTGTGTTGGATTCCAAATATCCCATCACTCCATGTGTTATGGCCTCACCGGCGTCGGATTCCCTCTTCCGGGTTCCATGACTGCTCACACCCCGAAACTCCCGCATCTGACGGAACTGGGGGAACCTTGCCAATAGGTGGGCCCTAACATTGTCTTGGGTGTTCCTTGGGCCTAACATGACACAACCAAGCAACTAGTTCCACTTTTCTACCCCTTCCGGCTCACGTAGAGGGGCCAGGACGGCAGTTCCGTCTTTTTCTACAGCGGGGCTAGGGTTTCATCTGAGAGGGGCTCCGGAGCGTCCGAATCCCACCAAGTCACATGGTATGCCATACCATGTGTGTTATAGTGTTCCATGTGTCTTGAATACCAAATATACCATCACTCCCTATGTTATGGCCTCACCGGCGTCGGATTCCCTCTTCCGGGTTCGACGACTGCTCGCACACCCCGAAACTCCTGGATCTGACAGAACGGAGGGGAACCTTGCCAATAGGTGGGCCCTAACGTTGTCTTGGGTGTTCCTTGGGCCTAACATGACACAACCAAGCAACTAGTTCCACTTTGCTACCCCCTTCCGGCTCACGTAGAGGGGCCACGACGGCAGTTCCGTCTTCTTTTACTACGGAGCTAGGGTTTCACCGGAGAGGTGCTCCGGAGCGTCTGAATCCCACCAAGTACCTGGTCTGCCATACCATGTGTGTTAGATTGTTCCATGTGTACTGGATGACAAAGATCCCATCACTCCCTCTAGTATGGCCTCACCGGCGTCAGATTCCCTCTTCTGGGTTCCTCGACTCCTCACAGACCCCGAAACGCCCGGATCTGACGGAACGCGGGGAACCTTGACAATTGGTGGGCCCTAACATTGTCTTGGGTGTTCCTTGGGCCTAACATGACACAACCAAGCAACTAGTTTCACTTTTCTACCCCCTTCCGGCTCACGTAGAGGGGCCAGGACGGCAGTTCCGTCTTTTTCTACTTCGGGGCTAGGGTTTCACCGGAGAGGGGCTCCGGAGAGTCCAAATCCCACCAAGTCCCATGGTATTCCATACCATGTGTGTTAGAGTGTTCCATGTGTGTTTGATTCCAAATATCCCATCACTCCCTGTGTTATGGCCTCACCGGCGTCGGATTCCCTCTTCCGGGTTCCAGGACTGCTCAGACACCGAAACTCCCGGATCTGACGGAACGGGGGGAACCTTGCCAATAGGTGGGCCCTACTATTGTCTTGGGTGTTCCTTCGGCCTAAAATGACACAACCAAGCAACTAGTTCCACCTTGCTACCCCCTTCCGGCTCACGTAGAGGGGCAAGGACGGCAGTTCCGTCTTTTTCTACAGCGGGACTAGGGTTTCATAGGAGAGGGGCTCCGGAGCGTCCGAATCCCACCAAGTCCCATGTTATGCCATACCATGTGTGTTATATTGTACCATGTGTGTGGGATGCCAAAGATCCCATCACTCACTGTGTTATGGCCTCACTGGCATCGGATTCCATCTTCCGGGTTCCACGACTACTCACACACCCCGAAACTCCCGGATCTGACGGAACTGGGGGAACCTTGCCAATAGGTGGGCCCTAACATTGTCTTGGTTGTTCCTTGGGCCTAAAATGACACAGCAATGCAACTAGTTCCACTTTGCTACCCCCTTCCGGCTCACATAGAGGGGCCAGGAGGGCAGTTCCATCTTTTTCTACAGCGGACCTAGGGTTTCATCGGAGAGGGGCTACGGAGCGTCCGAATCCCACCAAGTACCATGGTATGCCATAACATGTGTTTTAGAGTGTTCCATGTGTACTGGATGCCAAATATCCCATCACTCCCTGTGTTATGGCCTCACCGGCGTCGGATTCCCTCTTCCGGGTTCCTCGACTTCTCACGCACCCTCAAACTCCCGGATCTGACGGAACGGGGGGGAACCTTGCCAATAGGTGGGCCCAACCATTGTCTTGGGTGTTCCTTGGGCCTAACATGACATAACCAAGCAACTAGTTCCACTTTGCTACCTCCTTCCGGCTCACGTAGAGGGGCCACGACGACAGTTCCGTCTTTTTCTACAACGGGGCTAGGGTTTAACCGGAAAGGGGCTCCGGAGCGTTTGAATCCCACCAAGTCCAATGGTATGCCATACCATGTGTGTTAGAGTGTTCCATGTGTCTTGGATCCCAAATATACCATCACTCCCTGTGTTATGGCCTCACCGGCGTCGGATTCCCTCTTCCGGGTTCCATGACTGCTTACACCCCGAAACTCCCGGATCTGACGGAACGGGGGGAACCCTGCCTATAGGTGGGCCCTACCATTTTCTTGGGTGTTCCTTGGGCCTAACATGACACAACCAAGCAACTAGTTCCACTTTGCTACCCCCTTCCGGCTCACGTAGAGGGGCCAGGACGGCAGTCCCGTCTTTTCTACTTCTGGGCTAGGGTTTCACCGGAGAGGGGCTCTGGAGCGTCTGAATCCCACCAAGTCCCATGGTATGCCATACCATGTGTGTTGGATTCCAAATATCCCATCACTCCATGTGTTATGGCCTCACCGGCGTCGGATTCCCTCTTCCGGGTTCCATGACTGCTCACACCCCGAAACTCCCGCATCTGACGGAACTGGGGGAACCTTGCCAATAGGTCGGCCCTAACATTGTCTTGGGTGTTACTTGGGCCTAACATGACACAACCAAGCAACTAGTTCCACTTTGCTACCCCCTTCCGGCTCCCGTAGAGGGGCCAGGACGACAGTTCCGTCTTTTTCTACAGCGGGGCTAGGGTTTCATCTGAGAGGGGCTCCGGAGCGTCCGAATCCCACCAAGTCGACTGTTCCATGTGTCTTGGATGCCAAATATACCATCACTCCCTGTGTTATGGCCTCACCGGCGTCGGATTCCCTCTTCCGGGTTCGACGACTGCTCACACACCCCAAAACTCCTGGATCTGACAGAACGGGGGGAACCTTGCCAATAGGTGGGCCCTAACATTGTCTTGGGTGTTCCTTGGGCCTAACATGACACAAAAAAGAAACTAGTTCCACTTTTCTACCCCCTTCCTGCTCACGTAGAGGGGCCAGGACGACAGTTCCGTCTTTTTCTACAACGGGGCTAGGGTTTCATCGGAGAGGGGCTACGGAGCGTCCGAATCCCACCAAGTCCCATGGTATGCCATACCATGTGTGTTATAGTGTTCCATGTGTCTTGGATGCAAAATATACCATCACTCCTCTGTGTTATGGCCTCACCAGCGTCGGATTCCCTCTTCCGGATTCCACGATTGCTCACACACCCCGAAACTCCCGGATCTGACCAAACGGGGGGAACCTTGCCAATAGGTGGTCCCTACCATTTTCTTGGGTGTTCCTTTGTCCTAACATGACACAACCAAGCAACTAGTTCCACTTTGTTACCCCCTTCCGGCTCACGTAGAGGGGCGAGGACGACAGTTCCGTCTTTTTCTACTACGGGGCTAGGGTTTCATCGGAGAGGGGCTCCGGAGCGTATGAATCCCACAAAGTACCATGGTATGCCATACCATGTGTTTTAGAGTGTTCCATGTGTACTGGATGCCAAAGATCCCATCACTCCCTGTGTTATGGCCTCACCGGCGTCGGATTCCCTCTTCCGGGTTCCTCGACTGCTCACGCACCCTCAAACTCCCGGATCTGACGGAACGCGGGGAACCTTGCCAATAGGTGGGCCGTACAATTGTCTTGGGTGTTCCTTGGGCCTAACATGACACAACCAAGCAACTAGTTCCACTTTGTTACCCCCTTCCGGCTCACGTAGAGGGGCCAGGACGACAGTTCCGTCTTTTTCTACAACGGGGCTAGGGTTTCACCGGAAAGGGGCTCCGGAGCGTTTGAATCCCACCAAGTCCCATGGTATGCCATACCATGTGTGTTAGAGTGTTTCATGTGTCTTGGATGCCAAAGATACCATCACTCCCTGTGTTATGGCCTCACCGGCGTCGGATTCCCTCTTCCGGGTTCCATGACTGCTTACACCCCGAAACTCCCGGATCTGACGGAACGGGGGGAACCCTGCCAATAGGTGCGCCCTACCATTTTCTTGGGTGTTCCTTGGGCCTAACATGACACAACCAAGCAACTAGTTCCACTTTGCTACCCCCTTCCGGCTCACGTAGAGGGGCCAGGACGGCAGTCCCGTCTTTTCTACTTCTGGGCTAGGGTTTCACCGGAGAGGGGCTCCGGAGCGTCTGAATCCCACCAAGTCCCATGGTATGCCATACCATGTGTGTTGGATTCCAAATATCCCATCACTCCATGTGTTATGGCCTCACCGACGTCGGATTCCCTCTTCCGGGTTCCATGACTGCTCACACCCCGAAACTCCCGTATCTGACGGAACTGGGGGTACCTTGCCAATAGGTGTGCCCTAACATTGTCTTGGGTGTTCCTTGGGCCTAACATGACACAACCAAGAAACTAGTTCCACTTTGCTACCCCTTCCGGCTCACGTAGAGGGGCCAGGACGGCAGTTCCGTGTTTTTCTACAGCGGGGCTAGGGTTTCATCTGAGAGGGGCTTCGGAGCGTCCGAATCCCACCAAGTCCCATGGTATGCCATACCATGTGTGTTATAGTGTTCCATGTGTCTTGGATGCCAAATATACCATCACTCCCTGTGTTATGGCCTCACCGGCGTCGGATTCCCTCTTCCGGGTTCGACGACTGCTCACACACCCCGAAACTCCTGGATCTGACATAAGGGGGCGGGACCTTGCCAATAGGTGGGCCCTAACATTGTCTTGGGTGTTTCTTGGGCCTAACATGACACAACCAAGCAACTAGTTCCACTTTGCTACCCCCTTCCGGCTCACGTAGAGGGGCTAGGACGGCAGTTCCGTCCTTTTTTTACTACGGAGCTAGGGTTTCACCGGAGAGGTGCTCCGGAGCGTCTGCATCCCACCAAGTACCTTGTATGCCATACTATGTGTGTTAGATTGTTCCATGTGTACTGGATGCCAAAGATCCCATCACTCCCTCTGTTATGGCCTCACCGGCGTCAGATTCCCTCTTCCGGGTTCCTCGACTCCTCAGAGACCCCGAAACTCCCGGATCTGACGGAACGCGGGGAACCTTGACAATTGGTGGGCCCTAACATTGTCTTGGGTGTTCCTTGGGCCTAACATGACACAAGCAAGCAACTAGTTTCACTTTGCTACCCCCTTCCGGCTCACGTAGAGGGGCCAGGACGGCAGTTCCGTCTTTTTCTACATCGGGGCTAGGGTTTCACCGGAGAGGGGCTCCGGAGAGTCCAAATCCCACCAATTACCATGGTATTCCATACCATGTGTGTTAGAGTGTTCCATGTGTGTTGGATTCCAAATATCCCATCACTCCCTTTGTTATGGCCTCACCGGCGTCGGATTCCCTCTTCCGGGTTCCATGACTGCTCACACACCGAAACTCCCGGATCTGACGGAACGGGGGGAACCTTGCCAATAGGTGGGCCCTACTATTGTCTTGGGTGTTCCTTCGGCCTAAAATGACACAACCAAGCAACTAGTTCCACCTTGCTACCCCATTCCGGCTCACGTAGAGGGGCAAGGACGGCAGTTTCGTCTTTTTCTACAACGGGACTAGGGTTTCATAGGAGAGGGGCTCCGGAGCGTCCGAATCCCACCAAGTCCCATGGTATGCCATACCATGTGTGTTAGATTGTACCATGTGTGTTGGATGCCAAAGATCCCATCACTCCTTGTCTTACGGCCTCACTGGCGTTGGATTCACTCTTCCGGGTTCCATGACTACTCACACACCTAGAAACTCCAGGATCTGACGGAACTGGGGGAACCTTGCCAATAGGTGGGCCCTAACATTGTCTTGGGTGTTCCTTGGGACTAACATGACACAACCATGCAACTAGTTCCACTTTGCTACCCCCTTCCGGCTCACGTAGAGGGGCCAGGACGGCAGTTCCGTCTTTTTCTATAGCGGGGCTAGGGTTTCATCGGAGAGGGGCTACGGAGCGTCCGAATCCCACCAAGTCCCATGGTATGCCATACCATGTGTGTTAGAGTGTTCCATGTGTCTTTTATGCCAAATATACCATCACTCCTCTGTGTTATGGCCTCACCGGCGTCGGATTCCCTCTTCCAGGTTCCACGACTGGTCACACACCCCGAAACTCCCGGATCTGACAGAACGGGGGGGAACCTTGCCAATAGGTGGGCCCTACCATTTTATTGGGTGTTCCTTGGGCCTAACATGAAACAACCAAGCAACTAGTTCCACTTTGCGACTCCCTTCCGGCTCACGTAGAGGGGCGAGGACGACAGTTCCGTCTTTTTCTACTACGGGGCTAGGGTTTCACCGGAGAGGGGCTCCGGAGCGTCTGAATCCCACCAAGTACCATGGTATGCCATACCATGTGTTTTAGAGGGTTCCATGTGTACTGGATGCCAAAGATCCCATCACTCCCTGTGTTATGGCCTCACCAGCGTCGGATTCCCTCTTCCGGGTTCCTCGACTGCTCACGCACCCTCAAACTCCCGGATCTGACGGAACACGGGGAACCTTGCCAATAGGTGGGCCCTACCATTGTCTTGGGTGTTCCTTGGGCCTAACATGACACAACCAAGCAACTAGTTCCACTTTGTTACCCCCTTCCGGCTCACGTAGAGGGGCCAGGACGACAGTTCCGTCTTTTTCTACAACGGGGCTAGGGTTTCACCGGAAAGGGGCTCCGGAGCGTTTGAATCCCACCAAGTCCCATGGTATGCCATACCATGTGTGTTAGAGTGTTCCATGTGTCTTGGATCCCAAATATACCATCACTCCCTGTGTTATGGCCTCACCGGCGTCGGATTCCCTCTTCCGGGTTCCATGACTGCTTACACCCCGAAACTCCCGGATCTGACGGAACGGGGGGAACCCTGCCTATAGGTGGGCCCTACCATTTTCTTGGGTGTTCCTTGGGCCTAACATGACACAACCAAGCAACTAGTTCCACTTTGCTACCCCCTTCCGGCTCACGTAGAGGGGCCAGTACGGCAGTCCCGTCTTTTCTACTTCTGGGCTAGGGTTTCACCGGAGAGGGGCTCCGGAGCGTCTGAATCCCACCAAGTCCCATGGTATGCCATACCATGTGTGTTGGATTCCAAATATCCCATCACTCCATGTGTTATGGCCTCACCGGCGTCGGATTCCCTCTTCCGGGTTCCATGACTGCTCACATCCCGAAACTCCCGCATCTGACGGAACTGGGGGAACCTTGCCAATAGGTCGGCCCTAACATTGTCTTGGGTGTTACTTGGGCCTAACATGACACAACCAAGCAACTAGTTCCACTTTGCTACCACCTTCCGGCTCCCGTAGAGGGGCCAGGACGACAGTTCCGTCTTTTTCTACAGCGGGGCTAGGGTTTCATCTGAGAGGGGCTCCGGAGCGTCCGAATCCCACCAAGTCGACTGTTCCATGTGTCTTGGATGCCAAATATACCATCACTCCCTGTGTTATGGCCTCACCGGCGTCGGATTCCCTCTTCCGGGTTCGACGACTGCTCACACACCCCGAAACTCCTGGATCTGACAGAACGGGGGGAACCTTGCCAATAGGTGGGCCCTAACATTGTCTTGGGTGTTCCTTGGGCCTAAAATGACACAAAAAAGCAACTAGTTCCACTTTGCTACCCCCTTCCTGCTCACGTAGAGGGGCCAGGACGGTAGTTCCGTCTTTTTCTACAGCGGGGCTAGGGTTTCATCGGAGATGGGCTACGGAGCGTCCAAATCCCACCAAATCCCATGGTATGCCATACCATGTGTGTTATAGTGTTCCATGTGTCTTGGATGCCAAATATACCATCACTCCTTTGTGTTATGGCCTCACCGGCGTCGGATTCCCTCTTCCGGATTCCACGATTGCTCATACACCCCGAAACTCCCGGATCTGACCGAACGGGGGGAACCTTGACAATAGATGGGCCCTACCATTTTCTTGGGTGTTCCTTTGTCCTAACATGACACAACCAAGCAACTAGTTCCACTTTGCTACCCCCTTCCGGCTCACGTAGAGGGGCGAGGACGACAGTTCTGTCTTTTTCTACTACGGGGCTAGGGTTTCATCGGAGAGGGGCTCCGGAGCGTATGAATCCCACAAAGTACCATGGTATGCCGTACCATGTGTTTTAGAGTGTTCCATGTGTACTGGATGCCAAAGATCCCATCACTCCCTGTGTTATGGCCTCACCGGCGTCGGATTCCCTATTCCGGGTTCCTCGACTGCTCACGCACCCTCAAACTCCCGGATCTGACGGAACGCGGGGAACCTTGCCAATAGGTGGGACCTACCATTGTCTTGGGTGTTCCTTGGGCCTAACATGACACAACCAAGCAACTAGTTCCACTTTGTTACCCCCTTCCGGCTCACGTAGAGGGGCCAGGACGACAGTTCCGTCTTTTTCTACAACGGGGCTAGGGTTTCACCGGAAAGGGGCTCCGGAGCGTTTGAATCCCACCAAGTCCCATGGTATGCCATACCATGTGTGTTAGAGTGTTCCATGTGTCTTGGATGCCAAAGATACCATCACTCCCTGTGTTATGGCCTCACCGGCGTCGGATTCCCTCTTCCGGGTTCCATGACTGCTTACACCCCGAAACTCCCGGATCTGACGGAACGGGGGGAACCCTGCCAATAGGTGGGCCCTAAAATTTTCTTGGGTGTTCCTTGGGCCTAACATGACACAACCAAGCAACTAGTTCCACTTTGCTACCCCCTTCCGGCTCACGTAGAGGGGCCAGGACGGCAGTCCCGTCTTTTCTACTTCTGGGCTAGGGTTTCACCGGAGAGGGGCTCCGGAGCGTCTGAATCCCACCAAGTCCCATGGTATGCCATACCATGTGTGTTGGATTCCAAATATCCCATCACTCCATGTGTTATGGCCTCACCGGCGTCGGATTCCCTCTTCCGGGTTCCATGACTGCTCACACCCCGAAACTCCCGCATCTGACGGAACTGGGGGTACCTTGCCAATAGGTGGGCCCTAACATTGTCTTGGGTGTTCCTTGGGCCTAACATGACACAACCAAGCAACTAGTTCCACTTTGCTACCCCTTCCGGCTCACGTAGAGGGGCCAGGACGGCAGTTCCGTCTTTTTCTATAGCGGGGCTAGGGTTTCATCTGAGAGGGGCTACGGAGCGTCCGAATCCCACCAAGTCCCATGGTATGCCATACCATGTGTGTTATAGTGTTCCATGTGTCTTGGATGCCAAATATACCATCACTCCTCTGTGTTATGGCCTCACCGGCGTCGGATTCCCTCTTCCAGATTCCATGATTGCTCACACACCTCGAAACTCCCGGATCTGACCGAACGGGGGGAACCTTGACAATAGGTGGGCCCTACCATTTTCTTGGGTGTTCCTTTGTCCTAACATGACACAACCAAGCAACTAGTTCCACTTTTCTACCCCCTTCCGGCTCACGTAGAGGGGCGAGGACGACAGTTCCGTCTTTTTCTACTACGGGGCTAGGGTTTCATCGGAGAGGGGCTCCGGAGCGTATGAATCCCACAAAGTACCATGGTATGCCATACCATGTGTTTTAGAGTGTTCCATGTGTACTGGATGCCAAAGATCCCATCACTCCCTGTGTTATGGCCTCACCGGCGTCGGATTCCCTCTTCCGGGTTCCTCGACTGCTCACGCACCCTCAAACTCCCGGATCTGACGGAACGCGGGGAACCTTGCCAATAGGTGGGACCTACCATTGTCTTGGGTGTTCCTTGGGCCTAACATGACACAACCAAGCAACTAGTTCCACTTTGTTACCCCCTTTCCCTGTTTTCTTCCGGTGCTTCAGTCTCTCGTTGGTTAACCATCCTTATGGTGTGACCAAGAATCCCTTCTTAATTACGATGTTACAACATCCTTTGGTTACTCATCTTCTGTTGTGAAGTAACATCCCGATCTTTGGCAAAGATTCCGACAAAGTTTTGACGGAGTGAAAGTTCCGTTATCTTCCGTGTCCACTCTGAAGAGTGAACATGATCTTGTATCGATTTTTCTCCGACGCACGATTACAGTGTTTTCTGTTTTCCCTCGTCTACGGATATTAAGTTGTGGTATCCAAGACCATCCTTCCTAATTTTGGTTTTCTGTTTGAAGAAACCTCTATGTCACAAGTTGACCAACCTTTCTTTCCCAAAAGGATTTAAAGTCTTGTGCAAAGCACATATCCTAACATCCTTTCAAGACCACTCGTCCGCAAACTTGAAACCTTCATCTGTTCACTCCGTTACCTTGATGTGTTTCATGCCTGTTAACTCAAAAGTTCTTCATGAACATTCTTGTCATGAGTTAGCCATGAGATACTCGATCTTCGTGAAGATCATTTCCTAAGAGTTTCCCTCTTACCTAAGGTGTATCCGTTCAATACTTCAAGATGCTACGGATCAACCTCTTCGAGAAAAGAACCGTAAGGTTCAAGAAGATCGTTCAAAACCGGTGTTCCTTCTTTCTTCTCCTTCGAGAATCTCGGGACGAGATTCTTGTAAGGGGGGTAGATTTGTAACATCCCAATTTTGCTACATTAGGGTGTGTGGTGTGTGTTCATCTCATACATGCATGGAAACAAAATTTGAAACCAATTTAAACCAATTTAAGTTATGAATTTAAATGGTTTCAGAAAATTCCACAAAAAGTACTTAATTTGGGTTCCCAAATTTTGTATTGAAAAATAATTCAAATGCACCAACCCAAGTTATGGTTTTGTTGGAAATTTCATGAGCTTTTCAAAAACTATTTTTGCCAATTTTTCTGTTTACAAAAGGGCCCTCAAAAACCCTGTTTCTGTCCTGTTTTAAGATAAGCCAAGGACTTTTCTGCAAATTCCAGGAATTCCAGGGGGTTATGGAAAATTTGGTTTATTTCCTTTCTTCAACCTCCTGCCAGAAGGAAATCCATGGTGGCTTTGCCACCTCCTGCTTCCAGCGCGACATGAAAGGATGAGGACGCGGAGGGAGACGTCCAGATCGAGCAGAGCTCGCAGAAGCCCCCTCGGTCACCCTCCTCTCTCGCTCTCTGTAACTGCCTGCGCGAACCGAAACCCTAAGCTGCTGTCCCGCCGGCCGCCGCCTCGTGCCGCCATCTCCGGCGATCCCCGACCGATTCATGAACACCAAAAGAACCGCCGTGGTCTTCTTTACCTCCCCGTCCATCCTCGCTTGGCGGGATGCCTACAGTCGCCCGAATCGACGGGTTCTGTCCGAGCTCCGGCCGCCGCGGAAACCTCACGCCGGCGAGGATTCCGGCCGCCACTGCCTTCCCCGACCCTGCCATCATGCTCTACTCGCTACGGTGAGCCTCCCCGTGGCCTCATTTCACTCCCTTCCCCTCTGTTCCGCCGTAGCGCCGTGCTCCGCTTCCGGCCGCCGCGGTTGCTCGCCGGCGAGCATCCTCCGGTGACCATAAGATGGTGGCGCCGCCACCCTCTTGTTCGTCGTGCTTCCCTCTCCCACATGCCCCAAACCACTTCGCTCAATTCGCGCCCAATCGCAAGATCGTTTGGCAGCAGAGGAGTTCCGGCCATTGCTGACGTCATCATGACGTCAGCATGGCATCATAAACCTGTTTTCTCCTATTTCCAGAATTTGATTAATAATTACAGAATATGAGTAATTTTGTAAAATCAATAATTAATGTTTTATAGATCAGAAAAATAAAGTAAAAATATGGTTGTGCTCAGAAAAATAAAATCTATCCAAATATGTACTTTTCATACATGTTTGACAACCTTTATTTTTGAACATTATTTAATGTTGTTTAATCATTTTAAAATAGAAAATAAGTTTTTATTCACTAAAATTAGAAAATTAAAAGTTATATACCAAAATGCTCAAAATGATAAATGCAACATGTTTATGATGTTTTCAAACCCATTTGAGCAATTAAAACTTGACCCACTTCCATAATCGCCCGAAACCCCCTCCGGGGCCTATTTCGGGCTAATTTCAGTAAAATTGCATAATTGCCATACGAACCCTAGCAACCCAACGATCATGCCTAGGGCCTTAATTTAGTGCATTAATTCGCCCATGCATACATGTTGTGCATTGCATCGATGCCATGGTTGATTGTTCTCCTTTGTTTCGGTGTTATTCCCCCTCGATAGAATCCGACTCCGAAGAGAAGGCCAACAACTCCATGACGAATACTTGATCCTAACCGACAAGTCAAGCACTTATTCCAGAAGATCTTTATCTGGTTTTCTTATAACCAAGGCAAGCATAACCTCTTATCTGCTCATATATGCTTTCGAACAACATTTGAATCTCGTATGTTGCATTCGATTCCAAAGTATTTGATGCTAGTAGATATAGTTCACCTATATACTGCATTGCCTCAATATCCTGATCCACTGCTCCTAGCTGCCATAGATTTGCTTGTGCGCATCGCCAGAGCCTCATATCTGCTACTGCTTAGTTTCATATGTTTGTTACCTCTGCTCCATCCGGTTGATGAATCAGAGCTGCGATAACCTAGTATGATATGATGACGTGGTAAGATGAGCACTGTGTGGTTAACTTGACTAAGGCTTGGACGGGAGGCCACTTGGGAAGTGGTTGTTTGTCCTGTACTTGCCAACCCTAGGAGTAAGGTCTCGCCGCGGAAACCAAGACTGAGCGTGCAACCACACGCGCGAGCCAATGAACCTCGCTCGACTAACTAACTTGTTTGGCCACATCCATGAGTCACGTAGTTTGCTATTTACATCTGCGTGTGAGTCAGAAAACGATTTGGAGAAAAACTAGGGCGTGACCGGGACAAGTGATGGACGTACACGGATCTTGATCCCGACTCACAGAACAGGTGCCGTCAGGAGGTGGCCAACTCCCTGTTGACGGGGTGGCCCTGTTTGGGATGACTCATGGATAGGGTCGAGCAAGGTAAAGGTCGAAGCCAACCACAATCTGCCGGCACATCGTCGGAATTGTGCCAATAGCTTGGCATTAAGAGTCGGATGGTACGTGTGGGTAAAGTGTACCACCCTGCAGGGATAAATCTTTCGGAAAGTCGTGTCCACGGTTATGGACGACTTGGTGAAAGTCACGGGGTCATAGATAACTTGAAAGTGGCGTAAAAGATGTTGCAATGTTTGAGGGGTGCCTCCCCGGAGATGCCGGGAGGGGTGATCCTTGTAGCATGTGAGGTGCTGGGAAATGATGTTGGTGGATGAAAAGATGATGATTCAGTATTTGATTAGTCCTCTCATCTGTTTTGAAAAAACTCCATGAGACGTGCTATTCTTCCTCGTTTTGGAAAACAAAGAATTGCTTTACGCAAAACAGCTGTCATAAAACCTTTCTGAAAATAAGCAGATATATAATAGGTTAACTAAGTCTTGTTGAGTACCTCCCGTACTCAGGTTTGCTTAATTTTGGTTCAGGAGAAGATCTCACATCGGTGGTGATTCAACGTGGACATCGACGAGTAGTTTGGGGTTCCCAGGTAGCAGCCTGGAATCTATGGGCTGGGACGTCGCCTTATGTTGCGGCCTCTTAGGCCTTTTTGGTTCTTGTTGATTAGCAACATAATTTGCCTTCCGTTGTCTGATGTAATGTTGGGTCATGTGACCTCTGCTTGTAAGCTATACTCTAGTAACACCTGTTTAATACAAGTTTCATGTTTAGAGTACTGCTTTGATCGGTTGTTGGTTTCGAGCTCATTGTTATACAGTTTTGGCTATGCCTGCATAGTTGTCGCAGTCGAGGGGTTGTGGAGCCGATGATCCATGTCCGAGCCCGCCTATCGATGTGCTCGGCCTTGGGCGAGGTAACCCCAGTAACCCTCGATTGTTGTTGCACTTTCTGGACACATAGCATCTCTGTATAGCTTTGGTTCCGTTTCCTTCAGTTTCATTCGATTCGTGGACGCTTTGGTATGCATAGTTGGTTATGACTAGCATGGATACAAGGAGTAGTAGACTGGGGATCCGGACTACGTGCCGATGAATCCAGTCTGCCTGCCGTTGTTTGTTGCGGCCGGGGCTGGTAACCCCGAAGCCCTTGTGAGTCCATGGCTAGGAGCACATAACAGTATGTATATCTTTGAGTCCGGGGTCGTGACAAGTCATGGTATCAGAGCAGGACTGCCTGTAGGAAAACCTTACCGCTTGGTCGATGTCGAGTCTAGTGTTTGGGAAAACTACTTTGAAACCTCAAATGAGTTGTGAAAACCTTCTTAGGATTCTTTTTACTCCTTACCTGGTATCGCTCTAATTCTGGGTCACCTTACCTGTTTTGATTTGAAAAGGTTTTGCTATCCCTTCTAGTCATTCAAAACCTAGGTGCCTTCTCTGGCAAGGACGTCTTTTACCCAAGTTGACCTAGTTATGAGTTTCTAGAGTCGTGTGTGTTCCATATTCCGTTATCTCTTAATCTGGGAGATTTCCTTTCCATTCTAATCTCTCAGAGTTGTCCGGATTCCACATTCTTACATGTTCCAAAAGTCTGAAATCCTGAACCTCGAGATCTGCTTTTCATCTCGAATGTATCCGTTATCCTCTGCTCAAATTCTTCCGGAGCTATCGTTGTCCTTCAAAAGATACTTCGTGATTGCTCTTCGTGGTGTCCTTCAAGGCACTCCGATAGTAGTTACTCCTTTCGTCGTGTTTTTAAACCTTGAACTTGAACCGAAGGTCCCGGAATGTGCTGAATTGTGGTGGGTTAAATCATGTGGTTTCTAACCATGTGATGCTCACTCTATCAGTACAGGATGCTGACCTTTAACCCAAGTTCTGTTTCTTCGGATCCTGAGGAATCTGCTCTACCTCAGGGTGGCTAGGTAATCTTAGCTCTCATAGCCATAGGTTCTCTACTGGAACCAAAAAGGATCACAGCAAGAGTGATCATCCTGAATTCCACATCTTCGTTCTTATTTCACTTATACCAACTCTTTTGCATGGGTTTTACAAATGAGTATTACCCCGTGCTTCAACTTGATCCGAGGATCTTCCCTGAGCATGATTATACCCTTCAGTTGCTTTCAAATCTCTAACCGTTGTTATGGACACCAAGTTGCATATGGGTGTTGGATTCCTCCAATACATTTTCTCTTGGTTTCTGTCAGAACATTCCACCTTGGAATGTCAGGAGAAACAAACTCCAGAACCTTGTTCATCTCTAGGACCAGGTCAAAGTTTTGTAATTCGCAGATTAGAGAAGTTTCATTAGTTTCTGTTCTGTTCCACCTTCGAGTATCACACTCTTATATATCAAGAGGTTGTGTTAAGTTTCATGGCCTTATTGATGAAGTGATGCTCTTACTGTCTTCACTCCCCCTTCACCAAGCTTGAATGCTTGAGTATGATGGGTTTATGCATTGACATGTGTATCAGGTACCCTTAGCAATTCTTATTGCTTCGAAAAATCTAAGAAAACATCTGTATCCTTCTTAGCACTATTGGTCACCCGGTCTCTATTTGATGTTGACCGTGTAACCAAATCTGTTAATTCCGGTGCATATTCTTGGTCCGAGAATTAGGTTCATGCCAAAGTTCTCCAGACCATATCGGTTGCTTTGAAAAGCATGCCTCCCTTCGATTTCTAAGACATACCGGTAGGTTGTGATATTCTAGTTGTCTCTATAGAAGTATCACCAGGTTGTTACCTGACCGTAATGTCTAAGCAAGGGGTAGTTTGAACCACTCCTCTCTCCAAGAAACTACTCTAGACACCTTGGACTAGTGGTTGAGCTTAAACAACAACTTGGAGAGTTGAAAGGCAAAAGCTCCGCCTAACTTGATCCGTTGTTAGGGGATGTCTAGTTTTCCTCATGTTGAAGCAGGATAGTATCTCCTTTGCGGAAATGCTATCACTCTACCTCTTGATTTGATTTGGGCTATCGTCAGATCAAGTTCAGATTCAAGGACTATCTTGATGGTGTTCTCACTCATAGTGTTTTGCCGAGTACACCTTCATGTTCTTCAGTCTGACCAATATTTGCCTTGTTCATATATCATATGAATCCCTCTGCCTGGAGTATCTGGATAAACGTGTTGTCGAGCCCAACGATGACATACCTATTTATCCAAGTTGAAAGAGGTTCAAGTTGAACACTTGGCACTAATATTGGAAACTTTTGAGAACCATCTTTGTGTCATCACGAAGTTGTGTTCTGGATGTTCGAAGTGACTTTCTCAGGTTCATGTGCTTATGCTGAAAGTTGTCGCCGTGGACCCGAGTATAGTTTTCTTGTTCCTTCGGGAATAAGCCCATGTCGGTCATGCATGTGTGGACTATTCCTGAGATGGTAGGTCGTTACCTCCATTTCTTGAAGAAGCTTCCATCCACACTAGCCCACGGACTGATCGTTCGTTGAAAGGGAAGAAGTTTAAGAACTTCGTTATCTCGGTAATCATCTTTCCCACCGGGACTCCGATGTGTTTTGTCGCAAGTAATTCATGTAGGTGCAACCGTCTTTCGCAAGTTGCTAATACATGAGTTCCGTAATCCTCCTCATCTTCTTGAGCTTGACATCGTAGCCCATGTCTTGAGAATTTAGTAGATATATCTCGTTGATAACCGGTGCAATCTCTTCGCTCAAATATACTGAGTCTAAGTTATCAATCCACTAACCAGAGCTGAATCTCAAGCAGCAAGGATGGTTGGTGTTTCCTCAAGGGTGTTGAACTAGATCCATTTGAAAACACGGCATGGTTGATGTTGTGGTTGACACAATTAGCCGCAAGGACTAATGCCATATCTCTTTGAATCTGTAAGAACAACCACTCTCCGTGAGAATTCTTGTCTGGCTTATTCCAACAAGTTTCCTCCCCCTTCTTCCAAACCGGAGTTTTACATTGACTGGATGACCTATAGAAGGCTTTTCGTGAGCCTGCTGTCTGTATCTAGAACATCCAGGAGAACCTGGAAGTTGATTCTTGCAATGTCCCTTTGTCAATCCTCGAAACGTTTGTTCCGGTGGCAACAAGTTCATCATGAGACCATCTCGTGGTATTCAGTAACCGCCCTTGATTAGTTCCCTTTCTCAAGTTGTTTGTACTTGGATTTCTGTTCATCTCACACATTGTGTGAATTTGTCAGTTACTTCAGCCATGGGATCTTAACCATGTGGTAAACATATTGCTACGGATAAACCACAATAGGAAAGAGATTCCCTGTTTTCTTCCGGTGCTTCAATCTCTCGTTGGTTAACCATCCTTATGGTGTGACCAAGAATCCCTTCTTAATTACGGTGTTACAACATCCTTTGGTTACTCATCTTCTGTTGTGAAGTAACATCCCGATCTTTGACAAAGATTCCGACAAAGTTTTGACGGAGTGAAAGTTCCGTTATCTTCCGTGTCCACTCTGAAGAGTGAACATGATCCTGTATCGATTTTTCTCCGATGCACGATTACAGTGTTTTCTGTTTTCCCTCGTCTACGGATATTACGTTGTGGTATCCAAGACCATCCTTCCTAATTTTGGTTTTCTGTTTGAAGAAACCTCTATGTCACAAGTTGACCAACCTTTCTTTCCCAAAAGGATTTAAAGTCTTGTGCAAAGCTCATATCCTAACATCCTTTTAAGACCACTCGTCCGCAAACTTGAAACCTTCATCTGTTCACTCCGTTACCTTGATGTGTTTCATGCCTGTTAACTCAAAAGTTCTTCATGAACATTCTTGTCATGAGTTAGCCATGAGATACTCGATCTTCGTGAAGATCATTTCCTAAGAGTTTCCCTCTTACCTAATGTGTATCCGTTCAATACTTCAAGATGCTACGGATCAACCTCTTCGAGAAAAGAACCGTAAGGTTCAAGAAGATCGTTCAAAACCGGTGTTCCTTCTTTCTTCTCCTTCGAGAATCTCGGGACGAGATTCTTGTAAGGGGGGTAGATTTGTAACATCCCAATTTTGCTACATTAGGGTGTGTGGTGTGTGTTCATCTCATACATGCATGCAAACAAAATTTGAAACCAATTTAAACCAATTTAAGTTATGAATTTAAATGGTTTCAGAAAATTCCACAAAAAGTACTTAATTTGGGTTCCAAAATTTTGTATTGAAAAATAATTCAAATGCACCAACCCAAGTTATGGTTTTGTTGGAAATTTCATGAGCTTTTCAAAAACTATTTTTGCCAATTTTTCTGTTTACAAAAGGGCCCTCAAAAACCCTGTTTCTGTCCTGTTTTAAAATAAGCCAAGGACTTTTCTGCAAATTCCAGGAATTCCAGGGGGTTATGGAAAATTTGGTTTATTTCCTTTCTTCAACCTCCTGCCAGAAGGAAATCCATGGTGGCTTTTGCCACCTCCTGCTTCCAGCGCGACAGGAAAGGATGAGGACGCGGAGGGAGACGTCCAGATCGAGCAGAGCTCGCAGAAGCCCCCTCGGTCACCCTCCTCTCTCGCTCTCTGTAACTGCCTGCGCGAACCGAAACCCTAAGCTGCTGTCCCGCCGGCCGCCGCCTCGTGCCGCCATCTCCAGCGATCCCCGACCGATTCATGAACACCAAAAGAACCGCCGTGGTCTTCTTTACCTCCCCGTCCATCCTCGCTTGGCGGGATGCCTACAGTCGCCCGAATCGACGGGTTCTGTCCGAGCTCCGGCCGCCGCGGAAACCTCACGCCGGCGAGGATTCCGGCCGCCACTGCCTTCCCCGACCCTGCCATCATGCTCTACTCTCTACGGTGAGCCTCCCCGTGGCCTCATTTCACTCCCTTCCCCTCTGTTCCGCCGTAGCGCCGTGCTCCGCTTCCGGCCGCCGCGGTTGCTCGCCGGCGAGCATCCTCCGGTGACCATAAGATGGTGGCGCCGCCACCCTCTTGTTCATCGTGCTTCCCTCTCCCACATGCCCCAAACCACTTCGCTCAATTCGCGCCCAATCGCAAGATCGTTTGGCAGCAGAGGAGTTCCGGCCATTGCTGACGTCATCATGACGTCAGCATGGCATCATAAACCTGTTTTCTCCTATTTCCAGAATTTGATTAATAATTACAGAATATGAGTAATTTTGTAAAATCAATAATTAATGTTTTATAGATCAGAAAAATAAAGTAAAAATATGGTTGTGCTCAGAAAAATAAAATCTATCCAAATATGTACTTTTCATACATGTTTGACAACCTTTATTTTTGAACATTATTTAATGTTGTTTAATCATTTTAAAATAGAAAATAAGTTTTTATTCACTAAAATTAGAAAATTAAAAGTTATATACCAAAATGCTCAAAATGATAAATGCAACATGTTTATGATGTTTTCAAACCCATTTGAGCAATTAAAACTTGACCCAC
Source organism: Alopecurus myosuroides (assembly GCA_028641055.1). Classification (NCBI taxonomy): domain Eukaryota; kingdom Viridiplantae; phylum Streptophyta; class Magnoliopsida; order Poales; family Poaceae; genus Alopecurus; species Alopecurus myosuroides. Next base: position 116,507,873 of record CM054063.1, on the reverse strand, counting down.
TTCCATAATCGCCCGAAACCCCCTCCGGGGCCTATTTCGGGCTAATTTCAGTAAAATTGCATAATTGCCATACGAACCCTAGCAACCCAACGATCATGCCTAGGGCCTTAATTTAGTGCATTAATTCGCCCATGCATACATGTTGTGCATTGCATCGATGCCATGGTTGATTGTTCTCCTTTGTTTCGGTATTATTCCCCCTCGATAGAATCCGACTCCGAAGAGAAGGCCAACAACTCCATGACGAATACTTGATCCTAACCGACAAGTCAAGCACTTATTCCAGAAGATCTTTATCTGGTTTTCTTATAACCAAGGCAAGCATAACCTCTTATCTGCTCATATATGCTTTCGAACAACATTTGAATCTCGTATGTTGCATTCGATTCCAAAGTATTTGATGCTAGTAGATATAGTTCACCTATATACTGCATTGCCTCAATATCCTGATCCACTGCTCCTAGATGCCATAGATTTGCTTGTGCGCATCGCCAGAGCCTCATATCTGCTACTGCTTAGTTTCATATGTTTGTTACCTCTGCTCCATCCGGTTGATGAATCAGAGCTGCGATAACCTAGTATGATATGATGACGTGGTAAGATGAGCACTGTGTGGTTAACTTGACTAAGGCTTGGACGGGAGGCCACTTGGGAAGTGGTTGTTTGTCCTGTACTTGCCAACCCTAGGAGTAAGGTCTCGCCGCGGAAACCAAGACTGAGCGTGCAACCACACGCGCGAGCCAATGAACCTCGCTCGACTAACTAACTTGTTTGGCCACATCCATGAGTCACGTAGTTTGCTATTTACATCTGCGTGTGAGTCAGAAAACGATTTGGAGAAAAACTAGGGCGTGACCGGGACAAGTGATGGACGTACACGGATCTTGATCCCGACTCACAGAACATGTGCCGTCAGGAGGTGGCCAACTCCCTGTTGACGGGGTGGCCTGTTTGGGATGACTCATGGATAGGGTCGAGCAAGGTAAAGGTCGAAGCCAACCACACTCTGCCGGCACATCGTCGGAATTGTGCCAATAGCTTGGCATTAAGAGTCGGATGGTACGTGTGGGTAAAGTGTACCACCCTGCAGGGATAAATCTTTCGGAAAGCCGTGTCCACGGTTATGGACGACTTGGTGAAAGTCACGGGGTCATAGATAACTTGAAAGTGGCGTAAAAGATGTTGCAATGTTTGAGGGGTGCCTCCCCGGAGATGCCGGGAGGGGTGATCCTTGTAGCATGTGAGGTGCTGGGAAATGATGTTGGTGGATGAAAAGATGATGATTCAGTATTTGATTAGTCCTCTCATCTGTTTTGAAAAAACTCCATGAGACGTGCTATTCTTCCTCGTTTTGGAAAACAAAGAATTGCTTTACGCAAAACAGCTGTCATAAAACCTTTCTGAAAATAAGCAGATATATAATAGGTTAACTAAGTCTTGTTGAGTACCTCCCGTACTCAGGTTTTCTTAATTTTGGTTCAGGAGAAGATCTCACATCGGTGGTGATTCAACGTGGACATCGACGAGTAGTTTGGGGTTCCCAGGTAGCAGCCTGGAATCTATGGGCTGGGACGTCGCCTTATGTTGCGGCCTCTTAGGCCTTTTTGGTTCTTGTTGATTAGCAACATAATTTGCCTTCCGTTGTCTGATGTAATGTTGGGTCATGTGACCTCTGCTTGTAAGCTATACTCTAGTAACACCTGTTTAATACAAGTTTCATGTTTAGAGTACTGCTTTGATCGGTTGTTGGTCTCGAGCTCATTGTTATACAGTTTTGGCTATGCCTGCATAGTTGTCGCAGTCGAGGGGTTGTGGAGCCGATGATCCATGTCCGAGCCCGCCTGTCGATGTGATCGGCCTGGGGCGAGGTAACCCCAGTAACCCTCGATTGTTGTTGCACTTTCTGGACACATAGCATCTCTGTATAGCTTTGGTTCCGTTTCCTTCAGTTTCATTCGATTCGTGGACACTTTGATATGCATAGTTGGTTATGACTAGCATGGATACAAGGAGTAGTAGACTGGGGATCCGGACTACGTGCCGATGAATCCAGTCTGCCTGCCGTTGTTTATTGCGGCCGGGGCTGGTAACCCTGAAGCCCTTGTGAGTCCATGGCTAGGAGCACATAACAGTATGTATATCTTTGAGTCCGGGGTCGTGACATTCCCTCTTCCGGGTTCCATGACTGCTTACACCCCGAAACTCCCGGATCTGACGGAACGGGGGGAACCCTGCCAATAGGTGGGCCCTACCATTTTCTTGGGTGTTCCTTGGGCCTAACATGACACAACCAAGCAACTAGTTCCACTTTGCTACCCCCTTCCGGCTCACGTAGAGGGGCCAGGACGGCAGTCCCGTCTTTTCTACTTCTGGGCTAGGGTTTCACCGGAGAGGGGCTCCGGAGCGTCTGAATCCCACCAAGTCCCATGGTATGCCATACCATGTGTGTTGGATTCCAAATATCCCATCACTCCATGTGTTATGGCCTCACCGGCGTCGGATTCCCTCTTCCGGGTTCCATGACTGCTCACACCCCGAAACTCCCGCATCTGACGGAACTGGGGGTACCTTGCCAATAGGTGGGCCCTAACATTTTCTTGGGTGTTCCTTGGGCCTAACATGACAAACCCAAGCAACTAGTTCCACTTTGCTACCCCTTCCGGCCCACGTAGAGGGGCCAGGACGGTAGTTACGTCTTTTTCTACAGCGGGGCTAGGGTTTCATCTGAGAGGGGCTCCGGAGCGTCCGAATCCCACCAAGTCCCATGGTATGCCATACCATGTGTTTTATAGTGTTCCATGTGTCTGGGATGCCAAATATACCATCACTCCCTGTGTTATGGCCTCACCGGCGTCGGATTCCCTCTTCCGGGTTCGACGACTGCTCACACACCCCGAAACTCCTGGATCAGACATAAGGGGGGGGACCTTGCCAATAGGTGGGCCCTAACATTGTCTGGGTGTTCCTTGGGACTAACATGACACAACCAAGCAACTAGTTCCACTTTGCTTCCCCCTTCCGGCTCACGTAGAGGGGCCAGGACGACAGTTCCGTCTTTTTTTTACTACGGAGCTAGGGTTTCACCGGAGAGGTGCTCCGGAGCGTCTGAATCCCACCAAGTACCTGGTATGCCATACCATGTGTGTTAGATTGTTCCATGTGTACTGGATGCCAAAGATCCCATCACTCCCTCTGTTATGGCCTCACCGGCGTCAGATTCCCTCTTCCGGGTTCCTCGACTCCTCACAGACCCCGAAACTCCCGGATCTGACGGAACGCGGGGAACCTTGACAATTGGTGGGCCCTAACATTGTCTTGGGTGTTCCTTGGGCCTAACATGACACAACCAAGCAACTAGTTTCACCTTGCTACCCCCTTCCGGCTCACGTAGAGGGGCTAGGACGGCAGTTCCGTCATTTTCTACTTCGGGGCTAAGGTTTCACCGGAGAGGGGCTCCGGAGAGTCCAGATCCCACCAAGTCCCATGGTATTCCATACCATGTGTGTTAGAGTGTTCCATGTGTGTTGGATTCCAAATATCCCATCACTCCCTGTGTTATGGCCTCACCGGCGTCGGATTCCCTCTTCCGGGTTCCATGACTGCTCACACACCGAAACTCCCGGATATGACGGAACGGGGGGAACCTTGCCAATAGGTGGGCCCTACTATTGTCTTGGGTGTTCCTTCGGCCTAAAATGACCCAACCAAGCAACTAGTTACACCTTGCTACCCCCTTCCGGCTCACGTAGAGGGGAAAGGACGGCAGTTCCGTCTTTTTCTACAGCGGGACTAGGGTTTCATAGGAGAGGGGCTCCGGAGCGTCCGAATCCCACCAAGTCCCATGGTATGCCATACCATGTGTGTTAGATTGTACCATGTGTGTTTGATGCCAAAGATCCCATCACTCCTTGTGTTACGGCCTCACCGGCGTTGGATTCCCTCTTCCGGGTTCCATGACTACTCACACACCCCGAAACTCCAGGATCTGACGGAACTGGGGGAACCTTGCCAATAGGTGGGCCCTAACATTGTCTTGGGTGTTCCTTGGGACTAACATGACACAACCATGCAACTAGTTCCACTTTGCTACCCCCTTCCGGCTCACGTAGAGGGGCCAGGACGGCAGTTCCGTCTTTTTCTACAGCGGGGCTAGGGTTTCATCGGAGAGGGGCTACGGAGCGTCCGAATCCCACCAAGTCCCATGGTATGCCATACCATGTGTGTTAGAGTGTTCCATGTGTCTTTGATGCCAAATATACCATCACTCCTCTGTGTTATGGCCTCACCGGCGTCGGATTCCCTCTTCTAGGTTCCACGACTGGTCACACACCCCGAAACTCCCGGATCTGACAGAACAGGGGGGAACCTTGCCCATAGGTGGGCCCTACCATTTTATTGGGTGTTCCTTGGGACTAACATGAAACAACCAAGCAACTAGTTCCACTTTGCTACTCCCTTCCGGCTCACGTAGAGGGGCGAGGATGACAGTTCCGTCTTTTTCTACTACGGGGCTAGGGTTTCACCGGAGAGGGGCTCCGGAGCGTCTGAATCCCACCAAGTACCATGGTATGCCATACCATGTGTTTTAGAGTGTTCCGTGTGTACTGGATGCCAAAGATCCCATCACTCCCTGTGTTATGGCCTCACCGGCGTCGGATTCTCTCTTCCGGGTTCCTCGACTGCTCACGCACCCTCAAACTCCCGGATCTGACGGAACGCGGGGAACCTTGCCAATAGGTGGGCCCTACCATTGTCTTGGGTGTTCCTTGGGCCTAACGTGACACAACCAAGCAACTAGTTCCACTTTGTTACCCCCTTCCGACTCACGTAGAGGGGCCAGGACAACAGTTCCGTCTTTTTCTACAACGGGGCAAGGGTTTCACCGGAAAGGGGCTCCGGAGCGTTTGAATCCCACCAAGTCCCATGGTATGCCATACCATGTGTGTTAGAGTGTTCCATGTGTCTTGTATGCCAAAGATACCATCACTCCCTGTGTTATGGCCTCACCGGCGTCGGATTCCCTCTTCCGGGTTCCATGACTGCTCACACCCCGAAACTCCCGCATCTGACGGAACTGGGGGAACCTTGCCAATAGGTGGGCCCTAACATTGTCTTGGGTGTTCCTTGGGACTAACATGACACAACCAAGCAACTAGTTCCACTTTGCTACCCCTTCCGGCTCACGTAGAGGGGCCAGGACGGTAGTTCCGTCTTTTTCTACAGCGGGGCTAGGGTTTCATCTGAGAGGGGCTCCGGAGCGTCCGAATCCCACCAAGTCCCATGGTATGCCATACCATGTGTGTTATAGTGTTCCATGTGTCTTGGATGCCAAAGATACCATCACTCCCTGTGTTATGGCCTCACCGGCGTCGGATTCCCTCTTCCGGGTTCGACGACTGCTCACACACCCCGAAACTCCTGGATCTGACATAACGGGGGGGGGGACCTTGCCAATAGGTGGGCCCTAACATTGTCCTGGGTGTTCCTTGGGCCTAACATGACACAACCAAGCAACTAGTTCCACTTTGCTACCCCCTTCCGGCTCACGTAGAGGGGCCAGGACGGTAGTTCCGTCTTTTTTTACTACGGAGCTAGGGTTTCACCGGAGAGGTGCTCCGGAGCGTCTGAATCCCACCAAGTACCTGGTATGCCATACCATGTGTGTTATATTGTTCCATGTGTACTGGATGCCAAAGATCCGATCACTCCCTCTGTTATGGCCTCACCGGCGTCAGATTCCCTCTTCCGGGTTCCTCGACTCCTCACAGACCCCGAAACTCCCGGATCTGACGGAACGCGGGGAACCTTGACAATTGGTGGGCCCTAAAATTGTCTTGGGTGTTCCTTGGGCCTAACATGACACAACCAAGCAACTAGTTTCACCTTGCTACCCCCTTCCGGCTCACGTAGAGGGGCTAGGACGACAGTTCCGTCTTTTTCTACTTCGGGGCTAGGGTTTCACCGGAGAGGGGCTTCGGAGAGTCCAAATACCACCAAGTCCCATGGTATTCCATACCATGTGTGTTAGAGTGTTCCATGTGTGTTGGATTCCAAATATCCCATCACTCCCTGTATTATGGCCTCACCTGCGTCGGATTCCCTCTTCCGGGTTCCATGACTGCTCACACACCGAAACTCCCGGATCTGACGGAACGGGGGGAACCTTGCCAATAGGTGGGCCCTATTATTGTCTTGGGTGTTCCTTCGGCCTAAAATGACACAACCAAGCAACTAGTTCCACCTTGCTACCCCCTTCCGGCTCACGTAGAGGGGAAAGGACGGCAGTTCCGTCTTTTTCTACAGCGGGACTAGGGTTTCAGATGAGAGGGGCTCCGGAGCGTCCGAATCCCACCAAGTCCCATGGTATGCCATACCATGTGTGTTAGATTGTACCATGTGTGTTTGATGCCAAAGATCCCATCACTCCTTGTGTTACGGCCTCACCGGTGTTGGATTCCCTCTTCCGGGTTCCATGACTACTCACACACCCCCAAACTCCAGGATCTGACGGAACTGGGGGAACCTTGCCAATAGGTGGGCCCTAACATTGTCTTGGATGTTCCTTGGGACTAACATGACACAACCATGCAACTAGTTCCACTTTGCTACCCCCTTCCGGCTCACGTAGAGGGGTCAGGACGGCAGTTCCGTCTTTTTCTACAGCGAGGCTAGGGTTTCATCGGAGAGGGGCTACGGAGCGTCCGAATCCCACCAAGTCCCATGGTATGCCATACCAAGTGTGTTAGAGTGTTCCATGTGTCTTTGATGCCAAATATACCATCACTCCTCTGTGTTATGGCCTCACCGGCGTCGGATTCCCTCTTCCGGGTTCCACGACTGGTCACACAACCCGAAACTCCCGGATCTGACAGAACGGGGGGAACCTTGCCAATAGGTGGGACCTACCATTTTATTGGGTGTTCCTTGGGCCTAACATGACACAACCAAGCAACTAGTTCCACTTTGCTACCCCCTTCCGGCTCACGTAGAGGGGCCAGGACGACAGTTCCGTCTTTTTCTACTACGGGGCTAGGGTTTCACCGGAGAGGGGCTCCGGAGCGTCTGAATCCCACCAAGTACCATGGTATCCCATACCATGTGTTTTAGAGTGTTCCATGTGTACTGGATGCCAAAGATCCCATCACTCCCTGTGTTATGGCCTCACCGGCGTCGGATTCCTTCTTCCGGGTTCCTCGACTGCTCACGCACCCTCAAACTCCCGGATCTGACGGAACGCGGGGAACCTTGCTAATAGGTGGGTCCTACCATTGTCTTGGGTGTTCCTTTGGCCTAACATGACACAACCAAGCAACTAGTTCCACTTTGCTACCCCCTTCCGGCTCACGTAGAGGGGCCAGGACGGCAGTTCCGTCTTTTTCTACTTCGGGGCTAGGGTTTCACCGGAGAGGGGCTCCGGAGAGTCCAAATCCCACCAAGTCCCATGGTATTCCATACCATGTGTGTTAGAATGTTCCATGTGTGTTGGATTCCAAATATCCCATCACTCCCTGTGTTATGGCCTCACCGGCGTCGGATTCCCTCTGCCGGGTTCCATGACTGCTGAAACACCGAAACTCCCGGATTTGACGGAACGGGGGGAACCTTGCCAATAGGTGGGCCCTACTATTGTCTTGGGTGTTCCTTCGGCCTAAAATTACACAACCAAGCAACTAGTTCCACCTTGCTACCCCCTTCCGGCTCACGTAGAGGGGCCAGGACGGCAGTTCCGTCTTTTTCTACAGCGGGACTAGGGTTTCATAGGAGAGGGGCTCCGGAGCGTCCGAATCCCACCAAGTCCCATGGTATGCCATACCATGTGTGTTATATTGTACCATGTGTGTTGGATGCCAAATATCCTGATATGGACATAATAGAGGTCCATGAGGTTTATTTATGCTTGAGTTGGAAGGAAATATTGAGTCTCACTGGTGTTTATTATAAGGTGAATTCTTTCCTAGTAATAAATAATGTTTGTGTTTGTGAGAACGTTATACTACCTAAGCCTATCATATGTATGATTAGGTTTATTGATAACACAAACATGGATGGAGAAGAGGAAGCAAGGAGCAAAAGAAGGAGGCATGGAAAACAACTACAAGGAAATGATGTTTCAGTTCGGACTGCCAGGAGTCCCGAATTTGAAATAGTCATGGATTCTTCATACGGTCTCCAAATACAGCAAACGAGCACAATCCGGATAAGGAATTTGATGGGCTTTCGAATGGATCTGGCCCCATCAAGAAATTCGACTCGTGCAATCCGTGATGACCGAAACAAGCCACGAATAGTTTTCTGCCAGTTTCCAAAACGAGTCCAATTGGTGTGTATACCAATATGGCCGCACCCCTTTGTGTGTGGGGTCGGTTTGTATCCATATGTGTTAGGAAATAGGAGTCCTAGTCGAGTAGGAGAGGGATTGCTTGCGCAAGGAGCTTGTGGCCGCACCCCTCCCTCATATATAGCTACCACCTGCGTGTGGAATAGGGTAGACTACGTTGAAACATAAACCCTATACCTCTAGATTGAAACTGCTTGTAAGGCTTTCATCTGGAAGTTCATCTGCAAACTTTACGTGTTACCTGCTGTTCCACTGGGAATAAGACGGTACAGGACCACTTGTAGTCGGTGGATTACTTGTGCAAGAGTGTGGAGTTGAGAATATCCTTGGGGTTGCTATCTTTTGCATTGGCATCAGGGATCAGCCGGGAGAGTTCTTAGTGGCGCACTAGTTATCATACTGGAGTTATCTGTGAGTTCACTGAGAAGATTGGGCCACCCCTTATCATCTTGGTATCAGATTTACAGGTTGCCTCGGTGAGCTATCATAATTTCCCTTTAGATTTGAGTGTTTTATTTCCTATCCAGAAAATTGCCCCACAAAAATAGTTGTTTAGTTTGTGCCAGAGCCTAGATCAACACCAATTTGCATCTACTAGTTGCTGTTTCTTGTTGATTTGCGTTCCCGTTTTTCTGTTTTTAGTTTTTATCTATTAGGCTTAGGGTTCGTCGTGTTCATCTTTTGTTTAGATCTATACCGAAAAAGTTCCACCAAAAATATTGCGGCCGCGCGAGCACACTTCCTAGCCACCATCGGATTCCTTGCTGGATCGGATACGCCGCAAAATTCCACCAAAATCCTGTCGTACGCTGCCCAGGCTACGTCGGATTCACCGCTACCAGCCAAATATTCCGCTACGTGCCAAACTCACTGGATATTCGCGCCCTCTGTTTCCGCGCTGCACCCAATATTCGTCCACCGGCCACGCGCTAAAAAGTCTCCATCGGCCACGCGCTAAATACTTACCACTAGTACACGCGTGCTTTCCAACCAATCATTGCTGTGAGCGCGTTTCCGCCACGCGCTTCGTTTGGCAACCGCGCGCGCCCGCCGTTTTGTTTCCGCGTCGTTTCCGCGATTCGATCCGCCCACATCGGATTCCGCGCGCCACAAACCAGCTACTGACCACCAGCGCGCGCCTCATATTCCGTGTCCAGGTGGGAGTCCTAAACCGACCAGGTACCGACAGCCGCACCGCGCAATCCGCGGATTCCTTCCGCACGTTGGCCCAACGCGTTGCGGGGGATTTGTTTCCAACGCGTCGCATCGGAGTCCGTACCGCACACAGAGACAAAAAGCGCACCGATCCGTTGCGCCACGCGTGTGCTGTGGCCCCTGGCTGTTGCGTTAAACGCGTGAAGATTCTCGTGCACAGGTCCAAAGCAGCGATCGCTGCTCTCTCATCCGCTACTTGCCAAAAGCCACGCGCACATGCACCTGCACATGCACGGGCCGCGTCCGCATAGGTACCCATAATTTGTGCTGTGTCGGAATCCACCTGCTACGCGCTAAATCGCTGTATTACAACCGCCCGCAGTTCCGTGCCTCGCTTCCAAAACTCGGCCCATAAATCAGCAGAAAACATCTGCGCGTGCTTTTCCCCGTGGACTTGTTCCCTGTTACAGCTATTTTCTTCCTAGAATTATGTGCTGAACTTTGTGAGCCTTAGCCACAGCCATTCTACAGCAAAATTTAGGTACACAACCCAAAAGACTAGCTGTTTTATTGCTCGTTTTTAGGCTGCTCTTTATCATATATTTGTGTCACATTGTTCATAGCATTGTTATCACTTGATCGTATTGCTCCTAGTGTTGTTATTTGGCCAGTAAAAAGTATAAAAAAAGAGAAAAGAGAAAAAGAGAAAAAAAAAAGAATTGCGAAAAAGCAAAAAGGCCTTGAGATACATTGATATATTTGTGGAGCTATTTTTCATCATTGCTATATTGACACCCCACTGAGCAATCTTGTGCCTGAATATTATTTGAGCTTGGCTAGTGTCTTTTCAGTGCATTGCAAAATTTCCTCCATATATTTGCATTGCCACATTTGTCTCCATACTTGGTGTGTGTTTCCCGTGCTTTTTATATCACATTGGACAACAAATAGGATTGTTATTTTGGTGTTGTTAGGTATCCATACCAAGCCCCACCATATACCTTGTTTGTCTTGTGATTGTTAACACCCTGGGTATTCTCTTCTTCGCATCAAAGCATATTAGTTGCCACTACTTGTTGGTAAGTATTTCTATTCACTTTGGAACGGTAAGATAATCTATTGTCTTGCTAGATTTTTGAGTGAGTTGTGAGAGAACACCACATCCCATTGTTATTTTGTTACTAACAAGTTAATCAATGGAGTTTTCTAGTTCTTCTATGTGCAGTGATGCTTTCTGGGAGGAGGATTCTAGTGGAATACTTGCACCAAATTTGTTCCACTTCAGAGGAGACATCAATGGTAGTATTGTTGCTATTACTCTTGATAAGCGTACATATGCTAATTTTGTTAATATTGAGGTTGTTGAAGCATTCCAGTTAACAACTTATGCAACTCGCAGTCCATTTATGCTAAAAACTAAAGATGCTCCACTTCACATTACTCATGCTACTTGGATTCCGTTAACTATTTATGATCATATAGTGCACATTAGGTGTTATGTGCTTCCTAGAGCATTTACTTGTTGTCACCTTTTGTTGGGTTCTATGTGGTGCAATAGCTATAAGGTTAATTTTGATAGCCATTATCCTGATTTACAATTCTTTTGGAATAATAAGAGAGATTGGATAATACATGAAAGTCCTACAACATTTAAAAGAATTAGACATCAACCATTGGTTATGAGATCTGTAGAGGTTAAGAAGACCTATGAGGCTGTTTCTACTAATGTAACTATGTCTACTCCTAGTGTTGTGTCTTGTGATGTGCAGGTTTCTTTTGAAGAAAGGGAGCCTATAGTACAACCTGCACCACCAACACCACCACCACCACCACCACCATCACCACAACCATTGGAGGAGTATACCATTGTGCCTAGTTTTGTTTCTTGTGATATGCAGGTTACTTTTGAAGAAAGGGAGACACAACAAGTAGAACCTGCATCACCACTTGAGATAGTTGAATTGGTACCTAATAATTCTGAGGAGGTTGCTATTGATAAAGATGCTGATTTCGTGTTACCCCTCTCAAGTATTGATTTATGTGAACCCACTAAATTGCTAGTTGATTCTTGTGAGTTAACAAGCATAGATATTCCACCTACATGTGATAATGTGTTAATTTCAAAATTTAATCATGTGGTGTTGCTTTCACATAAAGAAGTACTTGCTAAAATACCACCTAATAATATTGTGGATTACATCATGTTAAATGAATCAATTAGTGTGTAAAGTGCTATGAAAAAGGTTGCTGAAATTTCATATGTCAATTCTAGCAACTATGTTTCTTCTTTCACTTTTAACTTGATTGGTGACTATAACATGAGTGAAATTTTTATGGTGGATCACATATGCATAACTTGTGATAAAGTGGCTGAATTGAACATTGTTTTACCTTGGGTAAATAAGCTACAACTTCCTACATATGAACATGATTTTACACATATGTTTGGTTTGCCACAATACTTGTCACATACATGTGCTAATAAATTGCTCTTCACTTATATTTGCAAATTAAGTTGCAATTTTCAAGATGAAAATAATAAGCATGTTCCCACCTTTGAGTGTAGTAATAAACATAAATTTGATCATAGATCTTCTGTGAGAACAATTGAATTGATACTAAACAATAAAAATATATACACATATGATTCTCATTTTGATCATGATTTATTGAGCTTCACTTATATTTGCAATTGTGATTGCTATTTTATGGAGTGCTATGACAATTATGTGATGTTTTTAAGCAAAATTCTTGGTCACATGGCTTGGGCACAATTTTATGATATGATAACAACTAATGCACCTCATTATAGATATTTGTATTGTGCATACACGTTGTTCTTTTTGTTTCTTCCACTTTCAGCTTACTACAAGCCGAGGACGGCTTGTCTTGAAGAAAGGGAGGATGATATGGACATAATAGAGGTCCATGAGGTTTATTCATGCTTGAGTTGGAAGGAAATATTGAGTCTCACTGATGTTTATTATAAGGTGAATTCTTTCCTAGTAATAAATAATGTTTGTGTTTGTGAGAACGTTATACTACCTAAGCCTATCATATGTATGATTAGGTTTATTGATAACACAAACATGGATGGAGAAGAGGAAGCAAGGAGCAAAAGAAGGAGGCATGGAAAACAACTACAAGGAAATGATGTTTCAGTTCGGACTGCCAGGAGTCCCGAATTTGAAATAGTCATGGATTCTTCATACGGTCTCCAAATACAGCAAACGAGCACAATCCGGATAGGGAATTTGCTGGGCTTTCCAATGGATCTGGCCCCATCAAGAAATCGACTCGTGCAATCCGTGGTGACCGAAACAAGCCACGAATAGTTTTCTGCCAGTTTCCAAAACGAGTCCAATTGGTGTGTATACCAATATGGCCGCACCCCTTTGTGTGTGGGGTCGGTTTGTATCCATATGTGTTAGGAAATAGGAGTCCTAGTCTAGTAGGAGAGGGATTGCTTGCGCAAGGAGCTTGTGGCCGCACCCCTCCCTCATATATAGCTACCACCTGCGTGTGGAATAGGGTAGACTACGTTAAAACATAAACCCTATACCTCTAGATTGAAACTGTTTGTAAGGCTTTCATCTGGAAGTTCATCTGCAAACTTTACGTGTTACCTGCTGTTCCACTGGGAATAAGACGGTACAGGACCACTTGTAGTCGGTGGATTACTTGTGCAAGAGTGTGGAGTTGAGAATATCCTTGGGGTTGCTATCTTTTGCATTGGCATCAGGGATCAGCCGGGAGAGTTCTTAGTGGCGCACTATTTATCATACTGGAGTTATCTGTGAGTTCACTGAGAAGATTGGGCCACCCCATATCATATCCCATCACTCCTTGTGTTATGGCCTCACCGGTGTTGGATTCCCTCTTCCGGGTTCCATGACTACTCACACACCCCGAAACTCCCTGATCTGACGGAACTGGGGGAACCTTGCCAATAGGTGGGCCCTAACATTGTCTTGGGTGTTCCTTGGGCCGAACATGACACAACCATGCAACTAGTTCCACTTTGCTACCCCCTTCCGGCTCACGTAGAGGGGCCAGGACGGCAGTTCCGTCTTTTTCTAGAGCGGGGCTAGGGTTTCACCGGAGAGGGGCTCCGGAGCGTTTGAATCCCACCAAGTCCCATGGTATGCCATACCATGTGTGTTAGAGTGTACCATGTGTGTTGTATTCCAAATATCCCATCACTCCATGTGTTATGGCCTCACCGGCGTCGGATTCCCTCTTCCGGGTTCCATGACTGCTCACACCCGAAACTCCCGGATCTGACGGAACTGGGGGGACCTTGCCAATAGGTGGGCCCTAACATTGTCTTGGGTGTTGCTTGGGCCTAACATGGCACAACCAAGCAACTAGTTCCACTTTTGTACCCCCTTCCGGCTCACTTAGAGAGGCCAGGACGGCAGTTACGACTTTTTCTACAGCGGGGCTAGGGTTTCATCTGAGAGGGGCTCCGGAGCGTCCGAATCCCACCAAGTCCCATGGTATGCCATACCATGTGTGTTAGAGTGTTAAATGTGTCTTGGATGCCAAATATACCATCACTCCCTGTGTTATGGCCTCACCAGCGTCGGATTCCCTTTTCCGGGTTCGACGACTTCTCACACACCCCGAAACTCCCGGATCTGACAGAACGGGGGGGAACCTTGCCAATAGGTGGGCCCTAACATTATCTTGGGGTGTTCCTTGGGCCTAGCATGACACAACAAAGCAACTAGTTCCCCTTTGCTACCCCCTTCCGGCTCACGTAGAGGGGCCAGGATGGCAGTTCCGTCTTTTTTACTACGGAGCTAGGGTTTCACCGGAGAGGGGCTCCGGAGCATCTAAATCCCACCAATTACCATGGTATGCCATACCATGTGTATTAGTGTGTTCCATGTGTACTGTATGCCAAAGATCCCATCACTCGCTCTGTTATGGCCTCACCAGCGTCAGATTCCCTCTTCCGGGTTCCTCGACTGCTCACACACCCCGAAACTCCCGGATCTGACGGAACGCGGGGAACCTTGACAATAGGTGGGCCCTAACATTGTCTTGGATGTTCCTTGGGCCTAGCATGACACAACCAAGCAACTATTTTCACTTTGCTACCCCCTTCCGGCTCACGTAGATGGGCCAAGACAGCAGTTCCGTCTTTCTCTACTTCGGGGCTAGGGTTTAACCGGAGAGGGGCTCCGGAGCGTCCAAATCCCACCAAGTCCCATGGTATGCCATACCATGTGTGTTAGAGTGTTCCATGTGTGTTGGATTCCAAATATACCATCACTCCCTGTGATATGGCCTCACCGGCGTCGGATTCCCTCTTCCGGGTTCCACGACTGCTCACACGCCCCGAAACTCACGGATCTGACGGAACTGGGGGAACCTTGCCAATAGGTGGGCCCTGACATTGTCTTGGGTGTTCCTTGGGCCTAACATGACACAACCAAGCAACTAGTTCCACTTTGCTACCCCCTTCCGGCTCACGTAGAGGGGCCAACATGGCAGTTCCGTCTTTTTCTACATCGGGGCTAGGGTTTCATCGGAGAGGGGCTCTGGAGCGTCCGAATCCCACCAAGTCCCATAGTATGACATACCATGTGTGTTATAGTGTTCCATATGTCTTGTATGCCAAATATACCATCACTCCCTGTGTTATGGCCTCACCGGCGTCAGATTCCCTCTTCCGGGTTCGACGACTACTCACACACCCCGAAACTCCCGGATCTGACATAACGGGGGGGGGGGGGGAACCTTGCCAATAGGTGTACCCTAACATTGTCTTGGGTGTTCCTTGGGCCTAAAATGACACAACCAAGCAACTAGTTCCACTTTTCTACCCCTTCCGGCTCACGTAGAGGGGCCAGGACGACAGTTCCGTCTTTTTTACTACGGGGCTAGGGTTTCACCGGAGAGGGGCTCCGGAGCGTCTGAATCCCACCAAGTACCATGGTATGCCATACCAAGTGTGTTAGAGTGTTCCATGTGTACTGGATTCCAAAGATCCCATCACTCCCTCTGTTATGGCCTCACCGGCGTCAGATTCCCTCTTCCGGGTTCCTCGACTGCTCACACACCCCGAAACTCCGGATCTGACGGAACGCGGGGAACCTTTACAATAGGTGGGCCCTAACATTGTCTTGGGTGTTCCTTGCGCCTAACATGACACAACGAAGTAACTAGTTTCACTTTGGTACCCCCTTCTGGCTCACGTAGAGGGGCCAGGACGGCAGTTCCGTCTTTTTCTACAGCGGGGCTAGTGTTTCATCAGAGAGGGGCTCCGGAGCGTCTGAATCCCACCAAGTCCCATGGTATGCCATAGCATGTGTGTTAGAGTGTTCCATGTGTCTTGTATGCCAAATATACCATCACTCCCTGTGTTATGGCCTCACCGGCGTCGGATTCCCTCTTCCGGGTTCCACGACTGCTCACACACCCCGAAACTCCCGGATCTGACGGAACGGGGGGAACCTTGCCAATAGGTGGGCCCTGACATTGTCTTGGGTGTTCCTTGGGCCTAACATGCACAACCAAGCAACTAGTTCCACTTTTCTACCCCCTTCCGGCTCACGTAGAGGGGCCAGGACGGCAGTTCCGTCTTTTTCTACAGCGGGGCTAGGGTTTCATCGGAGAGGGGCTCCGGAGCGTCCGAATCCCACCAAGTCCCATGGTATGCCATACCATGTGTTTTAGAGTGTTCCATGTGTCTTCGATGCCAAATATACCATCACTCCCTGTGTTATGGCCTCACCGGCGTCAGATTCCCTCTTCCGGGTTCGACGAGTGCTCACACACCCCGAAACTCCCGGATCTGACAGAACGGGGGGTAAACTTTCCAATAGGTGGGCCCTAACATTACCTTGGGTGTTCCTTCGTCCTAACATGAGACAACCAAGCAACTAGTTCCACATTGCTACCCCCTTCCGGCTCACGTAGAGGGGCCAGGACGGCAGTTCCGTCTTTTTCTACAGCGGGGCTAGGGTTTCATTGGAAAGGGGCTCCGGAGCGTCCGAATCCCACCAAGTCCCATGGTATGCCATACCATGTGTGTTAGAGTGTTACATGTGTCTTGGATGCCAAATATACCATCACTCCCTGTGTTATGGCCTCACCGGCGTCGGATTCCCTTTTCCGGGTTCGACGACTTCTCACACACCCCGAAACTCCCGGATCTGACAGAACGGGGGGGGGGGGGGAACCTTGCCAATAGGTGGGCCCTAACATTGTCTTGGGTGTTCCTTGGGCCTAGCATGACACAACCAAGCAACTAGTTCCCCTTTGCTACCCCCTTCCGGCTCACGTAGAGGAGCCAGGATGGCAGTTCCGTCTTTTTTACTACGGAGCTAGGGTTTCATCGGAGAGGGGCTCCGGAGCATCTAAATCCCACCAAGTACCATGGTATGCCATACCATGTGTATTAGTGTGTTCCATGTGTACTGTATGCCAAAGATCCCATCACTCCCTCTGTTATGGCCTCACCGGCGTCAGATTCCCTCTTCCGGGTTCCTCGACTGCTCACACACCCCGAAACTCCCGGATCTGACGGAACGCGGGGAACCTTGACAATAGGTGGGCCCTAACATTTTCTTGGGTGTTCCTTGGGCCTAACATGACACAACCAAGCAACTAGTTCCACTTTGCTACCCCCTTCTGGCTCACGTAGAGGGGCCAGGGCGGCAGTTCCGTCTTTTTCTACAGCGGGGCTAGGGTTTCCTCGGAGAGGGGCTCCGGAGCGTCCGAATCCCACCAAGTCCCATGGTATGCCATACCATGTGTGTTAGAGTGTTCCATGTGTCTTGGATTCCAAATATACCATCACTCCCTGTGTTATGGCCTCACCGGCGTCGGATTCCCTCTTCCGGGTTCGACGAATGCTCACACACCCCGAAACTCCCGGATCTGACAAAACGGGAGTGAACCTTGCCAATAGGTGGGCCCTAACATTGTCTTGGCTGTACCTTGGGCCTAACATGACACAACCAAGCAACTAGTTCCACTTTGCTACCCCCTTCCGGCTCACGTAGAGGGGCCAGGACGGTAGTTCCGTCATTTTTTACTACGGAGCTAGGGTTTCACCGGAGAGGGGCTCCGGAGCGTCTGAATCACACCAAGTACCATGGTATGCCATACCATGTGTGTTAGAGTGTTCCATGTGTACTGGATGCCAAAGATCCCATCACTCCCTCTGTTATGGCCTCACCGGCGTCAGATTCCCTCTTCCGGGTTCCTCGACTGCTCACACACCCCGAAACTCCCGGATCTGACGGAACGCGGAGAACCTTTACAGTAGGTGGGCCCTAACATTGTCTTGGGTGTTCCTTGGGCCTAACATGACACAAAAAAGTAACTAGTTTCACTTTGGTACCCCCTTTCGGCTCACGTAGAGGGGCCAGGACGGCAGTTCCGTCTTTTTCTACAGCGGGGCTAGTGTTTCATCGGAGAGGGGCTCCGGAGCGTCCGAATCCCACCAAGTCCCATGGTATGCCATAACATGTGTGTTAGAGTGTTACATGTGTCTTGTATGCCAAATATACAATCACTCCCTGTGTTATGGCCTCACCAGCGTCGGATTCCCTCTTCCGGGTTCCACGACTGCTCATACACCCCGAAACTCCCGGATCTGACGGAACGGGGGGAACCTTGCCAATAAGTGGGACCTGATATTGTCTTGGGTGTTCCTTGGGCCTAACATGCACAACCAAGCAACTAGTTCCACTTTTCTACCCCCTTCCGGCTCACGTAGAGGGGCCAGGACGGCAGTTCCGTCTTTTTCTACAGCGGGGCTAGGGTTTCATCTGAGAGGGGCTCCGGAGCGTCCGAATACCACCAAGTCCCATGGTATTCCATACCATGTGTTTTAGAGTGTTCCATGTGTCTTGGATGCCAAATATACCATCACTCCCTGTGTTATGGCCTCACCGGCGTCAGATTCCCTCTTCCGGGTTCGACGACTGCTCACACACCCCAAAACTCCCGGATCTGACAAAACGGGGGGGGGGGGGTTAACCTTGACAATAGGTGGGCCCTAACATTACCTTGGGTGTTCCTTGGTCCTAAAATGACACAACCAAGCAACTAGTTCCACTTTGCTACCCCCTTCCGGCTCACGTAGAGGGGCCACGACGGCAGTTCCGTCTTTTTTTACTGCAGGGCAAGGGTTTCACCGGAGAGGGCCTCCGGAGCGCCTGAATCCCACCAAGTCCCATGGTATGCCATATCATGTGTGTTAGAGTGTTCCATGTGTACTGGATGCCAAAGATCCCATCACTCCCTGTGTTATGGCCTCACGGCGTCAGATTCCCTATTCCGGGTTCCTCGACTGCTCACACACCCCAAAACTCCCAGATCTGACGGAACGCGGGGAACCTTGCCAATAGGTGGGCCCTAACATTCTCTTGGGTGTTCCTTGGGCATAACATGACACAACCAAGAAACTAGTTTCACTTTGCTACCCCCTTCCGGCTCACGTAGAGGTCCCAGAACGGCAGTTCCGTCTTTTTCTACTTCGGGGCTAGGGTTTCACCGGAGAGGGGCTCCGGAGCGTCCGAATCCCACCAAGTCCCATGGTTTGCCATACCATGTGTTTTAGAGTGTTCCATGTGTCTCGGATGCCAAATATACCATCACTCCCTGTGTTATGGCCTCACCGGCGTCAGATTCCCTCTTCCGGGTTCGACGACTGCTCACACACCCCGAAACTCCCGGATCTGACAGAACAGGGGGGTAACCTTGCCAATAGGTGGGCCCTAACATTACCTTGGGTGTTCCTTCGGCCTAACATGACACAACCAGGCAACTAGTTCCACTTTGCTACCCCCTTCCGGCTCACGTAGAGGGGTCAGGACGGCAGTTCCGTCTTTTTCTACAGCGGGGCTAGGGTTTCATCGGAAAGGGGCTCCGGTGGGTCCGAATCCCACTAAGTCCCATGGTATGCCATACCATGTGTGTTAGTGTTCAATGTGTGTTGGATTCCAAAGATCCCATCACACCCTGTGTTATGGCCTCACCGGCGTCGGATTCCCTCTTCCGGGTTCCACGACTGCTCACACACCCCAAAACTCTCGGATTTGAGGGAACTGGGGGAACCTGGCCAATAGGTGGGCCCTAACATTGTCTTGGGTGTTCCTTGGGCCTAACATGACACAACCAAGCAACTAGTTCCACTTTGCTACCCCCTTCCGGCTCACGTAGAGGGGCCAGGACGACAGTTCCGTCTTTTTCTACAACGGGGCTAGGGTTTCATCGGAGAGGGGCTCTGGAGCGTCCGAATCCCACCAAGTCCCATGGTATGCCATACCATGTGTGTTAGAGTGTTCCATGTGTCTTGGATTCCAAATATACCATCACTCCCTGTGTTATGGCCTCACCGGCGTCGGATTCCCTCTTCCGGGTTCGACGACTGCTCACACACCCCGAAACTCCCGGATCTGACAAAACGGGGGTAAACCTTGCCAATAGGTGGGCCCTAACATTGTCTTGGGTGTTCCTTGGGCCTAACATGACACAACCAAGCAACTAGTTCCACATTGCTACCCCCTTCCGGCTCACGTAGAGGGGCCAGGACGGCAGTTCTGTCTTTTTTTTACTACAGAGCTAGGGTTTCACCGGAGAGGGGCTCCGGAGCGTCTGAATCCCACCAAGTACCATGTTATGCCATACCATGTGTGTTAGAGTGTTCCATGTGTACTGGATGCCAAAGATCCCATCACTCCCTCTGTTATGGCCTCACCGGCCTTAGATTCCCTCTTCGGGGTTCCACGACTGCTCACACAGCCCGAAACTCCCGGATCTGACGGAACTGGGGAACCTTGCCAATATGTGGGCCCTAACATTGTGTTGGGTGTTCCTTGGGCCTAACATGACACAACCAAGCAACTAGTTCCACTTTGCTACCCACTTCCGGCTGACATAGAGGGGCCAGGACGGCAGTTCCGTCTTTTTCTACAGCGGGGCTAGGGATTCATCGGAGAGGGGCTCCGGAGCATCTGAATCCCACCAAGTACCATGGTATTCCATAACATGTGTGTTAGAATGTTCCATGTGTCTTGGATGCCAAATATACCATCACTCCCTGTGATCAGGATATAATAGGGGTCCATGGTGAATGTACATGCTTGAGTTGGAAGGAAATATTGAGCCTCGCTGATGATTATTATAAGGTGAATTCTTTCCTATTAATAAATATTGTTTGTGATTATAAGAATGTTATACTACCTAAGCTATTGCATTATGTATTAGCAGGGTTATTGTTAACACAAACATGGATGGAGGAAGACCTCAAGACTTGCTGGAAAACAACATGGAGATGATGGAAAACAAACTTACAAGTGTTGAAAACAAATGTGCAAGTGTGGAAAACAACTCCAGGAGTGTTCTTCCACACTAAGGAATGGTGAAAACAAGAGGAGGGCGCCCCGTTGGAGATCAATGCGCCATATAGAAAGTCCTAATTCAATTAGGCATGGCCTGTATGCCATAATGGCCGAACCCCCTAAAGTTGGGTCGGTTTGTATCCCTTCCTAGTCCAAGTAGGAGTCCTAGTAGAGTCCTCCTAGTCCAAGTAGGAGTCCTAGTCCTAGTAGGAGAGGTGCTTGTGCAAGGATCCCTCCACCTATATATACTCCCCACCTGCGTGTGGAAGAGGGAGAACAAGTTTAAACCAAAAACCAACAACCCTAGCCTCTAGATTGTATTGCTTATTAAGCATTCATCTTGAAGTTTACCAATTGCAAAGTTGCGTGATATCTTGTTATTCCATCTGGGAATAGGGGGATACAGGACCACTTGTGATCTTTGATTACTTGTGCAAGAGTGTCTAGTTGAGAATATCCAAAGAGCTTGATTGTTGTTGCATTGGCAACAGGGGTCAGCTGAGTGAGAGGTCTCAGTGTAGCACTAGTTATCCAACATATCAGAAAATTACAAAAAGAAAGAGAAGCTCATCGAGAAGATCGGGCCACCCCTTATCATCTTGGTATCAGAGCCTCAGGTTGCCTCGGTGAGCAAATTTATCCCTAGTTTAGTTGTTTTTATTTCCTATCCAAAAAAAAGCCCCACAAAAATATTAGGTTTAGTTTTTGCCAGAGCCTAGATCAACACCAATTTGCATCTACTAGTTGTTGTTTATTGTTGATTTGCATTGCCGTTTTTCTGTTTTTAGTTATTTTTTGTCTATTAGGGTTAGGATTTGTCTAGTTCTTTTTTTGTTTCTATCTATACCAAAAAATCCCACAAAAAAGTTTGCCCAAAACTGCTTCGTATTGCCCTGGCCACGTTTTGTTTTTGTCCCGTTTCGGTAGCAGCAATCACCGCGTCACCAACAATCGCCGGATTCCTATCCGCGCGCCGCTCGTTTTTGTCCACTGCCAGCCACCAACCACGCGCTGTCCAATCCGCGCATCGAAACAATCGCGCTTACCGCACGCAAAACAAAACCGTCCACGCGCTTTTGTCGTTCGCCGATCCAACCGCGCGCCCACTTCCTACTCGCACCGATCCCACCCACGCGCGCATCGCTGTCCCTGTCGGACTCCGAGTTCGCAACAGACACCGCGTGAAACGCGATTGGGCCACGCGCACACTACGTCGGTACGACCGCAAACGCGTTGTCGCCCGATTTCGTCGCCATCCGCACAACAATCGAGCACCGATCCACCGTAAACCTACCATAAACAAGCACCGAACCACGCGCCTTTTGTTTTCTTTCCGTGGTCGGATCCAGCTGAGCCGCGCGCGTGCCGTTTTCTACTCGCACTCAACGCGCACACTGTGTCGGAGTTCGAGGGCGAACTATGCGCCAAACACCACGCAGGCTCAAAGCAACCACCAGGTGCTACGCTCACACAAAAGTTCCTGTTTCTGCCATAGTCTATTCGCAACACACATACTCGCTACCGTGCAGACTTTTTTCCCCGTTTTCACTGCCATACAACACGGTTTCCAGTCTGATCTTTGTTAAGCCCTAGACACAGCCATTCTACAACAAATTTTAGGTCCACAAAACCCAAAGACTAGCTGTTTTATTGCTCTACAGGCTGCTCAATTTGATCAATTCTTGTCCATATTTTCTGCTCCTAGTTGATTCAAAGGCCATTGGAAAAGTATATAAAAAAAAGCAAAAAGAGGCCGAGCCATACCATCACTAGTGGAAGCTTATCATCTTGGATATTTTTGTGGACATTTGAGCAATCTTTTGCCTGTTTTCATAGAGTATTTGCTAGTGTCTTTCCAGTGCTTGCAATAACTCTTCCATATAATTGCTAAGCCACATTTGTCTCCCAGAGTAAGTGTGTTCCTTTAGTGTTTTCATCACATTAGACAGTGCATTGGAGTTGCTATTTTGGTGTTGTTAGGAATCCCAACCAAGCCCCACCAAAAACCCTGTTTGCATTGTGATACTTGATAGCTCGGATTATTCTCTTCTCACACTCAAGCACATTATTCATTGCTCCTTGTTGGTAAGTTGATCCTTTTCACTCTTGGAACATTAAGTGAAGCCATCTTTGCTTGGTTTTGAGTGAGTTGTGAGAGGCACCACAACCTATTGTTATTTTGTTTTTAACAAATTAATCGATGGGTTTTCCTAGTGTTGATGCTTGCAGTGCTATGTTTTGGAAGGAGGATGCTAGTGGGATTCCAGCAAAAGATTTATTTCACTTCACGGCAGACATCAAGGAAAGTAAGCTTGCTATTACCCTTGATAAAGGTACACGGTATAATTTTGTTAGTCCTGAGGTTGTTGAAGAATTGCAGCTGGTTCCACGCACATATGATCCATTTAGGTTACCTACATATGATGATGAACTTATTATTACTCACATAGTCTTTGTTCCTTTAACCATTCATGGCCATAAGGAGAAAATTTTATGTTATGTGATGCCTAGAGATATTATTTGTTCTCATCTTTTGTTGGGACAACAATGGTGCACTAAATATAGAGTTAATTTTGATAGCCATTATCCTGATATACAATTCTTTTGGAACAATAATAAAAATTGGATAATACATGCACGGCTTACACAATTTCAAAGAATTAGACATCAACCCTTAATTTCTGCTCAAATGCTTGAAAATCAAAGACTTGAAAAACTTGAGATGCAAAGACTTGAGCGTTTAGTTATGGGATTTGTCGACGTTGAGAAGACATGTGAGGTTGTTTCTACTAACGTAATCATGTCTACTCCTAGTGTTGTTTCTTGTGATATGCAGGTTACTTTTGAAGAAAGGGAGCCACCTCAACTACAACCTGCATCACCACTTGAGATAGATGAATTGGTACCTACTAAATCTGAGGAGGATGTCATTGATAAAGGTGCTAATTTCGAGCTACAAACTTCAAGTGCTGAATTTTGTGAGTCTACTAATTTGCTAGTTGATTCTTGTGAGTTAACAAGCATATATAGTCCACCACCATGTGATAATTTGATAATTTCGAATTTTGAGCATGTGGTATTGATTACACATAAGGAAGTACTTGCTAAAATACCACCTAATAATATTGTGTATTCCATCATGTTAAATGAACCAATTAATGTGCAATGTGCTATGAATAGGATTGCTGAAATTTCATATGTCAATTCTAGCACCTATGCTACTTGTTTCACTTTTAATTTGGTTGGTGACTATAACATGAATGAAATTTTTATGGTGGATCAAATATGTATTACTTGTGATAAAATGGCCAAATTGAACATTGTGTTACCTTGGTTAGATGGTTTACAATTTCCTACACATATGTTTGGTTTGCCACAAAACTTGTTAAGTACATGTGCTAATAAATTGTTTTTCACTCATATTTGCAAATTGAGTTGCAATTTTCATGATGAAAATAATAAGCATGTTCGCACCTTTGAGTGTACTAATAAACATAAATTTGATCATAGATCTTCTGTGAGAACACTTGATTTGATACTAAACAATAAAAATTTATACATACATGTCTCTCCTTTTGATCATGATTTAATGAGCTTCACTTATATTTGCAATTGTGATTGCTATTTTATGGAGTGCTATGACAATTATGTGATGTTTACAAGCAAAATTCGTGGTCACATGTCTAGGGCACAATTTTATGATATGATAACAACTAATGCACCTCATTATAGATATATGTATTGTGCATACACGTTGTTCTTTTTGTTTATTCCACTTTCAGCATACAACAAGCCGAGGACGTATTGTCTTGAAGAAAGGGAGGATGATCAGGATATAATAGGGGTCCATGGTGAATGTACATGCTTGAGTTGGAAGGAAATATTGAGCCTCGCTGATGATTATTATAAGGTGAATTATTTCCTATTAATAAATATTGTTTGTGATTATAAGAATGTTATACTACCTAAGCTATTGCATTATGTATTAGCAGGGTTATTGTTAACACAAACATGGATGGAGGAAGACCTCAAGACTTGCTGGAAAACAACATGGAGATGATGGAAAACAAACTTACAAGTGTTGAAAACAAATGTGCAAGTGTGGAAACCAACTCCAGGAGTGTTCTTCCACACTAAGGAATGGTGAAAACAAGAGGAGGGCGCCCCGTTGGAGATCAATGCGCCATATAGAAAGTCCTAATTCAATTAGGCATGGCCTGTATGCCATAATGGCCGAACCCCCTAAAGTTGGGTCGGTTTGTATCCCGTCCTAGTCCAAGTAGGAGTCCTAGTAGAGTCCTCCTAGTCCAAGTAGGAGTCCTAGTCCTAGTAGGAGAGGTGCTTGTGCAAGGATACCTCCACCTATATATACTCCCCACCTGCGTGTGGAAGAGGGAGAACAAGTTTAAACCAAAAACCAAAAACCCTAGCCTCTAGATTGTATTGCTTATTAAGCATTCATCTTGAAGTTTACCAATTGCAAAGTTGCGTGATATCTTGTTATTCCATCTGGGAATAGGGGGATACAGGACCACTTGTGATCTTTGATTACTTGTGCAAGAGTGTGTAGTTGAGAATATCCAAAGAGCTTGATTGTTGTTGCATTGGCAACAGGGGTCAGCTGAGTGAGAGTTCTCAGTGTAGCACTAGTTATCCAACATATCAGAAAATTACAAAAAGAGAGAGAAGCTCATCGAGAAGATCGGGCCACCCCTTATCACCCTGTGTTATGGCCTCACCGGCGTCGGATTCCCTCTTCCGGTATCCACGACTGCTTACACACCCCGAAACTCCCGGATCTGACGGAACGGGGGGAACCTTGCCAATAGGTGGGCCCTGACATTGTCTTGGGTGTTCCTAGGGCCTAACATGACACAACCAAGCAACTAGTTCCACTTTGGTACCCCCTTCCGGCTCACGTAGAGGGGCCATGATGGCAGTTCCGTCTTTTTCTACAGCGGGGCTAGGGTTTCATCGGAGAGGGGCTCCGGAGCGTCCGAATCCCACCAAGTCCCATGGTATTCCATACCATTTGTTTTAGAGTGTTCCATGTGTCTTGTATGCCAAATATACCATCACTCCCTGTGTTATGGCCTCACCGGCGTCGGATTCCCGCTTCCGGGTTCCACGACTGCTCACACACCCCGAAACTCCCGGATCTGACGGAACGGGGGGAACCTTGCCAATAGGTGGGCCCTGACATTTTCTTGGGTGTTCCTTGGGCCTAAAATGACACAACCAAGCAACTAGTTCCACTTTGGTACCCCCTTCCGGCTCACGTAGAGGGGCCAGGACGGCAGTTCTGTCTTTTTCTACAGCGGGGCTAGGGTTTCATCGGAGAGGGGCTCCGGAGCGTCCGAATCCCACCAAGTCCCATGGTATGCCATAACATTTGTTTTAGAGTGTTCCATGTGTCTTGGATGCCAAATATACCATCACTCCCTGTGTTATGGCCTCACCGGCGTCGGATTCCCTCTTCCGGTATCCACGACCGCTCACACACCCCGAAACTCCCGGATCTGACGGAACGTGGGGAACCTTGCCAATAGGTGGGCCCTAACATTCTCTTGGGTGTTCCTTGGTCCTAACATGACACAACCAAGAAACTAGTTTCACTTTGCTACCCCCTTTCGGCTCACGTAGAGGTCCCAGAACGGCAGTTCCGTATTTTTCTACTTCGGGGCTAGGGTTTCACCGGAGAGGGGCTCCGGAGCGTCCCTATCCCACCAAGTCCCATGGTTTGCCATACCATGTGTTTTAGAGTGTTCCATGTGTCTCGGATGCCAAATATACCATCACTCCCTGTGTTATGGCCTCACCGGCGTCAGATTCCCTCTTCCGGGTTCGACGACTGCTCCCACACCCCGAAACTCCCGGATCTGACAGAACAGGGGGTAACCTTGCCAATAGGTGGGCTCTAACATTACCTTGGGTGTTCCTTCGGCCTAACATGACACAACCAAGCAACTAGTTCCACTTTGCTACCCCCTTCCGGCTCACGTAGAGGGGCCAGGACGGCAGTTCCGTCTTTTTCTACAATGGGGCTAGGGTTTCATCGGAAAGGGGCTCCGGAGGGTCCGAATCCCACTAAGTCCCATGGTATGCCATACCATGTGTGTTAGAGTGTTCAATGTGTGTTGGATGCCAAAGATCCCATCACACCCTGTGTTATGGCCTCACCGGCGTCGGATTCCCTCTTCCGGGTTCCACGACTACTCACACACCCCAAAACTCCCGGATTTGAGGGAACTGGGGGAACCTTGCCAATAGGTGGGCCCTAACATTGTCTTGGGTGTTCCTTGGGCCTAACATGACACAACCAAGCAACTAGTTCCACTTTGCTACCCCCTTCCGGCTCACGTAGAGGGGCCAGGACGACAGTTCCGTCTTTTTCTACAACGGGGCTAGGGTTTCATCGGAGAGGGGCTCCGGAGCGTCCGAATCCCACCAAGTCCCATGGTATGCCATACCATGTGTGTTAGAGTGTTCCATGTGTCTTGGATTCCAAATATACCATCACTCCCTGTGTTATGGCCTCACCGGCGTCGGATTCCCTCTTCCGGGTTCGACGACTGCTCACACACCCCGAAACTCCCGGATCTGACAAAACGGGGGTAAACCTTGCCAATAGGTCGGCCCTAACATTGTCTTGGGTGTTCCTTGGGCCTAACATGACACAACCAAGCAACTAGTTCCACATTGCTACCCCCTTCCGGCTCACGTAGAGGGGCCAGGACGGCAGTTCCGTCTTTTTTTTACTACAGAGCTAGGGTTTCACCGGAGAGGGGCTCCGGAGCGTCTGAATCCCACCAAGTACCATGGTATGCCATACCATGTGTGTTAGAGTGTTCCATGTGTACTGGATGCCAAAGATCCGATCACTCCCTCTGTTATGGCCTCACCGACCTTAGATTCCCTCTTCCGGGTTCCACGACTGCTCACACAGCCCGAAACTCCCGGATCTGACGGAACTGGGGGAACCTTGCCAATATGTGGGCCCTAACATTGTGTTGGGTGTTCCTTGGGCCTAACATGACACAACCAAGCAACTAGTTCCACTTTGCTACCCACTTCCGGCTGACATAGAGGGGCCAGGACGGCAGTTCCGTCTTTTTCTACAGCGGGGCTAGGGATTCATCGGAGAGGGGCTCCGGAGCGTCTGAATCCCACCAAGTACCATGGTATTCCATAACATGTGTGATCAGGATATAATAGGGGTCCATGGTGAATGTACATGCTTGAGTTGGAAGGAAATATTGAGCCTCACTGATGATTATTATAAGGTGAATTCTTTCCTATTAATAAATATTGTTTGTTATTATAAGAATGTTATACTACCTAAGCTATTGCATTATGTATTAGCAGGGTTATTGTTAACACAAACATGGATGGAAGAAGACCTCAAGACTTGCTGGAAAACAACATGGAGTTGATGGAAAACAAACTTACAAGTGTTGAAAACAAATGTGCAAGTGTGGAAAACAACTCCAGGAATGTTCTTCCACACTAAGGAATGGTGAAAACAAGAGGAGGGCGCCCCGTTGAAGATCAATGCGCCATATAGAAAGTCCTAATTCAATTAGGCATGGCCTGTATGCCATAATGGCCGAACCCCCTAAAGTTGGGTCGGTTTGTATCCCTTCCTAGTCCAAGTAGGAGTCCTAGTAGAGTCCTCCTAGTCCAAGTAGGAGTCCTAGTTGAGTCCTAGTCCTAGTAGGAGAGGTGCTTGTGCAAGGAGCCCTCCACCTATATATACTCCCCACCTGCGTGTGGAAGAAGGAGAACAAGTTTAAACCAAAAACCCCCAAAACCCTAGCCTCTAGATTGTATTGCTTGTTAAGCATTCATCTTGAAGTTTACCAATTGCAAAGCAGCGTGATATCTTGTTATTCCATCTGGGAATAAAGGGATACAGCACCACTTGTGATCTTTGATCATTTGTGCAAGAGTGTGTAGTTGAGAATATCTAAGGAGCTTGATTGTTGTTGCATTGGCAACGGGGATTAGCTAAGAGAGGTCTCAGTGTAGCACTAGTTATCCAATTATCAGAAAAATACAAAAAGAGAGAGTTAGTTCATCGAGAAGATCGGGCCACCCCATATCATCTTGGTATCAGATTCTCAGGTTTACTCGGTGAGCAAAGTTATCCCTAGTTTAGTTGTTTTTATTCCTATCCAGAAAAAGCCCCACAAAAATATTAGGTTTAGTTTGTGCCAGAGCCTAGATCAACACCAATTTGCATCTACTAGTTGCTGTTTTCTGTTGATTTGCGTTCCTGTTTTTCTTTTTCATCTTTTTAGGGTTCATCGTGTTCATCTTTTTGTCTAGATCTATACCCAAAAAGTTCCAAAAAAAAAAGAGTTGCCGCCGCACACTTCCCTGCCGTATCGCAGTCCGAACCTTACCCAAACCGTGCGCTTTCCAAGTTCACCTGCCAATCCGCTTCCGGTACGCGCCAAACTCGCCGCAACCGCATCGTCCCTTTCGCGCACATAATCCGCCAACCGACCGAACGCGTGGTCGACACACTGCTAACTTCCTTTTCGCGCGATGTGCTCCGGCCATAAACTTCACGCGCTGTAATCCGCCGTGATCCGCGTAAACGCGTTTTGTCCTATTGCTGGTCCACCGTGCCGCGCGCCGAGCGCTACCAATCACCACTGCCAGGTCGAGCGCATTGATTCCACTTCTCCTGGACCGGTCCTTGCGCGTATCGGAGTCCGCGACCGTCACTCTCGGGTTTCGTGCCCGTGTCGGATCCAATACACGCCGAGCGCTACTCAACACAAACCACCTGCGCGCGCGCTGATTTCCACTTTCCTCGCCAACAGCTACCGACCAAAGCGTCTTTCCACCGCGCGCTGTTTATCTCGCTCCGTGCCAAGCGACCAAACGCACCGATTCTACCAAAAGCTACTGCACGTCGATTACAAAACGCGTCCACGCGAGGTCCACGCGTTTTCTGTTCCTGTTACCTATCCGCGCCCACACAATTCCTGCGCCTTCAAATCCACACCCCACACACACCACAGCAAGCCCACACAACCGCGCGCAAATATCTACACAACTGTACGACACGATTTCAAGTCTGATCTTTGTTAAGCCTAGCCACAGCCTATCTACAGCAAATTTTTAGGAACCTACCCAAAGACTAGCTGTTTTCATTACTCTTACAGGCTGCTCATTCGATCAAATTATTGCTCCTAGTTGATTCAAAGGCTATTGAAAAAGTATAAAAAAAAAATAGAAAGAGAGAAAAAGCAAAAAGGCCAAGACATAGTATCACTAGTGGAAGCTTATCATCTTGGATATTTTTGTGGACATTTGAGCAATCTTGTGCCTGTTTTTATAGAGTATTTGCTAGTGTCTTCGAGTGCTTGCAATAACTCTTCCATATAATTGCTAAGCCACATTTGTCTCCCAGAGTGAGTGTGTTTCCTTTAGTATTTTTCATCACATTAGACAGTGCATTGGAGTTGTTATTTTGGTGTTGTTAGGAATCCCAACCAAGCCCCACCAAATACCCTGTTTTGCATTGTGACACTTGATAGCTCGGAATATTCTCTTCTCACACCTGGTACAGTTTTCATTGGCACTTGTGGTAAGTTGATCCTTTTCTCTCTTGGAACATTAAGTGAAGCCATCTTTGCTTGGTTTTTGAGTGAGTTGTGAGAGGCACCACAACCTATTGTTTTTTTTTGTTGCTAACAAATTAATCAATGGGTTTTCCTAGTGTTGATGCTTGCAGTGCTACGTTTTGGAAGGAGGATGCTAGTGGGATTCCAGCAGAAGATTTATTTCACTTCACGGCAGACATCAAGGAAAGTAAGGTTGCTATTACCCTTGATAAAGGTACACGGTATAATTTTGTTAGTCCTGAGGTTGTTGAAGAATTGCAGCTGGTTCCACGCACATATGATCCATTTAGATTACCTACATATGATGATGAACTTATTATTACTCACATAGTTTTTGTTCCTTTAACCATTCATGGCCATAAGGAGAAAATTTTATGTTATGTGATGCCTAGAGATATTATTTGTTCTCATCTTTTGTTGGGACAACAATGGTGCACTAAATATAGAGTTAATTTTGATAGCCATTATCCTGATTTACAATTCTTTTGGAACAAAAAGAAAAATTGGATAATACATGCACGGCTTACGCAATTTCAAAGAATTAGACATCAACCCTTAATTTCTGCTCAAATGCTTGAAAAGCAAAGACTTGAAAAACTTGAGATGGAAAGAATTGAGCGTTTAGTTATGGGATTTGTCGAGGTTGAGAAGACATGTGAGGTTGTTTCTACTAACGTAATCATGTCTACTCCTAGTGTTGTTTCTTGTGATATGCAGGTTACTTTTGAAGAAAGGGAGCCACCTCAACTACAACCTGCATCACCACTTGAGATAGATGAATTGGTACCTACTAAATCTGAGGAGGATGTCATTGATAAAGGTGCTAATTTGGAGCTACAAACTTCAAGTGCTGAATTTTGTGAGTCTACTAAATTGCTAGTTGATTCTTATGAGTTAACAAGCATAGATAGTCCACCTACATGTGATAATATGCTAATTTCAAAATTTAATCATGTGGTTTTGATTTCACATAAGGAAGTACTTGCTAAAATACCACCTAATGATATTGTGAATTACATCATGTTAAATGAACCAATTAATGTGCAATGTGCTATGAAAAAGGTTGCTGAAATTTTATATGTCAATTCTAGCACCTATACTTCTTATTTCACTTTTAATTTGATTGGTGACTATAACATGGATGAAATTTTTATGGTGGATCAAATATGTATTACTTGTGATAAAATGGCCGAATTAAACATTGTGTTACCTTGGTTAGATGGTTTACAACTTCCTACATATGAGCATGATTTTACACATATGTTTGGTTTACCACAATACTTGTCACATACATGTGCTAATAAATTGTGCTTCACTTATATTTGCAAATTAAGTTGCAATTTTCATGATGAAAATAATAAGCATGTTCCCACCTTTGAGTGTACTAATAAACATAAATTTGATCATAGATCTTCTGTGAGAACACTTGAATTGATACTAAACAATAAAAATATATACACATATGATTCTCCTTTTGATCATGATTTAAAGAGCTTCACTTATATTTGCAATTGTGATTGCTATTTTATGAGATGCTATGACATTTATGTGATGTTTTCATGCAAATTTCGTGGTCACATGTCATGTGCACAATTTTACGATATGATAACAACTAATGCACCTCATTATAGATATATGTATTGTGCATACACGTTGTTCTTTTTGTTTATTCCACTTTCAGCATACAACAAGCCGAGGACGTCTTGTCTTGAAGAAAGGGAGGATGATCAGGATATAATAGGGGTCCATGGTGAATGTACATGCTTGAGTTGGAAGGAAATATTGAGCCTCACTGATGATTATTATAAGGTGAATTCTTTCCTATTAATAAATATTGTTTGTTATTATAAGAATGTTATACTACCTAAGCTATTGCATTATGTATTAGCAGGGTTATTGTTAACACAAACATGGATGGAAGAAGACCTCAAGACTTGCTGGAAAACAACATGGAGTTGATGGAAAACAAACTTACAAGTGTTGAAAACAAATGTGCAAGTGTGGAAAACAACTCCAGGAATGTTCTTCCACACTAAGGAATGGTGAAAACAAGAGGAGGGCGCCCCGTTGAAGATCAATGCGCCATATAGAAAGTCCTAATTCAATTAGGCATGGCCTGTATGCCATAATGGCCGAACCCCCTAAAGTTGGGTCGGTTTGTATCCCTTCCTAGTCCAAGTAGGAGTCCTAGTAGAGTCCTCCTAGTCCAAGTAGGAGTCCTAGTTGAGTCCTAGTCCTAGTAGGAGAGGTGCTTGTGCAAGGAGCCCTCCACCTATATATACTCCCCACCTGCGTGTGGAAGAAGGAGAACAAGTTTAAACCAAAAACCCCCAAAACCCTAGCCTCTAGATTGTATTGCTTGTTAAGCATTCATCTTGAAGTTTACCAATTGCAAAGCAGCGTGATATCTTGTTATTCCATCTGGGAATAAAGGGATACATCACCACTTGTGATCTTTGATCATTTGTGCAAGAGTGTGTAGTTGAGAATATCTAAGGAGCTTGATTGTTGTTGCATTGGCAACGGGGATTAGCTAAGAGAGGTCTCAGTGTAGCACTAGTTATCCAATTATCAGAAAAATACAAAAAGAGAGAGTTAGTTCATCGAGAAGATCGGGCCACCCCATATCAATGTGTGTTAGAATGTTCCTTGTGTCTTGGATGCCAAATATACCATCACTCCCTGTGTTATGGCCTCACCGGCGTCGGATTCCCTCTTCCGGTATCCACGACTGCTTACACACCCCGAAACTCCCGGATCTGACGGAACGGGGGGAACCTTGCCAATAGGTGGGCCCTGACATTGTCTTGGGTGTTCCTAGGGCCTGACATGACACAACCAAGCAACTAGTTCCACTTTGGTACCCCCTTCCGGCTCACGTAGAGGGGCCATGACGGCAGTTCCGTCTTTTTCTACAGCGGGGCTAGGGTTTCATCGGAGAGGGGCTCCGGAGCGTCCGAATCCCACCAAGTCCCATGGTATTCCATACCATTTGTTTTAGAGTGTTCCATTTATCTTGTATGCCAAATATACCATCACTCCCTGTGTTATGGCCTCACCGGCGTCGGATTCCAGCTTCCGGGTTCCACGACTGCTCACACACCCCGAAACTCCCGGATCTGACGGAACGGGGGGAACCTTGTGATGAGGACATGCCTGAGGATTATGTGATTACAAGAGAGTTGATAGAAGACCACATGAACATGGTGAAAACAATAAAGCAAGATGGTGAAAACAGTTCATAACAATTGTTATTCCAATAGAACAATTGTTATTCATCAAGATATGGGGATGGTGCCTCCACAATATCAAATGCACTAAGTGTGGAAAACAATGCCACATTGTTGTTTCACATTCATGGATGGACAAGGAAGGAGGAGGGCGCCCACAAGGAAGCATCAATGCGCCACATTGAGTTCTAGTAGTAGTAGGATTGGTTTCCATACCAATATGGCCGCACCCTTTGTGTTTGGGTCGGTTTGTATCCAGTTGGTGTCCTAGTAGGAGTCCTAGTCCAATTAGGTTAGGTGCTTGCGCAAGGAGAGCCTTGTGGCCGCACCCCCCCCCCTCATATATACTCCCCTTGGGGCGCATAGGAGGGCAGACTACGATTGAATCAAACAAACCCCATAGCCCCTAGTTGAAACTGCTTGTTAGCCTTTCATACTGGTGGTTCATCTGCAAACTTTACGTGATACCTGCTGTTCCACTGGGAATAAGACGGTACAGTACCACTTGTAGTCGGTGGATTACTTGTGCAAGAGTGTGGAGTTGAGAATATCCATTGGGTTGCTATCTGTTGCATTGGCTTCAGGGATCAGCCGGAGAGTTCTTAGTGGCGCACTAGTTATCTATTCAGAAGTTATCTGTGAGTTCACTGAGAAGATTGGGCCACCCCTTATCATCTTGGTATCAGATTTACAGGTTGCCTCGGTGAGCTATCATAGTTTTACCCTTTAGTTTGAGTGTTTTATTTCCTATCCAGAAAATTGCCCCACAAAAATAGTTCTAGTCATTGCCATAGCCTAGATATCACCTTAGTATCATTACTTTTGCTGTCAATTGTGTTAGATTTTGTGTTGCTTTTTATCTTTTTAGTTTTCATCTTTTCGGCTAGGGTTAGGGTTCTTTGTTCCCCTGGTCGAATTTCTATCAAAAACCACAAAAAAATCCGCTACTAGTTCCCTTGTGTTGATCCAATCCGAGTCCAATTCCAATTCCTACCGCGGCAGAGATTCGCTCGTTTTTCTGCCGTACCGCAACCCTAGCCGCACTCGGATTCCACCCGCAGCACCCTTACCAAATCGCTTCCGCCCACCGCATCACGCTTACCATATTTTCCACCCGCGCGCTGCCGCGGCACGATTTCATTGCAAAACGCTGCCGCCACCCACCCGTTGCCGTAACCTACTCGGGATCGGATTCCACCAGCCGCGCGCCTACAAATCCTTCACCGCGCGCGTAACGCACCACACCACCACTCACCCTGCGCGCTGCCGCGGCACAGAAAGTGCGCAAATCGCTGCCGCCACCGTAAGCTGCTGCTGTGAGTTCTGCCGCGCGCGCGCACTGGTTTTTCTGCTGTAACGCGGTTACCAATTCCTGTAACGCTAGCGTCCGCGCTGCCGTGGCAGAGAAAAGTGACAGTTTTGCTGCCGTGGACTGTTTTGCTGCCGTAAGAGTTTGGAGGTAGTTTTTCACATAGAATCTTTTGCTCTTGTTTTTATTTTCCTGTTTTCATCTCTAGGACCAATACATCCATACCTTTGTGAACCTTAGCCACAGCCTTTCTACAGCATTCAAATAGGAACTTTCCCACAAGTATAGCTATTTTGTGCTCTGACAGGCTGCTCATATTTCACCATCACCATTGTGTTCACTTGTGTTTGGTTAATTGTTGCTCCTAGCTTAGTGTAAGGCCATTGAAAAATTAAAAAAAAATAGAAAAAGCAAAAAGTATAAAAAAAAAATAATAGAAAAGAGAAAAGTGAAAGTGCAAAGAGGCCATATCAATACTATTGTTTCTAGTTGAGCTTACCATTGTGACACTTGATTTTTCTTTGAGCAATCTTGTGCCTGTCAAAAAAGAGCCTAGCTAGTGACTTTCTAGTGCATTGCAAAATTCATCCATATATTGCATTGCCACATTTGTCTCCATTGTGTGAGTTTCCTTGGGTCTTTTATATCTTCACTAAGACAGCAAATAGGATTGTTACTTTGGTGATTGTTAGGTATCCATACCAAGCCCCACCAAATAACCTTGTTTGCCATTGTGATAGTTAAAAACCTGGGTATTCTTTTCTTCACACCAAAGCACTTTAATTGCCTCTACTTGTGGTAAGTATCTCTATTCACTTTGGAGTGGTAAGATATCCTATTGTCTTGCTAGATTTTTGAGTGAGTTGTGAGAGGCACCACAACCTATACTTGTTTTATTTTCACTAACCTTCTAATGGATCCTTCTAGTGATGAACTTGTGCAGCAAAAGAAGGACCAAACCGAGGTGGTGAAGTGGAGGGAGTATGAGGCATTAAGGGATGTGTGTAGCAAGAACTTGGATGATGCTGTTGGCCCTCTTTATGAGCAAGTTGATGATGTCAAGAAGGATGTGGCAACTACCAAGAAGCTGGCCGAAACCAATAGTGCACAATTGAGAACAATGCAAGATGCTATTGATGCTATCAACAATAAAATGACTGATCTTACAACTTTGCTTGAAGCTCGGTTACCACCCCTTGATGATGACAATGCAAGTATCCATAGTGATGCCAATAATGGGGATGATGTTATTCTTGGCCGTGGAGCAAGAGAAGGAAGAGGCTGAGATCAAATAGGCCGAGCTAGACGTGTGCCTTTACCCAATGCTAATGACAATAGAGAGGATATCTTGGGTAAGCCAAAATTCTCAATTCCATCTTTCAGTTTTGATGCTATGGATGTGGAAGAATATTTGCTATGGGAATTGAAGATAGAGAAACTTTGGAGATTGCATGATTATAATGAGGATAGAAAGATCAAGTTGGCATCTTCTGAGTTTGATGGTTATGCTCTTAGATGGTGGGATAATCTTGTGAGAAAGAGACACAATGCTGGAGAATTGCCCATTGTTACTTGGAATACCATGAAGAGGCTTATGAGAGAGAGATTTGTTCCCCCAAATTACATAAGGCAACAGTTTGACAAATTACAACAATTGAAGCAAGGTACTCAGACAGTTGATGCTTATTATCAAGAGATGGAGATGATTATGCAAAGAGGCCGTGTGGAAGAACAAATGGAGCAAACTATGCAAAGATTTCTTTCAGGTTTACACTATAAAATCAAGGGCATTGTGAGGCATTATCAATACACTAATATGCATGATCTATTACATCATGCTAGGGAGGCCGAATCACATCTCCTTGATGAAGCACAAAATTCAAAGCCATGGAATAGATTTCCATTGAGATCATCTACCACTCCTAGTACACCACCTCCACCAATTCCATCTTCCAGTTTTCGAGGTGATCCATCATCCAAACCCGAGCCTAGTGTGTCTAATACAAAGAAATCATCACATCCAGCAGCAAGTGCTTCAGGTTCTAGTGCTCCTACTACAAGGAATAGAGATATGACATGTCACACATGTGGAGGAAAAGGGCACTTCAAGAGGGATTGTCCAAATACAAAAGTGATGGTGATCAATGAGAATAATGAGTATGAAACAGGTGATGATGTTGATCCCAATGACCTTGATGATGATGATGGTTCTTTGAGTGATACTCCTTTGGATGCTTATGCTACTACTTTGCCATCTATTATATGCACACAAAATTCTTTGAGTGTGTTGCCTAGTCCTGAAAATCAAAGGTGCACTCTATTTCAAACAAAGGCTGTTATTGGTCCCAACATGGCTTGCAAAGTCATTATTGATGGAGGAAGTTGCAGAAATTTGGCTAGCAAAGAGTTATGTGCAAAACTCAATTTGAAATATATGCCACACCCTTCTCCTTATCATATCCAATGGTTGAGTAGCACGGGACAAATGAAGGTTTCTTTTATGGTGAGAGTGGAGTTCCAAATTGGACCTTACAAGGATGTCATTGAGTTTGATGTGGTGCCCATGACAGTTTGCCATCTTTTATTGGGAAGACCTTGGCAATTTGATAGAAGTGTGAAGCATGAAGGAAGAGCAAATACTTATGAGCTATATCATCATGGGAAGACTATTGTTTTGAGGCCCATGACTCCACAACAAATAATACAAGAGTCCCAATCCAAAATTGATATGAGAGTAGAAAAAGAAAGAGAGAAGGATGAGGGAACACCCAAAATTCAAGCCATGGAGAAGGAGAGCAACACCAATTCGAGTGGAAAGAGCCTTTTAACTAATGCCATAATTTTTCCTAGTGTTGTTTCTTGTGCACAGGTTGCTATTGAAGAAAGGGAGCACAAAGAAACATCACACAATTTGAAGGAATATGCCACGGATACAAGTATGTTTGCTTGTGATATGAAGGTTAGTTTTGAAGAAAGGGAGATACAACCTTCAAATACACAAGATATTGAGGAAATTATACCTACTACACATGAGGAGGTTAGTATTGATAAGGGTATGGATTTCGGTTTGATAACTACAAGTAGTGAATTATGTGATAATTTTCAACCATATAAACTTATAAATTCGAAATTTCACCATATGGTTTTTGTTTCACATAAAGAAGTACTTGCTATGATACCTTCTAGTGATATTATATACTATGACATGTTAAAAGAACCAATTAATATGAAATATGCTATGGATAAATTTGGTTATGATGATTCTAGCACATATGATAATAGTTTCAAAATTTACTTGATTGGTGATTATAATGTGGATAAAATTTTCATGATACATCACATGTGTGTTACTTATGATAAAGTGGCCGAATTACATCATGTGTTCTCTTGGATAGATGATTATAGAGATGATGTTATACCTATGTTTATTTCACAAAACTATTGGTTGGATACATGTACTATTAAATCAAACTACACTTATATTTGCAATTTTGATTGCCATGAGATGAAAGAATATGATTTTTATGTGTGGTTTTCATACAAATTTCGTGGTCATATGATATATACACTATATTGTGTTTTGCTAACAACTAATGAGTACCATTATATATACATATATGGTGCATACACTTTGTTCTTTTTGTTTCTTCCACTTTCAGATTATCACAAGACGAGGACGTCTTGTCTTGAAGAAAGGGAGGATGATGAGGACATGCCTGAGGATTATGTGATTACAAGAGAGTTGATAGAAGACCACATGAACATGGTGAAAACAATAAAGCAAGATGGTGAAAACAGTTCATAACAATTGTTATTCCAATAGAACAATTGTTATTCATCAAGATATGGGGATGGTGCCTCCACAATATCAAATGCACTAAGTGTGGAAAACAATGCCACATTGTTGTTTCACATTCATGGATGGACAAGGAAGGAGGAGGGCGCCCACAAGGAAGCATCAATGCGCCACATTGAGTTCTAGTAGTAGTAGGATTGGTTTCCATACCAATATGGCCGCACCCTTTGTGTTTGGGTCGGTTTGTATCCAGTTGGTGTCCTAGTAGGAGTCCTAGTCCAATTAGGTTAGGTGCTTGCGCAAGGAGAGCCTTGTGGCCGCACCCCCCCTCATATATACTCCCCTTGGGGCGCATAGGAGGGCAGACTACGATTGAATCAAACAAACCCCATAGCCCCTAGTTGAAACTGCTTGTTAGCCTTTCATACTGGTGGTTCATCTGCAAACTTTACGTGATACCTGCTGTTCCACTGGGAATAAGACGGTACAGTACCACTTGTAGTCGGTGGATTACTTGTGCAAGAGTGTGGAGTTGAGAATATCCATTGGGTTGCTATCTGTTGCATTGGCTTCAGGGATCAGCCGGAGAGTTCTTAGTGGCGCACTAGTTATCTATTCAGAAGTTATCTGTGAGTTCACTGAGAAGATTGGGCCACCCCTTATCACCTTGCCAATAGGTGGGCCCTGACATTTTCTTGGGTGTTCCTTGGGCCTAAAATGACTCAGCCAAGCAACTAGTTCCACTTTGGTACCCCCTTCCGGCTCACGTAGAGGGGCCAGGACGGCAGTTCTGTCTTTTTCTACAGCGGGGCTAGGGTTTCATCGGAGAGGGGCTCCGGAGCGTTCGAATCCCACCAAGTCCCATGGTATGCCAAACCATTTGTTTTAGAGTGTTCCATGTGTCTTGGATGCCAAATATACCATCACTCCCTGTGTTATGGCCTCACCGGCGTCGGATTCCCTCTTCCGGTATCCACGACCGCTCACACACCCCGAAACTCCCGGATCTGACGGAACGGGGAGAACCTTGCCAATAGGTGGGCCCTAACACTGTCTTGGGTGTTCCTTGGGACTAACATGACACAACCAAGCAACTAGTTCCACTTTGCTACCCCCTTCCGGCTCACGTAGAGGGGCCAGGACGGCAGTTCCGTCTTTTTCTACTATGGGGCTAGGGTTTCATCGGAGAGGGGCTCCGGAGCGTCCCTATCCCACCAAGTCCCATGGTATGCCATACCATGTGTGTTAGGGTGTTCCATGTGTGTTGGATGCCAAATATCCCATCACTCCCTTTGTTATGGCCTCACCGGCGTCGGATTCCCTCTTCCGGGTTCCATGACTGCTCACAACCCGAAACTCCCGGATCTGACGGAACTGGGGGAACCTTGCCAATAGGTGGGCCCTAAAATTTTCTTGGGTGTTCCTTTGGCCTAACATGACACAACCATGCAACTAGTTCCACTTTGCTACCCCCTTCCGGCTCACGTAGCGGGGCCAGGACGGCAGTTCCGTCTTTTTCTACAGTGGGGCTAGGGTTTCATCGGAGAGGGGCTCCAGAGCGTCCGAATCCCAACAAGTCCCATGGTATGCCATACCATGTGTGTTAGAGTGTTCCATGTGTATTGGATGCCAAATATACCATCACTCCCTGTGTTATGGCCTCACCGGCGTCGGATTCCCTCTTCAGGGTTCCACGACTCCTCACACACCCCGAAACTCCCGGATCTGACAGACGGGGGGAACCTTGCCAATAGGTGGGCCCTACTATTGTCTTGGGTGTTCTTGGGACTAACATGACACAACCAAGCAACTATTTCCACTTTGCTACCCCCTTCCGGCTCACGTAGAGGGGCCAGGACGACAGTTCCGTCTTTTTCTACAGCGGGGCTAGGGTTTCATCGGAGAGGGGCTCCGGAGCGTCTGAATCCCACCAAGTCCCATGGTATGCCATACCATGTGTGTTAGATTGTACCATGTGTTTTTGATGCAAAAGATCACATCACTCCCTGTGTTATGGCCTCACCGGCGTCGGATTCCCTCTTCCGGGTTGCACGACTACTCACACACCCCGAAACTCCCGGATCTGACGGAACTGGGGGAACCTTGCCAATAGGTGGGCCCTAACATTGTCTTGGGTGTTCCTTGGGCCTAACATGACACAACCATGCAACTAGTTCCACTTTGCTACCCCCTTCCGGCTCACGTAGAGGGGCCAGGACGATAGTTCCGTCTTTTTCTACAGCGGGGCTAGGGTTTCATCGCAGAGGGGCTCCGGAGCGTCCGAATCCCACCAAGTCCCATGGTATGCCATACCATGTGTGTTAGAGTGTTCCATGTGTCTTGGATTCCAAAGATCCCATCACTCCCTGTGTTATGGCCTCACCGGCGTCGGATTCCCTCTTCCGGGTTCCACGACTACTCACACACCCCGAAACTCCCGGATCTGACAGAACGGGGGGAACCTTGCCAATACGTGGGCCCTACCATTTTATTGGGTGTTCCTTGGGCCTAACATGACACAACCAAGCAACTAGTTGCACTTTGCTACCCCCTTCCGGCTCACGTAGAGGGGCCAGGACGACAGTTCCGTCTTTTTCTACTACGGGGCTAGGGTTTCACCGGAGAGGGGCTCCGGAGCGTCTGAATCCCACCAAGTACCATGGTATGCCATACCATGTGTGTTAGAGTGTTCCATGTGTCTTGGATGACAAATATACCATCACTCCCTGTGTTATGGCCTCACCGGCGTCGGATTCCCTCTTCCGGTATCCACGACTGCTTACACACCCCGAAACTCCCGGATCTGACGGAACGGGGGGAACCTTGCCAATAGGTGGGCCCTGACATTGTCTTGGGTGTTCCTAGGGCCTGACATGACACAACCAAGCAACTAGTTCCACTTTGGTACCCCCTTCCGGCTCACGTAGAGGGGCCATGACGGCAGTTCCGTCTTTTTCTACAGCGGGGCTAGGGTTTCATCGGAGAGGGGCTCCGGAGCGTCCGAATCCCACCAAGTCCCATGGTATTCCATACCATTTGTTTTAGAGTGTTCCATTTGTCTTGTATGCCAAATATACCATCACTCCCTGTGTTATGGCCTCACCGGCGTCGGATTCCAGCTTCCGGGTTCCACGACTGCTCACACACCCCGAAACTCCCGGATCTGACGGAACGGGGGGAACCTTGCCAATAGGTGGGCCCTGACATTTTCTTGGGTGTTCCTTGGGCCTAAAATGACTCAGCCAAGCAACTAGTTCCACTTTGGTACCCCCTTCCGGCTCACGTAGAGGGGCCAGGACGGCAGTTCTGTCTTTTTCTACAGCGGGGCTAGGGTTTCATCGGAGAGGGGCTCCGGAGCGTTC
This sequence comes from Alopecurus myosuroides, assembly GCA_028641055.1. Lineage (NCBI taxonomy): Eukaryota > Viridiplantae > Streptophyta > Magnoliopsida > Poales > Poaceae > Alopecurus > Alopecurus myosuroides. Next base: position 116,465,679 of record CM054063.1, on the reverse strand, counting down.
GAATCCCACCAAGTCCCATGGTATGCCAAACCATTTGTTTTAGAGTGTTCCATGTGTCTTGGATGCCAAATATACCATCACTCCCTGTGTTATGGCCTCACCGGCGTCGGATTCCCTCTTCCGGTATCCACGACCGCTCACACACCCCGAAACTCCCGGATCTGACGGAACGGGGAGAACCTTGCCAATAGGTGGGCCCTAACACTGTCTTGGGTGTTCCTTGGGACTAACATGACACAACCAAGCAACTAGTTCCACTTTGCTACCCCCTTCCGGCTCACGTAGAGGGGCCAGGACGGCAGTTCCGTCTTTTTCTACTATGGGGCTAGGGTTTCATCGGAGAGGGGCTCCGGAGCGTCCCTATCCCACCAAGTCCCATGGTATGCCATACCATGTGTGTTAGGGTGTTCCATGTGTGTTGGATGCCAAATATCCCATCACTCCCTTTGTTATGGCCTCACCGGCGTCGGATTCCCTCTTCCGGGTTCCATGACTGCTCACAACCCGAAACTCCCGGATCTGACGGAACTGGGGGAACCTTGCCAATAGGTGGGCCCTAAAATTTTCTTGGGTGTTCCTTTGGCCTAACATGACACAACCATGCAACTAGTTCCACTTTGCTACCCCCTTCCGGCTCACGTAGCGGGGCCAGGACGGCAGTTCCGTCTTTTTCTACAGTGGGGCTAGGGTTTCATCGGAGAGGGGCTCCAGAGCGTCCGAATCCCAACAAGTCCCATGGTATGCCATACCATGTGTGTTAGAGTGTTCCATGTGTATTGGATGCCAAATATACCATCACTCCCTGTGTTATGGCCTCACCGGCGTCGGATTCCCTCTTCAGGGTTCCACGACTCCTCACACACCCCGAAACTCCCGGATCTGACAGACGGGGGGAACCTTGCCAATAGGTGGGCCCTACTATTGTCTTGGGTGTTCTTGGGACTAACATGACACAACCAAGCAACTATTTCCACTTTGCTACCCCCTTCCGGCTCACGTAGAGGGGCCAGGACGACAGTTCCGTCTTTTTCTACAGCGGGGCTAGGGTTTCATCGGAGAGGGGCTCCGGAGCGTCTGAATCCCACCAAGTCCCATGGTATGCCATACCATGTGTGTTAGATTGTACCATGTGTTTTTGATGCAAAAGATCACATCACTCCCTGTGTTATGGCCTCACCGGCGTCGGATTCCCTCTTCCGGGTTGCACGACTACTCACACACCCCGAAACTCCCGGATCTGACGGAACTGGGGGAACCTTGCCAATAGGTGGGCCCTAACATTGTCTTGGGTGTTCCTTGGGCCTAACATGACACAACCATGCAACTAGTTCCACTTTGCTACCCCCTTCCGGCTCACGTAGAGGGGCCAGGACGATAGTTCCGTCTTTTTCTACAGCGGGGCTAGGGTTTCATCGCAGAGGGGCTCCGGAGCGTCCGAATCCCACCAAGTCCCATGGTATGCCATACCATGTGTGTTAGAGTGTTCCATGTGTCTTGGATTCCAAAGATCCCATCACTCCCTGTGTTATGGCCTCACCGGCGTCGGATTCCCTCTTCCGGGTTCCACGACTACTCACACACCCCGAAACTCCCGGATCTGACAGAACGGGGGGAACCTTGCCAATACGTGGGCCCTACCATTTTATTGGGTGTTCCTTGGGCCTAACATGACACAACCAAGCAACTAGTTGCACTTTGCTACCCCCTTCCGGCTCACGTAGAGGGGCCAGGACGACAGTTCCGTCTTTTTCTACTACGGGGCTAGGGTTTCACCGGAGAGGGGCTCCGGAGCGTCTGAATCCCACCAAGTACCATGGTATGCCATACCATGTGTGTTAGAGTGTTACATGTGTCTTGGATGACAAATATACCATCACTCCCTGTGTTATGGCCTCACCGGCGTCGGATTCCCTCTTCCGGTATCCACGACTGCTTACACACCCCGAAACTCCCGGATCTGACGGAACGGGGGGAACCTTGCCAATAGGTGGGCCCTTACATTGTCTTGGGTGTTCCTAGGGCCTAACATGACACAACCAAGCAACTAGTTCCACTTTGGTACCCCTTTCCGGCTCACGTAGAGGGGCCATGACGGCAGTTCCGTCTTTTTCTACAGCGGGGCTAGGGTTTCATCGGAGAGGGGCTCCGGAGCGTCCGAATCCCACCAAGTGTTCCATGTGTCTTGTATGCCAAATATACCATCACTCCCTGTGTTATGGCCTCACCGGCGTCGGATTCCCGCTTCCGGGTTCCACGACTGCTCACACACCCTGAAACTCCCGGATCTGTCGGAACGGGGGGAACCTTGCCAATATGTGGGCCCTGACATTTTCTTGGGTGTTCCTTGGGCCTAAAATGACACAACTAAGCAACTAGTTCCACTTTGGTACCCCCTTCCGGCTCACGTAGAGGGGCCAGGACGGCAGTTCTGTCTTTTTCTACAGCGGGGCTAGGGTTTCATCGGAGAGGGGCTCCGGAGCTTCCGAATCCCACCAAGTCCCATGGTATGCCATACCATTTGTTTTAGAGTGTTCCATGTGTCTTGGATGCCAAATATACCATCACTCCCTGTGTTATGGCCTCACCGGCGTCGGATTCCCTCTTCCGGTATCCACGACCGCTCACACACCCCGAAACTCCCGGATCTGAAGGAACGGGGAGAACCTTGCCAATAGGTGGGCCCTAACACTGTCTTGGGTGTTCCTTGGGACTAACATGACACAACCAAGCAACTAGTTCCACTTTGCTACCCCCTTCCGGCTCACGTAGAGGGGCCAGGACGGCAGTTCCGTCTTTTTCTACTACGGGGCTAGGGTTTCATCGGAGAGGGGCTCCGGAGCGTCCCTATCCCACCAAGTCCCATGGTATGCCATACCATGTGTGTTAGGGTGTTCCATGTGTGTTGGATGCCAAATATCCCATCACTCCCTTTGTTATGGCCTCACCGGCGTCGGATTCCCTCTTCCGGGTTCCATGACTGCTCACACCCCGAAACTCCCGGATCTGACGGAACTGGGGGAACCTTGCCAATAGGTGGGACCTAAAATTTTCTTGGGTGTTCCTTTGGCCTAACATGACACAACCATGCAACTAGTTCCACTTTGCTACCCCCTTCCGGCTCACGTAGCGGGGCCAGGACGGCAGTTCCGTCTTTTTCTACAGTGGGGCTAGGGTTTCATCGGAGAGGGGCTCCAGAGCGTCCGAATCCCAACTAGTCCCATGGTATGCCATAACATGTGTGTTAGAGTGTTCCATGTGTATTGGATGCCAAATATACGATCACTCCCTATGTTATGGCCTCACCGGCGTCGGATTCCCTCTTCCGGGTTCCACGACTCCTCACACACCCCGAAACTCCCGGATCTGACAGACGGGGGGAACCTTGCCGATAGGTGGTCCCTACCATTTTCTTGGGTGTTCCTTGGGCCTAACATTACACAACCAAGCAACTAGTTCCACTTTGCTACCCCCTTCCAGCTCACGTAGAGGGGCCAGGACGACAGTTCCGTCTTTTTCTACTACGGGGCTAGGGTTTCACCGGAGAGGGGCTCCGGAGCGTCGGAATCCCACCAAGTACCATGGTATGCCATACCTTGTGTGTTAGAGTGTTCCATGTGTACTGGATGCCAAAGATCCCATCACTCCCTGTGTTATGGCCTCACCGGCGTCAGATTCCCTCTTCCGGGTTCCTCGACTGCTCACGCACCCCGAAACTCCTGGATCTGACGGAACGAGGGGAACCTTGCCAATAGGTGGGCCCTACCATTGTTTTGGGTATTCCTTGGGCCTAACATGACACAAACAAGAAACTAGTTCCACTTTGCTACCCCCTTCCGGCTCACGTAGAGGGGCCAGGACGATAGTTCCGTCTTTTTCTACAGCGGGGCTAGGGTTTCATCGCAGAGGGGCTCCGGAGCGTCCGAATCCCACCAAGTCCCATGGTATGCCATACAATGTGTGCTAGAGTGTTCCATGTGTCTTGGATTCCAAATATCCCATCACTCCCTGTGTTATGGCCTCACCGGCGTCGGATTCCCTCTTCCGGGTTCCATGACTGCTCACACCCCGAAACTCCCGGATCAAACGGAACGGGGGGAACCTTGCCAATAGGTGGGCCCAACTATTGTCTTGGGTGTTCCTTGGGCCTAACATGACACAACCAAGCAACTAGTTCCACTTTGCTACCCCCTTCCGGCTCACGTAGAGGGGCCAGGACGGCAGTTCCGTCTTTTTCTACAGCGGGGCTAGGGTTTCATCGGAGAGGGACTCCGGAGCGTCCGAATCCCACCTAGTCCCATGGTATGCCATACCATGTGTGTTATATTGTACCATGTGTTTTGGATGCCAAAGATCCCATCACTCCCTGTGTTATGGCCTCACCGGCGTCGGATTCCCTCTTCCGGGTTCCACGACTACTCACACACCCCGAAACTCCCGGATCTGATGGAACTGGGGGAACCTTGCCAATAGGTGGGCCCTAATATTGTCTTGGGTGTTCCTTGGGCCTAACATGACACAAACAAGCAACTAGTTCCACTTTGCTACCCCCTTCCGGCTCACGTAGAAGGGCCAGGACGGCAGTTCCGTCTTTTTCTACAGCGGGGCTACGGTTTCATCGGAGAGGGTCTCCGGAGCGTCCGAATCCCACCAAGTCCCATGGTATGCCATACCATGTGTGTTAGATTGTACCATGTGTTTTGGATGCCAAATATCCCATCACTCCCTGTGTTATGGCCTCACCGGCGTCGGATTCCCTCTTCCGGGTTCCATGACTACTCACACACCCCGAAACTCCCGGATCTGACGGAACTGGGAGAACCTTGCCAATAGGTGGGCCCTAACATTGTCTTGGGTGTTCCTTGGGCCTAACATGACACAACCATGCAACTAGTTCCACTTTTCTACGCCCTTCCGGCTCACGTAGAGGGGCCAGGACGACAGTTCCGTCTTTTTCTACAGCGGGGCTAGGGTTTCATCGGAGAGGGGATCCGGAGCGTCCGAATCCCACCAAGTCCCATGGTATGCCATACCATGTGTGTTAGAGTGTTCCATGAGTCTTGGATTCCAAAGATCCCATCACTCCCTGTGTTATGGCCTCACCGGCGTCGGATTCCCTCTTTCGGGTTCCACGACTGCTCACACACCCCGAAACTCCCGGATCTGATGGAACTGGGGGAACCTTGCCAATAGGTGGGCCCTAATATTGTCTTGGGTGTTCCTTGGGCCTAACATGACACAAACAAGCAACTAGTTCCACTTTGCTACCCCCTTCCGGCTCACGTAGAGGGGCCAGGACGGCAGTTCCGTCTTTTTCTACAGCGGGGCTAGGGTTTCATCGGAGAGGGGCTCCGGAGCGTCCGAATCCCACCAAGTCCCATGATATGCCATACCATTTGTTTTAGAGTGTTCCATGTGTCTTGGATGCCAAATATACCATCACTCCCTGTGTTATGGCCTCACCGGCGTCGGATTCCCTCTTCCGGTATCCACGACCGCTCACACACCCCGAAACTCCCGGATCTGATGGAACGGGGAGAACCTTGCCAATAGGTGGGCCCTAACACTGTCTTGGGTGTTCCTTGGGACTAACATGACACAACCAAGCAACTAGTTCCACTTTGCTACCCCCTTCCGGCTAACGTAGAGGGGCCAGGACGGCAGTTCCGTCTTTTTCTACTACGGGGCTAGGGTTTCATCGGAGAGGGGCTCCGGAGCGTCCCTATCCCACCAAGTCCCATGGTATGCCATACCATGTGTGTTAGGGTGTTCCATGTGTGTTGGATGCCAAATATCCCATCACTCCCTTTGTTATGGCCTCACCGGCGTCGGATTCCCTCTTCCGGGTTCCATGACTGCTCACACCCCGAAACTCCCGGATCTGACGGAACTGGGGGAACCTTGCCAATAGGTGGGCCCTAAAATTTTCTTGGGTGTTCCTTTGGCCTAACATGACACAACCATGAAACTAGTTCCACTTTGCTACCCCCTTTCGGCTCACTTAGCGGGGCCAGGACGGCAGTTCCGTCTTTTTCTACAGTGGGGCTAGGGTTTCATCGGAGAGGGGCTCCAGAGCGTCCGAATCCCAACAAGTCCCATGGTATGCCATACCATGTGTGTTAGAGTGTTCCATGTGTATTGGATGCCAAATATACGATCACTCCCTATGTTATGGCCTCACCGGCGTCGGATTCCCTCTTCCGGGTTCCACGACTCCTCACACACCCCGAAACTCCCGGATCTGACAGACGGGGGGAACCTTGCCGATATGTGGTCCCTACCATTTTCTTGGGTGTTCCTTGGGCCTAAAATTACACAACCAAGCAACTAGTTCCACTTTGCTACCCCCTTTCAGCTCACGTAGAGGGGCCAGGACGACAGTTCCGTCTTTTTCTACTACGGGGCTAGGGTTTCACCGGAGAGGGGCTCCGGAGCGTCGGAATCCCACCAAGTACCATGGTATGCCATACCTTGTGTGTTAGAGTGTTCCATGTGTACTGGATGCCAAAGATCCCATCACTCCCTGTGTTATGGCCTCACCGGCGTCAGATTCCCTCTTCCGAGTTCCTCGACTGCTCACGCACCCCGAAACTCCTGGATCTGACGGAACGAGGGGAACCTTGACAATAGGTGGGCCCTACCATTGTTTTGGGTATTCCTTGGGCCTAACATGACACAAACAAGAAACTAGTTCCACTTTGCTACCCCCTTCCGGCTCACGTAGAGGGGCCAGGACGATAGTTCCGTCTTTTTCTACAACGGGGCTAGGGTTTCATCGCAGAGGGGCTCCGGAGCGTCCGAATCCCACCAAGTCCCATGGTATGCCATAACATGTGTGCTAGAGTGTTCCATGTGTCTTGGATTCCAAATATCCCATCACTCCCTGTGTTATGGCCTCACCGGCGTCGGATTCCCTCTTCCGGGTTCCATGACTGCTCACACCCCGAAACTCCCGGATCAAACGGAACGGGGGGAACCTTGCCAATAGGTGGGCCCAACTATTGTCTTGGGTGTTCCTTGGGCCTAACATGACACAACCAAGCAACTAGTTCCACTTTGCTACCCCCTTCCGGCTCACGTAGAGGGGCCAGGACGGCAGTTCCGTCTTTTTCTACAGCGGGGCTAGGGTTTCATCGGAGAGGGACTCCGGAGCGTCCGAATCCCACCTAGTCCCATGGTATTCCATACCATGTGTGTTATACTGTACCATGTGTTTTGGATGCCAAAGATCCCATCACTCCCTGTGTTATGGCCTCACCGGCGTCGGATTCCCTCTTCCGGGTTCCACGACTACTCACACACCCCGAAACTCCCGGATCTGATGGAACTGGGGGAACCTTGCCAATAGGTGGGCCCTAATATTGTCTTGGGTGTTCCTTGGGCCTAACATGACACAAACAAGCAACTAGTTCCACTTTGCTACCCCCTTCCGGCTCACGTAGAAGGGCCAGGACGGCAGTTCCGTCTTTTTCTACAGCGGGGCTACGGTTTCATCGGAGAGGGGCTCCGGAGCGTCCGAATCCCACCAAGTCCCATGGTATGCCATACCATGTGTGTTAGATTGTACCATGTGTTTTGGATGCCAAATATCCCATCACTCCCTGTGTTATGGCCTCACCGGCGTCGGATTCCCTCTTCCGGGTTCCATGACTACTCACACACCCCGAAACTCCCGGATCTGACGGAACTGGGAGAACCTTGCCAATAGGTGGGCCCTAACATTGTCTTGATTGTTCCTTGGGCCTAACATGACACAACCATGCAACTAGTTCCACTTTTCTACGCCCTTCCGGCTCACGTAGAGGGGCCAGGACGACAATTCCGTCTTTTTCTACAGCGGGGCTAGGGTTTCATCGGAGAGGGGATCCGGAGCGTCCGAATCCCACCAAGTCCCATGGTATGCCATACCATGTGTGTTAGAGTGTTCCATGAGTCTTGGATTCCAAAGATCCCATCACTCCCTGTGTTATGGCCTCACCGGCGTCGGATTCCCTCTTTCGGGTTCCACGACTGCTCACACACCAAGAAACTCCCGGATCTGACAGAACGAGGGGAACCTTGCCAATAGGTGGGCCCTACCATTTTATTGGGTGTTCATTGGGCCTAACATGACACAACCAAGCAACTAGTTCCACTTTTCTACCCCCTTCCGGCTCACGTAGAGGGGCCAGGACGACAGTTCCGTCTTTTTCTACTACGGGGCTAGGGTTTCACCGGAGACGGGCTCCGGAGCGTCTGAATCCCACCAAGTACCATGGTATGCCATACCATGTGTGTTAGAGTGTTCCATGTGTACTGGATGCCAAAGATCCCATCACTCTCTGTGTTATGGCCTCACCGGCGTCAGATTCCCTCTTCCGGGTTCCTCGACTACTCACGCACCCCGAAACTCCCGGATCTGACGGAACGAGGGGAACCTTACCAATAGGTGGGCCCTACCATTGTCTTGGGTGTTCCTTGGGCCTAACATGACACAAACAAGCAACTAGTTCCACTTTTCCACCCCCTTCCGGCTCACGTAGAGGGGCCAGGACGACAGTTCCGTCTTTTTCTACAACGGGGCTAGGGTTTCACCGGAGAGGGGCTCCGGAGCGTCTGAATCCCACGAAGTCCCATGGTATGACATACCATGTGTGTTAGGGTGATCCATGTATCTTGTATGCCAAAGATACCATCACTCCCTGTGCTATGGCCTCACCGGCGTCGGATTCCCTCTTCCGGGTTCCATGACTGCTCACACCCCGAAACTCCCGGATCTGACGGAACGGAGGGAACCTTGCCAATAGGTGGGCCCTACTATTGTCTTGGGTGTTCCTTGGGCCTAACATGACACAACCAAGCAACTAGTTCCACTTTGCTACCCCCTTCCGGCTCACGTAGAGGGGCCAGGACGGCAGTTCCGTCTTTTTCTACAGCGGGGCTAGGGTTTCATCGGAGAGGGGCTCCGGAGCGTCCAAATCCCACAAAGTCCCATGGTATGCCATAACATGTGTGTTATATTTTACCATGTGTTTTGTATGCCAAATATCCCATCACTCCCTGTGTTATGGTCTCACCGGCGTCGGATTCCCTCTTCCGGGTTCCACGACTACTCACACACCCCGAAACTCCCGGATCTGACGGAACTGGGGGAACCTTGCCAATAGGTGGGCCATAACATTGTCTTGGGTGTTTCTTGGGCCTAACATGACACAACCATGCAACTAGTTCCACTTTGCTACCCCCTTCCGGCTCACGGAGAGGGGCCAGGACGGCAATTCCGTCTTTTTCTACAGCGGGGCTAGGATTTCATCGGAGATTGGCTCCGGAGCATCCGAATCCCACCAAGTCCCTTGGTATGCCATACCATGTGTGTTAGAGTGTTCCATGTGTCTTGGATGCCAAATATACCATCACTCCCTGTGTTATGGCCTCACCGGCGTCGGATTCCCTCTTCCGGGTTCCACGACTGCTCACACACCCCGAAACTCCCGGATCTGAGAAAACGGGGGGAACCTTGCCAATAGGTGGGCCCTAACATTTTCTTGGGTGTTACTTGGGCCTAACATGACACAACCAAGCAACTATTTCCACTTTGCTACCCCCTTCCGGCTCACGTAGAGGGGCCAGGACGGCAGTTCCGTCTTTTTCTACAGCGGGGCTAGGGTTTCATCGGAGAGGGGCTCCGGAGCGTCCGTATCCCACCAAGTCCCATGGTATGCCGTACCATGTGTGTTAGAGTGTTCCATGTGTCTTGGATGCCAAATATACCATCACTCCCCGTGTTATGGCCTCACTGGCGTCGGATTCCCTCTTCCGTGTTCCACGACTACTCACACACCCCGAAACTCCCGGATCTGACGGAATTGGGGGAACCTTGCCAATAGGTGGGCCCTAACATTGTCTCGGGTGTTCCTTGGGCCTAACATGACACACCCATTCAACTAGTTCCACTTTGCTACCCCTTCCGGCTCACGTAGAGGGGCCAGGACGACAGTTCCGTCTTTTTCTACTTCGGGGCTAGGGTTTCACCGGAGAGGGGCTCCGGAGCGTCCGAATCCCAGCAAGTCCCATGGTATGCCATACCATGTGTGTTAGAGTGTTCCACGTGTATTGGATGCCAAATATATCATCACTCCCTGTGTTATGGCCTCACCGGCGTCGGATTCCCTCTTCCGGGTTCCACGACTACTCACACACCCCGGAACTCCCGGATCTGACGGAATTGGGGGAACCTTGCCAATAGGTGGGCCCTAACATTGTCTTGGATGTTCCTTGTGCCTAACATGACACAACCATTCAACTAGTTCCACTTTGCTACCCCCTTCCGGCTCACGTAGAGGGGCCAGGACGGCAGTTCCGTCTTTTTCTACTTTGGGGCTAGGGTTTCACCGGAGAGGGGCTCCGGAGCGTCCGAATCCCACCAACTACAATGGTATGCCATACCATGTGTGTTATAGTGTTCCATGTGTCTTGGATGCCAAAGATCCCATCACTCCATGTGTTATGGCCTCACCGGCGTCGGATTACCTCTTCCGGGTTCCATGACTGCTCACACCCCGAAACTCCTGGATCTGACGGAACTGGGGGAACCTTGCCAATAGGTGGGCCCTAACATTGTCTTCGGTGTTCCTTGGGCCTAACATCACACAACCATGCAGCTAGTTCCACTTAGCTACCCCCTTCCGGCTCACGTAGAGGGGCCAGGACGACATTTCTGTCTTTTTCTACAGCGGGGCTAGGGTTTCATCGGAGAGGGGCTCCAGAGCGTCCGAATCCCAGCAAGTCCCTTGGTATGCCATACCATGTGTATTAGAGTGTTCCATGTGTGTTGGATTCCAAATATCCCATCACTCCCTGTGTTATGGCCTCACCGGCGTCGGATTCCCTCTTCCGGGTTCCACGACTACTCACACACCCCGAAACTCCCGGATCTGACGAAACTGGGGGAACCTTGCCAATAGGTGGGCCCTAACATTGTCTTGGGTGTTCCTTGGTCCTAAAATGACACAACCAAGCAACTAGTTCCACTTTGCTACCCCCTTCCGGCTCACGTAGAAGGGCCATGACGGCAGTTCCGTCTTTTTCTACTACGGGGCTACGGTTTCAACGGAGGGGGGCTCCGGACCGTCCGAATCCCACCAAGTCCCATGGTATTCCATGCCATGTGTGTTAGAGTGTTACATGGGTTTTGATTCCAAAGATCCCATCACTCCCTGTGTTGTGGCCTCACCGGCGTCGGATTCCCTCTTCCGGGTTCCATGACTGCTCACACCCCGAAACTCCCGGATGTGACGGAACAGGGGGAACCTTGCCAATAGGTGGGCCCTACCATTGTCTTGGGTGTTACTTGGTCCTAAAATGACACAACCAAGCAACTATTTCCACTTTTCTACCCCCTTCCGGCTCACGTAGAGGGGCCAGGACGGCAGCTCCGTCTTTTTCTACTTCGGGGCTAGGGTTTCACCGGAGAGGGGCTCCAGAGCGTCCGAATCCCACCAAGTCCCATGGTATGCGATACCATGTGTGTTAGAGTGTTCCATGTGTTGTATTCCAAAGATCCCATCACTCCCTGTATTATGGCCTCACCGGCGTCGGATTCCCTCTTCCGGGTTCCACGACTGCTCACACCCCGAAACTCCCGGATCTGACGGAACGGGGGGAACCTTGCCAATAGGTGGGCCCTACCATTTTCTTGGGTTTTCCTTGGGCCTAACATGACACAACCAAGCAAGTAGTTCCACTTTGCTACCCCCTTCCGGCTCACGTAGAGGGGCCAGGACGGCAGTTCCGTCTTTTTCTACAGCGGTGCTAGGGTTTCATCGGAGTGGGGCTCCGGAGCGTCCGAATCCCACCAAGTCCCGTGGTATTCCATACCATGTGTGTTAGAGTGTTCCATGTGTTTTGGATTCCAAAGATCTCATCACTCCCTGTGTTATGGCCTCACCGGCGTCGGATTCCCTCTTCTGGGTTCCACGAGTGCTCACACACCCTGAAACTCCCGGATCTGATGGAACTGGGGGAACCTTGCCGATAGGTGGGCCCTAAAATTGTCTTGGGTGTTCCTTGGGCCTAACATGAGACAACCAAGCAACTAGTTCCACTTTGCTACCCCCTTCCGGCTCACGTAGAAGGGCTAGGACGGCAGTTCCGTCTTTTTCTACTACGGGGCTACGGTTTCACCGAAGGGGGGCTCCAGACCGTCCGAATCCCACCAAGTCCCATGGTATTCCATACCATGTGTATAAGAGTGTTCCATGGGTGTTGATTCCAAAGATCCCATCACTCCCTGTGTTGTGGCCTCACCGGCGTCGGATTCCCTTTTCCGGGTTCCATGACTGCTCACACCCCGAAACTCCCGGATCTGACGGAACAGGGGGAACCTTGCCAATAGGTGGGCCCTACCATTGTCTTGGGTGTTCCTTGGTCCTAAAATGACACAACCAAGCAACTATTTCCACTTTGCTACCCCCTTCCGGCTCACGTAGAGAGGCCAGGACGGCAGTTCCGTCTTTTTCTACTTCGGGGCTAGGGTTTCACCGGAGAGGGGCTCCTGAGCGTCCGAATCCCAGGAAGTCCCATGGTATGTCATACCATGTGTGTTAGAGTGTTCCATGTGTGTTAGATTCCAAAGATCCCATCACTCCCTGTGTTATGGCCTCACCGGCGTCGGATTCCCTCTTCCGGGTTCCACGACTGCTCACACCCCGAAACTCCCGGATCTGACTGAACGGGGGGAACCATGCCAATAGGTGGGCCCTACCATTGTCCTGAGTGTTCCTTGGGCCTAACATGACACAACCAAGCAAGTAGTTCCACTTTGCTACCCCCTTCCGGCTCACGTAGAGGGGCCAGGACGGCAGTTCCGTCTTTTTATACAGCGGGGCTAGGGTTTCATCGGAGTGGGGCTCCGGAGCGTACGAATCCCACCAAGTCCCATGGTATGCCATAACATGTGTGTTAGAGTGTTCCATGTGTTTTGGATTCCAAAGATCCCATCACTCCCTGTGTTATGGCCTCACTGGCGTCGGATTCCCTCTTCCGGGTTCCACGAGTGCTCACACACGCTGAAACTCCCGGATCTGACGGAACTGGGTGAACCTTGCCAATAGGTGGTCCCTAACATTGTCTTGGGTGTTCCTTGGGCCTAACATGACACAACCAAGCAACTAGTTCCACTTTGCTACCCCCTTCCGGCTCACGTAGAAGGGCCAGGACGGCAGTTCCGTCTTTTTCTACTACGGGGCTACGGTTTCACCGGAGGGGGGCTCCGGACCGTCCGAATCCCACCAAGTCCCATGGTATGCCATACCATGTCTGTTAGAGTGTTCCATGTGTCTTGGATGCAAAATATACCATCACTCACTGTGTTATGGCCTCACCGGCGTCGGATTCCCTCTTCCGGGTTCCAGGACTGCTCACACACCCCGAAACTCCCGGATCTGACAGAACGGGGGGAACCTTGACAATAGGTGGGACCTACCATTGTCATGGGTGGGCCTCACCGGCGTCGTATTCCCTCTTCCGGGTTCCACGACTGCTCACACACCCCGAAACTCCCGGATCTGACGGAACGAACCTTGCCAATAGGTGGGCCCTAACATTTTCTTGGGTGTTCCTTGGGCCTAACATGACACAACCAAGAAACTACTTCCACTTTGCTACCCCCTTTCGGCTCACGTAAAGGGGCCAGGACGGCAGTTCCGTCTTTTTCTACTGCGGGGCTAGGGTTTCACCGGAGAGGGGCTCCGGAGCGTCTGAATCCCACCAAGTACCATGGAATGCCATACCTTGTGTGTTAGAGTGTTCCATGTGTACGGGATGCCAAAGATCCGATCACTCCCTGTGTTATGGCCTCACCGGCCTCAGATTCCCTCTTCCGGGTTCCTGGACTGCTCACAACACCCCGAACCTCCCGGATCTGACGGAACGCGGGGAACCTTATCGATAGGTGGGCCCTACCACTGTCTTGGGTGTTCCTTGGGCCTAACATGACACAACCCAGCAACTAGTTCCATTTTTCTACCCCTTCTGGCTCACGTAGAGGGGCCATGACAGCAGTTCCGTCTTTTTCTACTGCGGGGCTACGGTTTCACCGGAGGGGAGCTCCGGACGGTCCGATTCCCACCAAGTCCCATGGTATGCCATAGAATGTGTGTTAGAGTGTTTCATGTGTGTTGATTCCAAAGATCCCATCACTCCCTGTGTTGTGGCCTCACCGGCGTCGGATTCCCTCTTCCGGGTTCCATAACTGCTCACACCCCAAAACTCCCGGATCTAACGGAACGGGGGGAACCTTGCCAATAGGTGGGCCCTACCATTGTCTTGGGTATTCCTTGGGCCTAACATTACACAACCAAGCAACTAGTTCCACTTTGCTACCCCCTTCTGGCTCACGTGGAGGGGCCAGGACGGCAATTCCGTCTTTTTCTACTTCGGGGCTAGGGTTTCACCGGAGAGGGGCTCCGGAGCGTCTGAATCCCACCAAGTCCCATGGTATGCCATACCATGTGTGTTAGAGTGTTCCATGTGTGTTGGATTCCAAAGATCCCATCATGCCCTGTGTTATGGCCTCACCGGCGTCGGATTCCCTCTTCCGGGTTCCATGACTGCTCACACCCCGAAACTCCCGGATCTGACAGAACGGGGGGAACTTTGCCAATAGGTGGGCCCTACCATTGTCTTGGGTGTTCCTTGGGCCTAAAATCACACAAACAAGCAAGTAGTTCCACTTTGATACCCCCTTCCGGCTCACGTAGAGGGGCCAGGACGGCAGTTCCGTCTTTTTCTACAGCGGGGCTAGGGTTTGATCGGAGTGGGGCTCCGGAGCGTCCCAATCCCAGCAAGTCCCATGGTATGCCATACCATGTGTGTTAGAGTGTTCCATGTGTTTTGCATGCCAAAGATCCCATCACTCCATGTGTTATGGCCTCACCGGCGTCGGATTCCCTCTTCCGGGTTCCATGACTGCTCACACCCCGAAACTCCTGGATCTGACGGAAGGGGGGAACCTTTCCAATAGGTGGGCCCTACTATTGTATTGGGTGTTCCTTGGGCCTAAAATTACACAACCAAGCAACTAGTTCCACTTCGCTACCCCCTTCTGGCTCACGTAGAGGAGCCAGGACGACAGTTCCGTCTTTTTCTACACCGGGACTAGGGTTTCATCGGAGAGGGATTCCGGAGCGCCCGAATCCCACCAAGTCCCATGGTATGCCATAACATGTGTGTTAGATTGTACCATGTGTGTTGGATGACAAAGATCCCATCACTCCCTGTGTTATGGCCTCACCGGCGTCAGATTCCCTCTTTCGGGTTCCTGGACTGCTCACACACGCCGAAACTCCCGGATCTGACGGAACGCGGGGAACCCTGCCGATAGGTGGGCCCTACCATTGTCTTGGGTGTTCCTTGGGCCTAACATGACACAAACCAGCAACTAGTTCCACTTTTCTACCCCCTTCCGGCTCACGTAGAGGGGCCAGGACGTCAGTTCCGTCTTTTTCTACTTCGGGGCTACGGTTTTACCGGAGGGGGGCTCCGGACCGTCCGAATCCCACCATGTCCCATGGTAGGCCAACAATGTGTGTTAGAGTGTTCCATGTGTGTTGATTCTAAAGATCCCATCACTCCCTGTGTTGCGGCCTCGCCGGCATCGGATTCCCTCTTCCGGGTTCCACGACTGCTCACACCCCGAAACTCCCGGATCTGACGGAACGGGGGGAACCTTGCCAATAGGTGCGCCCTACCATTGTCTTGGGTGTTCCTTGGTCCTAACATGACACAAACAAGCAACTAGTTCCACTTTGCTACCCCCTTCTGGCTCACGTAGAGGGGCCAGGACGGCAGTTCCGTCTTTTTCTACTTCGGGGCTAGGGTTTCACCGGAGAGGGGCTCCGGAGCGTTTGAATCCCACCATGTCCCATGGTAGGCCATACCATGTGTGTTAGACTGTTCCATGTGTGTTGGATTCCAAAGATCCCATCACGCCCTGTGTTATGGCCTCACCGGCGTCGGATTCCCTCTTCCGGGTTCCATGACTGCTCACACCCTGAAACTCCCGGATCTGACGGAACGGGGGGAACCTTGCCAATAGGTTGGCCCTACCATTGTCTTGGGTGTTCCTTGGGCCTAACATGACACAACCAAGCAAGTAGTTCCACTTTGCTACCCCCTTCCGGCTCACGTAGAGGGGCCAGGACGACAGTTCCGTCTTTTTCTACAGAGGGGCTAGGGTTTCATCGGAGTGGGGCTCCGGAGCGTCCGAATCCCACCAAGTCCCATGGTATGCTATACCATGTGTGTTAGAGTGTTCCATGTGTTTTTGATGCCAAATATCCCATCACTCCCTGTGTTATGGCCTCACCGGCGTCGGATTCCCTCTTCCGAGTTCCACGACTACTCACACTCCCCGAAACTCCCGGATCTGACGGAACTGGGGGAACCTTGCCCATAGGCGGGCCCTAACATTATCTTCGATGTTCCTTGGGCCTAACATGACAGAACCATGCAACTAGTTCAACTTTGCTACCCCTTCCGGCTCACGTAGAGGGGCCAGGACGACAGTTCCGTCTTTTTCTACTACGGGGCTAGGGTTCCACCGGAGAGGGGCTCCGGAGTGTCTGAATCCCACCAAGTACCATGGCATGCCATACCATGTCTGTTAGAGTTTTCCATGTGTACTGGATGACAAAGATCCCATCACTCCCTGTGTTATGGCCTCACCGGCGTCAGATTCCCTCTTCCGGGTTCCTGGACTGCTCACACACCCCGAAACTCCCGGATCTGACGGAACGCAGGGAACCTTGCCGATAGGTGGGCCCTACCATTGTCTTGGGTGTTCCTTGGGCCTAACATGATACAACCCAGCAACTAGTTCCACTTTGCTACCCCCTTCCGGCTCACCTAGAGGGGCCAGGACGGCAGTTCCGTCTTTTTCTACTGCGGGGCTACGGTTTTACAGGAGGGGGGCTCCGGACCGTACGAATCCCACCAAGTCCCATAGTATGCCATACCATGTGTGTTAGAGTGTTCCATGTGTTTTGATTCCAAAGATCCCATCACTCCCTGTGTTGTGGCCTCACCGGCGTCGGATTCCCTCTTCCGGGTTCCATGACTGCTCACACCCCGAAACTCCCGGATGTGACGGAACGGAAGGAACCTTGACAATAGGTGGGCCCTACCATTGTCTTGGGTGCTCCTTGGTCCTAACATGAAAAAACCAAGCAACTAGTTCCACTTTCCTACCCCCTTCCGGCTCACGTAGAGGGGCCAGGACGGCAGTTCCGTCTTTTTCTACTTCGGGGCTATGGTTTTACCGGAGGGGGGCTCCGGACCATCCGAATCCCACCAAGTCCCATGGTAGGCCATACCATGTGTGTTAGAGTGTTCCATGTGTGTTGATTCTAAAGATCCCATCACTCCCTGTGTTGCGGCCTCGCCGGCGTCGGATTCTCTCTTCCGGGTTCCATGACTGCTCACACCCCGAAACTCCCGGATCTGACGGAACGGGGGGAACCTTGCCAATAGGTGCGCCCTACCATTGTCTTGGGTGTTCCTTGGTCCTAACATGACACAAACAAGCAACTAGTTCCACTTTGGTACCCCCTTCCGGCTCACGTAGAGGGGCCAGGACGGCAGTTCCGTCTTTTTCTACTTCGGGGCTAGGGTTTCACCGGAGAGGGGCTCCGGAGCGTCTGAATCCCACAAAGTCCCATGGTATGCCATACCATGTGTGTTAGACTGTTCCATGTGTGTTGGATTCCAAAGATCCCATCATGCCCTGTGTTATGGCCTCACCGGCGTCGGATTCCCTCTTCCGGGTTCCATGACTGCTCACACCCCGAAACTCCCGGATCTGACGGAACGGGGGGAACCTTGCCAATAGGTTGGCCCTACCATTGTCTTGGGTGTTCCTTGGGCCTAACATGACACAACCAAGCAAGTAGTTCCACTTTGCTACCCCCTTCCGGCTCACGTAGAGGGGCCAGGACGACAGTTTCGTCTTTTTCTACAGCGGGGCTAGGGTTTCATCGGAGTGGGGCTCCGGAGCGTCCGAATCCCACCAAGTCCCATGGTATGCTATACCATGTGTGTTAGAGTGTTCCATGTGTTTTTGATGCCAAATATCCCATCACTCCCTGTGTTATGGCCTCACCGGCGTCGAATTCCCTCTTCCGGGTTCCACGACTACTCACACTCCCCGAAACTCCCGGATCTGACGGAACTGGGGGAACCTTGCCCATAGGCGGGCCCTAACATTATCTTCGGTGTTCCTTGGGCCTAACATGACAGAACCATGCAACTAGTTCAACTTTGCTACCCCTTCCGGCTCACGTAGAGGGGCCAGGACGGCAGTTCCGTCTTATTCTATTATGGGGCTAGGGTTTCACCGGAGAGGGGCTCCGGAGTGTCTGAATCCCACCAAGTACCATGTCATGCCATACCATGTGTGTTAGAGTTTTCCATGTGTACTGGATGACAAAGATCCCATCACTCCCTGTGTTATGGCCTCACCGGCGTCAGATTCCCTCTTCCGGGTTCCTGGACTGCTCACACACCCCGAAACTCCCGGATCTAACGGAACGCGGGGAACCTTGCCGATAGGTGGGCCCTACCATTGTCTTGGGTGTTCCTTGGGCCTAACATGATACAACCCAGCAACTAGTTCCACTTTGCTACCCCCTTCCGGCTCACCTAGAGGGGCCAGGACGGCAGTTCCGTCTTTTTCTACTGCGGGGCTACGGTTTTACCGGAGGGCGGCTCCGGACCGTCCGAATCCCACCAAGTCCCATAGTATTCCATACCATGTGTGTTAGAGTGTTCCATGTGTTTTGATTCCAAAGATATCATCACTCCCTGTGTTGTGGCCTCACCGGCCTCGGATTCCCTCTTCCGGGTTCCATGACTGCTCACACCCCGAAACTCCCGGATGTGACGGAACGGAAGGAACCTTGCCAATAGGTGGGCCGTACCATTGTCTTGGGTGCTCCTTGGTCCTAACATGAAAAAACCAAGCAACTAGTTCCACTTTGCTACCCCCTTCCGGCTCACGTAGAGGGGCCAGGACGGCAGTTCTGTCTTTTTCTACAGCGGGACTAGGGTTTCATCGGAGAGAGGCTCCGGAGCGTGCGAATCCCACCAAGTCCCATGGTATGCCATACCATGTGTGTTAGATTGTACCATGTGTGTTGGATGCAAAAGATCCCATTAACTCCCTATGTTATGGCCTCACCGGCGTCGGATTCCCTCTTTCGGGTTCCACAACTGCTCACACACCCCGGAACTCCCGGATCTGACGGAACTGGGGGAACCTTGCCAATAGGTGGGCCCTACCATTGTCTTGGGTGTTCCTTGGGCCTAACATGACACAACCAAGCAACTAGTTCCACTTTTCTACCCCCTTCCGGCTCACGTAGAGGAGCCAGGACGGCAGTTCCGTCTTTTTCTACTTCGGGGCTACGGTTTTACTGGAGGGGGACTCCGGACCGTCCGAATCCCACCAAGTCCCATGGTAGGCCATACCATGTGTGTTAGAGTTTTCCATGTGTGTTGATTCTAAAGATCCCATCACTCCCTGTGTTGCGGCCTCGCCGGCGTCGGATTCCCTCTTCCGGGTTCCATGACTGCTCACACCCCGAAACTCCCGGATCTGACGGAACGGGGGGAACCTTGCCAATAGGTGCGCCCTACCATTGTCTTGGGTGTTCCTTGGTCCTAAGATGACACAAACAAGCAACTAGTTCCACTTTGCTACCCCCTTCCGGCTGACGTAGAGGGGCCAGGACGGCAGTTCCGTCTTTTTCTACTTCGGGGCTAGGGTTTCACCGGAGAGGGGCTCCGGAGCGTATGAATCCCACAAAGTCCCATGGTATGCCATAACATGTGTGTTAGACTGTTCCATGTGTGTTGGATTCCAAAGATCCCATCACGCCCTGTGTTATGGCCTCACCGGCGTCGGATTCCCTCTTCCGGGTTCCATGACTGCTCACACCCCGAAACTCCCGGATCTGACGGAACGGGGGGAACCTTGCCAATAGGTTGGCCCTACCATTGTCTTGGGTGTTCCTTGGGCCTAACATGACACAACCAAGCAAGTAGTCCCACTTTGCTACCCCCTTCCGGCTCACGTAGAGGGGCCAGGACGACAGTTCCGTCTTTTTCTACAGCGGGGCTAGGGTTTCATCGGAGTGGGGCTCCGGAGCGTCCGAATCCCACCAAGTCCCATGGTATGCTATACCATGTGTGTTAGAGTGTTCCATGTGTTTTTGATGCCAAATATCCCATCACTCCCTGTGTTATGGCCTCACCGGCGTCGAATTCCCTCTTCCGAGTTCCACGACTACTCACACTCCCCGAAACTCCCGGATCTGACGGAACTGGGGAACCTTGCCCATAGGCGGGCCCTAACATTATCTTCGGTGTTCCTTGGGCCTAACATGACAGAACCATGCAACTAGTTCAACTTTGCTACCCCTTCCGGCTCACGTAGAGGGGCCAGGACGGCAGTTCCGTCTTATTCTATTACGGGGCTAGGGTTTCACCGGAGAGGGGCTCCGGAGTGTCTGAATCCCACCAAGTACCATGGCATGCCATACCATGTGTGTTAGAGTTTTCCATGTGTACTGGATGACAAAGATCCCATCACTCCCTGTGTTATGGCCTCACCGGCGTCAGATTCCCTCTTCCGGGTTCCTGGACTGCTCACACACCCCGAAACTCCCGGATCTGACGGAACGCGGGGAACCTTGCCGATAGGTGGGCCCTACCATTGTCTTGGGTGTTCCTTGGGCCTAACATGATACAACCCAGCAACTAGTTCCACTTTGCTACCCCCTTTCGGCTCACCTAGAGGGGCCAGGACGGCAGTTCCGTCTTTTTCTACTACGGGGCTACGGTTTTACCGGAGGGGGGCTCCGGACCGTCTGAATCCCACCAAGTCCCATAGTATGCCATACCATGTGTGTTAGAGTGTTCCATGTGTTTTGATTCCAAAGATCCCATCACTCCCTGTGTTGTGGCCTCACCGTCGTCGGATTCCCTCTTCCGGGTTCCATGACTGCTCACACCCCGAAACTCCCGGATGTGACGGAACGGAAGGAACCTTGCCAATAGGTGGGCCCTACCATTGTCTTGGGTGTTCCTTGGGCCTAACATGACACAACCAAGCAACTAGTTCCACTTTGCTACCCCCTTCTGGCTCACGTAGAGGGGCCAGGACGGCAGTTCCGTCTTTTTCTACAGCGGGGCTAGGGTTTCATCGGACAGGGGCTCCGGAGCGTCCGAATCCAACCAAGTCCCATGGTATGCAATAAAATGTGTGTTAGAGTGTTCCATGTGTCTTGTATGCCAAATATACCATCACTCCCTGTGTTATGGCCTCACCGGCGTCGGATTCCCTCTTCCGGGTTCCACGACTGCTCACACACCCCGAAACTCCCTGATCTGACGGAACGGGGGGAACCTTGACAATAGGTGGGCCCTGACATTGTCTTGGGTGTTCCTTGGGACTAACATGCACAACCAAGCAACTAGTTCCACTTTGCTACCCCCTTCCGGCTCACGTAGAGGGGCTAGGACGGCAGTTCCGTCTTTTTCTACAGCGGGGCTAGGGTTTCATCGGAGAGGGGCTCCGGAGAGTCCGAATCCCACCAAGTCCCATGGTATGCCATACCATGTGTGTTAGAGTGTTCCATGTGTCTTGTATGCCAAATATACCATCACTCCCTGTGTTATGGCCTCAGCGGCATCAGATTCCCTCTTCCGGGTTCGACGACTACTCACAGACCCCGAAACTCCCGGATCTGACGGAACGGGGGGGGGGGGGAACCTTGCCAATAGGTGGGCCCTAACATTGTCTTGGGTGTTCCTTGGGACTAACATGACACAACCAAGCAACTAGTTCCACTTTGCTACCCCCTTCCGGCTCACGTAGAGGGGCCAGGACGACAGTTCCGTCTTTTTTTACTACGGGGCAAGGGTTTCACCGGAGAGGGGCTCCGGAGCGTCTGAATCCCACCAAGTCCCATGGTATGACATACCATGTGTGTTAGAGTGTTCCATGTGTACTGGATGCCAAATATCCCATCACTCCCTGTGTTATGGCCTCACCGGCGTGAGATTCCCTCTTGCGGGTTCCTCGACTGCTCACACACCCCGAAATTCCTGGATCTGACGGATCACGGGGAACCTTGACAATAGGTGGGCCCTAAAATTGTTTTGGGTGTTCCTTGGGCCTAACATGACACAACCAAGCTACTAGTTTCACTTCGCTACCCTCTTCCGGGTCACGTAGAGGTCCCAGAACGGCAGTTCCGTCTTTTTCTACTTCGGGGCTAGGGTTTAACCGGAGAGGGGCTCAGGAGCGTCCAAATCCCACCAAGTCCCGTGGTATTCCATACCATGTGTGTTAGAGTGTTCCATGTGTGTTGGATTCCAAATATCGCATCACTCCCTGTGTTCTGGCCTCACCGGCGTCAGATTCCCTCTTCCGGGTTCCACAACTGCACACACACCCTGAAACTCCCGGATCTG
Source organism: Alopecurus myosuroides (assembly GCA_028641055.1). NCBI lineage: Eukaryota > Viridiplantae > Streptophyta > Magnoliopsida > Poales > Poaceae > Alopecurus > Alopecurus myosuroides. Next base: position 116,443,170 of record CM054063.1, on the reverse strand, counting down.
ACGGAACTGGGGGAAACTTGCCAATATGTGGGCCCTAACATTGTGTTGGGTGTTCCTTGGGCCTAACTTGACACAACCAAGCAACTAGTTCCACTTTGCTACCCCCTTCCGGCTGACGTAGAGGGGCCAGGACGGAAGTTTCGTCTTTTTCTACAGCGGGGCTAGGGTTTCATCGGAGAGGGGCTCCGGAGCGTCCGAATCCCACCAAGTCCCATGGTATTATATAACATGTGTGTTAGAGTGTTCCATGTGTCTTTGATTCCAAATATACCATCACTCCCTGTGTTATGGCCTCACCGGCGTCGGATTCCCGCTTCCGGGTCCCACGACTGCTCACACACCCCGAAACTCCCGGATCTGACGGAACGGGGGGGAACCTTGCCAATTGGTGGGCCTGACATTGTCTTGGGTGTTCCTTGGGCCTAACATGACACAACCAAGCAACTAGTTCCACTTTGGTACCCCCTTCCGGCTCACGTAGAGGGGCCAGGACGGCAGTTCCGTCTATTTCTACAGCGGGGCTAGGGTTTCATCGAAGAGGGGCTCCGGAGCGTCCGAATCCCACCAATTACCATTGTATGCCATACCATTTGTTTTAGAGTGTTCCATGTGTCTTGGATGCCAAATATACCATCACTCCCTGTGTTATGGCCTCACCGGCGTCGGATTCCCTCTTCCGGTATCCACGACTGCTCACACACCCCGAAACTCCCGGATCTGACGGAACGGGGAGAACCTTGCCAATAGGTGGGCCCTAACAATGTCTTGGGTGTTCCTTGGGACTAACATGACACAACCAAGCAACTAGTTCCACTTTGCTACCCCCTTCCGGCTCACGTAGAGGGGCCAGGACGGCAGTTCCGTCTTTTTCTACTATGGGGCTAGGGTTTCACCGGAGAGGGGCTCCGGAACGTCTGAATCCCACCAAGTACCATAGTATGCCATACCATGTGTTTTAGAGTGTTCCATGTGTACTGGCTGCCAAAGATCCCATCACTCCACGTGTTATGGCCTCACCGGCGTCAGATTCCCTCTTCCGGGTTCCACGACTGCTCACACACCCCGAAACTCCTGGATCTGACGGAAGGCGGGGAACCTTGCCAATAGGTGGGACCTACCATTGTATTGGGTGTTCCTTGGGCCTAACATGACACAACCAAGCAACTAGTTCCACTTTGGTACCCCCTTCCGGCTCACGTAGAGGGGCCAGGACGGCAGTTCCGTCTTTTTCTACACCGGGCCTAGGGTTTCATCGGAGAGGGGCTCCGGAGCGTCCGAATCCCACCAAGTCCCATGGTATGACATACCATTTGTTTTGGAGTGTTCCATGTGTCTTCGATGCCAAATATACTATCACTCCCTGTGTTATGGCCTCACCGGCGTCGGATTCCCTCTTCCGGTATCCACGACTGCTCACACACCCCGAAACTCCCGGATCTGACGGAACAGGGAGAACCTTGCCAATAGGTGGGCCCTAACAATGTCTTGGGTGTTCCTTGGGACTAACATGACACAACCAAGCAACTAGTTCCACTTTGCTACCCCCTTCCGGCTCACGTAGAGGGGCCAGGACGGCAGTTCCGTCTTTTTCTACTACGGGGCTAGGGTTTCACCGGAGAGGGGCTCCGGAACGTATGAATCCCACCAAGTACCATGGTATGCCATACCATGTGTTTTAGAGTGTTCCATGTGTACTGGCTGCCAAAGATCCCATCACTCCATGTGTTATGGCCTCACCGGCGTCAAATTCCCTCTTCCGGGTTACACGACTGCTCACACACCCCGAAACTCCCGGATCTGACGGAACGCGGGGAACCTTGCCAATAGGTGGGCCCTAACATTGTCTTGGGTGTTCCTTGGGCCTAACATGACACAACCAAGCAACTAGTTCCACTTTGGTACCCCCTTCCGGGTCACGTAGAGGGGCTAGGACGGCAGTTTCGTCTTTTTCTACACCGGGGCTAGGGTTTCATCGGAGAGGGGCTCCGGAGCGTCCGAATCCCACCAAGTCCCATGGTATGACATACCATTTGTTTTGGAGTGTTCCATGTGTCTTGGATGCCAAATATACCATCACTCCCTGTGTTATGGCCTCACCGGCGTCGGATTCCCTCTTCCGGTATCCACGACTGCTCACACACCCTGAAACTCCTGGATCTGACGGAACGGGGAGAACCTTGCCAATAGGTGGTCCCTAACACTGTCCTGGGTGTTCCTTGGGACTAACATGACACAACCAAGCAACTAGTTCCACTTTGCTACCCCCTTCCGACTCACGTAGAGGGACCAGGACGGCAGATCCGTCTTTTTCTACTACGGGGCTAGGATTTCACCGGAGAGGGGCTCCGGAACGTATGAATCCCACCACGTACCATGGTATGCCATACCATATGTTTTAGAGTGTTCCATGTGTACTGGCTGCCAAAGATCCCATCACTCCCTGTGTTATGGCCTCTTCGGCGTCAGATTCCCTCTTCCGGGTTCCACGACTGCTCACACACCCCGAAACTCCCGGATCTGACGGAACGCGGGGAACCTTGCCAATAGGTGGGCCCTACCATTGTCTTGGGTGTTCCTTGGGCCTAACATGACACAACCAAGCAACTAGTTCCACTTTGGTACCCCCTTCCGGCTCACGTAGAGGGGCCAGGACGGCAGTTCCGTCTTTTTCTACTACGGGGCTACGGTTTTACCGGAGGGGGGCTCCGGACCGTCTGAATCCCACCAAGTCCCATAGTATGCCATACCATGTGTGTTAGAGTGTTCCATGTGTTTTGATTCCAAAGATCCCATCACTCCCTGTGTTGTGGCCTCACCGGCGTCGGATTCCCTCTTCCGGGTTCCATGACTGCTCACACCCCGAAACTCCCGGATGTGACGGTACGGAAGGAACCTTGCCAATAGGTGGGCCCTACCATTGTATTGGGTGCTACTTGGTCCTAACATGAAAAAACCAAGCAACTAGTTCCACTTTGCTACCCCCTTCCGGCTCACGTAGAGGGGCCAGGACGGCAGTTCTGTCTTTTTCTACAGCGGGACTAGGGTTTCATCGGAGAGAGGCTCCGGAGCGTCCGAATCCCACCAAGTCCCATGGTATTACATACCATGTGTGTTAGATTGTACCATGTGTGTTGGATGCAAAAGATCCCATTAACTCCCTGTGTTATGGCCTCACCGCCGTCGGATTCCCTCTTTCGGGTTCCACAACTGCTCACACACCCCGAAACTCCCGGATCTGACGGAACTGGGGGAACCTTGCCAATAGGTGGGCCCTACCATTGTCTTGGGTGTTCCTTGGGCCTAACATGACACAACCAAGCAACTAGTTCCACTTTGCTACCCACTTCTGGCTCACGTAGAGGGGCCAGGACGGCAGTTCCGTCTTTTTCTACAGCGGGGCTAGGGTTTCATCGGACAGGGGCTCCGGAGCGTCCGAATCCAACCAAGTCCCATGGTATGCAATAAAATGTGTGTTAGAGTGTTCCATGTGTCTTGTATGCCAAATATACCATCACTCCCTGTGTTATGGCCTCACCGGCGTCGGATTCCCTCTTCCAGGTTCCACGACTGCTCACACACCCCGAAACTCCCTGATCTGACGGAACGGGGGGAACCTTGACAATAGGTGGGCCCTGACATTGTCTTGGGTGTTCCTTGGGCCTAACATGCACAACCAAGCAACTAGTTCCACTTTGCTACCCCCTTCCGGCTCACGTAGAGGGGCTAGGACGGCAGTTCCGTCTTTTTCTACAACGGGGCTAGGGTTTCATCGGAGAGGGGCTCCGGAGAGTCCGAATCCCACCAAGTCCCATGGTATGCCATACCATGTGTGTTAGAGTGTTCCATGTGTCTTGTATGCCAAATATACCATCACTCCCTGTGTTATGGCCTCAGCGGCATCAGATTCCCTCTTCCGGGTTCGACGACTACTCACAGACCCCGAAACTCCCGGATCTGACGGAACGGGGGGGGGGGGGAACCTTGCCAATAGGTGGGACCTAACATTGTCTTGGGTGTTCCTTGGGCCTAACATGACACAACCAAGCAACTAGTTCCACTTTGCTACCCCCTTCCGGCTCACGTAGAGGGGCCAGGACGACAGTTCCGTCTTTTTTTACTACGGGGCAAGGGTTTCACCGGAGAGGGGCTCCGGAGCGTCTGAATCCCACCAAGTCCCATGGTATGACATACCATGTGTGTTAGAGTGTTCCATGTGTACTGGATGCCAAATATCCCATCACTCCCTGTGTTATGGCCTCACCGGCGTGAGATTCCCTCTTGCGGGTTCCTCGACTGCTCACACACCCCGAAATTCCCGGATCTGACGGAACACGGGGAACCTTGACAATAGGTGGGCCCTAAAATTGTTTTGGGTGTTCCTTGGGCCTAACATGACACAACCAAGCTACTAGTTTCACTTCGCTACCCTCTTCCGGGTCACGTAGAGGTCCCAGAACGGCAGTTCCGTCTTTTTCTACTTCGGGGCTAGGGTTTCACCGGAGAGGGGCTCAGGAGCGTCCAAATCCCACCAAGTCCCGTGGTATTCCATACCATGTGTGTTAGAGTGTTCCATGTGTGTTGGATTCCAAATATCGCATCACTCCCCGTGTTCTGGCCTCACCGGCGTCAGATTCCCTCTTCCGGGTTCCACAACTGCACACACACCCCGAAACTCCCGGATCTGACGGAACTGGGGGAAACTTGCCAATATGTGGGCCCTAACATTGTGTTGGGTGTTCCTTGGGCCTAACTTGACACAACAAAGCAACTAGTTCCACTTTGCTACCCCCTTCCGGCTGACGTAGAGGGGCCAGGACGGAAGTTCCGTCTTTTTCTACAGCGGGGCTAGGGTTTCATCGGAGAGGGGCTCCGGAGCGTCCGAATCCCACCAAGTCCCATGGTATTATATAACATGTGTGTTAGAGTGTTCCATGTGTCTTTGATTCCAAATATACCATCACTCCCTGTGTTATGGCCTCACCGGCGTCGGATTCCCGCTTCCGGGTTCCACGACTTCTCACACACCCCAAAACTCCCGGATCTGACGGAACGGGGGGGAACCTTGCCAATTGGCGGGCCCTGACATTGTCTTGGGTGTTCCTTGGGCCTAACATGACACAACCAAGCAACTAGTTCCACTTTGGTACCCCCTTCCGGCTCACGTAGAGGGGCCAGGACGGCAGTTCCGTCTATTTCTACAGCGGGGCTAGGGTTTCATCGAAGAGGGGCTCCGGAGCGTCCGAATCCCACCAATTACCATTGTATGCCATACCATTTGTTTTAGAGTGTTCCATGTGTCTTGGATGCCAAATATACCATCACTCCCTGTGTTATGGCCTCACCGGCGTCGGATTCCCTCTTCCGGTATCCACGACTGCTCACACACCCCGAAACTCCCGGATCTGACGGAACGGGGAGAACCTTGCCAATAGGTGGGCCCTAACAATGTCTTGGGTGTTCCTTGGGACTAACATGACACAACCAAGCAACTAGTTCCACTTTGCTACCCCCTTCCGGCTCACGTAGAGGGGCCAGGACGGCAGTTCCGTCTTTTTCTACTACGGGGCTACGGTTTTACCGGAGGGGGGCTCCGGACCGTCTGAATCCCACCAAGTACCATAGTATGCCATACCATGTGTTTTAGAGTGTTCCATGTGTACTGGCTGCCAAAGATCCCATCACTCCACGTGTTATGGCCTCACCGGCGTCAGATTCCCTCTTCCGGGTTCCACGACTGCTCACACACCCCGAAACTCCTGGATCTGACGGAAGGCGGGGAACCTTGCCAATAGGTGGGACCTACCATTGTCTTGGGTGTTCCTTGGGCCTAACATGACACAACCAAGCAACTAGTTCCACTTTGGTACCCCCTTCCGGCTCACGTAGAGGGGCCAGGACGGCAGTTCCGTCTTTTTCTACACCGGGGCTAGGGTTTCATCGGAGAGGGGCTCCGGAGCGTCCGAATCCCACCAAGTCCCATGGTATGACATACCATTTGTTTTGGAGTGTTCCATGTGTCTTTGATGCCAAATATACCATCACTCCCTGTGTTATGGCCTCACCGGCGTCGGATTCCCTCTTCCGGTATCCACGACTGCTCACACACCCCGAAACTCCCGGATCTGACGGAACAGGGAGAACCTTGCCAATAGGTGGGCCCTAACAATGTCTTGGGTGTTCCTTGGGACTAACATGACACAACCAAGCAACTAGTTCCACTTTGCTACCCCCTTCCGGCTCACGTAGAGGGGCCAGGACGGCAGTTCCGTCTTTTTCTACTACGGGGCTAGGGTTTCACCGGAGAGGGGCTCCGGAACGTATGAATCCCACCAAGTACCATGGTATGCCATACCATGTGTTTTAGAGTGTTCCATGTGTACTGGCTGCCAAAGATCCCATCACTCCATGTGTTATGGCCTCACCGGCGTCAAATTCCCTCTTCCGGGTTCCACGACTGCTCACACACCCCGAAACTCCCGGATCTGACGGAACGCGGGGAACCTTGCCAATAGGTGGGCCCTAACATTGTCTTGGGTGTTCCTTGGGCCTAAGATGACACAACCAAGCAACTAGTTCCATTTTGGTACCCCCTTCCGGCTCACGTAGAGGGGCTAGGACGGCAGTTCCGTCTTTTTCTACACCGGGGCTAGGGTTTCATCGGAGAGGGGCTCCGGAGTGTCCGAATCCCACCAAGTCCCATGGTATGACATACCATTTGTTTTGGAGTGTTCCATGTGTCTTGGATGCCAAATATACCATCACTCCCTGTGTTATGGCCTCACCGGCGTCGGATTCCCTCTTCCGGTATCCACGACTGCTCACACACCCTGAAACTCCCGGATCTGACGGAACGGGGAGAACCTTGCCAATAGGTGGTCCCTAACACTGTCCTGGGTGTTCCTTGGGACTAACATGACACAACCAAGCAACTAGTTCCACTTTGCTACCCCCTTCCTGATGAGGACATCCCTAGCTCTTCACCTATTGTTGAACATGAAGATCCACCAATTAAAGCTAATGAAGTGAGGATTGGTCCAATGACAAGATCAAGGACTAAGCTATTACAACAACAGGTGAATTCACTCCTACTTGAGTATAATGTTTATAATTGTGAGAATTTTATTGATAACACAAGCATGAATGAAGATCATGGAGAGGAGACACACAAGGATGAGCATGGACTAGAAGAGGAGATGGAAAACAAGTGCTAGCATGGTGAAAACAACAAATAACAATTGTTATCATGTTAAGGGGATGGTGCCTCCACAAGATCAAATGCACTAAGTGTGGAAAACAATGTCAATTATGTTATTCCACACTCATACATGAACAAGGCAAGAGGAGGGCGCCCACAAGGAACATCTATGCGCCATATACAAGACCTAGTTCAATTAGGATTGGTTTGTATACCAATTTGGCCGCACCCCTTGTGTGGGGGTCGGTTTGTATCTATTTTCGTGTCCTAGTAGGAGTCCTAGTCCAATTAGGTTAGGTGCTTGCGCAAGGGATGCCTTGTGGCCGCACCCCCTCTCATATATACCCCTTGGGGCGCATAGGAGAGGGGAGACTACGATTGAATCAAACAAACCCCATAACCTCTAGTTGAAACTGCTTGTTAGCCTTTCATCTGGAAGTTCATCTGCAAACCTTACGTGATACCTGCTGTTCCACTGGGAATAAGACGGTACAGTACCACTTGTAGTCGGTGGATTACTTGTGCAAGAGTGTGGAGTTAAGAATATCCATTGGGTTGCTATCTTTTGCATTGGCATCAGGGATCAGCCGGAGAGTTCTTAGTGGCGCACTAGTTATCAATTCAGAAGTTATCTGTGAGTTCACTGAGAAGATTGGGCCACCCCTTATCATCTTGGTATCAGATTTACAGGTTGCCTCGGTGAGCTATCATATTTCCCTTTAGTTTGAGTGTTTTTATTACCTATCCAGAAAATTGCCCCACAAAAATAGTGTTAGTTCTTGCCTTAGCCTAGATATCATCTTAGTTTTCAATTACTAGTGTTGTCTTTGTGTTAGATTTGTGTTGCTTTTTATCGTTTTTAGTTTCATCTATTTCGGCTAGGTTTAGGGTTCTTGTTCTATCTAGCCGCAACCTATCAAACATACCATAAAAATCCGCTCCATATTATCCAATCCGAGTCCACCTAGCCATCCCACCCACCACGGCACAAAACTTCCCTTTTTCCTGCCGCACCCTACCCTAGTTGGTTTCGGATTCATCTCCACCGCAAAACACCCACCGCTGCCGCATCCTTGCTACACTCGGATTCCACCGTAACACGGTTACAAAACCCCCCCGATCCCCGCAGCGCCCCACACCAATCGCTCCCTCGCGCGCTGCCGTGGTACCAAAAGCATCCAAAACGCTGCCGCGCCCACGTATCGTTTACCCGCACCGAAAATCACTGTAACGCTATTACCAAACCGTGTAACGCGGGTGCGCGCGCTGCCGCGGTACGAAAACTGCTCGATTCGCTGCCGTACGCTCTGCCGCGGTACAAAAACCGAACAAATCGCTGCCGTGAATTCCTGCGCGCTGTGAAGTTCTGCCGCGGTACGATTTCAGTGCGTTTTTCTGCCGTTTTGCTCTGCCGCGGTACCAAAACCGCTGTTTTCTCTGCCGTGGTACCAAATTGTGCTGTTTTTTCTGCCGTGAGCCCCTAGTTGCTGCCGTGAGATGTTCTAAGTCTTGTTTCCACTAGATTTCTTTGTGTTCTCTTTTATTTCCTGTTTTTCATCACTAGGACCATCACCTCCATACCTTGTGAACCTTAGCCACAGCCTTTCTACAGCATTCAAATAGGAACTTTCCCACAAGTATAGCTATTTTGTGCTCTGACAGGCTGCTCATATTTCATCACCACCATTGTGTTCACTTGTGTTTGGTTCATTGTTGCTCCTAGCTTAGTGTAAGGCCATTGAAAAATTCAAAAAAAAAATATATATATAGAAAAAGCAAAAAGTATAAAAAAAGAGAAAAGAGAAAAGAGAAAAGAGAAAGTGCAAAAAGGCCATATCATTGCTATTGTTTACTAGTTGAGCTTGTCATTGTGACACTTGGTTTTTCCTTGAGCAATCTTGTGCCTGTCAATTAAGAGCCTAGCTAGTGACTTTCTAGTGCATTGCAAATTTCCATCCACATATTGCTTTGCCACATTTGTCTCCATTGTGTGAGTTTCCTTGGGTATTTTATATCTTCACTAAGACAGCAAATAGGATTGTTACTTTGGTGATTGTTAGGTATCCATACCAAGCCCCACTAAATAACCTTGTTTGCCATTGTGAGAGTTAAAAACCTGGGTATTCTTTTCTTCACACCAAAGCACTTTAATTGCCTCTACTTGTGGTAAGTATCTCTATTCACTTTGGAGTGGTAAGATATCCTATTGTTTTGCTAGATTCTTGAGTGAGTTGTGAGAGGCACCACAACCTATACTTGTTTTATTTTCACTAACCTCTAATGGATCTTTCTAGTAGTGATCTTGTGCAGCAAAAGAAGGATCAATCCGAGGGAGTGAATTGGAGGGAGTATGAGGCATTAAGGGATGTGTTGACAAAGAAATTGGATGACAATGAGGAACATTACAAGAAATATGTGAATGAAGCTGTTGATCCTGTTTATGAGTTAGTTGATGATGTCAAAAAGAATGTGGAGAGCAACAATAAATTGGCCGAAACCAATAGTGCTCAATTGAGAACAATGCAAGATGCTATTGATGCTATCAACAACAATATGAATGATCTTCAAACTTTGCTTCAAGCTCGGTTGCCACCTATTGATGATGACAATGCTAGTATCCATAGTGATGCCAATAATGGAGAAGAGCTAAATTTTGGCCGTGGAGCTAGAGGAGAAAGAGGAAGAGGAGGTTTTCAAGGCCGTGCTAGGCGTGTTCCTTTGCCCAATGCTAATGACAATAGAGAAGATATCTTGGGTAAACCAAAATTTTCTATTCCATCTTTCAGCTTTGATACTATGGATGTGGAAGAATTTTTACTATGGGAGTTGAAAATTGAGAAGCTATGGAGATTGCATGATTATAATGAGGATAGAAAGATCAAGTTGGCATCTTCTGAGTTTGATGGATATGCTCTTAGATGGTGGGACAATTTAGTGAGAAAGAGGCATAATGATGGTGAGTTACCCATTGCTACTTGGAACACCATGAAGAGGCTCATGAGGGAAAGATTTGTACCTCCCAATTACATAAGGCAACAATTTGACAAGCTACAACAATTGAAGCAAGGTACCAAGACAGTTGATGCTTATTATCAAGAGATGGAGATGATCATGCAAAGAGGCCGTGTGGAAGAACAAGAGGAGCAAACAATGCAAAGATTTCTTTCAGGATTACATTATAGAATCAAGGGCATTGTGAGGCATTATCAATACACTAATATGCATGATCTCTTACATCATGCTAGAGAGGCCGAATCACATCTATTGGAGGAAGCACAAAATTTGGCTAGAACAAAGAGTAGATTTCCTGTGAGATCATCTATTACTCCTAGTACTTCAACACCACCACCTCCATCATCAAATTTTCGAGGTACTACATCAAATCTTCGAGGTGCTACATCATCCAAATCCGAGCCTAGTGTGGCTAATACAAGGAAAACACCACAACCAACAGCAAGTGCTTCGGGTTCTAGTGCTCCTACTACAAGGAATAGAGATATTACATGCCACACATGTGGAGGAAAAGGGCACTTCAAGAGGGATTGTCCAAATTCAAAAGTGATGATTATCAATGAAAACAATGAGTATGAGACAGGTGATGATGTTGATCCCAATGATCTTGATGATGATGATGGATATTTGAGTGATTCTCCTTTGGATGCTTATGCTACTACTATGCCTTCTATTATTTGCACCCAAAATTCATTGAGTGTGGTGCCTAGTCCTGAAAATCAAAGGTGCAATCTATTCCAAACAAAGGCTGTTATTGGTCCCAACATGGCTTGCAAAGTCATTATTGATGGAGGGAGTTGCAGAAATTTGGCTAGCAAAGATCTATGTGCAAAACTCAATTTGAAATATATGCCACATCCTTCTCCTTATCACATCCAATGGTTGAGTAGCACGGGACAAATGAAAGTTTCTCATATGGTGAGAGTGGAGTTTCAAATTGGACCTTATAAGGATATCATTGAGTTTGATGTGGTGCCCATGACAGTTTGCCACTTATTATTGGGAAGACCTTGGCAATTTGATAGAAGTGTGAAGCATGAAGGGAGAGCCAATACTTATGAGCTATATCATCATGGGAAGACCATTATTTTGAGGTCTATGACTCCACAACAAATAGTACAAGAGTCCCAATCAAAAGTTTCTATGAGAGTGGAAAAAGAGAGAGAGAGGGATGAGGGAACACCACAAATACAAGCCATGGGGAGTGATAGCAAAATCAATTCGAGTGGTAAACAGAGAGAGAACCTATTATGCATGTTAGCCACCAAAGAGGATTTGAGGGAATTTAAGGATGATCCTTCACTAGTCCCTATTGTGCTTATTCACAAGGGAGAGATTTTGGTTTCTAATGACATGACCCCTATTCCTCTTGGTGTTTCTAATGTTTTGCAGGATTTTGAAGATGTTTTTCCACAAGATGTGCCCTCGGGATTGCCACCATTGAGAGGAATTGAACATCAAATTGATTTGATCCCGGGAGCATCTCTCCCAAACCGAGCCCCTTATAGAACCAATCCACAAGAAACAAAGGAGATCCAAAAGCAAGTACAAGAACTATTGGACAAAGGATATATTCGGGTTAGTCTTTCTCCTTGTGCCGTTCCCGTTATTTTGGTTCCTAAGAAAGATGGTACTTGGCGCATGTGTGTAGATTGTAGAGCAATTAATAACATCACTATTCGTTATCGTCATCCTATACCACGTTTAGATGACATGTTAGATGAATTAAGTGGTGCTACTCTTTTCTCTAAAATTGATTTGCGTAGTGGATACCATCAAATAAGAATGAAAGAGGGAGATGAATGGAAAACTGCTTTTAAGACAAAATTTGGTTTATATGAGTGGTTAGTAATGCCCTTTGGTTTAACTAATGCACCTAGTACTTTCATGAGATTAATGAACCATATTTTGAGAGACTTTATTGGTAGATTTGTGGTAGTTTATTTTGATGATATTCTCATATATAGCCACAATGAACATGACCACATGGATCATATTAGACAAGTTTTGCAAGTGCTAAGAACTAATAAATTGTATGGTAATCTTGAGAAGTGCACTTTTTGCAAAGATAAAGTAATATTTCTTGGTTATGTTGTTTCTAAGCATGGAATTGAAGTTGATCAATCTAAAATTGAAGCTATTCGAAATTGGCCAATTCCAACTAATGTGAGTCAAGTTAGAAGTTTTAATGGGCTTGCTAGTTTCTATAGAAGATTTGTGCCTAATTTTAGTACAATTGCTGCCCCTTTGAATGATCTAACTAAGAAAGGTGTTAATTTTGAATGGGGTGTTTCACAAGATATTGCTTTTGATACTTTGAAAGAGAAGTTGATTTCGGCCCCATTGCTTATGCTTCCAAATTTTGATAAACAATTTGAGATTGAATGTGATGCTAGTGGCATAGGTATTGGAGGTGTGCTCATGCAAGAAAAGAAACCTATTGCCTATTTTTCTGAAAAATTGAATGGTGCACAATTGAATTATTCTGTTTATGATAAAGAATTATATGCACTTGTGAGAGTTTTAGAAGTATGGAAACATTATTTGTGGCCTAAAGAATTTATTATTCATAGTGATCATGAAGCATTGAAATTTCTAAAGTGCCAAAATAATTTGAATAAGAGACATGCTAAGTGGGTTGAATTCATTGAATCTTTTCCATATATTATAAAACATAAAAAGGGATTGGATAATGTAGTTGCTGATGCTTTGTCAAGGAAAAATATGTTACTCTCAAATTTAGAAATCAAGGTTTCGGGTTTGGAGGGTATTAGAGATTTATATGATGAAGATAATGAATTTTCCATGCCATTTAATAAATGTGTTAACACTAAAGCATGGGAAAAATTTCACATACATGATGGGTACTTGTTTAGAGCTAACAAATTGTGTATTCCCGAGTGTTCTTTGCGTTTATTTTTGATCCAGGAATCTCATAGTGGAGGATTAATGGGACACTTTGGAAGAGAGAAAACATTGTTGATGTTGGCAGAAAATTTCTATTGGGCACATATGAGAAGAGATGTGTATAGATTGGTGCAAAGATGCATTACTTGCAACAAATCCAAATCAAAATTGAAGCCCCATGGATTATATACACCATTGCCATCACCAAGTACACCATGGGAAGATATTAGCATGGATTTCGTGTTGGGATTGCCAAGAACAAAAAGAGGACATGATTCTATCTTTGTGGTTGTGGATAGATTTTCAAAGATGGCTCATTTTATTCCATGCCACAAGAGTGATGATGCTTCTCACATTGCTAATTTGTTCTTTAGAGAGATTGTGAGATTGCATGGAGTTCCAAGTACTATAGTTTCAGATAGAGATGTCAAGTTCATGAGTTACTTTTGGAAGACACTTTGGGGTAAGCTTGGCACCAAGCTATTATTTTCTACTACTTGCCACCCCCAAACTGATGGACAAACCGAGGTGGTTAATAGAACATTGTCCACATTGCTAAGAGGTATGATCAAGAAGAATTTGAAGGAGTGGGAGGATTGTTTGCCCCATGTGGAATTTGCATACAATAGAGCTGTGCATTCAACTACTCAATTATGTCCTTTTGAGGTGGTGTATGGTTTCAAGCCAATTACTCCTCTTGATTTATTACCACTTCCTTTACATGAGAGAGTTAATATGGAGGCATCAAAAAGGGCTGATTTTGTGAAGAAGATTCATGAGAAAACAAAAGAAGCAATTGAGAAGAAAGGAAAACATGTGGCTGAAAGAGTAAACAAGAAGAGGAAGGAAGTTATATTTCGGCCAGGAGATATGGTTTGGGTACACTTCAGAAAAGATAGATTTCCAACATTGAGAAAGTCCAAGTTGATGCCTAGAGGAGCTGGTCCTTACAAAGTTATATCAAGGATCAATGATAATGCATACAAGATTGACCTCCCAATTGATGAGTTTGGTGTTAGTAATTCTTTTAATGTGGCTGATTTGACACCTTACCATGGAGATGATTTAGCATCGAGGTCGATGCCTTTTCAAGAGGGGGAGGATGATGAGGACATCCCTAGCTCTTCACCTATTGTTGAACATGAAGATCCACCAATTAAAGCTAATGAAGTGAGGATTGGTCCAATGACAAGATCAAGGACTAAGCTATTACAACAACAGGTGAATTCACTCCTACTTGAGTATAATGTTTATAATTGTGAGAATTTTATACTACCTAAGTCCTTGCATTTGTGTGTACTTAGGTTTATTGATAACACAAGCATGAATGAAGATCATGGAGAGGAGACACACAAGGATGAGCATGGACTAGAAGAGGAGATGGAAAACAAGTGCTAGCATGGTGAAAACAACAAATAACAATAGTTATCATGATAAGGGGATGGTGCCTCCACAAGATCAAATGCACTAAGTGTGGAAAACAATGTCAATTATGTTATTCCACACTCATACATGAACAAGGCAAGAGGAGGGCGCCCACAAGGAACATCTATGCGCCATATACAAGACCTAGTTCAATTAGGATTGGTTTGTATACCAATTTGGCCGCACCCCTTGTGTGGGGGTCGGTTTGTATCTATTTTCGTGTCCTAGTAGGAGTCCTAGTCCAATTAGGTTAGGTGCTTGCGCAAGGGATGCCTTGTGGCCGCACCCCCTCTCATATATACCCCTTGGGGCGCATAGGAGAGGGGAGACTACGATTGAATCAAACAAACCCCATAACCTCTAGTTGAAACTGCTTGTTAGCCTTTCATCTGGAAGTTCATCTGCAAACCTGTCACGACCCCGGACCCAGAGATATACATATTGTTATGTGCTCCTAGCCATGGACTCACAAGGGCTTCAGGGTTACCAGCCCCGGCCGCAACAAACAACGGCAGGCAGACTGGATTCATCGGCACGTAGTCCGGATCCCCAGTCTACTACTCCTTGTATCCATGCTAGTCATAACCAACTATGCATATCAAAGCGTCCACGAATCGAATGAAACTGAAGGAAACGGGACCAAAGCTATACAGAGATGCTATGTGTCCAGAAAGTGCAACAACAATCGAGGGTTACTGGGGTTACCTCGCCCTAGGCCGATCACATCGACAGGCGGGCTCGGACATGGATCATCGGCTCCACAACCCCTCGACTGCGACAACTATGCAGGCATAGCCAAAACTGTATAACAATGAGCTCGAAACCAACAACCGATCAAAGCAGTACTCTAAACATGAAAGTTGTATTAAACAGGTGTTACTAGAGTATAGCTTACAGGCAGAGGTCACACGACCCAACATTACATCAGACAACGAAAGGCAATTATGTTGCTAATCAACAAGAACCAAAAAGGCCTAAGAGGCCGCAACATAAGGCGACGTCCCAGCCCATAGATTCCAGGCTGCTACCTGGGAACCCCGAACTACTCGTCGATGTCCACGTTGACTCATCACCGATGTGAGATCTTCACCTGAACCAAATTAAGCAAACCTGAGTACGGGAGGTACTCAACAAGACTTAGTTAACCTATTATATATCTGCTATTTCCAGAAAGGGTTTTATGAAGGTTGTTTTGCGTAAAGCAGTATTTGTTTTCCAAATCGAGGAGGAATAGCACGTCTCAAGGAATGTTTTCAAAACAGATGAGAAACTCAACTACTGTAATCATTATCTTTTTATCCACCAACATCATTTACCAGAAACTCACATGCTACAAGGATCACCCCTCCCGGCATCTCCGGGGAGGCACCCTTGATCTACTGCCTCCATGCATTGTCAACATCTTTTACGGCACGTTCAAGTTATCTATGACCTCGTGGCTTTCACCAAGTCGTCCTTAACCGTGGACACGGCTTTCCGAAAGATTTATCCCTGCAGGGTGGTACACTTTACCCACACGTACCATCCGACTCTTAACGCCACATGTACGCTCGTCCATGGAGCGCGGCAGAGGGTGGTTGGCCACGACCTTTACCTTGTCGAGACCTATCCATGAGTCAACCCAAACAGGGCCACCCCGTCAACAGGGAGTTGGCCACCTCCTGACGGCACCTGTTCTGTGAGTCGGGAACAAGATCCGTGTACGTCCATCACTTGTCCCGGTCACGCCCTAAACACCTCCAAAAGGTTTTTGACTCACACGCAGATGGAAATCCCAAACTACGTGACTCACGGATAGAACCAAACAAGTTAGTTAGTCGAGCGCGGTCTGTTAGGCCTCGCGTGTGGTTGCACGCTCAGTCTTGGTTTCCACGGCGAGACCTTACTCCTAGGGTTGGCAAGTACGGAACCAAGAACCACTTCCCAAGTGGCCTCCCGTCCTCGCCTTAGTCAAGTTAACCACATAGTGCTCATCTCACCACGTCATCATATCATACTAGATTATCGCAGCTCTGATTCATCAACCGGATGGAGCAGAGGTAACAAACATGTAAAGCTAAGCGAAGCAGATATGAGGCTCTGGCGATGTGCACAAGCAAATCTATGGCGGCTAGGAGCAGTGGATCAGGATATTGAGGCAATGCAGTATATAGGAGAACTATGTCTACTAGCATCAAATAGTTTGGAATCGAATGCAACGTACGAGATCAAATGTTGTTCGAAAGCATATATGAGCAGATAAGAGGTTATGCTTGCCTTGGTTATAAGAAAACCAGATAAAGGATCTTCGGGGATAAGTGCTTGACTTGTCGATTAAGATCAAGTATTCGCCATTTGGATTGCTGGCCTTCTCTTCGGAGTCACGTTCTACCGAGGGGGAAACAACACCGAAAGAGGAAATAACAATCAACCACGGCATCGATGCAATGCACAACATGTATGCATGATCAAGTTAATGCACTGAAATAAAGCCCTAACATGATGGTTGGGTTGCTAGGGTTCATATGTCAGTTCGGCATTTTTACTGAATTTCTCCCGAAATAGACCCCGGAGGGGGTTTCGGACGATTATGGAAGTGAGTGCAATTTAAAGTGCTCAAATGGGTTTGAAAACATCATAAACAGGTTGCATTTGTCATTTTGAGCAATTTGGTATATAACTTTTAATTTTCCAATTTTAATGAATAAAAACTTATTTTTCCATTTTTAAATGATTAAACAATATTAAATAAAGGCCAAAATTCAACTTTGTCAAATATATGTGGAAATGACATTTTTGGAAAGAGCACATTTTTCTGATCATTTTGATACCTCACTTTTATTTTTCTGAGATATAAAACAAAAGTTATTAATTAAACAATTTTATTCATTTTTCTGGAATTACTGGATTTATCAAAAAGGGAAATATGACATCATCACGACGTCACAGTGACGTCACCCTGTACTGGTTCTTCACAGAAGAGATCAAATTCGTCGAATTCGCGCCGGATTTCGAAATCAAACTACCAAGTGAGGGAGAGGAGGTCAAGGGGAAGCTGAGGGTACCGGTGGCGGACCAAATGGTCGCCGGAGCAACCGGCGGCGAGCAAGAATGGCGGCGGCCGGCGGTGGCTCACGGCGGCAAGATGATTCCGGCGACTAGGAGCAAAACGGAAAGCATGGGAAGGCTCACCGGTTCACCGTGGTGCTGTTGGAGGGGTCAGGGAGGTCTGGGCCGGCCGGAGTTGGCCGCATCGAGTCCGGTGGCCGGCGGCCGGACTTCAAGAAGATGACCCCGATTCGCGATATTGCGGCCATCCCGGGAAGCGATGGTTGGCGGGGAGGTAGAGGAGGAGGTTGCGGTGCTGTTGGGGTGCTCAATTTGGCCCGGGGTGGCCGGACTCGGCGGCTCTCGACGGCGGCCGGTGAGGCACGGTTCGGCTAGGGTTTCGTTGTTTCGCCGATACAGAGAGAGAGAGAGGCAAAGCAGAGGAGCGAGCAGGAGGAGGGGAAGGAGGGCACGGCTTCTGGGGGGGCATCCGCGCGATGGGGCGGTTAGCAGCTGCGTGGCAGCAGCTCTCCGGCGAGCTGTCTGCTTCACTCGGGGAGGAAGAAGACAAAAGGGGTCTTTTTCCCCATAACCCCCTGGGAGATTTTAAAAAACTGCAACTTAGTCCTTTTCCATTATAAACAGAAAAGAAACAGAGATTTTGGGGACCTTTTTGCAAAGTAAAAATTTGACAAAAAATACTTTTTGAAAAGCTCATGAAATTTCCAACAAAACCATAACTTGGGTTGGTGCATTTGAATTATTTTTCAATACAACATTTTGGAACCCATTTTAAGTACTTTTTGTGGGATTTTCTGAAACCATTTAAATTCACAATTTAAATTGGTTAGAACATGATTTGAAATTTGTGGTTTCATGCATGTATGATATGAACTCAACACCACAACACTTTGGTAGCAAAAATTGGGATGTTACAAATCTACCCCCCTTACAAGAATCTCGTCTCGAGATTCCCGAAGGAGAAGAAAGAAGGAACACCGGTTTTGAACAAACTTCTCGAACCTTACGGTTCTTTTCTTGAAGAGATTGATCCGTAGCACTTGTGAAGATCTCCAGCGGATACACCTTAGGTAAGAGGGAAACTCTTAGGAAATGATCTTCACGAAGATCGAGTATCTCATGGACAACTCATGACAAGAATGTTCGTAAAGAACTGTTGAGTTATCATGCATGAAACACATCAAGGTAACGGAGTGAATAAAAGATGGTTTCAAGTTTACGGACGATGGTTCTTGAAAGGATTTGGAATATGAGCTTTGCACAAAACTTTAAATCCTTTTGAAAAAGAAAGGTTGGACAACTTATGACATCGAGGTTTCTTCAAGCAGAATACAAAGATGGTGAGGATTGTTTTGGATACCACGACGTAATATCCGTAGACGAGGGAAATCACGAGAAAACACTGTAATCGTGAGTCGGAGAGAATTTGATACAAGATCCTGTTCACTCTTCGGAGTGGACACGGAGGATAACGGAACTTTCATTCCGTTAAAGTTTGTCGAAAACTTTGTCAAAGATCGGAAAGTTACTTCATGAGGGAAGATGAGTAACCTCAGAATGTTGGAACACCGTAGTGGAGGAGGAACTCTTGGTCACACCTTAAGGATGGTTAACCAACGAGGATTGAAACACCGGAAGAAAATAGGGAATCTTTTTCCTATGGTGGATTTGACGTAGCAATACATCTACCACATGGTTAAGATCCCATGGCTGAAGTGACTGACAAATTCACACAATGTGTGAGATGAACAAAACTTCAAGTACCAACAACTTGAGAAGGGAACTGAGCAAAGGCGGTTACAAAACACCACGAGATGTTTTCATGGTGAACTTGTTTCCACTGAAAGAAAAGTTTTGGAAGATTAACGGAGAGATATTGGACATAAAAAGTTCCAAGGTCTTCTTGACGTTCCCGACACCAATATCCAGCTTACATAAGCCTTCAGTAGGTCATCGGTGAAAGTCAAACTCCGGTTTGGAAAAACGGGGAGGAAATTTGTTAGAATAAGCCAAACAAGAATTCACACGGAGAGTGGTTGTTCTTACGGATTCAAGGGGATATGACATTAGGTCTTCCGACTAATTGTGTCAACCACCACATCAACTATGCCGGATTTTCAAATGGACCTGGTTCAACACCCTTGAGGAAACACCAACCATTCTTGCTGCTTGAGATTCAGCTCTAGTTAGTGGGTTGATAACTCAGACTCAATATGTTTGATAAGAGGTTGCACCGGTTACCAACGGAATACGT
Source organism: Alopecurus myosuroides (assembly GCA_028641055.1). Lineage (NCBI taxonomy): Eukaryota > Viridiplantae > Streptophyta > Magnoliopsida > Poales > Poaceae > Alopecurus > Alopecurus myosuroides. Next base: position 116,423,329 of record CM054063.1, on the reverse strand, counting down.
TTACTAGATTCTCAAGATATGGACTACAATGTCACACTCAAGTAGATGAGCGAGATTGCAGGACTCATGTATTAGCAACTTACGAAAGACGGTTGCACCTACATGAACTACTTGTAACAAAACACATCAGAGTCCTTGGTTGGGAGATGATAACAAAGATCACCAAGATCTTGGACTTCTTCTCTCAAGGAAAATCAGTCAGTGGCTTAGCGTGGTTGCAAACTTCTTTAAGTGAATGGAGGTAAAAACCAACCGTCTCAGGAATACTCCACACATGCATGACTGACTTGGGATTATTCCCGAGGGAACAAGAAAACTATACTCGAATCCATGGCGACAACTTTCACCATAAGCACATGGACTGGAGTAAGCCACTTCGAACATCCAGAACACAACTTCGTGATAACACAAAGTTGGTTCTCGAAAGTTTCCAATATTAGTGCCAACTGTTCATCTTGAACCTCTTTCAACTTGGATGAATAGGTATGTCATCGTTGGGCTCGACAACACCCATATCATGATACTCCAAGAAGAGGGGTTTCATATGATACATGAACGAGGCAAGGTATTGGTCAGACCAAAGGACATGAAGGTGTACTCAACAAAACACCATGAGTCAAACACCATCAAGATAGTCCTTGAATCTGGACTTGATCTGACGATAGCCCAAATCAAATCAAGCTAGAATGACAGCATGTCCATTAAAGAGATACTATCATGCTTCAACATGAGGAAAAACTAGATATCCCTTATCAAAGGAACAAGTTAAGCGGAGCTTTTGCCTTTCAACTCTCCAAGTTATTGTTTAAGCTCAACCAACTAGTCCGGGATATCCAACAGAGTTCCTTGGAGAAAGGAGCAATTCAGATTACACCTTGTTTAGACATAACGGTCAGGTAATAAACCTGGTGATACTTCTTGGAAGACAACCAGAATATCACGAACCACCGGTATGCCTTGGAGTTCGAAAGGAATTCTTGATTTTCAAAGCAACTGATATGATCTTGAGAGTGTCGGCAAGAACCTAACTCTTTGACCAAGAATGTGCACCGGAATGAACGGATTTGGTGACTCAGTCAACTTTAGTAGAGACCGGGTGACTGATAGTGCTAAGAAGGATACAGATGTTTCTTAGATTTTCAAAGCAATAAGAATTGCTAGGAATAGCTGATACACATGTCGAAGAACAGACCCATCCATCTCAAGCATTCAAGCTTGGAGGAAGGCGGGGTGAAGATGTATGAGACCATCACTTCATCATTAAGGCCATGAAACTTAACACGACCTCTTGATGCCAAAGAGTGTGATACTCGAAGGTGGAACAAAACAGAAGCTGAAGGAACTTCTTGAATCCGCGAATTACAAAACTTTGACCTGGTCCTGGAGATGAACGAGGTTCTGGAGTTTGTTTCTCCTGACATCCCAAGGTGGAATGTTTTGACAGAAAACAAGAGCAAATGCATTGGAAGAATCCAACACCATATGTAACTTGGTTTCCAAGCAACAGACGAAGTTCGGACAGCGACTAAAGAGTAGGAACGTGCTATGGAAAATCCGGAGATCACGTTGGATGCACGGGGTAATACTCATGTGTAGAACCCATGCCAAAAGGTTGGTATAGCTGAACCAAGAACAAAGATATGGGAATCATAGAGAACACTCCTGTCGTGATCCTTTTGATTCCTAGAGAAGACCTATGGCTATTAGAGCTGAGATTACCTAGCCATCTTGAGGTAGAACAGATTCCTCAGGATCCAAAGAAACAGAACTTGGGTTAAAGGTCAGCATCCTGTACCGATGGCATGAGCATCACATGGTTGAAACCACATGAACCAACCCACCACCATTCAGCACATTCCGGGACCTTCGGTTCAAGTCCAAAGATTAGAAACCGAAAGAAATGAGCAACTACTATCTGAGTGCCTTGAAGGGCACTATGAGTAGCAATTACGAAGTATCTTTCGAAGGACAACAATAGCTCCGGAAGAATTTGAGCAGAGGATAACGGATACATTCGAGATGAAAATAAAATCTCGAGGTTCAGGATTTAAGACTTTGAAAACATGAGTATGTGGAACCCACACAACTTTGAGAGATTATGAATGGAAGGAAATCTCCCATTTTAAACGAGAGATAACGGAATACGGAACCCACACGACTCTAGAAACTCAACACCAGGTCAACTTGGGTAACAACGTCCTTGCCAGAGAAGGCACCTAGGTTTTGAATGACTAGAAGAGATAGCGAAACCTTTTCAAATCAAAACAGATAAGGTGACCCAGAGTTAGAGCGATACCAGGTACGGAGTAAAAAGAATCGTAAGAAGGTTTTTCACAATCATTTGAAGTTTCAAAGTAGTTTTCACAATCACTAGACTCAACATCGACCAAGCAGTAAGGTTTTCCTACAGGCAGTCCTGCTCTGATACCATGACTTGTCACGACCCCGGACCCAGAGATATACATACTGTTATGTGCTCCTAGCAATGGACTCACAAGGGCTTCAGGGTTACCAGCCCCGGCCGCAACAAACAACGGCAGGCAGACTGGATTCATCGGCACGTAGTCCGGATCCCAAGTCTACTACTCCTTGTATCCACGCTAGTCATAACCAACTATGCATATCAAAGCGTCCACGAATCGAATGAAACTGAAGGAAACGGGACCAAGGCTATACAGAGATGCTATGTGTCCAGAAAGTGCAACAACAATCGAGGGTTACTGGGGTTACCTCGCCCCAGGCCGATCAAATCGACAGGCGGGCTCGGACATGGATCATCGGCTCCACAACCCCTCGACTGCGACAACTATGCAGGCATAGCCAAAACTGTATAACAATGAGCTCGAAACCAACAACCGATCAAAGCAGTACTCTAAACATGAAACTTGTATTAACAGATGTTACTAGAGTATAGCTTACAAGCAGAGGTCACACGACCCAACATTACATCAGACAACGGAAGGCAAATTATGTTGCTAATCAACAAGAACCAAAAAGGCCTAAGAGGCCGCAACATAAGGCGACGTCCCAGCCCATAGATTCCAGGCTGCTACCTGGGAACCCCGAACTACTCGTCGATGTCCACGTTGACTCATCACCGATGTGAGATCTTCACCTGAACCAAATTAAGCAAACCTGAGTACGGGAGGTACTCAACAAGACTTAGTTAACCTATTATATATCTGCTATTTCCAGAAAGGGTTTTATGAAGGTTGTTTTGCGTAAAGCAGTATTTGTTTTCCAAATCGAGGAGGAATAGCACGTCTCAAGGAATGTTTTCAAAACAGATGAGAAACTCAACTACTGTAATCATTATCTTTTTATCCACCAACATCATTTACCAGAAACTCACATGCTACAAGGATCACCCCTCCCGGCATCTCCGGGGAGGCACCCTTGATCTACTGCCTCCATGCATTGTCAACATCTTTTACGGCACGTTCAAGTTATCTATGACCTCGTGGCTTTCACCAAGTCGTCCTTAACCGTGGACATGGCTTTCCGAAAGATTTATCCCTGCAGGGTGGTACACTTTACCCACACGTACCATCCGACTCTTAACGCCACATGTACGCTCGTCCATGGAGCGCGGCAGAGGGTGGTTGGCCACGACCTTTACCTTGTCGAGACCTATCCATGAGTCAACCCAAACAGGGCCACCCCGTCAACAGGGAGTTGGCCACCTCCTGACGGCACCTGTTCTGTGAGTCGGGAACAAGATCCGTGTACGTCCATCACTTGTCCCGGTCACGCCCTAAACACCTCCAAAAGGTTTTTGACTCACACGCAGATGGAAATCCCAAACTACGTGACTCACGGATAGAACCAAACAAGTTAGTTAGTCGAGCGCGGTCTGTTAGGCCTCGCGTGTGGTTGCACGCTCAGTCTTGGTTTCCACGGCGAGACCTTACTCCTAGGGTTGGCAAGTACGGAACCAAGAACCACTTCCCAAGTGGCCTCCCGTCCTCGCCTTAGTCAAGTTAACCACATAGTGCTCATCTCACCACGTCATCATATCATACTAGATTATCGCAGCTCTGATTCATCAACCGGATGGAGCAGAGGTAACAAACATGTAAAGCTAAGCGAAGCAGATATGAGGCTCTGGCGATGTGCACAAGCAAATCTATGGCGGCTAGGAGCAGTGGATCAGGATATTGAGGCAATGCAGTATATAGGAGAACTATGTCTACTAGCATCAAATAGTTTGGAATCGAATGCAACGTACGAGATCAAATGTTGTTCGAAAGCATATATGAGCAGATAAGAGGTTATGCTTGCCTTGGTTATAAGAAAACCAGATAAAGGATCTTCGGGGATAAGTGCTTTACTTGTCGATTAAGATCAAGTATTCGCCATTTGGATTGCTGGCCTTCTCTTCGGAGTCACGTTCTACCGAGGGGGAAACAACACCGAAAGAGGAAATAACAATCAACCACGGCATCGATGCAATGCACAACATGTATGCATGATCAAGTTAATGCACTGAAATAAAGCCCTAACATGATGGTTGGGTTGCTAGGGTTCATATGTCAGTTCGGCATTTTTACTGAATTTCTCCCGAAATAGACCCCGGAGGGGGTTTCGGACGATTATGGAAGTGAGTGCAATTTAAAGTGCTCAAATGGGTTTGAAAACATCATAAACAGGTTGCATTTGTCATTTTGAGCAATTTGGTATATAACTTTTAATTTTCCAATTTTAATGAATAAAAACTTATTTTTCCATTTTTAAATGATTAAACAATATTAAATAAAGGCCAAAATTCAACTTTGTCAAATATATGTGGAAATGACATTTTTGGAAAGAGCACATTTTTCTGATCATTTTGATACCTCACTTTTATTTTTCTGAGATATAAAACAAAAGTTATTAATTAAACAATTTTATTCATTTTTCTGGAATTACTGGATTTATCAAAAAGGGAAATATGACATCATCACGACGTCACAGTGACGTCACCCTGTACTGGTTCTTCATAGAAGAGATCAAATTCGTCGAATTCGCGCCGGATTTCGAAATCAAACTACCAAGTGAGGGAGAGGAGGTCAAGGGGAAGCTGAGGGTACCGGTGGCGGACCAAATGGTCGCCGGAGCAACCGGCGGCGAGCAAGAATGGCGGCGGCCGGCGGTGGCTCACGGCGGCAAGATGATTCCGGCGACTAGGAGCAAAACGGAAAGCATGGGAAGGCTCACCGGTTCACCGTGGTGCTGTTGGAGGGGTCAGGGAGGTCTGGGCCGGCCGGAGTTGGCCGCATCGAGTCCGGTGGCCGGCGGCCGGACTTCAAGAAGATGACCCCGATTCGCGATATTGCGGCCATCCCGGGAAGCGATGGTTGGCGGGGAGGTAGAGGAGGAGGTTGCGGTGCTGTTGGGGTGCTCAATTTGGCCCGGGGTGGCCGGACTCGGCGGCTCTCGACGGCGGCCGGTGAGGCACGGTTCGGCTAGGGTTTCGTTGTTTCGCCGATACAGAGAGAGAGAGAGGCAAAGCAGAGGAGCGAGCAGGAGGGCACGGCTTCTGGAGGGGGCATCCGCGCGATGGGGCGGTTAGCAGCTGCGTGGCAGCAGCTCTCCGGCGAGCTGTCTGCTTCACTCGGGGAGGAAGAAGACAAAAGGGGTCTTTTTCCCCATAACCCCCTGGGAGATTTTAAAAAACTGCAACTTAGTCCTTTTCCATTATAAACAGAAAAGAAACAGAGATTTTGGGGACCTTTTTGCAAAGTAAAAATTTGACAAAAAATACTTTTTGAAAAGCTCATGAAATTTCCAACAAAACCATAACTTGGGTTGGCGCATTTGAATTATTTTTCAATACAACATTTTGGAACCCATTTTAAGTACTTTTTGTGGGATTTTCTGAAACCATTTAAATTCACAATTTAAATTGGTTAGAACATGATTTGAAATTTGTGGTTTCATGCATGTATGATATGAACTCAACACCACAACACTTTGGTAGCAAAAATTGGGATGTTACAAAACCTTACGTGATACCTGCTGTTCCACTGGGAATAAGACGGTACAGTACCACTTGTAGTCGGTGGATTACTTGTGCAAGAGTGTGGAGTTAAGAATATCCATTGGGTTGCTATCTTTTGCATTGGCATCAGGGATCAGCCGGAGAGTTCTTAGTGGCGCACTAGTTATCAATTCAGAAGTTATCTGTGAGTTCACTGAGAAGATTGGGCCACCCCTTATCACTTCCGACTCACGTAGAGGGACCAGGACGGCAGTTCCGTCTTTTTCTACTACGGGGCTAGGATTTCACCGGAGAGGGGCTCCGGAACGTCTGAATCCCACCACGTACCATGGTATGCCATACCATATGTTTTAGAGTGTTCCATGTGTACTGGCTGCCAAAGATCCCATCACTACCTGTGTTATGGCCTCTTCGGCGTCAGATTCCCTCTTCCGGGTTCCACGACTGCTCACACACCCCGAAACTCCCGGATCTGACGGAACGCGGGGAACCTTGCCAATAGGTGGGCCCTACCATTGTCTTGGGTGTTACTTGGGCCTAACATGACACAACCAAGCAACTAGTTCCACTTTGGTACCCCCTTCCGGCTCACGTAGAGGGGCCAGGACGGCAGTTCCGTCTTTTTCTACACCGGGGCTAGGGTTTCATCGGAGAGGGGCTCCGGAGCGTCCGAATCCCACCAAGTCCCATGGTATGACATACCATTTGTTTTGGAGTGTTCCATGTGTCTTGGATGCCAAATATACCATCAATCCCTGTGTTATGGCCTCACCGGTGTCGGATTCCCTCTTCCGGGTTCCATGACTGCTCACACCCCAAAACTCCCGGATCTGATGGAACGGGGGGAACCTTGACAATAGGTGGGCCCTAACATTGTCTTGGGTGTTCCTTGGGCCTAACATGACACAACCAAGCAACTAGTTTCACTTTTCTACCCCCTTTCGGCTCACGTAGAGGGGCCAGGAGGACAGTTCCGTCTTTTTCTACAACGGGGCTAGGGTTTCATCGGAGTGGGGCTCCGGAGCGTCCGAATCCCACAAAGTCCCATGGTATTCCATAACATGTGTGTTAGAGTGTTCCATGTGTGTTGGATTCCAAATATACCATCACTCCCTTTGTTATGGCCTCACCGGCGTCGGATTCCCTCTTCCGAATTCCACGATTGCTCACACACCCCGAAACTCCCGGATCTGACAGAACAGGGGGAACCTTGCCTATAGGTGGGCCCTAACATTGTCTTGGGTGTTACTTGGGCCTAACATGACACAACCAAGCAACTAGTTCCACTTTTCTACCCCCTTCCGGCTCACGTAGAGGGCCATGACGGTAGTTCCGTCTTTTTCTACTACGGGGCTAGGGTTTCACCGGAGAGGGGCTCCGGAGCGTCAGAATCCCACCAAGTCCCATGGTATTCTATAACATGTGTGTTAGAGTGTTACATGTGTCTTCACTAGTAGAAAACAGGGCATTGAGCCAAGCCCAATGGAACCGGATGTGATACAAACCGGTTCAGAAGGGTCTGTCCCTGGGCCCCACCCATGCAGCAAAATGCCCGCAAGGCCTTTAGGACCGGTTTGTAACACAAACCGGTCCTAAAGGCCTTGCGGGCCATTTGCTGCAGGGAGGGGGGCCCAGGGGCAGACCCTTTAGAACCGGGTTGTATCACAAACCGGTTCTACAGGTTTTCTCATTTTTTGCAGCCACTGCGGGTCCCGCTGTCATATCCTTTAGAACCGGTTTGTAACACAAACCGGTCCTAAAGCCCTCCCCTAAACCCTACATACCACCCCGAGCTCAGATCATTTTTCCAGCTCGAGCTCAACTCCATTTTTGCTCTCTTCTTCCTCTTGTGAGGTCTAATCCATCCCCATTTTCTCCACCATTTGTCAAGATTGTTGGTACCCATCGGTTCTACGGTTAGCATCAACGTTCCCTCTTCCGGCATTGCAGGTTTTGCTCGTTTTCTTGCTCATTTCATTTTTGTTGTGCTAGCTAGGTGTTTGATGAAATGCCTAGCTAAGCTAGAATTTGTTATTCATTTTGTTATGTATACAAATTGATGCAATTTGAGCTCAAAATTAATTATGATTTGTGCTTTTTTTAGTGTCGCGCGCCTTGTCCCCTTCCTCACTACCGTCAATCGCCCCATCACCGACACAACCTTGGTGAGCCTATTGTTTTTATTTACCAAAACAAATTTTGATTTGTATTATTTACGTATTTACTTGTATATAATTTTCTAGAGCCATGGTTTTGATATCCGTCCCCGTTGGCCCTCGTCCAGTCTATGATTCGGATGTGGTATATTATCTTTTTTCACTACATATTTTCATTTCCTGATTATACGACAATTACTTACGCCGACCAACTTGACATAGATATTTTTATATAGGAGGTAGTGGAACCGGAAATGCCAATCGACCCTATTGTTGAGAAGTTATACTTAGTTGAACAAGAAAATATTGGCTTGAAAGAAAGATTGAAAAAAACTGAAGAAAGGTTGGAAAAAACTGAAAGAGAGAAGATGACCTTGGAAAAGGTTCTTGCCGGTGTCGTCGATAGTCACAAGAGCGAGATGGACGCAATGCGCCTGAAGATTAGAAAGATTAGGAAATATGCAATTAGTAAAGAGGCTTGGTATCATTATGTCGTCGGGTCAATTGTTACCTTTGTTGCGATTTTGATCGCATTTGTTGTTGTTTTTAAATGCATTAATTAGAGAGAGTTTTTATGGATGGTTTCAGTGTGTATTTTTCTGAGAACTATATATGTATGGTCACTATACGCTAGTTTGGTATTAACGTGTGATGAACTTTTTGTATTAATTAATTAATTTAGTCATGATGATTTAGCATAATGGTTGTTGATAAATTTATATAATGCAGATGAACCGGCAATGGATGTACAGTGATCGACGTCGTCCCGAATTCCTTAATGGCATGCATAGTTTTCTCAATGTGGCTGAGAAAAACAGGCAGAATGGATTTATTTTTTGTCCATGTAAAAAATGCCAGAATAAGAGGAATTTCCCTAGCTCAAGAACCATACACACCCACCTGTTGCAAGAAGGCTTCATGCCCAGTTATTTTTGTTGGACCAAGCACGGAGAAAGAGGGGTTATAATGGAAGACAATGAAGAAGAAGAGGATAATGATAAGTATCCTATGTTCGATGAACACGGTGATACTGAAATGGGGGAAGATGAGCCTGAACTTGAGGACATTGTTGATGAGTCTGATGATGATCTTCGTCAGGTCATTCGTGAAGAACAGATAAACTGCGCAAGTGAAAATGAGAGGTTGAAGTTGGAGCGCATGTTAGAAGACCAAAAAAAATTGTTGTACCCAACTTGCGAAGATGGCCAGAAAAAACTGGGCACCACCCTTGAATTGCTGCAATGGAAGGCAGAGAATGGATTATCTGACAAGGGATTTGAAAACCTGCTGAAAATAATGAAGAAGATGCTTCCAAGAAATAACGTGCTGCCCTGCAGTACATACGAAGCAAAGAAGGTTGTCTGCCCTCTAGGATTGGAAGTGCATAAGATACATGCATGCATCAATGACTGCATCCTCTACCGCGGCCAGCACGAGAATTTAAATGCCTGCTCGGTATGCGGTGCATTTCGGTATAAGATCAGGCGAGATGACCCTGGTGATGTTGAGGGCGACGATCGCCCCATGAAGAGGGTTCCTGCCAAGGTGATGTGGCATGCTCCTATAATACCACGGTTGAAACGTTTGTTCCGAAACAAAGAGCATGCCAAGTTGTTGCGATGGCACAAAGAAGACCGTAAGGAAGACGATATGCTGAGACACCCCGCTGATGGGTCGCGGTGGAGAAACATCGACGATAAGTACGAGGACTTTTCACATGACGCAAGAAACTTAAGGTTTGGTCTGAGTACAGATGGCCTGAAACCATTTGGGGAGCAGAGTAGCAGTCATAGCACCTGGCCCGTGACTCTATGTATCTATAACCTTCCTCCTTGGTTATGCATGAAGCGTAAGTTCATTATGATGCCAGTGCTTATCCCAGGCCCGTCGCAACCCGGCAACAACATTGATGTGTACCTGAGGCCACTGGTTGATGAACTTTTAGAGTTGTGGGCTGACGAAGGTGTACGTGTGTGGGACGAGTACAAACAAGAGGAATTTGACCTATGAGGGTTGCTGTTTGTTACCATCAATGATTGGCCCGCTCTTAGTAACATCTCAGGACAGTCAAACAAGGGATACAGCGCATGCACACACTGTTTAGCCGAGACAGAAAGTATACATATAGGCAAGAATGTGTACCCGGGGCATCGTCGATTTCTTCCAGACAGGCATCCCGTAAGAAAGAAAGGAAAGCATTTCAAAGGCGAGGCAGATACACGGAGGAAGCCAACCCTCCCTAAAGGTACTGATATATATGACATGGTCAAAGATATAAAAGTAATCTTTGGAAAGGGTCCTGGCGCACAATCTGTTCCAAATGACGCCGACAACCACGTAGCCATGTGGAAGAAGAAATCTATATTCTGGGAACTACCCTATTGGAAATTCCTAGAGGTTCGCTCTGCGATCGACGTGATGCACGTGACGAAAAATATTTGCGTGAACCTGCTAAACTTATTGGGCGTGCATGGGAAGAAGTCGAGAGATACACCAAAAGCACGGCTGCACCACCAACGTATGCACGAACGAGACGACCTGATGAATCCAGAGAATTTCAAAGGTCCTGCCAGCTACGCTCTTACCAAGGAAGAGAAGGAGATCTTTTTCCAAGTCCTGAGTAGTATCAAGGTCCCGTCTGGCTACTCGTCGAACATAAAAGGAATACTAAACCTGGAAGAGAAAAAGTTCCAAAACCTTAAGTCTCATGACTGCCACGTGATCATGACCCAGTTACTTCCGATTGCATTGAGGGGGCTTCTGCCAGAAAACGTGCGAGTACCCATTGTGAAGCTATGTGCATTCCTCAACGCAATTTCTCAGAAGGCAATCGATCCAGCAACTCTACCAAGTTTACAGAAGGACGTGGTCCAATGTCTTGTCAGCTTCGAGTTGGTGTTCCCACCAACCTTTTTCAATATTATGACGCACCTCATAGTTCACCTAGTCCAAGAGATTTCCGTTCTCGGTCCTGTATTCTTACACAATATGTTCCCCTTTGAGAGGTTCATGGGAGTCTTGAAGAATTATGTTAGAAACTGTGCTAGACCAGAAGGAAGCATGGTCAAGGGCTATGGAACAGAGGAGGTCATTGAGTTTTGTGTTGACTTTATTCCTGACCTGAACCCGATCGGGGTTCCTCAGTCGCGCCATGAGGGGAGACTGCGTGGAAAAGGCACGCTAGGAAAGAAATCAACAACATGTATGGACGAGCAATCTTTCAGTCAAGCACACTACACAGTTCTAGTTAATTCTAGCTTGGCGGCTCCATATATCCAGGAACACACGGATATTTTACGCTCGGAATATCCGGAGCAACCTGAAGATTTCATTGCTAAAGAACACGCGAAGACTTTCGGAGGTTGGTTGCAAAGACGTCTGATTAATGACAACATTGTTGAAGATGAGCTATACTTGTTGGCCAAGCAACCATCTTCGACTGTATTGACCTTTAAAGGGTACGAGATAAATGGTAACATATTTTACACGGCAGAACAAGATAAGAAGAGCACCAACCAAAACAGTGGCGTCCGGTTTGATGCAAAAGACGACAACGGGCAAAGGGTCACATACTATGGTTACATAGAGCAGATATGGGAACTTGACTACGGACCTTCCTTTAAGGTCCCTTTGTTTTGGTGCAAATGGTTCAACCTGTCAGGCGTGAAGGTAGACCCGAAGTACGGAATGACAACAGTGGATCAGAAGAATCTTGGGTACGGCAATGATCAATTCGTCCTAGCCAATGATGTGGCTCAGGTTTTCTATGTGAAGGACATGTCTAGCAGACCGAGAAAAACAAAAGATAAGGAAACGAATACATCAGACGATGAGCCAAGGTGCCACATAGTTCTTTTCGGGAAAATAAACATCGTGGGAGTCGAGGACAAGACAGACATGTCAGAAGATTACATTAAATTTGATGAAATTCCTCCCTTCAAAGTCAAAGATGATCCTAGCATTCAGTTAAATGATGAAGATGTTCCATGGTTACGGCGCAATCAGAAGAAAGGCAAGAAGAAAAATAGAAACGGATCGTCCCTTTAGTACCGGTTGGGGACACCAACCGGGACTAAATGGGTTAGGGTTTCGTTTGGACCAATCAGATAGAATCACACGGATCGTGTGTTTGTTTCAACCGCTTGTGAGTCGTTGGATCCGGGGTGTGTTTCTTTCCAGCTGTTGTGAGCCGTTCGATCAGGGCTACGGTGTGTTTCTTTCGAGCTGTTGTGAGCCGTTGGATGAGATGTTTCTTAACCGTTGGATCAAAACCCTAGGTCAACACTTTGTGAGCCAGAGGACCCTATATATAGCCCAGCTTCATACACCGTTCAGTTCATCTCCCAAATACAAAACATCCGGATTCGCCAGCATACGCCCCGCTGTGCATTTGGTATGCATATATGCACTCAGTAGCCACTGCGGGGTTGTATACTGGCGATACCGTTTGTTTTGTTCTACACCCTCCTTTAAGGTTTGATACATCATATACTCAGTTCATCGAGCAAATACAAAACATCCGGATTCGCCATCATACGTCCGGCCGTGCATTTGGTATGCATATATGCACCCAGTAGCCACGGTCGGGCTGTATGATGGCGATACCGTCTGTTTTGTTCCACACCCCCTTAAGGTTTGATACATCATATACTCAGTTCATCGAGCAAATACAAAACATCCGGATTCGCCGTCATACGTCCAGCCGTGCATTTGGTATGCATATATGCACCCAGTAGCTAGCCACGGTTGGGCTGTATGACGGCGATATCGTTTGTTTTGTTCTACACCACCCTTTAAGGTTTGATACATCATATATTCAGTTCGTCGAGCAAATACAAAACATCCAGATTCGCCATCATACGTCCAGCCGTGCATTTGGTATGCATATATGCACCCAGTAGACACGGTTGGGCTGTATGATGGCGATACCGTTTGTTTTGTTCTACACCCCCCTTTAAAAACAGAAAGAAGAAGAAAAAGAAATGTGCGCCCCCCTGTACAGGCCTTTAGGACCGGTTGCCGTTAACAACCGGTGCTAAAGACCCTTTAGCACCGGTTGTTAACCGCAACCGGTACCAAGAAAGGCAAGAGTAAGATTGTGACGACCGATTGTCACAGAGGCAGACAGAAGAAGTCACGGTATGGCAGTCACGTATTCAACATCAACCAAGAAAGGCAAGCGTAAGATTGTGACGAAAGGTTGACAGAGGGAAATACTCGCGATATATGTATGTACTTTTTAAAAGTGAGAAACAAAGTACCAGCGGGCTAGTATACCAAAATCAATCTACATGTATGGTATCTCGCTAAATTAATCTATATATATGTATCCACGATATATATGCTCGATGTATCACTTGCGCTCTCACTTCTCGTTGCCTTACTCATTACCCACCCTAACTTACCACAGGCGCATAGACCGCAATATGCGCCTGGGGTAACATTACCGCAGGCGCACAGACAAAATATGCGCCTGGGCTAAGATCTATACCACAGGCGCATACTTTGTAAGATGCGCCTGGGGTAAGTTATCAGATTACATTAAATTTGTTGAAATTCCTCCCTTCAAAGTCAAAGATGATCCTAGCATTCAGTTAAATGATGAAGATGTTCCATGGTTACGGCGCAATCAGAAGAAAGGCAAGAAGAAAAATAGAAACGGATCGTCCCTTTAGTACCGGTTGGGGACACCAACCGGGACTAAATGGGTTAGGGTTTCGTTTGGACCAATCAGATAGAATCACACGGATCGTGTGTTTGTTTCAACCGCTTGTGAGTCGTTGGATCCGGGGTGTGTTTCTTTCCAGCTGTTGTGAGCCGTTCGATCAGGGCTACGGTGTGTTTCTTTCGAGCTGTTGTGAGCCGTTGGATGAGATGTTTCTTAACCGTTGGATCAAAACCCTAGCTCAACACTTTGTGAGCCAGAGGACCCTATATATAGCCCAGCTTCATACACCGTTCAGTTCATCTCCCAAATACAAAACATCCGGATTCGCCAGCATACGCCCCGCTGTGCATTTGGTATGCATATATGCACTCAGTAGCCACTGCGGGGTTGTATACTGGCGATACCGTTTGTTTTGTTCTACACCCTCCTTTAAGGTTTGATACATCATATACTCAGTTCATCGAGCAAATACAAAACATCCGGATTCGCCATCATACGTCCGGCCGTGCATTTGGTATGCATATATGCACCCAGTAGCCACGGTCGGGCTGTATGATGGCGATACCGTCTGTTTTGTTCCACACCCCCTTAAGGTTTGATACATCATATACTCAGTTCATCGAGCAAATACAAAACATCCGGATTCGCCGTCATACGTCCAGCCGTGCATTTGGTATGCATATATGCACCCAGTAGCTAGCCACGGTTGGGCTGTATGACGGCGATACCGTTTGTTTTGTTCTACACCACCCTTTAAGGTTTGATACATCATATATTCAGTTCGTCGAGCAAATACAAAACATCCGGATTCGCCATCATACGTCCAGCCGTGCATTTGGTATGCATATATGCACCCAGTAGACACGGTTGGGCTGTATGATGGCGATACCGTTTGTTTTGTTCTACACCCCTCTTTGAAAACAGAAAGAAGAAGAAAAAGAAATGTGCGCCCCCCTGTACAGGCCTTTAGGACCGGTTGCCGTTAACAACCGGTGCTAAAGACCCTTTAGCACCGGTTGTTAACCGCAACCGGTACCAAGAAAGGCAAGAGTAAGATTGTGACGACCGATTGTCACAGAGGCAGACAGAAGAAGTCACGGTATGGCAGTCACGTATTCAACATCAACCAAGAAAGGCAAGCGTAAGATTGTGACGAAAGGTTGACAGAGGGAAATACTCGCGATATATGTATGTACTTTTTAAAAGTGAGAAACAAAGTACCAGCGGGCTAGTATACCAAAATCAATCTACATGTATGGTATCTCGCTAAATTAATCTATATATATGTATCCACGATATATATGCTCGATGTATCACTTGCGCTCTCACTTCTCGTTGCCTTACTCATTACCCACCCTAACTTACCACAGGCGCATAGACCGCAATATGCGCCTGGGGTAACATTACCGCAGGCGCACAGACAAAATATGCGCCTGGGCTAAGATCTATACCACAGGCGCATACTTTGTAATATGCGCCTGGGGTAAGTTATCAGATTACATTAAATTTGATGAAATTCCTCCCTTCAAAGTCAAAGATGATCCTAGCATTCAGTTAAATGATGAAGATGTTCCATGGTTACGGCGCAATCAGAAGAAAGGCAAGAAGAAAAATAGAAACGGATCGTCCCTTTAGTACCGGTTGGGGACACCAACCGGGACTAAATGGGTTAGGGTTTCGTTTGGACCAATCAGATAGAATCACACGGATCGTGTGTTTGTTTCAACCGCTTGTGAGTCGTTGGATCCGGGGTGTGTTTCTTTCCAGCTGTTGTGAGCCGTTCGATCAGGGCTACGGTGTGTTTCTTTTGAACTGTTGTGAGCCGTTGGACGATGTTTCTTAACCGTTGGATCAAAACCCTAGCTCAACACTTTGTGAGCCAGAGGACCCTATATATGCACCCAGTAGCCACGGTCGGGCTGTATGATGGCGATACCGTCTGTTTTGTTCCACACCCCCTTAAGGTTTGATACATCATATACTCAGTGCATTTGTTCTACACCCCCCCTTTAACACATCCATCCATGTTATGGTGGCGCGTGGCACGGGAGTTGTGACGCGTGGCCTGGAGGGCGCGGTATAAACTGTCGCGCCTCGAGCGCTTCTTCTTCATCCCTCTGCACCGTCGCGCTTCCACCATGCCTCCGAGGAGGAACAGCACCACCGGTTTCCGCGGCGTCCGAGCGCGGCAGAACGGAATGTTCAGTGCAGATATCCGCTGGGGGGATGACCGCATCCCCCTCGGCACCTTTGCGACGGTGGCAGAGGCAGCCCGCGCCTGGGACGCGGCGGCCTGGCGCCTCAACCGCCCGCGGTCGCTGATGAACTTCAACGACTGCCACACAGTCTGGGAAGCGGAGGCCAGGGCGACGAAGCCACAGATCATCACTGCCGCCGACCACCTCCACCTCCGCCACCGCGCGTTTCAGGGCCTAGTCGACGCCAGGGAAGACCGCGTCGTCCGCGAGTATTACCGGAACAACCCGGGGGAGGAGAGCGCCGACGAGGAGCTCTGGCAGACCCGCGCGTCTGAGCGGGAGGAGCGCCGCCTCGAACGCCACCTCGCGTTAGATGCCGCTCGGGAGGCGAGGACGAGGGCGCTGCAAGAGCTTCGTCGGGCCGACCGCGCCGGCGAAGTCTGGGCCTCCGACGATCCGAGGTGGGGGCCTATCTCGGACATACCATCATGCACCTCCGATGATGACGAGGAGGTCACCGACGAGTTCGGCGACGATGATGACCCGGAGGAGGTCACCGACGAGTTCCCCGACGACGACGGCGAGGAGTAGTGTTCGTCTGTTTTCTCTTTTTAATAAAAGAATTTGTATTCCCGCGACACTGCGGCAATCGCTAAATCAATCTACATGTATGGTATCTCGCTAAATCAATCTATATATATGTATCCACGATGTATATGCTCGATGTATCACTTGCGCTCTCACTTTTCCTTGCCTTACTCATAACCCACCCTAACTTACCACAGGCGCATAAACAGCAAAATGCGCCTAGGGTAACTTTACCGCAGGCGCACAGTCAAGAGATGCGCCTGGGATAAGAGCTTTACCGCAGGCGCATGTTGTGTACGGTGCGCCTGGGGTAAGTGATCACATATACAGAAACAGTAGTTTTTCTGTTTTGTTTTCTTGATGTGTTTTTGTTTGTTTGTTTTGAAATGTGTGTTTGACATAATATAGAAATAGTATAGCTAGGAATTAATATAGAAATAATATCCATTACATAATAATATATACATTACATGATAATATATCCATTACATACTAATATATCCATTACATGCATATATCGAACACAAGATGCGGTACACAAACAACATCTATGGATCCGTCGAGTAGAAGCGGAACAACTCGTAGGAGACGTATGCATATATGGCTGCATACGTGATGTTGGTCCAGTCCAGTGGGTTCTTCTCCCACAACCAGTGATTCTTCGAGGGGAAATCAGTCTTCATGGTTTCGTAGCCCTCGTGGATGAAGGCAGTTGCCATGAGAGCCATCCCGGTCTTCGGCCTATTCAAATCAGCAAAATGGATAAGATCCTGAAGATCAATGTAGTGATCTTCAGGTATCACAATACCCAAGCGCATCAACTTCGGACGGTCTTGCGTGTTGTCAACGCTGCAAAAGTCATACCCCTTGTTGACAAGAAAATCAACAAGTGCCGGAGAATGCTTTGAACTACTGCAACAACAAAAATTTGATACGTGTACGTGTTAGATATATTGCAACACATGTATTCTTCACATGCAACAAACAAATCGAAGATGCAAGATTGTACGTGTGCGTTACCTTGACCATTGGAAGACCAAAACGGCCTCCTTGAATGCAATCTGGATGACTGCAACATTCCGTTTATCCGCCGTATACTCTAAATCAAGCCCGAAAAACCGGTGTTCTTCGGGAGAGGAGAAATACAGATCGGTCAAATACCCAAGAGCACCGGCGAGCTCCTCGCAATTGTTGGTGTAGAACACGTCGAGACTTTTGCCGCATGGTGTGGCCACATCATATCTCTTAGAAACTTCAGCCATGGTGCTTAGTGGAGGAAGATCAAGAGAGGAAGAAGAAAAGACAGAGGAAGAAGAGAAGAAACAGAGACTCGCGATCGGGCCGGTGCGCACTGTAGCAATAAAACTGCCGCGCGCGGGAGGCGGGCAGTTTGTACTAAGACCTTTAGCACAGGTTGCTAACACAAACCGGTGCTAAAGGCCTGTAGTGGGCGCGCAGTCTGGGTGTGGCCCCAACTACAGGCCTTTAGCACCGGTTTGTGTTAGCAACCGGTGCTAAAGACCCTTTAGCACCGGTTGTTAACACAAACCGGTGCTAAAGGCCTGTAGTGGGGATATATCTCTAGGACTTCGGAAATTTTGGCTCATTTCCCTTCGCGCGTCTTCTCCTATACCACGTACGGCGAAGCCCTGCTCCGGCGCCGCGCCTCCGTCCGCCTCGTCGCCGTACGCCTCGCCTCGGTCCGCCGCGCCTCCGTCGGCCTCGCCTCCGTCCGCCGCGCCTCCGTCCGCTCTCTGTCTCCGTCGCCGTCGATCCTCCGCGCGGCCCCGTGTCCGTCGCGCCTCCGCGGTCGCCGTCCGCCTCCGTCGCGCCGTCGCGCCGTCCGCCTCCGTCCGCCTACGTCGCGCCTCCGTCTCGCCTCCGCCTCCGCCGCCCCGCCTCTCGCCCCTCGATCGCCGTCGCCGGCCTAGCTAGGTAAGTTTTATTTCGGTTTTTTTCAATTTTGTTTTACTGTTAGAATTTTTAGAGTTAGTGTTAGTGTTTAGTGTTAGAAATTTTTAGAGTTAGTGTTAGATTGTTTTTAGAGTTAGTGTTAGTGTTAGAAATTTTTAGATTTAGTGTTAGATTTTTTTAGAGTTATTAGTGTTAGTGTTAGAAATTTTTAGAGTTAGTGTTAGATTTTTTTAGTGCTTTATTTTGTTTTTACAATTTTGTTTAGTGTTAGAATTTTTGTGTTAGAATGTTGTGTTAGAAAATTTCACTAAGTTAGTGTTAGAAAATTTCAGAAAGTTAGAATATATATATAATTTCAGTAAGTTAAATTTTTTCACTAAGTTACCATATTGTTCCTGTTTAACTTTCATCTTATTTCTGTTATATTTCTCAATTTACTATTTTTTACTAAGTTAGCAACACTAAAGTATTTTACTTAATTATGGAATATTTACTTAGTCCGGGCAGGTTTTTAGTTCATGTCTTTGTTGGACCCGCCGGGGGATGTCCGGGACTGGGCCCCGCCAGGCTGGCATTGGGAGCTCCTTAGTACCGGGGCACGCGGCTTGGTGAGAAATCCGGGTGACGTGGTCGACCCGGATATTCTTTGGTGGCCATCGCGTGGGCCACGCTCGGTGCGGAGAGAGCCGGCCCCTGAGGAGGTGGTACAACAGCGTATCAGGGAGGAGGACGAGCACGTCCGTCGCTCCATGTACTTGCTCGATAGGCAGTATAGGCAGTATAGCAGCAGTTGGTCGATTATTAGGAGGGTTCCTTACCACGTGAGCTATGACCCTATGAGGGTTCCTTATCTATGGATGCGTAGCACCCGTGACTCAGCACCCCGCGGCTTAGGACCCGGTCGGAGTTAATTATTTTGAGAGATGTCACGAGACTATGTATAAGTGATATTATTCGATCGTGATGTATTAGGGTTAAAAAAATCAACCCGAGCTATGTAACTCTTGGTGTGTCCAGAATTATTATTTCATTAATATGTCCAGAACTATTATTTTATTACTGTCCGATGAAATAATTTCGCCAAGTGCCCGATGAAAATTTCGCTAAGTGTTCTTCATTTTATAAATTTTACTAGCAGGTGTTGAGCTATGGATCCCCAAGAACCTGCACATGATCCGCACGCCGATAAACTCGCGGGAATGGGTGAGGCGGAGAAGGAAAGATTAATGTGCGAGATGATTTTTAATAATGCAACGGCCATATATCGTGATGACGACGGTGGACAAGCGTTTAGCAATCAATTTTTGAACGACTCCGGCGACGGAGATCAGAATATAGAAGATGTAGTAGATGATGACGACGACAACGTCGAGGATGAAGAAGCGCCCTCCAGAACAAACTATGCCAATGTATATCTCAAGTCACTGTTCACGCAACAATTAATTTGTATTGCACTTACTAACGAATCATTATTTTCCCGTTTAGGCGCCCTCCGGAATAGCTAGCGCAAGTACTGAGACAAAGTCCAAACGAGGCCCGGCCGCAAGGTTGAAAGATACCGCAAGGTTCTCGATTGATACAGTTGCTGCTGATGGCAAACCACTGCAGCCCCCAGAAACTTATCGCAAATTCGTAAATCAGTGCGGAGTTGTTGTAAGAGACCTGGTCCCGATCAACTTAATAGAATGGAATAAGCCGAAGACCGGGGCCAACGTTGGAGCTAGTTATGTCGATGAAAGATTGAAAAAAATTCTTTGCGAAACGCTATGGCAAAATTTCAGCGTAGCGAGCGATAAGAAGAAGAAAGTCGAGCAGTGGGCTTTGAAGAAGATGGCCACACAATTCCAGAGGTGGAAGAAAGAACTGTGGAAGAAATATAAGGACGAAGATCCAGTTTTCACTGGGAACCTAGTGAAGATAAGAGACGCTTGGGATGATTTTAAGGCGTACAAGAAATCGGGTGTCTTTGCATCCCGATCGGCCACAAATTCGGAGAATGCGAAGAAGAAATATCACCATATTTTGGGGTCAGGTGGCTACATGACTGCCCTGCCTAGGTGGCGAAGCTATGAAGCTGCGCTTGTGAAAAGAGGTATCATTCCACAGACACATGACTGGCCCGATAGGTCCAAGTTCTGGTTGTTCGCGCATGGGGCAACGTTGGACGCTGAGACTGGGATGATTGTTGCTCAGGGACCATGGTCGGAAAAAATAACAAAAGTCGTAGCAGAACTAGAGAAGGCAATAGAAGCTGTTCGAAAAGGAACTTTTGTTCCCGATAGAGAGAACGACGAGCTGACGAGGGCACTCGGGAACCCCGAAAAGTGGGGACGAACACGAGGCTTTGGAGCGGATACCCCGTGGAGCCAAGGGTTTGCAGCGGACATTGCCACTTACAGAAGCCGTGATAGAAGCAAGAAAAAGACGAGTGAACGGATATCGACATTAGAACAAAAGGTGGATTTTCTCTTGAAGAAAGGGGGACACCCTCTACCTGACACTGAAGAGGAGGTAGAACATCGTCCTGCACCTGATCAGCTGCAAATAGAAGACGATCATGCCGTCCCATCTCAGCATAGAAGCAGCGTGGGTTCCACGCACCTGCAGCTAGAAGACGGTCGTGCAGTCGAACCGTCGGCGCCTCACTACCCCGTGGATGATATCACGGAGAAGACAAACTGTGAGATACATATGCCAATGGGGAACATATCCTTCAGGGTGGCGTCAGGCTATGCTTTACTGAATCAACCTGGAGCAACCTACGATGGTGGTCAGATTCCAGCATCCCATGCTCGTGTCGGGTTGTCAACAATTACGCCGGGATGCCATTCAATTGAGCTCAGTATTCCTGGAGGTGAAGGCGAGAAGACACTGGGAGAAATGGAGCTTGGTATCATCTTGTGGAATAAGAAACACATCGTGTTCCCTAACTCGGCGCCAAGGCCACCGACTCCTCCAGGTACGAATGCACCATACCTCCATCAATTACTGAATGTTGCACCACATGTTATCTTATTTTTAATAGTTTTTTCACTTTCGTACAGAGAATGCACGACCTCCAAGTCCACCCCCAACGAACCTCCAAGTCCACCCCACAACGAAGATTGGCCGGAGCCCGAGGCCGAGGGTGCATCGCCCGTGCACTCCCGTGAGCCGATGGATGCGCCCACTACGGGTACGACAAAGCGGAAGCTGCAGTTCAGAAGAAACGGGACTCCTCCCAAGAAGAGACCAAGGAAATCCAAGAAAGTCAAGAGTCCCCCGAAGTTACCAGGCTTGATGACTGAGGAGGAACTAACCAATGCAGTGGCATCCAAAACCAAGGCATGGTTCGCACAGTTTCCCCTGAAGCCCCCTCCAGACCACTGGAAGGAAACTCTGAAGGACATCCCAAAGTGGAAAATTGAGCGGACCGTCGACAACTTATATTATCCTTTACCGCCGCCACCGCCGCCCCTTTCAGACTATGAACGGTATATTGAAAAGAAGCACGCCGCACAGATGAAGCAGGCGGAGCAGACGAAATGCGGGAAACAAGTTCCCCAGCTCGGACAACAAGAAGCACAGTCAGTTGGCCCGCTCAAGGTCTTATCTGACCAGGCTTCAGTGTCCTGTCCACGCATGGGCGACGTGGGTTACGCTATTGCTGATGTGGTATATAAATACAAGCCCGGGCACCCTCTGGTCGAAAATCCTACTAATCTAACAACCCAACTACAGAGTTTACATGATTGGTACTTGGAGGCCGCAAGGCAGGAGAGAGACTGTATCATGGCTCAAATTCAGGATCAACACTACTTCGGAGATTACGGTGTCGAGCTTGGGTTCGATGATTTCTTCCAGATGTACAATCAACGTGCCTATCCTCAGCTGCTACTGTTTGTAAGTGATTTATTTGTGTAATTTAATTATTTAGTTAAGCTCGCGTTCGTTGCCCGTATAATTATCACTCACGACATTCTTTTTGTACGCTACTATGCAGAATGAAGATTCGTGAATGCAGACTGGCAGGAATCTGGGACTTTGGGTTCATTGACCCGTATTCGTATCATCAAAACACAGTAGAAAAGTTCAACAAGACTACACCGGATGATTTGCTAAGGTTTTTGAAGCGACAAAATACCAAAAAAGAAATACTTTGGCCCTACGGATTCAAGTGAGTGTTACTGTCTTGTAGACATTCCATTTTGCTTACCTGATGTTAAGTGTAATTGATGAGTATGCATGACTGCGTGTGTACACGTGCGCAGTGGCCACTTCATATTGTTCATCATTAGAATCGATAGAGGACAAGTTGAAGTCTGGGACTCGTTAAACTGGGGCGCTGACAGATGGAAGAGCGCGCGTCAGATGCTTCAAAAGTATATATATATCAGCCTCTTTCGTTCATCGGCCTCTTTTTCGTTCATTCCCTGATATCAAGTAAGTAATAATTAACTCTTCTATTCATTTTTCTTTTGTCGCCCAGGGTTTGGCAAATGTTCATCAAGGAAGAACCCGGTACATGGGCAGACAAGCTCAACTTTCAGATTAACACAGTAAGTAGTACTACGTACCCTGATTTAAATACCATTACCATTCTCTTGATTATTATTAATTTGACTGAATTATGTTTCTCGTATATAGAAAGTCCCGCAACAACCACAGGGAACTGATTATTGTGGATACTACGTTTGCGAGTTCATTCACAGGAAGATCAATGAGAAATCCCGTACTACCAGAACTCTAGAGGTACGTAACCGGATCTTCACAACTTTATTTATCTTGCCATTAATTATGTTTAGTTTTGTCCATGACTTAATTGTTTTCATCTACTTCTTTTCAAGATGGCACGAAAGCGGGCGCAGCTCAAACCAATCGACCGTTGCAAGGCTATTGCAGAGGAATTGGCAGGATTTCTTCTCACGCAAGTCATAGCAGAAGACGGAGAATTTTTCCATCCTATGAACCAATTATAGCCAGCTCCCTTCTCTATGCAAGTATACAACTATTCAAAACGAACTTCAGATTATGTAATTCTCGGTCGATTACTTCGTGTTACATGTATATATATATGTACTACTATTTGGTGCATCAACATTTAACCGCAAACAGAAACGGAAACACGTAAACGGAAACCCTGAAAATACGGAACACGCCCTAAACCCTAAACCCTAAATACGGAATTGGAAACCCTGAAAAGAAAAAAGAAAAAAAAAGAGAAAAAAAAAACTTTAGGACCGGTTGGTATTACCAACCGGTTCTAAAGGTCCTCCGCCTGCGCGCTCTCTTCGGCGCCCACGTGGAGGCCTTTAGAACCGGTTGGTGACTGACCGGTTCTAAAGGGGGGGGGCTTTAGTCCCGGATACGTAGCACCGGTTTTGTATCCGAGTCCAAAGGCCCTTACAAACCGGTGCTACTGGCCTGTTCTCCACCATTGCTTTGATTCCAAATATACCATCACTCCCTGTGTTATGGCCTCACCGGCGTCGGATTCCCGCTTCCGGGTTCCACGACTGCTCACACACCCCGAAACTCCCGGATCTCACGGAACGGGGGGGAACCTTGCCAATTGGTGGGCCCTGACATTGTCTTGGGTGTTCCTTGGGCCTAACATGACACAACCAAGCAACTAGTTCCACTTTGGTACCCCCTTCCGGCTCACGTAGAGGGGCCAGGACGGCAGTTCCGTCTATTTCTACAGCGGGGCTAGGGTTTCATCGAAGAGGCGCTCCGGAGCGTCCGAATCCCACCAATTCCCATTGTATGCCATACCATTTGTTTTAGAGTGTTCCATGTGTCTTGGATGCCAAATATATCATCAATCCCTGTGTTATGGCCTCACCGGCGTCGGATTCCCTCTTCCGGTATCCACGACTGCTCACACACCCCGAAACTCCCGGATCTGACGGAACGGGGAGAACCTTGGCAATAGGTCGGCCCTAACAATGTCTTGGGTGTTCCTTGGGACTAACATGACACAACCAAGCAACTAGTTCCACTTTGCTACCCCCTTCCGGCTCACGTAGAGGGGCGAGGACGGCAGTTCCGTCTTTTTCTACTACGGGGCTAGGGTTTCACCGGAGAGGGGCTCCGGAACGTCTGAATCCCACCAAGTACCATAGTATGCCATACCATGTGTTTTAGAGTGTTCCATGTGTACTGGCTGCCAAACATCCCATCACTCCACGTGTTATGGCCTTACCGGCGTCAGATTCCCTCTTCCGGGTTCCACGACTACTCACACACCCCGAAACTCCTGGATCTGACGGAACGCGGGGAACCTTGCCAATAGGTGGGACCTACCATTGTCTTGGGTGTTCCTTGGGCCTAACATGACACAACCAAGCAACTAGTTCAACTTTTCTACCCCCTTCCGGCTCACGTAGAGGGGCCAGGACGGCAGTTCCGTCTTTTTCTACACCGGGGCTAGGGTTTCATCGGAGAGGGGCTCCGGAGCGTCCGAATCCCACCAAGTCCCATGGTATGACATACCATTTGTTTTGGAGTGTTCCATGTGTCTTGGATGCCAAATATACCATCACTCCCTGTGTTATGGCCTCACCGTCGTCGGATTCCCTCTTCCGGTATCCACGACTGCTCACACACCCCGAAACTCCCGGATCTGACGGAACAGGGAGAAACTAGCCAATAGGTGGGCCCTAACAATGTCTTGGGTGTTCCTTGGGACTAACATGACACAACCAAGCAACTAGTTCCACTTTGCTACCCCCTTCCGGCTCACGTAGAGGGGCCAGGACGGCAGTTCCGTCTTTTTCTACTACGGGGCTAGGGTTTCACCGAAGAGGGGCTCCGGAACGTCTGAATCCCACCAAGTACCATGGTATGCCATACCATGTGTTTTAGAGTGTTCCATGTGTACTGGCTGCCAAAGATCCCATCACTCCATGTGTTATGGCCTCACCGGCGTCAGATTCCCTCTTCCGGGTTCCACGACTGCTCACACACCCCGAAACTCCCGGATCTGACGGAACGCGGGGAACCTTGCCAATAGGTGGGCCCTACCATTGTCTTGGGTGTTCCTTGGGCCTAACATGACACAACCAAGCAACTAGTTCCACTTTGGTACCCCCTTCCGGCTCACGTAGAGGGGCGAGGACGGCAGTTCCGTCTTTTTCTACACCGGGGCTAGGGTTTCATCGGAGAGGGGCTCCGGGGCGTCCGAATCCCACCAAGTCCCATGGTATGACATACCATTTGTTTTGGAGTGTTCCATGTGTCTTGGATGCCAAATATACCATCACTCCCTGTGTTATGGCCTCACCGGTGTCGGATTCCCTCTTCCGGGTTCCATGACTGCTCACCCCCCAAAACTCCCGGATCAGATGGAACGGGGGCAACCTTGACAATAGGTGGGCCCTAACATTGTCTTGGGTGTTCCTTGGGCCTAACATGACACAACCAAGCAACTAGTTTCACTTTTCTACCCCCTTTCGGCTCACGTAGAGGGGCCAGGACGACAGTTCCGTCTTTTTCTACAGCGGGGCTAGGGTTTCATCGGAGTGGGGCTCCGGAGCGTCCGAATCCCACAAAGTCCCATGGTATTCCATAACATGTGTGTTAGAGTGTTCCATGTGTGTTGGATTCCAAATATACCATCACTCCCTTTGTTATGGCCTCACCGGCGTCGGATTCCCTCTTCCGAATTCCACGATTGCTCACACACCCCGAAACTCCCGGATCTGACGGAACAGGGGGAACCTTGCCTATAGGTGGGCCCTAACATTGTCTTGGGTGTTCCTTGGGCCTAACATGACACAACCAAGCAACTAGTTCCACTTTTCTACCCCCTTCCGGCTCACATAGAGGGGCCAGGACGGTAGTTCCGTCTTTTTCTACTACGGGGCTAGGGTTTCACCGGAGAGGCGCTCCGGAGCGTCCGAATCCCACCAAGTCCCATGATATGCCATACCATGTGTGTTAGAGTGTTCCATGTGTGTTGGATTCCAAAGATCCCATCACTCCCTGTGTTATGGCCTCACCGGCGTCGGATTCCCTCTTCCGGGTTCCAGGACTGCTCACACCCCGAAACTCCCGGATCTGACGGAACGGGGCGGAACCTTGCCAATAGGTGGGCCCTACCATTGTCTTGGGTGGTCCTTGGGCCTAACATAACACAACCAAGCAACTATTTCCACTTTGCTACCCCCTTCCGGCTCACGTAGAGGGGCCAGAACGGCAGTTCCTTCTTTTTCTACAACGGGGCTAGGGTTTCATCGGAGAGGGGCTCCGGAGCGTCCGAATCTCACCAAGTCCCATGGGATGCCATACCATGTGTGTTTGAGTGTTCCATGTGTTTTGGATGCCAAATATCCCATCACTCCCTGTTTTATGGCCTCACCGGCGTCGGATTCCCTCTTCCGAGTTCCACGACTGCTAACACACCCCGAAACTCCCGGATCTGACGGAACTGGGGGAACCTTGCCAATAGGTGGTCCATTAAATTGTTTTGGGTGTTCCTTGGGCCTAACATGACACAACCAAGCAACTAGTTCCACTTTGCTACCCCCTTCCGGCTCACGTAGAGGGGCCAGGACGGTAGTTCCGTCATTTTCTACGGCGGGGCTAGGGTTTCCTCGGAGAGGGGCTCCGGAGCGTCCGAATCCCACCAAGTCCCATGGTATGACATACCATGTGTGTTATAGTGTTCCATGTGTGTTGGATTACAAAGATCCCATCACTCCCTGTGTTATGGCCTCACCGGCGTCGGATTCCCTCTTCCGAGTTCCACGACTGCTCACACACCCCGAAACTCCCGGATCTGGCGGAACGGGGGGAACCTTGCCAATAGGTGGGCCCTACCATTGTCTTGGGTGTTACTTGGGCCTAACATGACACAACCAAGCAACTAGTTCCAGTTTGCTACCCCCTTCCGGCTCATGTAGAGGGGCCAGGACGGCAGTTCCGTCATTTTCTATGTCGGGGCTAGGGTTTCATCGGAGAGGGGCTACGGAGCGTCCGAATCCCACCAAGTCCTTTGGTATGCAATACCATGTGTGTTAGGGTGTTCCATGTGTCTTGGATTCCAAATATACCATCACTCCCTATGTTATGGCCTCATCGGCGTCGGATTCCCTCTTCTGGGTTCCACGACTGCTCACACACCCCAAAACTCCCGGATCTAACGGAACGGGGGGAACCTTGCCAATAGGTGGGCCCTAACATTGTCTTTGGTGTTCCTTGGGACTAACATGACACAACCAGGCAACTAGTTCCACTTTTCTACCCCCTTCCGGCTCACGTAGAGGGGCCAGGACGGCTGATATGGGGTGGCCCAATCTTCTCAGTGAACTCACAGATAACTTCTGAATAGATAACTAGTGTCTCACTAAGAACTCTCCGGCTGATCCCTGAAGCCAATGCAACAGATAGCAACCCAATGGATATTCTCAACTCCACACTCTTGCACAAGTAATCCACCGACTACAAGTGGTCCTGTACCGTCTTATTCCCAGTGGAACAGCAGGTAACACGTAAAGTTTGCAGATGAACCTCCAGTATGAAAGGCTAACAAGCAGTTTCAACTAGGGGCTATAGGGTTTGGGTTTATCTCAATCGTAGTCTGCCTGATCCACTCGCAGGTGGTCTACATATATAGGTGGAGGGGGTGCGGCCACAAGGCATCCTTGCGCAAGCAAACCCCTCCCTACTAGGACTAGGACTCCTACTAGGACTAGAATTACACAAATATGGATACAAACCGATTCCTACACAAAGGAATTCGGCCACTATGGTTTATGGAAACCAATACCAACTATTATGGCGCATAGATCTTCTATGTGGGCGCCCTCCTCTTGCCTTATTTCTTCATGAGTGCATTTCACCTTGTAGAGGCACTCATCCCTTTGTGAAATAACAATTGCAATGTTTGTTTTCTCCATCCTTAGCACTTGATCAACATCTCCTCTTCTAGCTCATCTTCATCCATGTGTATCTTCTCTCCATGATCTCCATTAATGTTTGTGTTATCAATAAACCTAAGAACACATAGATGCAATGATTTAGGTAGTATAAAGTTCTCACTATTAGAAACATTAAACTCAAGTAGGAGTGAATTCACCTGTTGTTGTAATAGCTTGGTCCTTGATCTTGTCATTGGACCAATCCTTACTTCATTAGCTTTGATTGGTGGATCTTCATATTCAACAATAGGTGAAGAGCTAGGGATGTCCTCATCATCCTCCCCCTCTTGAAAAGGCATCGACCTCGATGCTAAATCTTCTCCATGGTATGGTGTCAAATCGGCCACATTGAAAGAATTACTAACACCAAACTCATCAATTGGGAGGTCAATCTTGTATGCATTATTATTGATCCTTGAAATAACTTTGTAAGGGCCGGCTCCTCTAGGCATCAACTTGGATTTTCGCAATGTAGGAAATCTATCCTTCCGAAAGTGTACCCAAACCATATCTCCGGGGTGAAAGATTATTTCTTTCCTCTTCTTGTTCACCCTCTCGGCCACATTCTTTCCTCTCTTTTCTATTGCATCCTTTGTCTTCTCATGTATCTTCTTCACAAAATCAGCCCTCTTGGATGCCTCCATATTAACTCTCTCATGTAACGGTAGTGGTAATAAATCAAGAGGTGTAATTGGCTTGAAACCATAAACTACCTCGAAGGGACATAATTGAGTGGTTGAATGCACGGCTCTATTATAAGCAAATTCCACATGAGGTAAACACTCCTCCCACTCCTTCAAATTCTTCTTGATCATGCCTCTTAGCAATGTAGATAATGTCCTATTAACCACCTCGGTTTGTCCATCGGTTTGGGGGTGGCAAGTAGTAGAAAATAATAGCTTCGTGCCAAGCT
Organism: Alopecurus myosuroides; assembly: GCA_028641055.1. NCBI lineage: Eukaryota > Viridiplantae > Streptophyta > Magnoliopsida > Poales > Poaceae > Alopecurus > Alopecurus myosuroides. Next base: position 116,394,010 of record CM054063.1, on the reverse strand, counting down.
TCCCCCAAAGTGTCTTCCAAAAGTAACTCATGAACTTGACATCTCTATCGGAAACAATTGTTCTTGGAACTCCATGTATTCTCACAATCTCCCGAAAGAATAAAGTTGCAATGTGAGAAGCATCATCACTCTTGTGGCAAGCAATAAAGTGAGCCATCTTTGAAAATCGATCCACTACCACAAAGATAGAATCATGCCCTCTCTTTGTCCTTGGCAAGCCCAAAACGAAATCCATACTTATATCCTCCCATGGTGTACTAGGTGATGGCAATGGGGTGTACAAACCGTGGGGTTTTAGCTTAGACTTGGACTTGTTGCAAGTGATGCATCTTTGCACCAATCTATAGACATCTCTCCTCATATGTGCCCAATAGAAATTCTCCGATAACATGAGCAATGTCTTTTCTCTTCCAAAGTGTCCCATCAATCCTCCACTATGAGATTCCTGGATTAAGAATAAACGCAAAGAACACTCGGGAATACATAGTTTGTTAGCTCTAAACAAATACCCATCATGTATGTGAAATTTGTCCCATGCCTTAACATTAGTACATTTATTAAATGGCATGGAAAATTCATTATCATTGTCATATAAATCTCTAATATTCTCCAAACCCGAAACTTTAATCTCCATGTTTGATAATAACATATTCTTTCTAGACAAAGCATCGGCAACTACATTATCCAATCCCTTCTTATGTTTTATAATGTATGGAAACGATTCAATAAATTCAACCCATTTAGCATGTCTCTTATTCAAATTAGATTGGCACTTCAAGAATTTCAAAGCTTCATGATCACTATGTATAATAAATTCCTTAGGCCATAAATAATGTTTCCACACCTCTAACACTCTCACAAGGGCATATAATTCTTTATCATAAACGGAGTAATTCAATTGTGCACCATGCAATTTTTCAGAAAAATAAGCAATAGGTTGTTTATTTTGCATGAGCACACCTCCAATACCTATGCCACTAGCATCACATTCAATTTCAAATTGCTTCTCAAAATTAGGTAGCATTAAAAGTGGGGCCGAAATCAACTTCTCCTTCAAAGTATGAAAAGCAATATCTTGTGAAACACCCCATTCAAAATTAACACCTTTCTTAGTTAGATCATTCAAAGGGGCAGCAATTGTACTAAAATTAGGCACAAATCTTCTATAGAAACTAGCAAGCCCATTAAAACTTCTAACTTGACTCACATTAGTTGGAATTGGCCAATTTCGAATAGCTTCAATTTTAGATTGATCAACTTCAATTCCATGCTTAGAAACAACATAACCAAGAAATATTACTTTATCTTTGCAAAAAGTGCACTTCTCAAGATTACCATACAATTTATTAGTTCTTAGCACTTGCAAAACTTGTCTAATGTGATCCATATGGTCATGTTCATTGTGGCTATATATGAGAATGTCATCAAAATAAACTACCACAAATCTACCAATAAAGTCTCTCAAAATATGGTTCATTAATCTCATAAAAGTACTAGGTGCATTAGTTAAACCAAAAGGCATTACTAACCACTCATATAAACCAAATTTTGTCTTAAAAGCAGTTTTCCATTCATCTCCCTCTTTCATTCTTATTTGATGGTATCCACTACGCAAATCAATTTTTGAGAAAAGAGTAGCACCACTTAATTCATCTAACATGTCATCTAAACGTGGTATAGGATGACGATAACGAATAGTGATGTTATTAATTGCTCTACAATCTACACACATGCGCCAAGTACCATCTTTCTTAGGAACCAAAATAACGGGAACGGCACAAGGAGAAAGACTAACCCGAATATAACCTTTGTCCAACAATTCTTGTACTTGCTTTTGGATCTCCTTTGTTTCTTGTGGATTGGTCCTATAAGGGGCTCGGTTTGGGAGGGATGCTCCGGGGATCAAATCAATTTGATGTTCAATTCCTCTCAATGGTGGCAATCCCGAAGGTACATCTTGTGGAAAAACATCCTCAAAGTCCTGCAAAACATTAGAAACACCAAGAGGAATAGGGGTCATGTCATTAGAAACCAAAATCTCTCCCTTGTGGATGAGCACAATAGGAACCAATGATGGGTCATCTCGAAATTCCCTCAAGTCCTCTTTGGTGGCTAACATGCATAGTAGATTCTCTCTCTTTTTGCCACTCGAATTGGATTTAGTATCACTTCCCATGGCTTGTATATGTGGTGTCCCCTCATCCTTCTCTTTCTCTTTCATAGCAAGTTTGGATTGGGACTCTTGTACTATTTGTTGTGGAGTCATAGGTCTCAAAATAATGGTTTTCCCATGATGTTGAAGTTCATAAGTATTGGCTCTTCCTTCATGCTTCACACTTCTATCAAATTGCCAAGGTCTTCCCAATAATAGGTGGCAAACTGTCATGGGCACCACATCAAATTCCACTGTATCTTTGTAAGGACCAATTTGAAACTCCACTCTCACCATATGAGATACTTTCATTTGACCCGTGCTACTCAACCATTGAATATGATAGGGAGAAGGATGTGGTAAATATCTCAATTTGAGTTTAGCACATAGATCTTTGCTAGCCAAATTTCTGCAACTTCCTCCATCAATAATGACTTTGCAAGCCATGTTAGGACCAATAACAGCTTTTGTTTGGAACAAATTGCACCTTTGATTTTCAGGACTTGGCACCACACTCAATGAATTTTGGGTGCAAATAATGGAGGGCATAGTAGTTGCATAAGCATCCAAAGGAGAATCACTCAAATAGCCATCATCATCATCAATATCATTAGGATCAACATCATCACCTGTCTCATACTCATTGTTCTCATTGATCACCATCACTTTTGTATTTGGACAATCCCTCTTAAAGTGCCCTTTTCCTCCACATGTGTGACATGAAATATCTCTTGTTCTTGATGTAGAAGCACTTGAACCCGTGGTACTCACACTTGGTTGTGATGGTTTCTTTGTAATTGAAGAACTAGGCTCGGGTTTAGAAGAAGAAGCACCTCGAAAACTTGAAGATGGTGGTGGTGGAGGAGGTGCACTAGGCATAGAAGATGATCTCATAGGAAATCTAGCCCTTGTTCTATTAGTAATTTTTGCCTCCTCAAGGATATGTGCTTCGGCCTCCCTTGCATGGTGTAATAGCTCATGGATATTTTGGTATTGATGATGCCTCACAATGCCTTTGATTTTGTAATTCAAACCCGAAAGGAATCTTTGCATTGTTTGCTCCAATTGTTCTCTCACACGTGCTCGTTGCATAATTAATTCCATCTCTTGATAATAAGCATCAACACTCATAGTTCCTTGCCTCAATTGTTGCAATTGATCAAATTGTTGCCTTATGTAATTTGGTGGAACAAATCTATCTCTCATGATCCTCTTCATGGTGTTCCAAGTGGCAATGGGCAATTCTCCATCTTCTTGTCTCTTCCTCAAAAGCTCATCCCACCATCTAAGAGCATAACCATCAAACTCACTTGAAGCCAATTTGATCTTTCTATCCTCATTGTACTCATGCATTCTCCATAGTTTTTCCATCTTCAACTCCCATAGCAAGTATTCTTCCACATCCATATTATCAAAGCTAAATGATGGAATAGAAAATTTAGGCTTACTCAAACCATCTTCTCTAGGATTAGCTTGCACCACATTGTTTGGCATTCTTCTTTCTCCAAAATTTTGGTTTCGGCCATTATATCCTCCTAGGCCTCTTTCTTCTCTATTTCGGCCATGAACATGATTTCTTGCACCAATAGCTTCCACTCCATTATTAGCATCACTATGGACACTAGCATTGTCATCATCAATAAGAGGCATTCTTGTTTGAATCATGGTTTGAAGTCCAGCAAGGGTAGTAGTCATTTGAGCAATAGAATCATGAATTGATCTCACTTCCCCTCCATTAGTCTCGGCCAATTTGTGTGTGGCCTCCATCTTGGTCTCCATAGCTTGGAGAGCCTCATATAAGGGATCACATGCATCTTGAACAAATTGTTTGAGTCCATTATGATTGTCCACTATCTCCTTTGCCAAAACATCCCTAAGAGCCTCATACTCTCTCCAATTAACTCCCTCCTTATGGTCCTTCTTTTGCTGCACAAGATCACCACTAGAAAGATCCATTAGTAGGTTAGTGTAATAGAAACAAGTATAGGTTGTGGTGCTCTCTCACAACTCACTCAAAATCTTGCAAGACAATAGGATATCTTACCACTCCAAAGTGAATAGAGATACTTACCACAAGTAGAGGCAATTACAGTACTTTGGTGTGAGGAAGAGAATACCCAGGTTTTTAACTCTCACAATGGCAAACAAGGTTATTTAGTGGGGCTTGGTATGGATACCTAACAATCACCAAAGTAACAATCCTATTTGCTGTCTTGTGAAGATATAAAAGAAACCCAAGGAAACTCACACAATGGAGACAAATGTGGCAATGCAATATATGGATGAAATTTGCAATGCACTAGAAAGTCACTAGCTAGGCTCTTTTTGACAGGCACAAGATTGCTCAAAGAAAAATCAAGTGTCACAATGGCAAGGTCAACTAGAAACAATAGTATTGATATGGCCTCTTTGCACTTTCTCTTTTCTCTTTTCTCTTTTTTTTTATACTTTTTGCTTTTTTCTATTTTTTTGAATTTTTCAATGGCCTTTCACTAAGCTAGGAGCAACACAAAACCAAACACAAGTGAACACAATGATATTGATGAAAATTGAGCAACCTGTCAGAGCACAAAATAGCTATACTTGTGGGCAAGTTCCTATTATAATGCTGTAGAAAGGCTGTGGCTAAGGTTCACAAAGTATGGAGGTGAAGGTCCTAGTGAAAAAAAAACAGGGAATAACAAGAAAGCACAAAAGAAACTAGTGGAAAAATGATTTAGAACACTCACGGCAGCACTTGAGGCTCACGGCAGAGAAACAGGTGGTTTTTGTACCACGGCAGAACTCACGGCAGCCAAAACGGTGGTTTTTCGTACCGTGGCAGAACTCACAGCAGCGCAGGAACTCACGGCAGCAAAACAGAGCAAAAACGTACCGCGGCAGCTCACTACGGCAGCAAAAGTGCAAGATTTCGTACCGCGGCAGACTCGCAGGACGCACGGCAGCAAAACGTGCAGAAACGGTGCCGCGGCAGTGCGCGCGCGCGTGATACGGCGTTCGGTAAGCGTGTTACAGCGGATTTCGTAGCGCGCGCGGTTACCAACTGGCGGCAGCGGCGGCAGAGTTTCTCTGCCGCGGGTGTGTGTGGCGCGCGATCTAGTTTGGTAAGGAGTGTTGCGGGCGCGCGGGGCTTTTTGTAAGCGTGCGATGGGGTGGCGAGTCCGACAGCGACTAGGAGGGTGGGATTGCGTGGTGTGCTGCGGTGGTATGGTGTGAAACCGATGGCAACTAGGGAGGTGGAAGCGGTGGTGATTGTGGTGGATATATGCGAATCCGAAACCAACTAGACTAGGGTTTTGATGGTGCGGCTAGGATAACTAGATGGAAACGGATTGGAGTGATATGGCTGCGAAATTTTTTTGGTATTTTGAGGATAACTCGACTAGATGAACAAAGAAAACTAGATCTAGCCGAAACTAAAAAAAGAGAAAAAGCAACACAAGATCTAACACAAAACAGCACTAGTGATTAGAACTAAGGTGATATCTAGGCTATGGCAATGAACTACTCTATTTTTTTGTAGGGCTTTTTCTGGATAGGAATAAAAACACTCAAACTGAAAGTAAAATTTAGATAGCTCACCGAGGCAACCTGTAAATCTGATACCAAGATGATATGGGGTGGCCCAATCTTCTCAGTGAACTCACAGATAACTTCTGAATAGATAACTAGTGTCTCACTAAGAACTCTCCGGCTGATCCCTGAAGCCAATGCAACAGATAGCAACCCAATGGATATTCTCAACTCCACACTCTTGCACAAGTAATCCACCGACTACAAGTGGTCCTGTACCGTCTTATTCCCAGTGGAACAGCAGGTAACACGTAAAGTTTGCAGATGAACCTCCAGTATGAAAGGCTAACAAGCAGTTTCAACTAGGGGCTATAGGGTTTGGGTTTATCTCAATCGTAGTCTGCCTGATCCACTCGCAGGTGGTCTACATATATAGGTGGAGGGGGTGCGGCCACAAGGCATCCTTGCGCAAGCAAACCCCTCCCTACTAGGACTAGGACTCCTACTAGGACTAGAATTACACAAATATGGATACAAACCGATTCCTACACAAAGGAATTCGGCCACTATGGTTTATGGAAACCAATACCAACTATTATGGCGCATAGATCTTCTATGTGGGCGCCCTCCTCTTGCCTTATTTCTTCATGAGTGCATTTCACCTTGTAGAGGCACTCATCCCTTTGTGAAATAACAATTGCAATGTTTGTTTTCTCCATCCTTAGCACTTGATCAACATCTCCTCTTCTAGCTCATCTTCATCCATGTGTATCTTCTCTCCATGATCTCCATTAATGTTTGTGTTATCAATAAACCTAAGAACACATAGATGCAATGATTTAGGTAGTATAAAGTTCTCACTATTAGAAACATTAAACTCAAGTAGGAGTGAATTCACCTGTTGTTGTAATAGCTTGGTCCTTGATCTTGTCATTGGACCAATCCTTACTTCATTAGCTTTGATTGGTGGATCTTCATATTCAACAATAGGTGAAGAGCTAGGGATGTCCTCATCAACGGCAGTTCCGTCTTTTTCAACTTCGGGGCTAGGGTTTCACCGGAGAGGGGCTCCGGAGCGTCTGAATCCCACCAAGTACCATGGTATGCCATACCATGTGTGTTAGAGTGTTCCATGTGTACTGGATGCCAAAGATCCCATCACTCCCTGTGTTATGGCCTCACGGGCGTCAGATTCCCTCTTCCGGGTTCCTGGACTGCTCACACACCCCGAAACTCCCGGATCTGACGGAACGCGGGGAACCTTGCCAATATGTGGGACCTACCATTGTCTTGGTTGTTCCTTTGGCCTAACATGGCACAACCAAGAAACTAGTTCCACTTTGCTTCCCCCTTCCGGCTCACGTAGAGGGGCCAGGACGACATTTCCGTCTTTTTCTACAACGGGGCTAGGGTTTCACCGGAGAGGGGCTCCGGAGCGTCTGATTCCCACCAAATCCCATGGTATGCCATACCATGTGTGTTAGAGTGTTCCATTTCTCTTGGATGCCAAAGATACCATCACTCCCTGTGTTATGGCCTCACCGGCGTAGGATTCCCTCTTCCGGGTTCCATGACTACTCACACCCCGAAACTCCTGGATCTGACGGAATGGGGGGGAACCTTGCCAATAGGTGGGCCCTACCATTGTCTTGGATGTTCCTTGGGCCTAACATGACACAACCAAGCATCTAGTTCCACTTTGCTACCCCCTTCCGGCTCACGTAGAGGGGCCAGGACGACAGTTCCGTCTTTTTCTACCGCGGGGCTACGGTTTCACCGGAGGGGGGCTCCGGAGCGTCTGAATCCCCCCAAGTCCCATGGTATGCCATACCATGTGTGTTAGAGTGCTCCATGTGTGTTGATTCCAAATATACCATCACTCCCTGTGTTGTGGCCTCACCGGCGTCGGATTCCCTCTTCCGGGTTCCATGACTGCTCACACCCCGAAACTCCTGGATCTGACGGAACAGGGGGAACCTTTCCATTAGGTGGGCCCTACAATTGTCTTGGGTGTTACTTGGGCCTAACATGACACAACCAAGCAACTAGTTCCACTTTTCTACCCCCTTCCGGCTCACGTAGAGGGGCCAGGACGACAGTTCCGTCTTTTTCTACTACGGGGCTAGGGTTTCACCGGAGAGGGGCTCCGGAGCGTCCGAATCTCACCAAGTCCCATGGGATGCCATACCATGTGTGTTAGAGTGTTCCATGTGTTTTGGATGCCAAATATCCCATCACTCCCTGTGTTATGGCCTCACCGGCGTCGGATTCCCTCTTCCGAGTTCCACGACTGCTCACACACCCCGAAACTCCCGGATCTGACGGAACTGGGGGAACCTTGCCAATAGGTGGTCCATAACAATGTTTTGGGTGTTCCTTGGTCCAAACATGACACAACCAAGCAACTAGTTCCACTTTGCTACCCCCTTCCGGCTCACGTAGAGGGGCCAGGACGACAGTTCCATCATTTTCTACGGCGGGGCTAGGGTTTCATCGGAGAGGGGCTCCGGAGCGTCCGAATCCCACCAAGTCCCATGGTATTCCATACCATGTGTGTTAGAGTGTTCCATGTGTGTTGGATGCCAAATATCCCATCACTCCCTGTGTTATGGCCTCACCGGCGTCGGATTCCCTCTTCCGAGTTCCACGACTGCTCACACACCACGAAACTCCCGGATCTGACGGAACTAGGGGAACCTTGCCAATAGGTGGGCCCTAAAAATGTCTTGGGTGTTACTTGGGCCTAACATGACACAACCAAGCAACTAGTTCTAGTTTGCTACCCCCTTCCGGCTCATGTAGAGGGGCCAGGACGACAGTTCCGTCATTTTCTACGGCGGGGCTAGGGTTTCATCGGAGAGGGGCTACGGAGCGTCCGAATCCCACCAAGTCCCTTGGTATGCAATACCATGTGTGTTAGGGTGTTCCATGTGTCTTGGATGCCAAATATACCATCACTCCCTGTGTTATGGCCTCACCGCCGTCGGATTCCCTCTTCCGGGTTCCACGACTGCTCACACACCCCAAAACTCCCGGATCTGACGGAACGGGGGGAACCTTGCCAATAGGTGGACCGTAACATTGTCTTTGGTGTTCCTTGGGCCTAACATGACGCAACCAGGCAACTAGTTCCACTTTTCTACCCCCTTCCGGCTCACGTAGAGGGGCCAGGACGGCAGTTCCGTCTTTTTCAACTTCGGGGCTAGGGTTTCACCGGAGAGGGGTTCCGGAGCGTCTGAATCCCACCAAGTACCATGGTATGCCATACCATGTGTGTTAGAGTGTTCCATGTGTACTGGATGCCAAATATCCCATCACTCCCTGTGTTATGGCCTCATCGGCGTCAGATTCCCTCTTCCGGGTTCCTGGACTGCTCACACACCCCGAAACTCCCGGATCTGAGGGAATGGGGGGAACCTTGCCAATAGGTGGGCCCTACCATTGTCTTGGGTGTTCCTTGGGCCTAACATGACACAACCAAGCATCTAGTTCCACTTTGCTACCCCGTTCCGGCTCACGTAGAGGGGCCAGGACAACAGTTCCGTCTTTTTCTACTTCGGGGCTAGGGTTTCACCGGAGAGGGGCTCCGGAGCGTCTGAATCCCACCAAGTACCATGGTATGCCATACCATGTGTGTTAGAGTGTTCCATGTGTACTAGATGCCAAAGATCCCATCACTCCCAGTGTTATGGCCTCACCGGCGTCAGATCCCTCTTCCGGGTTCCTGGACTGCTCACACACCCCGAAACTCCCCGATCTGACGGAACGCGGGGAACCTTGCCAATATGTGGGACCTACCATTGTCTTGCGTGTCCTTTGGGCCTAACATGGCACAACCAAGCAACTAGTTCCACTTTGCAACCCCCTTCCGGCTCACGTAGAGGGGCCATGACGACAGTTCCGTCTTTTTCTACAACGGGGCTAGGGTTTCACCGGAGAGGGGTTCCGGAGCGTCTGAATCCCACCAAGTCCCGTGGTATGCCATACCATATGTGTTAGAGTGTTCCATTTGTCTTGGATGCCAAAGATACCATCACTCTCTGTGTTATGGCCTCACCGGCGTAGGATTCCCTCTTCCGGGTTCCATGACTGCTCACACCCCGAAACTCCCGGATCTGACGGAATGGGGGGAACCTTGCCAATAGGTGGGCCCTACCATTGTCTTGGGTGTTCCTTGGGCCTAACATGACACAACCAAGCATCTAGTTCCACTTTGCTACCCCCTTCCGGCTCACGTAGAGGGGCCAGGACGACAGTTCCGTCTTTTTCTACTTCGGGGCTACGGTTTCACCGGTGGGGGGCTCCAGAGCGTCCGAATCCCCCCAAGTCCCATGGTATGCCATACCATGTGTGTTAGAGTGTTCCATCTGCTTTGATTCCAAATATCCCATCACTCCCTGTGTTGTGGCCTCACCGGCGTCGGATTCCCTCTTCCGGGTTCCATGACTGCTCACACCCCGAAACTCCCGGATCTGACGGAACAGGGGGAACCTTGCCAATAGGTGGGCCCTACAATTGTCTTGGGTGTTACTTGGGCCTAACATGACACAACCAAGCAACTAGTTCCACTTTTCTACCCCCTTCCGGCTCACGTAGAGGGGCCAGGACGGCAGTTCCGTCTTTTTCTACTACGGGGCTAGGGTTTCACCGGAGAGGGGCTCCGGAGCGTCCGAATCCCACCAAGTCCCATGGGATGCCATAACATGTGTGTTAGAGTGTTCCATGTGTGTTGGATGCCAAATATCCCATCACTCCCTGTGTTATGGCCTCACCGACGTCGGATTCCCTCTTCCGAGTTCCACGACTGCTCACACACCCCGAAACTCCCGGATCTGACGGAACTGGGGGAACCTTGCCAATAGGTGGGCCCTAAAATTGTCTTGGGTGTTCCTTGGGCCTAACATGACACAACCAAGAAACTAGTTCCACTTTGCTACCCCCTTCCGGCTCACGTAGAGGGGCCAGGACGACAGTTCCGTCATTTTCTACGGCGGGGCTAGGGTTTCATCGGAGAGGGCTACGGAGCGTCCGAATCCCACCAAGTCCCATGGTATGCCATACCATGTGTGTTAGACTGTTACATGTGTCTTGGATGCCAAATATACCATCCCTCCCTGTGTTATGGCCTCACCGGCGTCGGATTCCCTCTTCGGGGTTCCACAACTGCTCACACACCCCGAAACTCCCGGATCTGACGGAACGGGGGGAACCATGCCAATAGGTGGGCCCTAACATTGTCTTTGGTGTTCCTTGGGCCTAACATGACACAACCAAGCAACTAGTTCCACTTTGCTACCCCCTTCCGGCTCACGTAGAGGGGCCAGGACGGCAGTTCCGTCTTTTTCTACTTCGGGGCTAGGGTTTCACCGGAGAGGGGCTCCGGAGCGTCTGAATCCCACCAAGTACCATGGTATGCCATACCATGTATGTTAGACTGTTACATGTGTCTTGGATGCCAAATATACCATCACTCCCTGTGTTATGGCCTCACCGGCGTCGGATTCCCTCTTCCGGGTTCCACGACTGCTCACACACCCCGAAACTCCCGGATATAACGGAACGGGGGAAAGCTTGCCAATAGGTGGGCCCTAACATTGTATTTGGTGTTCCTTGTGCCTAACATGACACAACCAAGCAACTAGTTCCACTTTGCTACCCCCTTCCGGCTCACGTAGAGGGGCCAGGACGACAGTTCCGTCTTTTTCTACTTCGGGGCTAGGGTTTCACCGGAGAGGGGCTCCGGAGCGTCTGAATCCCACCAAGTACCATGGTATGCCATACCATGTGTGTTAGAGTGTTCCATGTGTACTGGATGCCAAAGATCCCATCACTCCCTGTGTTATGGCCTCACCGGCGTCAGATTCCCTCTTCCGGGTTCCTGGACTGCTCAGACACCCCGAAACTCCCCGATCTGACGGAACGCGGGGAACCTTGCCAATATGTGGGACCTACCATTGTCTTGGGTGTCCCTTGGGCCTAACATGGCACAACCAAGAAGCTAGTTCCACTTTGCAACCCCCTTCCAGCTCACGTAGAGGGGCCAGGACGACAGTTCCGTCTTTTTCTACAACGGGGCTAGGGTTTCACCGGAGAGGGGTTCCGGAGCGTCTGAATCCCACCAAGTCCCGTGGTATACCATACCATATGTGTTAGAGTGTTCCATTTGTCTTGGATGCCGAAGATACCATCACTCTCTGTGTTATGGCCTCACCGGCGTAGGATTCCCTCTTCCGGGTTCCATGACTGCTCACACCCCGAAACTCCCGGATCTGACGGAATGGGGGGAACCTTGCCAATAGGTGGGCCCTACCATTGTCTTGGGTCTTCCTTGGGCCTAACATGACACAACCAAGCATCTAGTTCCACTTTTCTACCCCCTTCCGGCTCACGTAGAGGGGCCAGGACGACAGTTCCGTCTTTTTCTACTGCGGGGCTACAGTTTCACCGGTGGGGGGCTCCAGAGCGTTCGAATCCCCCCCCCAAGTCCCATGGTATTCCATACCATGTGTGTTAGAGTGTTCCATCTGTGTTGATTCCAAATATCCCATCACTCCCTGTGTTGTGGCCTCACCGGCGTCGGATTCCCTCTTCCGGGTTCCATGACTGCTCACACCCCGAAACTCCCGGATCTGACGGAACAGGGGGAACCTTGCCAATAGGTGGGCCCTACAATTGTCTTGGGTGTTACTTGGGCCTAACATAACACAACCAAGCAACTAGTTCCACTTTTCTACCCCCTTCCGGCTCACGTAGAGGGGCCAGGACGGCAGTTCCGTCTTTTTCTACTACGGGGCTAGGGTTTCACCGGAGAAGGGCTCCGGAGCGTCCGAATCCCACCAAGTCCCATGGGATGCCATAACATGTGTGTTAGAGTGTTCCATGTGTGTTGGATGCCAAAGATCCCATCACTCCCTGTGTTATGGCCTCACCGACGTCGGATTCCCTCTTCCGAGTTCCACGACTACTCACACACCCCGAAACTCCCGGATCTGACGGAACTGGGGGAACCTTGCCAATAGGTGGGCCCTAAAATTGTCTTGGGTGTTACTTGGGCCTAACATGACATAACCAAGAAACTAGTTCCACTTTGCTACCCCCTTCTGGCTCACGTAGAGGGGCCAGGACGGCAGTTCCCTCATTTTCGACGGCGGGCTAGGGTTTCATCGGAGAGGGGCTACGGAGCGTCCGAATCCCACCAAGTCCCATGGTAGGCCATACCATGTGTGTTAGACTGTTACATGTGTCTTGGATGCCAAATATACCATCCCTCCCTGTGTTATGGCCTCACCGGCGTCGGATTCCCTCTTCCGGGTTCCACGACTGCTCACACACCCCGAAACTCCCGGATCTGACGGAACGGGGGGAACCATGCCAATAGGTGGGCCCTAACATTGTCTTTAGTGTTCCTTGGGCCTAAAATGACACAACCAAGCAACTAGTTCCACTTTGCTACCCCCTTCCGGCTCACGTAGAGGGGCCAGGACGGCAGTTCCGTCTTTTTCTACTTCGGGGCTAGGGTTTCACCGGAGAGGGGCTCCGGAGCGTCTGAATCCTACCAAGTACAATGGTATGCCATACCATGTGTGTTAGACTGTTACATGTGTCTTGGATGCCAAATATACCATCCCTCCCTGTGTTATGGCCTCACCGGCGTCGGATTCCCTCTTCCAGGTTCCACGACTGCTCACACACCCCGAAACTCCCGGATCTGACAGAACAGGGGGAACCATGCCAATAGGTGGGCCCTAACATTGTCTTTGGTGTTCCTTGGGCCTAACATGACACAACCAAGCAACTAGTTCCACTTTGCTACCCCCTTCCGGCTCACGTAGAGGGGCCAGGACGGCAGTTCCGTCTTTTTCTACTTCGGGGCTAGGGTTTCACCGGAGAGGGGCTCCGGAGCGTCTGAATCCCACCAAGTACCATGGTATGCCATACCATGTGTGTTAGAGTGTTCCATGTGGACTAGATGCCAAATATCCCATCACTCTCCGTGTTATGGCCTCACCGACGTCAGATTCCCTCTTCCGGGTTCCTGGACTGCTCACACACCCCGAAACTCCCCGATCTGACGGAACGCGGGGAACCTTGCCAATATGTGGGACCTAACATTGTCTTGGGTGTTCCTTGGTTCTAACATGGCACAACCAAGCAACTTGTTCCACTTTGCTACCCCCTTCCGGCTTACGTAGAGGGGCCAGGACGACAGTTCCGTCTTTTTCTACAACGGGGCTAGGGTTTCACCGGAGAGGGGCTCCGGAGCGTCCGAATCCCACCAAGACCCATGGGATGCCATAACATGTGTGTTAGAGTGTTCCATGTGTGTTGGATGCCAAAGATCCCATCACTCCTTGTCTTATGGCCTCACCGACGTCGGATTCCCTCTTCCGAGTTCCACGACTACTCACACACCCCGAAACTCCCGGATCTGACTGAACTGGGGGAACCTTGCCAATAGGTGGGCCCTAAAATTGTCTTGGGTGTTACTTGGGCCTAACATGACATAACCAAGAAACTAGTTCCACTTTGCTACCCCCTTCCGGCTCACGTAGAGGGGCCAGGACGGCAGTTCCGTCATTTTCTACGGCGGGGCTAGGGTTTCATCGGAGAGGGGCTACGGAGCGTCCGAATCCCACCAAGTCCCATGGTAGGCCATACCATGTGTGTTAGACTGTTACATGTGTCTTGGATGCCAAATATACCATCCCTCCCTGTGTTATGGCCTCACCGGCGTCGGATTCCCTCTTCCGGGTTCCACGACTGCTCACACACCCCGAAACTCCCGGATCTGACGGAACGGGGGGAACCATGCCAATAGGTGGGCCCTAACATTGTCTTTGGTGTTCCTTGGGACTAATATGACACAACCAAGCAACTAGTTCCACTTTGCTACCCCCTTCCGGCTCACGTAGAGGGGCCAGGACGGCAGTTCCGTCTTTTTCTACTTCGGGGCTAGGGTTTCACCGGAGAAGGGCTCCGGAGCGTCTGAATCCTACCAAGTACCATGGTATGCCATACCATGTGTGTTAGACTGTTACATTTGTCTTGGATGCCAAATATACCATCCCTCCCTGTGTTATGGCCTCACCGGCGTCGGATTCCCTCTTCCAGGTTCCACGACTGCTCACACACCCCGAAACTCCCGGATCTGACGGAACAGGGGGAACCATGCCAATAGGTGGGCCCTAACATTGTCTTTGGTGTTCCTTGGGCCTAACATGACACAACCAAGCAACTAGTTCCACTTTGCTACCCCCTTCCGGCTCACGTAGAGGGGCCAGGACAGCAGTTCCGTCTTTTTCTACTTCGGGGCTAGGGTTTCACCGGAGAGGGGCTCCGGAGCGTCTGAATCCCACCAAGTACCATGGTATGCCATACCATGTGTGTTAGAGTGTTCCATGTGGACTAGATGCCAAATATCCCATCACTCCCCGTGTTATGGCCTCACCGGCGTCAGATTCCCTCTTCCGGGTTCCTGGACTGCTCACACACCCCGAAACTCCCCGATCTGACGGAACGCGGGGAACCTTGCCAATATGTGGGACCTACCATTGTCTTGGGTGTTCCTTGGTTCTAACATGGCACAACCAAGCAACTTGTTCCACTTTGCTACCCCCTTCCGGCTTACGTAGAGGGGCCAGGACGACAGTTCCGTCTTTTTCTACAACGGGGCTAGGGTTTCACCGGAGAGGGGCTCCAGAGCGTCTGAATCCCACCAAGTCCCATGGTATGACATACCATGTGTGTTAGAGTGTTCCATTTGTCTTTCATGCCAAAGATAACATCACTCCCTGTGTTATGGCCTCACCGGCGTAGGATTCCCTCTTCCGGGTTCCATGACTGCTCACACCCCGAAACTCCCGGATCTGACGGAATGGGGGGAACCTTGCCAATAGGTGGGCGCTACCATTGTCTTGGGTGTTCCTTGGGCCTAACATGACACAACCAAGCAACTAGTTCCACTTTGCTACCCCCTTCCGGCTCACGTAGAGGGGCCAGGACGACAGTTCTGTCGTGGGATAATCACGGCAGGCGTTACCGGGGGTAACTTATCTTAGGGCAATTCGACTCTGGTGTTTGGGAGAGGGTTTAGCTTAGGGGAAATCATGCTATCAATCGATCTGGCATACGTCCTTCTTGGGCCTTCTAGAAACTCCTCTTCCTTGAGCCGGGTCTTGCGCGATCCCCTTTGAGCCGGGTTTTACCTTGGCATTAGCCTACCGGGTTCTCATCCCTCCATCAGTAGTCCCCAGAATTGCTTGGGCTTCTCGGGATCAACCATAACGTTCACGCTATTCCCTGCAAAACAATAAACATACAAGTCCATAAAATACCGGGTTAGAGTGCTTTGATTATAGCTAGGCCTTGCTCTGTAGGCGGTCCATATAGTAACCTGCTCTTTCTGAGTCAAGCATCATTTTCCCGGGTCAACACTCCGAGGAAAACGCGACAAGACCCGAATTCGCACCGTTGCCAGTCAGCCCGAATATCACGCTTGCAATCCACTTTAATCCCTTTCCGGATATCCCGCAGCGGGCATTTTGATACCTATCCCAAAATATCCGGGCCGAATAACCTTTTTCCGAAAATTTGGCACTTGCCGCCCAAACCTAAGGTATTTTTCCTCCCCGCACCTATAAATAGGCGCCCAAGGGGTAACCCTAGATCCATTAGCCATTTCTCACCTTTCTTCTTCCTTTCTACTCCATCCTTGCGCCCGCGAGCTCGACCTCAAGCCCGCGCTTAGCAGGGCCACGCCGCCGGCTGCAAGAGCGCCATCGGAGTCGCACCGCCGCCGCCTGGTCGCCACCGCCTGCATCCGCGACTCCGCCGCCAATCTCCGCCGCGGCGCCCTCGAGCAAGCCGCCGGAGACCCCAAGAAGCTGCCGCCGTCGAGCCATCCGCCGCCGCCGCGCTTCCATCTCGATTCATCCGGTAATTTCCTCAACCTTTTAGATCTAAATTTCGATTTTGCACGGACGGATTAGATTCGATCTCACCCTCCAATTTCTCACTATGCCTCATGAACTGAACATGACCTAATCTCGCATTTCCGCGTCTAGTACTTAGTTAGATCCACGAGTATGCCTCTCAGCACATTTCCTCTTTTGCAATCTCATATTTTTCCTCTACGTGCTCTTGAATAGATCCAATCGCCAAACTTGCAAGTATCTTAGACATTTTGCCCTTTCTCTTTCTCACTAAGTCGGATAGATGTACTTTCCGGGTCTCTCGTTATTCATACTCTGCATTTTCCTCTTTTTTAGATCTACACATATGGCACCTAAGGCCAGCGCTAAGCTGAAGGGAAAACGCCCGGCCGGCAAGCAAAAGCCGAGTCAATCGATCTCCACCAACTGGGCGAGATCGACTGTGACAAAGTCTAAGCTTGACGAAATTACGGAGTCGGGTGTTCTGCCCACCCGGGAGGAGATCCACTGGAGGATACCTGGCGAGGAGACTCGGCCTTCTCCGGGTCTTGATGAAGTGGTGGTCTTTGTCGAACATGTGATCCGGGGTTTCCGCCCCCCGGGTCACCCTTTTTTCCGTGAACTCCTAGACCACTACAAGCTCCGGGTATTCGACATTGGCCCCAACTCCATGCGTAATATCACCCACTTCATAGTTTTATGCGACTCGTATCTGTGCGTTCCTCCAAATGTAGCTTTGTTCCTCGAACTCTTCCAATGTAAGCCATGCCGAGAGAGCGGCGATGGGGCCCTCCTAGTCTATGGGGGAGTCTCGATCCAGAGGCAGAAAAACTCCCTCATGCCGACTCTAAGCCTCTCTTCGCACGTCAAACACTGGCAGAAAACCTATTTTTACTGTCAAGATACCTCTTTAGCCGGCGAAAAGCCATTGCGGGGTTTCACCGATAATATCCTCAATCTTTCCGATAATCTCAACTCTTTTACTTCTGAGGACGAGAGGCAGTCTATCCAGCCTCTCCTCCATAAACTTGCTGTACTCTCAGCCCAAGGTCTCCTAGGGCTCAATCTGATTAAAACCTGGGTGAGTTGCCGGATTCAGCCTAACAGCACCCGCACAAAACTTATGTGCCACTACTCCGGACATCTTACCGACTCTCTCCGATACTCGGAGAAAAATTACCCGGCTGGTGACATGAACAAGCTCATGAAGACCTTCTTAGCCGAGAAACTCGACGCTATCAAGAATATAGCCGGGCTTAACCCCTTCACGCGAGATAACCCGGCTCCTACAGTAAGACCCGGATATTACCCCTTCATTCGACTAATATTCCTTATGTACATTTACTAAGCCTTGTCATGGTGTTTCTCTCTCAGGAAGATGACGCATTCTGGAAGATAGTTACTCCTCCCCCTTCCGAAAACTCGGAAGAAGACGAGGAGCCGGTTGATAGCGACGAAGGTAAATCCGAGTCACACTCATATCCTTTCTTTTGTTAACTTGTTTAGATCAACCTTTTCCCCTTTTTTCAACAACGTACCTTGTTTGCCAGGGCTAGAGGACAAAGAGGATACACAGTCGGATGAGAGCGAGGCTGAGCCAGAAGTGGAGGTTGGGGCGAAGAGGAGGACCCGGGGAGTTGTCTTCAAGGTGCCTTATTCCTCTATTGCCCCCAAACCATACTCGTATGCTAACATGTGCGAACTTAACTGATATGGGGTGGCCCGATCTTCTCGATGAACTATCTCTCTCTTTTTGTGGTTTTCTGGATTTTGTGATAACTAGTGCTACACTGAGACCTCTCACTTGGATGATCCTCGTTGCCAATGCAACAACTACCAATCCCTTTGGATATTCTCAACTACACACTCTTGCACACGCAATCAAAGATCACGAGTGGTCCTGTATCCCCTTATTCCCAGATGGAATAACAAGATATCACGCAGCTTTGCAATGGTAACACCACCCTATCGATACGAACATGGTGGTTGATAACTTTCAGATGAACATGGTTCAATCTAGAATAGCTAGGGTTTATCTTAAACTTGGTCTCCCCTACCTCAACTCGCAGGAGGGGTATAAGAGAGGGGGTGGTGCGGCCACAAAGGAACCCCTTGCGCAAGCACCCTATTCCTATTGGACTAGGACTCCTAATTGGACACAAAGATGGATACAAACCGACCCACACATCATGGATTCGGCCCAATATGGCATACAAGCCATACCTATTCGAAAATAGGATTTCTATGGTGCATTTGACTTGGTGGAGGCACCTATCCCCATGTCTTGATGAATAATAATTGTTTCCACCATGGCTTGATTGTTTATCAACACTTGTAAGCTTGTTTCCCATCAGCCACCTTATTGTTTTCCTCCTCATCTTGAGATCATCCTCCATCCATGTTTGTGTTATTAATAACCCTGCTAATGAATAATAACATAGCTTAGGTAGTATAACATTCTTATAACCACAAACAATATTTAATAATAAGAAAGAATTCACCTTTAGATAATCATCAATGAGACTTAGTATTTCCTTCCAACTCAAGCATAAATAATCTTCATGGACCTCTATTATGTCCATATCATTAACCAACGCTTGATCGATTCATCACACTTGAAGGAACCTGACCCAGTCAAATGTAGGGTAACCCGGAACTCTCCGGGTGACGATCCTCTTGACCCGGGCATCCCTTCATCCCCCGCTCACCGAGCCGGTATTCCCCAAACTCATTCATCTTATGTTCCTCGGAAGTTTCCATCTCCAAACCATCCGTTAGCTGGCCAACTTAGGGTCTGACTTTTGAACTCTTTATCAGCTTCTTCCGGGTCTAGCAAAGATCTCCCGCCAGATTTCGTCGTGAACACCGGGTAAGTTACCTTTCTTGCTACTTGACACACTAGTTTTTTCCATATCTTTCATTCATCATATACTGACTGTTTCTTTCTCTTTCTCAGGGCCAAGGTCACAATCAGTGACCCGGAGGAGATGGATGTGGATAACCCAGCTATGGAAGATCCGAAAGACGTTTTGAAGACCGCGGCTGGCGGTGTAGAAGAAGAAGAACAGGACTTGCTGAAAGACCCGGCCGAACAGGAAGCCGAGTTTCCCATGCCAACACACACACCCGGGGATGAGGATATCGAGATCCTGGGATCGCGGAGGGGTGACCCCACTCCTAACACCCAGGCAACCCGTATAAACTCCCCCAAGCAGGAAAGGACCCCGCCTCCGGGTAATCAGAACCCCAGCTCCTTCAGGCCGAAACTCGGCGATCTAAACTTTGAAGGAATGCTAGATGCGCTCTTCTCCCTGAAGACCAATGAAAGGGATATTCTGGAAGCCATGGCAGCTGAGCACCAGGTAACTTAATCCATGTTGCTTGTATATTCATATAGTCCCCAAGTTCCGAGTGTACTATGCAAAGTTTACTCGGTACTTTCATAACTGTATAATTTGTCATACCCGGTTGTATCTTGCATCCGACTGACTTTTCGTTTTCTTTTTTAACAGGCACACGTGACCCGGTCTGAGGAGATGTTGGCAAAAACCAACAAGCTCCTCAAGGCCGAGACAAGGCTACGTGAAGAGCCGGAAGCTGAGGTGGAGAATCTTTCCAAGGATGTGAAAAAGTACAAGAAGCAATCCCAAAACGCTGAGGGTGTGCTGAAGAAAATTTCAGCTCAGATTGCCGATACTTACCGCTCTTTACTTGGTAAAAATTTCTAACTTACTGATTATAACCCGGATCTTCCTGTAAGGTTTATAACCCAGATCTTATTGCTTTAATTTTTCTGGTATCCTGTAGCTCCGGGTGAACAGGCTATGGATAACGATGATGTTGAGAAGCTGAAGACGATGAAGGCCGTGATCCGGCAATTCTCAGTGGGGACCAAATGGACCCTAGAGGCTTTGAAGTGGCCTGGGACTCCTGGCGGCGCGGACAAGATGCTCGAGGCGTGCTCAACTATCCCCGCCTGGATCAAGCACTGGAAGCGTTCGGCGTGCCGGTTTGGGGTAACCCGCGGGCTTGCTCTGGCCAAGGCCTATTTTCCTCGGCTTGAGTTGGCAAAGCTCGTGGGCGGGTTTCCCGAGTTCAACAACGACGGCTCCAAGTTCACTGGCAAGGATTACAAGTCCATTCATACTCAAGTGCGTCACTCGGCAAACTTGATAGCCGGCAGTCTGGACGTGAGCAGGATTACTCCGCCCTACGATGCTAATGAAAAGCCGGTTCCATCTGATCTCCCGCAACCCTTCGACATGCTGGCATGGTGGAAGGAGGAAGCTGCCAAGAGGAAGGCCGAGGGCGAGAATGCGCCATCCACTTCTACTCCGGTTGTTCCTCCTCCAGCTCGCGCCGATACTGCATCTAACCCGGACATGGGGGCAGGGAAGGCCATCGATGAGCATGCTAAAGACCCGGCCGCCAAGGACAATGTTGATGACTCGGCTATGGATGCCGAGTAAAGATTCATTATTTCTCGCCTCAAACACTTATTCGGCCAATAGGCATTTATGTAATATGCCCGATACCATTATTATTTTGATAGTGCGCCTGTGTACTTCTCAATACAATTTCCCCAGTTTGTAATACGTTTAAACTTTAATAGCTATGGTGGCCCTTCTGGCCCCTCACCTTGATATGCTGTTTCCTAGTTTTGAACTTTTTTGCTGCTTTTCAGATTTTCGCTCTTTTTCCTTCTGTGAGACTCGGTTTCCGGATCTCGGGATTTTTGACCAAGTGGACTTTATTTCTTAAGTCCCCAAGTCCCCAAGACTCGGATTTTTGGTTTTTTTAAAGCTTAACAGCTAAACAATTTGTTGCTTTTCTCAAATTCCCAAGTCCCCAAGGACCGAATTTCCGAGTCTAAGGATTTGTAGTTTTTTCAAAAAGCAAATTGTTTTTGCTAAGGCCCAAATCATAGAGTTACTCGCGTAGGTTTGAAGTTATGCTTAATATATTGTAAGTTTCCGGCTGTTAACCTTGTACTCTGCATAACTTGTGGTTTAGATGACCCTTTTGATCCTCTTTGTTGTAAGCTGGCTTTCGCGTGGATATTCTGATGAGGACATCCCTAGCTCTTCACCAACAAACGCACATGATAATGTTGCTGCTCAAGATAACACTAATGGAGTGAGACTTGGACCTATGACAAGATCAAGAACCAAGTTATTAGAACAACAGGTGAACTCACTCTTAATAGAATTTGATGTTTGTGATCATGAGAATTTTATACTGCCTAAGTCTATGCATTTATGTATGATCAGGGTTGTTGATAACACAAACATGAATGGAGAGGAGCATCAAGAGGAGCTGGAAAACAACAAGAACAAGCTGGAAAGCAAGAAGTACATGCTGGAAAACAAGAAGGAGCAGCTGGAAAACAGAAGCCACAAGATGGGAAACAAGTTGGAGCTGCTGGAAAACAAGGGAGAAATGGATGGAAAACATCAAGGGGGCGCCCCACACCTTGTGGATGCGCCATAGAAAGAGTCCTGGTAGTTTAGGAGAAGTGGACCTGCGAGTCCTTGTTTCATAGGACTCTTCTTTTAAATTTCGGATTGTAATAAAAGGGGGGATAGAGTCCCACCCGAACACAACTAGGGGGGGTGCGCCCCACCTCTTTGGCCGCACCCCAACCCCTCATAAATAGCCGGCCCTTGCGCCCCAAATAGGTTAGATTAAGTTTTAGACAATTTCCCTTACACCTCAGATTGTATTGCTTGTTTAAGCTTTCATCTTGAAGTAAAGATCCGTTGCAAATTCTGCGTGTTATCATCTATTCCATTGGGAATTAGAAGGTACAGGACCACTTGTAGTCGGTTGATTACATTGTGCAAGAGTGTGTAGTTGAGAATATCCACAGGGATTGAAAGCTGTTGCATTGGCAATCAGGTATCAATCCAGGAGAGATCTCAGTGAACCACTAGTTATCATATCAATTTGTGTTGCTCTTTGAGAAGATCGGGCCACCCCATATCATCTTGGTATCAGAGCTCCTGGTTGCCTCTTTGAGCAATTTCGTTTTCATCCGTTTTTAGATTGTTTTCTTCCTATCCAGAAAAAGCCACACAAAAAGAGAGATTGGAGATTTCGCCATAGACTAGATCAACACCAATTTGCTTCTTCTTTTACTGTTTTCTGTTGATTTTGTGTCCCTGTTTTTCTTTTTGTGTCTTTGAGTTTCTAGGTTTAGGTTTCTAGTTCATCTTGTTCGAGTTATATCTTTTTTCTATTCAGATCTATACCAGAAAAAGTCACACCAAAAATATCTTGCAGTTGCAAGAACATTGGAGATTGGATCTATTGCTCTCTGGAAAACAACCATAGCCCTTGCAAAATTTGCTTGTTGGCATTGTTCCGAAGCAAGATCTATTTCTATTCCGAGATTGGAGATTGTTCCAAGTTGGTTCGGTTTTCATATACCCTGCCACGAAAAAACTTCTTCAAATTCCATACGGAATATTACTCCTAATCGGATCCGAGTTGGACTCCTGCCCGGCACAAAAACAGGAGAATTCCTGCCGTGAGAACAAGTGCTGCCGTGGGCAAATATTTGGGTTGTTTTTCTTCGTTTTCTTCCCGTGTTCTTTAGGATTTCCTTGCTGATCTTTGTGAACTATAGCCAAAGCCATTCTACATCAGAAATACTAGGAACTTTCCTGATATGGGGTGGCCCGATCTTCTCGTTGAGCTTCTCTCTATTTTTGTATTTTTCTGATATGTGGATAACTAGTGCTACACTGAGACCTCTCACTTAGCAGACCCCTGTTGCCAGATGCAACAACAATCAAGCTCTTTGGATATTCTCAACTACACACTCTTGCACAAGTAATCAAAGATCACAAGTGGTCCTGTATCCCCCTATTCCCAGATGGAATAACAAGATATCACGCAACTTTGACTTGGTAACACTTCAAGATGAATGCTTAGCAGCAATACAATCTCAAGGCTAGGGTTTCATTGGTTTTGGTTTAAACTTCTTCTCCCTCTTCCACACGCAGGTGGGGAGTATATATAGGTGGAGGCTCCTTGCACAAGCACCTCTCCTACTAGGACTAGGACTCAACTAGGACTCCTACTTGGACTAGGAGGACTCTACTAGGACTCCTACTTGGACTAGGAAGGGATACAAACCGACCCAACTTTAGGGGGTTCGGCCATTATGGCATACAAGCCATGCCTAATTGAATTAGGACTTTCTATATGGCGCATTGATCTTCAACGGGGCGCCCTCCTCTTGTTTTCACCATTCCTTAGTGTGGAAGAACATTCCTGGAGTTGTTTTCCACACTTGCACATTTGTTTTCAACACTTATAAGCTTGTTTTCCATCAGCCACATATTGTTTTCCAGCTCCTCTTGAATTCATCCTCCATCCATGTTTGTGTTAACAATAACCCTGCTAATAAAAGATAATATAGCTTAGGTAGTATAACATTCTTATAACCACAAACAATATTTAATAATAAGAAAGAATTCACCTTTAAATAATCATCAATGAGACTTAGTATTTCTTTCCAATTCAAGCATAAATAATCTTCATGGACCTCTATTATGTCCATATCATCCTCCCTTTCTTCAATACAAGACGTCCTCGGCTTGTTGTATGCTGAAAGTGGAATAAACAAAAAGAACAACGTGTATGCACTATACATATATCTATAATGAGGTGCATTAGTTGTTATCATCTCATAAAATTGTGCCCAAGACAAGTGACCACGAATTTTGCTTGTAAATATCACATAATTGTCATAGCACTCCATAAAATAGCAATCACAATTGCAAATATAAGTGAAGCTCAATAAATCATGATCAAAAGGAGAATCATATGTGTAAACTTTTTTATTGTTTAGTATCAACTCAAGTGTTCTTACAGAAGATCTATGATCAAATTTATGTTTATTAGTACACTCAAGGGTGGGAAAATGCTTATTATTTTCATCATGAAAATTGCAACTTAATTTGCAAATATAAGTGAAGAGCAATTTATTAGCACATGTATGTGACAAGTATTGTGGCAAACCAAACATATGTGTAAAATCATGATCATATGTAGGCAATTGTAACCTATCTACCCAAGGAAAATCATTGTTTAATTTGGCCACTTTATCACAAGTTATGCATATGTGATCCACCATAAAAATTTCACTCATGTTATAATCACCAATCAAGTTAAAAGTGAAAGAAGAAACACAATTGCTAGAATTTACATATGAAATTTCAGCAAGCTTTTTCATAGCACTTTGCACACTAATTGATTCATTTAACATGATGTAATCCACAATATCATTAGGTGGTATTTTAGCAAGTACTTCTTTATGTGAAATCAATACCACATGATTAAATTTTGAAATTATCACATCATCACATGTAGGTGGACTATCTATGCTTGTTAACTCACAAGAATCAACTAGAAATTTAGTGGGTTCACATAAATCAATACATGAGAGGGGTAACACGAAATCAGTACCTTTATCAATGACATCCTCCTCAGAATTAATAGGCACCAATTCATCTACCTCAAGTTGTGATGCAGGTTCTACTTGTTGTGGCTCCCTTTCTTCAAAAGTAACCTGCAAGTCACAAGAAACAATACTAGGAACAATGACATGCTCCTCCAATGGTGGTGGTGATGATGTTACTATGGGCTCCCTTTCTTCAAAAGTCTGCACATGAGAAGAAACAACACTAGGAATAGATATTATTTCATTAGTTATAATGCATGGCTTTTGGATTGGAAAAATTCTTCTTGGAGCCATAGGAACCATCTCGGCCAATTTCTTTTCTGCCTCTCTTGCTTGGTGCAATAATTCATTCATGGTGTTATATTGCACACGCCACAAAAGGATTTTAATCTTGAATTGCAACCCTGCAAGAAATCGTTTCATTGTTTGTTCTGGTGCTTCTACAACCCGAGCTTCTTGTAGTGACAACACCATCTCTATGTAATATTGATCAACAGAATTTGGTCCTTGTTTCAATTGTTTTAGGTAATCCTGCACAAACTCATCAACACTAGAAACACCCATTATGTTAGTGAAAACAAAATCAATGGGTTGTGGTGTTCTCTCACAACTCACTCAAAACCAAGCAAAGATGGCTTCACTTAATGTTCCAAGAGTGAAAAGGATCAACTTACCAACAAGGAGCAATGAATAATGTGCTTGAGTGTGAGAAGAGAATAATCCGAGCTATCAAGTATCACAATGCAAACAGGGTTTTTGGTGGGGCTTGGTTGGGATTCCTAACAACACCAAAATAACAACTCCAATGCACTATCTAATGTGATGAAAAAAATACTAAAGAAAACACACTCACTCTGGGAGACAAATGTGGCTTAGCAATTATATGGAAGAGTTATTGTAAGCACTGGAAAGACACTAGCAAATACTCTATAAAAACAGGCACAAGATTGCTCAAATGTCCACAAAAATATCCAAAATGATAAGCTTCCACTAGTGATAGTATGTCTCGGCCTCTTTTTGCTTTTTTTCTCTTTTTTTTCTTTTTTTTATACTTTTTCCAATGGCCTTTGAATCAACTAGGAGCAATATGAGATATGGACACAAAATTGATCAAATTGAGCAGCCTGTTAGAGCACAAAAACAGCTAGTCTTTGGGTAGGTTCCTAAAAATTTGCTGTAGATAGGCTGTGGCTAGGCTTATCAAAGATCGAGAGATTTGCACGCGGTGTGTACTTGTTGTGGTGTGTGCGCGGTACGATGCGCAAGTAGCGACAAATTTGGTTTGGCTGGTAGCTGGCTCGGTGGGGTGGCGTGCGGATCGGTGGGTCGGTGGGATGCGCGCGCAGGAACAGCGCGCGGACGCGTTTTGGTCCGTGTTCGACAACAGAACAGAGGCGCGTGGAATTTGAGAAGGCGTGCAGATCGCGGTTTCTGTTTTGGCCGGCAGCCTGGCACGCTCGGATTCCGATGCTAACAAGAACGCGTCTGCTTTTTCTTTGGCCGGTAGCGGAATCGGCAGTGCCCACGGTACTGGACCAAGCGTACGAGACGATCGAGCGCACGCGTTTCCACGCGTTTGGTCGGTACGGCGGCCAGCAGCGTGCGTGAGACGAACAACCAGGGGATTTGGCCCAGGGACCAGGGGCACGCGCGTGGCTTGTAGTGGATTGGTGCGGTGGGCACACTAGCGTGGGGTGGGACCAGGTGGGGATCGGTGGTTTGCTTTACGCGGTGATGCGATTCCACGCTGCTTTTGGCCAGTAGCGTGGTTTGCGCGTGGACTTGAACGATTCTGAATCGAGCTCGGACTCCGACGCTGTGCGCGCGGTGGGTGGGACCAGCGGCTCGAAAGTGGACTTCACGTGCGGACAGCAACAGAGACGCGGTTTTGGTGCGTGAACTGCCTGGAAGCTGTCGGTGCAGTGGATCAGCGCGTGCTTGTTGGTCGGTAGCGGGAGGTGGAAAGGAGCGAATCCGAGCGTAGCCTGGAGGGCGAATAGGATAGCAACTCGCAACGCACTTAGTTTTTTGTGAAATTTTTCGGTATAGATAGACACAAAGGATGAATACGAGTCACGAATACTAGGAACTTTCCTATAAGACTGGCATATTTTGTGCTCATCAGGCTGCTCAATCGATTTTTCCATCGTGCTGTTTTTCGGGAAAAAATTTCTCCGCGGTGCGACATATTGTGGTAAAAAAGAGACAATTTTTTTTGTCCGTACAGTCCGTACAGATTGGACAAATTGGGCCATAAGAGTGAAAAAATAGAAGAGAAAAAACAGAAAAATCAAAGAGAAAAGAGGCCCCCCAAAGTACTGATCATTGCCACACGTTTGGAGCTGTTTTACGGCTGTCTGCACTACTATTTTGAGCAATCTTGTGCCTGATTTACATTGAGCTTTTGCTAGTGTCTTTCGAGTGCTTGCAACAAATTCTACCATATAGTTGCTCGCCACATTTGTCTCCGAAAGAGTGTGTGTTTCCGGGTCAATTTTTATATCACATTGGACAGTTATTTGGAGTTGCTTTTTGGTGTTGTTAGGTATCCCAACCAAGCCCCACCATATATCCTGATTATTGTCTTGTGATAACTGAGATCCCTGATATTCTCTTCTCACACTTGGTACATATAGCTGCCACTATTTGTTGGTGAAGTAATTTTTCTATTCACTCTGGAGAAGTGAGATACACCATTATCTTGCTGGATTGAGTGACTTGAGAGAAACAAACACCCACCTATACTTGTTTTGTTTTCACTAACATAATGGATTCTGCTAGTGTTGCTGATGTGCAGTGATAAGGGGTGGCCCAATCTTCTCAGTGAACTCACAGATAACTTCTGAATTGATAACTAGTGCGCCACTAAGAACTCTCCGGCTGATCCCTGATGCCAATGCAAAAGATAGCAACCCAATGGATATTCTTAACTCCACACTCTTGCACAAGTAATCCACCGACTACAAGTGGTACTGTACCGTCTTATTCCCAGTGGAACAGCAGGTATCACGTAAGGTTTGCAGATGAACTTCCAGATGAAAGGCTAACAAGCAGTTTCAACTAGAGGTTATGGGGTTTGTTTGATTCAATCGTAGTCTCCCCTCTCCTATGCGCCCCAAGGGGTATATATGAGAGGGGGTGCGGCCACAAGGCATCCCTTGCGCAAGCACCTAACCTAATTGGACTAGGACTCCTACTAGGACACGAAAATAGATACAAACCGACCCCCACACAAGGGGTGCGGCCAAATTGGTATACAAACCAATCCTAATTGAACTAGGTCTTGTATATGGCGCATAGATGTTCCTTGTGGGCGCCCTCCTCTTGCCTTGTTCATGTATGAGTGTGGAATAACATAATTGACATTGTTTTCCACACTTAGTGCATTTGATCTTGTGGAGGCACCATCCCCTTATCATGATAACAATTGTTATTTGTTGTTTTCACCATGCTAGCACTTGTTTTCCATCTCCTCTTCTAGTCCATGCTCATCCTTGTGTGTCTCCTCTCCATGATCTTCATTCATGCTTGTGTTATCAATAAACCTAAGTACACACAAATGCAAGGACTTAGGTAGTATAAAATTCTCACAATTATAAACATTATACTCAAGTAGGAGTGAATTCACCTGTTGTTGTAATAGCTTAGTCCTTGATCTTGTCATTGGACCAATCCTCACTTCATTAGCTTTAATTGGTGGATCTTCATGTTCAACAATAGGTGAAGAGCTAGGGATGTCCTCATCATCCTCCCCCTCTTGAAAAGGCATCGACCTCGATGCTAAATCATCTCCATGGTAAGGTGTCAAATCAGCCACATTAAAAGAATTACTAACACCAAACTCATCAATTGGGAGGTCAATCTTGTATGCATTATCATTGATCCTTGATATAACTTTGTAAGGACCAGCTCCTCTAGGCATCAACTTGGACTTTCTCAATGTTGGAAATCTATCTTTTCTGAAGTGTACCCAAACCATATCTCCTGGCCGAAATATAACTTCCTTCCTCTTCTTGTTTACTCTTTCAGCCACATGTTTTCCTTTCTTCTCAATTGCTTCTTTTGTTTTCTCATGAATCTTCTTCACAAAATCAGCCCTTTTTGATGCCTCCATATTAACTCTCTCATGTAAAGGAAGTGGTAATAAATCAAGAGGAGTAATTGGCTTGAAACCATACACCACCTCAAAAGGACATAATTGAGTAGTTGAATGCACAGCTCTATTGTATGCAAATTCCACATGGGGCAAACACTCCTCCCACTCCTTCAAATTCTTCTTGATCATACCTCTTAGCAATGTGGACAATGTTCTATTAACCACCTCGGTTTGTCCATCAGTTTGGGGGTGGCAAGTAGTAGAAAATAATAGCTTGGTGCCAAGCTTACCCCAAAGTGTCTTCCAAAAGTAACTCATGAACTTGACATCTCTATCTGAAACTATAGTCCTTGGAACTCCATGCAATCTCACAATCTCTCTAAAGAACAAATTAGCAATGTGAGAAGCATCATCACTCTTGTGGCATGGAATAAAATGAGCCATCTTTGAAAATCTATCCACAACCACAAAGATAGAATCATGTCCTCTTTTTGTTCTTGGTAATCCCAACACGAAATCCATGCTAATATCTTCCCATGGTGTACTTGGTGATGGCAATGGTGTATATAATCCATGGGGCTTCAATTTTGATTTGGATTTGTTGCAAGTAATGCATCTTTGCACCAATCTATACACATCTCTTCTCATATGTGCCCAATAGAAATTTTCTGCCAACATCAACAATGTTTTCTCTCTTCCAAAGTGTCCCATTAATCCTCCACTATGAGATTCCTGGATCAAAAATAAACGCAAAGAACACTCGGGAATACACAATTTGTTAGCTCTAAACAAGTACCCATCATGTATGTGAAATTTTTCCCATGCTTTAGTGTTAACACATTTATTAAATGGCATGGAAAATTCATTATCTTCATCATATAAATCTCTAATACCCTCCAAACCCGAAACCTTGATTTCTAAATTTGAGAGTAACATATTTTTCCTTGACAAAGCATCAGCAACTACATTATCCAATCCCTTTTTATGTTTTATAATATATGGAAAAGATTCAATGAATTCAACCCACTTAGCATGTCTCTTATTCAAATTATTTTGGCACTTTAGAAATTTCAATGCTTCATGATCACTATGAATAATAAATTCTTTAGGCCACAAATAATGTTTCCATACTTCTAAAACTCTCACAAGTGCATATAATTCTTTATCATAAACAGAATAATTCAATTGTGCACCATTCAATTTTTCAGAAAAATAGGCAATAGGTTTCTTGATAAGGGGTGGCCCAATCTTCTCAGTGAACTCACAGATAACTTCTGTATGATAACTAGTGCGCCACTAAGAACTCTCCGGCTGATCCCTGAAGCCAATGCAACAGATAGCAACCCAATGGATATTCTTAACTCCACACTCTTGCACAAGTAATCCACCGACTACAAGTGGTCCTGTACCGTCTTATTCCCAGTGGAACAGCAGGTAACACGTAAAGTTTGCAGATGAACTTCCAGTATGAAAGGCTAACAAGCAGTTTCAACTAGAGGTTATGGGGTTTGTTTGATTCAATCGTAGTCTCATCTATTCCACACGCAGGTGGTAGCTATATATGAGGGAGGGGTGCGGCCACAAGCTCCTTGCGCAAGCAATCCCTCTCCTACTCGACTAGGACTCCTATTTCCTAACACATATGGATACAAACCGACCTCACACACAAAGGGGTGCGGCCATATTGGTATACAGACCAATTGAACTCGTTTTGGAAACTGGCAGAAAACTATTCGTGGCTTGTTTCGGTCACCACGGCTTGCACGAGTCGAATTTCTTGATGGGGCCGGATCCATTGGAAAGCCCATCAAATTCCCTATCCGTATTGTGCTCGTTTGCTGTATTTGGAGCCCGTATGAAGAATCCATGACTATTTCAAATTCGGGACTCCTGGCAGTCCGAACTGAAACATCATTTCCTTGTAGTTGTTTTCTATGCCTCCTTCTTTTGCTCCTTGCTTCCTCTTCTCCATCCATGTTTGTGTTATTAATAAACCTAATCATACATATTATAGGCTTAGGTAGTATAACGTTCTCACAAACACAAACATTATTTATTAATAGGAAAGAATTCACCTTATAATAAACATCAGTGAGACTCAATATTTCCTTCCAACTCAAGCATGAATAAACCTCATGGACCTCTATTATGTCCATATCATCCTCCCTTTCTTCAAGACAAGCCGTCCTCGGCTTGTAGTAAGCTGAAAGTGGAAGAAACAAAAAGAACAACGTGTATGCACAATACAAATATCTATAATGAGGTGCATTAGTTGTTATCATATCATAAAATTGTGCCCTAGACATGTGACCACGAATTTTTCTTAAAAACATCACATAATTGTCATAGCACTCCATAAAATAGCAATCACAATTGCAAATATAAGTGAAGCTCAATAAATCATGATCAAAATGAGAATCATATGTGTATATATTCTTATTGTTTAGTATCAATTCAATTGTTCTCACAGAAGATCTATGATCAAATTTATGTTTATTACTACACTCAAAGGTGGGAACATGCTTATTATTTTCATCATGAAAATTGCAACTTAATTTGCAAATATAAGTGAAGAACAATTTATTAGCACATGTATGTGACAAGTATTGTGGCAAACCAAACATATGTGAAAAATCATGCTCATATGTAGGAAGTTGTAGCTTAGTTATCCAAGGTAAAACAATGTTCAAATCAGCCATTTTATCACAAGTTATGCATATATGATCCACCATAAAAATTTCACTCATGTTATAGTCACCAATCAAGTTAAAAGTGAAAGAAGAAACATAATTGCTAGAATTGACATATGAAATTTCAGCAACCTTTTTCATAGCACTTTGCACACTAATTGATTCATGTAACATGATGTAATCCACAATATTATTAGGTGGTATTTTAGCAAGTACTTCTTTATGTGAAATCAACACCACATGATTAAATTTCGAAATTAACACATTATCACATGTAGGTGGAATATCTATGCTTGATAACTCACAAGAATCAACTAGCAATTTAGTGGGTTCACATAAATCAATACTTGAGAGGGGTAATACTAAATCAGCACCTTTATCAATAGCATCCTCCTCAGAATAATTAGGTACCAATTCAACTATCTCAAGTGGTGATGCAGGTTCTACTTGTTGTGGCTCCCTTTCTTCAAAAGTAACCTGCATATCACAAGAAACAAAACTAGGCACAATGGTATGCTCCTCCAATGGATGTGATGGTGGTGGTGGTGTAGGTTGTACTATAGGCTCCCTTTCTTCAAAAGCAACCTGCACATCACAAGACACAACACTAGGAGTAGACATAGTTACATTAGTAGAAACAGCCTCATAGGTCTTCTTAACCTTTACAGATCTCATAACCAATGGTTGATGTCTAATTCTTTTAAATGCTGTAGGACTTTCATGAAATATCCAATCTCTCCTATTATTCCAAAAGAATTGTATATCAGGATAATGGCTATCAAAATTAACCTTATAGGCATCGCACCAAAAATCACTCAACAAAAGGTGACAACAAGTAAATGCTCTAGGAAACACATGACACCTAAGTTGTATTGTTTTATCATAAATAGTTAACGGAACGAAAGTAGCATGAGTAATGGGAAGTGGAGCACCATTAGTTTTTAACATAAATGAAGTGCGAGTTGCATAAGATGTCAACTGTAATGCTTCAACAACCTCAATACTAACAAAACTATACCACCGTGTACCCTTATCAAGAGTAATAGCAACAGTACTACCATTGATGTCTCCGCTGAAGTGGAACAAATTTGGTGCAAGTATTCCACTAGAATCCTCCTCCCAGAAAGCATCACTGCACACAGAAGAACTAGAAAACTCCATTGATTAACTTGTTAGTAACAAAATAACAATGGGATGTGGTGTTCTCTCACAACTCACTCAAAAATCTAGCAAGACAATAGATTATCTTACCGTTCCAAAGTGAATAGAAATACTTACCAACAAGTAGTGGCAACTAAAATGCTTTGATGTGAAGAAGAGAATACCCAGGGTGCTAACAATCACAAGACAAACAAGGTATATGGTGGGGCTTGGTATGGATACCTAACAACACCAAAATAACAATCCTATTTGCTGTCCAATGTGATATAAAAAGCACAGGAAACACACACCAAGTATGGAGACAAATGTGGCAATGCAAATATATGGAGGAAATTTTGCAATGCACTGGAAAGACACTAACCAAGCTCAAATGATATTCAGGCACAAGATTGCTCAATGGTGTGTCAATATAGCAATGATGAAAAACAGCTCCACAAATATATCAATGTATCTCAAGGCCTTTTTGCTTTTTCTCAATTCTGTTTTTCTCTTTTTCTCTTTTCTCTCTTTTTTTTTTATTTTTTACTGGCCAAATAACAACACTAGGAGCAATAATGTCAAGTGATAACAATGCTATGAACAATGTGACACAAATATGAGATAAAGAGCAGCCTGAAAACGAGCAAAAGATAGCTAGTCTTATGGGTTGTGTACCTAAAATTTTGCTGTAGAATGGCTGTGGCTATGTCTCTCAAAGATATGGAGTGGAAACAAAGCGAAATTGTCAAAGAAACGGAGACTTACTGTGTGCTGTTTTGGTCGGTAGTCGAGTGTGCGAGCAGCAATAAAAACGAGATGATACCGACAAAAGTGCGTGCGGTTCAGGTGGAGGAAACCAGCAGCACGCAAGTGGACAAGGGATGCGTGGACTTCACACGCGCGGACAATAACTGCAACGCGGTTTGGCAGGTTTTCCGCGGGTAGTCTGGCGGCGCACGGAATCCGTTCCGACAGCTCGCGGAGCGCAGGTGATTTATGTTGGCCCGGAAACGAAACAGCTCGCGGTGGTGCACCTGGTGGCACGGATTCCGACGCGTCTCTGTTGCCTCCGACCGGAATTTGAAAGCGCGTGGTCGCTGGCCAAACAGCGCACGCGGAACCACGAAACCGCAGATCGCGGCGCCCGGTGTGGTTGCCTTTTTGGCTGCTAGCGCTTGGAGGCGTATCAGCCTCGTACTCGACACGGACCTGCGCGGCCCCACGCGTTTTCAGCGCGTATCGCCCGGGAGCGAATCCGACCAGGATAGGAATTGGCCAGCGCGCGGTTCAGGATTGGTGCACGCTGAATCTGCGCGCGTTTCAACGCGGTTTCCGCAGGTGGGGATTTTGTCTGGTAGCCCTTGACGCGCGCGCGGCGGATGTCCAGGCCGCCTTGTGACGCACGGAATATGATGCCTGGAAGATGTGCTGCTCGGAAACTGTTCCGACAGGGAACACCGCGCGTGGATAGAGGCGCTCGGAATTTAATGCTCGGAAACCTTCCCCCACTCGAACTTCGGGATCCGTGTGCCAACAGCGTTATAGCAAGAATTTCGGCGCGTAGTGCGGCGCACAAGCGGAACCGTGCGTTGGTCACTCAACGCGGTTAGCGATTTGGCTGCACGGATCTGCACGCGAGACAAAACAAGCGGATGCCCAAAGATTGAAAACAACGCGCGGCAGCAGATCTATGGCAAAGCGCAACAGGTTTGGGCAAATATTTTTGGTGGGATTTTCTGGTATATATAGAAACAAAAGATGAACACGATGAACCCTAATAGACAAAAACTAAAAACAGAAAAACGGGAACGCAAATCAACAATAAACAGCAACTAGTAGATGCAAATTGGTGTTGATCTAGGCTCTGGCACAAACTACACTATTTTTGTGGGGCAATTTTCTGGATAGGAAATAAAAACACTCAAACTAAAGGGAAATATGATAGCTCACCGAGGCAACCTGTAAATCTGATACCAAGATGATAAGGGGTGGCCCAATCTTCTCAGTGAACTCACAGATAACTTCTGTATGATAACTAGTGCGCCACTAAGAACTCTCCGGCTGATCCCTGAAGCCAATGCAACAGATAGCAACCCAATGGATATTCTTAACTCCACACTCTTGCACAAGTAATCCACCGACTACAAGTGGTCCTGTACCGTCTTATTCCCAGTGGAACAGCAGGTAACACGTAAAGTTTGCAGATGAACTTCCAGTATGAAAGGCTAACAAGCAGTTTCAACTAGAGGTTATGGGGTTTGTTTGATTCAATCGTAGTCTCATCTATTCCACACGCAGGTGGTAGCTATATATGAGGGAGGGGTGCGGCCACAAGCTCCTTGCGCAAGCAATCCCTCTCCTACTCGACTAGGACTCCTATTTCCTAACACATATGGATACAAACCGACCTCACACACAAAGGGGTGCGGCCATATTGGTATACAGACCAATTGAACTCGTTTTGGAAACTGGCAGAAAACTATTCGTGGCTTGTTTCGGTCACCACGGCTTGCACGAGTCGAATTTCTTGATGGGGCCGGATCCATTGGAAAGCCCATCAAATTCCCTATCCGTATTGTGCTCGTTTGCTATATTTGGAGCCCGTATGAAGAATCCATGACTATTTCAAATTCGGGACTCCTGGCAGTCCGAACTGAAACATCATTTCCTTGTAGTTGTTTTCTATGCCTCCTTCTTTTGCTCCTTGCTTCCTCTTCTCCATCCATGTTTGTGTTATTAATAAACCTAATCATACATATTATAGGCTTAGGTAGTATAACGTTCTCACAAACACAAACATTATTTATTAATAGGAAAGAATTCACCTTATAATAAACATCAGTGAGACTCAATATTTCCTTCCAACTCAAGCATGAATAAACCTCATGGACCTCTATTATGTCCATATCATTTCTTTTCTTGCATGAGCACACCTCCAATACCTATGCCACTAGCATCACATTCAATCTCAAATTGTTTATCAAAATTTGGAAGCATAAGCAATGGGGCCGAAATCAACTTCTCTTTCAAAGTATCAAAAGCAATATCTTGTGAAACACCCCATTCAAAATTAACACCTTTCTTAGTTAGATCATTCAAAGGGGCAGCAATTGTACTAAAATTAGGCACAAATCTTCTATAGAAACTAGCAAGCCCATTAAAACTTCTAACTTGACTCACATTAGTTGGAATTGGCCAATTTCGAATAGCTTCAATTTTAGATTGATCAACTTCAATTCCATGCTTAGAAACAACATAACCAAGAAATATTACTTTATCTTTGCAAAAAGTGCACTTCTCAAGATTACCATACAATTTATTAGTTCTTATCACTTGCAAAACTTGTCTAATATGATCCATGTGGTCATGTTCATTGTGGCTATATATGAGAATATCATCAAAATAAACTACCACAAATCTACCAATAAAGTCTCTCAAAATATGGTTCATTAATCTCATGAAAGTACTAGGTGCATTAGTTAAACCAAAGGGCATTACTAACCACTCATATAAACCAAATTTTGTCTTAAAAGCAGTTTTCCATTCATCTCCCTCTTTCATTCTTATTTGATGGTATCCACTACGCAAATCAATTTTAGAGAAAAGAGTAGCACCACTTAATTCATCTAACATGTCATCTAAACGTGGTATAGGATGACGATAACGAATAGTGATGTTATTAATTGCTCTACAATCTACACACATGCGCCAAGTACCATCTTTCTTAGGAACCAAAATAACGGGAACGGCACAAGGAGAAAGACTAACCCGAATATATCCTTTGTCCAATAGTTCTTGTACTTGCTTTTGGATCTCCTTTGTTTCTTGTGGATTGGTTCTATAAGGGGCTCGGTTTGGGAGAGATGCTCCCGGGATCAAATCAATTTGATGTTCAATTCCTCTCAATGGTGGCAATCCCGAGGGCACATCTTGTGGAAAAACATCTTCAAAATCCTGCAAAACATTAGAAACACCAAGAGGAATAGGGGTCATGTCATTAGAAACCAAAATCTCTCCCTTGTGAATAAGCACAATAGGGACTAGTGAAGGATCATCCTTAAATTCCCTCAAATCCTCTTTGGTGGCTAACATGCATAATAGGTTCTCTCTCTTTTTACCACTCGAATTGGTTTTGCTATCACTCCCCATGGCTTGTATTTGTGGTGTTCCCTCATCCCTCTCTCTCTCTTTTTCCACTCTCATAGAAACTTTTGATTGGGACTCTTGTACTATTTGTTGTGGAGTCATAGGGCTCAAAATAATGGTCTTCCCATGATGATATAGCTCATAAGTATTGGCTCTCCCTTCATGCTTCACACTTCTATCAAATTGCCAAGGTCTTCCCAATAATAAGTGGCAAACTGTCATGGGCACCACATCAAACTCAATGATATCCTTATAAGGTCCAATTTGAAACTCCACTCTCACCATATGAGAAACTTTCATTTGTCCCGTGCTACTCAACCATTGGATGTGATAAGGAGAAGGATGTGGCATATATTTCAAATTGAGTTTTGCACATAGATCTTTGCTAGCCAAATTTCTGCAACTCCCTCCATCAATAATGACTTTGCAAGCCATGTTGGGACCAATAACAGCCTTTGTTTGGAATAGATTGCACCTTTGATTTTCAGGACTAGGCACCACACTCAATGAATTTTGGGTGCAAATAATAGAAGGCATAGTAGTAGCATAAGCATCCAAAGGAGAATCACTCAAATATCCATCATCATCATCAAGATCATTGGGATCAACATCATCACCTGTCTCATACTCATTGTTTTCATTGATAATCATCACTTTTGAATTTGGACAATCCCTCTTGAAGTGCCCTTTTCCTCCACATGTGTGGCATGTAATATCTCTATTCCTTGTAGTAGGAGCACTAGAACCCGAAGCACTTGCTGTTGGTTGTGGTGTTTTCCTTGTATTAGCCACACTAGGCTCGGATTTGGATGATGTAGCACCTCGAAGATTTGATGTAGTACCTCGAAAATTTGATGATGGAGGTGGTGGTGTTGAAGTACTAGGAGTAATAGATGATCTCACAGGAAATCTACTCTTTGTTCTAGCCAAATTTTGTGCTTCCTCCAATAGATGTGATTCGGCCTCTCTAGCATGATGTAAGAGATCATGCATATTAGTGTATTGATAATGCCTCACAATGCCCTTGATTCTATAATGTAATCCTGAAAGAAATCTTTGCATTGTTTGCTCCTCTTGTTCTTCCACACGGCCTCTTTGCATGATCATCTCCATCTCTTGATAATAAGCATCAACTGTCTTGGTACCTTGCTTCAATTGTTGTAGCTTGTCAAATTGTTGCCTTATGTAATTGGGAGGTACAAATCTTTCCCTCATGAGCCTCTTCATGGTGTTCCAAGTAGCAATGGGTAACTCATCATCATTATGCCTCTTTCTCACTAAATTGTCCCACCATCTAAGAGCATATCCATCAAACTCAGAAGATGCCAACTTGATCTTTCTATCCTCATTATAATCATGCAATCTCCATAGCTTCTCAATTTTCAACTCCCATAGTAAAAATTCTTCCACATCCATAGTATCAAAGCTGAAAGATGGAATAGAAAATTTTGGTTTACCCAAGATATCTTCTCTATTGTCATTAGCATTAGGCAAAGGAACACGCCTAGCACGACCTTGAAAACCTCCTCTTCCTCTTTCTCCTCTAGCTCCACGGCCAAAATTTAGCTCTTCTCCATTATTGGCATCACTATGGATACTAGCATTGTCATCATCAATAGGTGGCAACCGAGCTTGAAGCAAAGTTTGAAGATCATTCATATTGTTGTTGATAGCATCAATAGCATCTTGCATTGTTCTCAATTGAGCACTATTGGTTTCGGCCAATTTATTGTTGCTCTCCACATTCTTTTTGACATCATCAACTAACTCATAAACAGGATCAACAGCTTCATTCACATATTTCTTGTAATGTTCCTCATTGTCATCCAATTTCTTTGTCAACACATCCCTTAATGCCTCATACTCCCTCCAATTCACTCCCTCGGATTGATCCTTCTTTTGCTGCACAAGATCACTACTAGAAAGATCCATTAGAGGTTAGTGAAAATAAAACAAGTATAGGTTGTGGTGCCTCTCACAACTCACTCAAGAATCTAGCAAAACAATAGGATATCTTACCACTCCAAAGTGAATAGAGATACTTACCACAAGTAGAGGCAATTAAAGTGCTTTGGTGTGAAGAAAAGAATACCCAGGTTTTTAACTCTCACAATGGCAAACAAGGTTATTTAGTGGGGCTTGGTATGGATACCTAACAATCACCAAAGTAACAATCCTATTTGCTGTCTTAGTGAAGATATAAAATACCCAAGGAAACTCACACAATGGAGACAAATGTGGCAAAGCAATATGTGGATGGAAATTTGCAATGCACTAGAAAGTCACTAGCTAGGCTCTTAATTGACAGGCACAAGATTGCTCAAGGAAAAACCAAGTGTCACAATGGCAAGCTCAACTAGTAAACAATAGCAATGATATGGCCTTTTTGCACTTTCTCTTTTCTCTTTTCTCTTTTCTCTTTTTTTATACTTTTTGCTTTTTCTATATTTTTTTTTTTTGAATTTTTCAATGGCCTTACACTAAGCTAGGAGCAACAATGAACCAAACACAAGTGAACACAATGGTGGTGATGAAATATGAGCAGCCTGTCAGAGCACAAAATAGCTATACTTGTGGGAAAGTTCCTATTTGAATGCTGTAGAAAGGCTGTGGCTAAGGTTCACAAGGTATGGAGGTGATGGTCCTAGTGATGAAAAACAGGAAATAAAAGAGAACACAAAGAAATCTAGTGGAAACAAGACTTAGAACAGCTCACGGCAGCAACTAGGGGCTCACGGCAGAAAAAACAGCACAATTTGGTACCACGGCAGAGAAAACAGCGGTTTTGGTACCGCGGCAGAGCAAAACGGCAGAAAAACGCACTGAAATCGTACCGTGGCAGAACTTCACAGCGCGCAGGAATTCACGGCAGCGATTTGTTCGGTTTTTGTACCGCGGCAGAGCGTACGGCAGCGAATCGAGCAGTTTTCGTACCGCGGCAGCGCGCGCACCCGCGTTACACGGTTTGGTAATAGCGTTACAGTGATTTTCGGTGCGGGTAAACGATACGTGGGCGCGGCAGCGTTTTGGATGCTTTTGGTACCGCGGCAGCGCGCGAGGGAGCGATTGGTGTGGGGCGCTGCGGGGATCGGGGGGGTTTTGTAACCGTGTTACGGTGGAATCCGAGTGTAGCAAGGATGCGGCAGCGGTGGGTGTTTTGCGGTGGAGATGAATCCGAAACCAACTAGGGTAGGGTGCGGCAGGAAAAAGGGAAGTTTTGTGCCGTGGTGGGTGGGATGGCTAGGTGGACTCGGATTGGATAATATGGAGCGGATTTTTATGGTATGTTTGATAGGTTGCGGCTAGATAGAACAAGAACCCTAAACCTAGCCGAAATAGATGAAACTAAAAACGATAAAAAGCAACACAAATCTAACACAAAGACAGCACTAGTAATTGAAAACTAAGATGATATCTAGGCTAAGGCAAGAACTAACACTATTTTTGTGGGGCAATTTTCTGGATAGGTAATAAAAACACTCAAACTAAAGGGAAATATGATAGCTCACCGAGGCAACCTGTAAATCTGATACCAAGATGATAAGGGGTGGCCCAATCTTCTCAGTGAACTCACAGATAACTTCTGAATTGATAACTAGTGCGCCACTAAGAACTCTCCGGCTGATCCCTGATGCCAATGCAAAAGATAGCAACCCAATGGATATTCTTAACTCCACACTCTTGCACAAGTAATCCACCGACTACAAGTGGTACTGTACCATCTTATTCCCAGTGGAACAGCAGGTATCACGTAAGGTTTGCAGATGAACTTCCAGATGAAAGGCTAACAAGCAGTTTCAACTAGAGGTTATGGGGTTTGTTTGATTCAATCGTAGTCTCCCCTCTCCTATGCGCCCCAAGGGGTATATATGAGAGGGGGTGCGGCCACAAGGCATCCCTTGCGCAAGCACCTAACCTAATTGGACTAGGACTCCTACTAGGACACGAAAATAGATACAAACCGACCCCCACACAAGGGGTGCGGCCAAATTGGTATACAAACCAATCCTAATTGAACTAGGTCTTGTATATGGCGCATAGATGTTCCTTGTGGGCGCCCTCCTCTTGCCTTGTTCATGTATGAGTGTGGAATAACATAATTGACATTGTTTTCCACACTTAGTGCATTTGATCTTGTGGAGGCACCATCCCCTTATCATGATAACAATTGTTATTTGTTGTTTTCACCATGCTAGCACTTGTTTTCCATCTCCTCTTCTAGTCCATGCTCATCCTTGTGTGTCTCCTCTCCATGATCTTCATTCATGCTTGTGTTATCAATAAACCTAAGTACACACAAATGCAAGGACTTAGGTAGTATAAAATTCTCACAATTATAAACATTATACTCAAGGAGGAGTGCATTCACCTGTTGTTGTAATAGCTTAGTCCTTGATCTTGTCATTGGACCAATCCTCACTTCATTAGCTTTAATTGGTGGATCTTCATGTTCAACAATAGGTGAAGAGCTAGGGATGTCCTCATCATGCAGGCAAAGAAGAAACCAGAGGATTTGGTGCAATGGAATGAGTATGAGGCACTAAGAGATACCATGTACAAGAGAAT
The DNA here is from genome assembly GCA_028641055.1 of Alopecurus myosuroides. Classification (NCBI taxonomy): domain Eukaryota; kingdom Viridiplantae; phylum Streptophyta; class Magnoliopsida; order Poales; family Poaceae; genus Alopecurus; species Alopecurus myosuroides. The sequence goes on along the minus strand of CM054063.1, from coordinate 116,352,306 downwards.
AGCTACAGAAATAGACAAAAATGATGATGCACTGAGGCAAGAACTAAACACTCTAGATCTGAAGATAGAAGCTGCTGCTACTCAAGAATCTGTTGATGTGCTCCAAGAATCTGTGACAAATTTAACAAGACAGATTGCTAATTTAGCTACTCTAGTACAACAAAGAGCTCCTAATGCTGGTGCACACCTGCATGATGAGAATAATCTTGATAACGGCCGAGGCAATGATGGCCATGGCCGTGGAGGAAATGCTTTTGCTCGAAGAGTTCAAGCCCCAGAAAACAATAGGGAAGATGATGGTTTGGGAAAACCTAAATTTTCTATCCCTCCTTTCACATTTGATCATGATGATGTGGAAGAATATTTGTTATGGGAGCTGAAAATAGAGAAGCTATGGAGATTGCATGATTATACTGAGGATAGAAAAATAAAACTTGCATCTTCTGGGTTTGATGGCTATGCTCTTTTGTGGTGGGATAATATCACCCAATTGAGAGCAGAACTAGGTGATCCAGAAATTGTTACTTGGAGAACTATGAAGCAAGTAATGAGGGACAGATTTGTACCCAAGAATTACATTAGAACACTATATGATAAACTCCAACAGTTAAAGCAAGGCTCATTGTCAGTTGATGCTTACTATAGGGAGATGGAGCCGATTCTCCAAAGAGCTCGAGTTAGAGAGGAGCCGGAACACACTATGCAACGCTTTCTCTCAGGGTTGCAATTTAAAATAAAGAGCATTGTGAGGCATCTCCAATATAATGACATGAATGAGTTGTTACATCATGCTAGAGAAGCGGAAGCACAATTGGCCGAGGAGGCTAAGCTGAGTGCTAGAAGGAGTTTTCCTCCTAGAAATTCTTCTTTTTCATCACCATCACCACAAGGGTCTCAATTTCGTGGTGCACCACCCTCCAAACCTGAGACTAGCACTTCTAATAGCAAGAAAACATCCCAACCAGCTGCAAGTGCAGGTAGTTCTACCATGTCCACAGCAAGAAATAGAGATATGAGCTGTCACACATGTGGAGGAAAAGGGCATTTCAAGAGAGATTGTCCTAATAAAAAGGTCATGCTTGTTAATGAGGATAATGAGTATGAAACTGGTGATGATGCTGATCCCGATGAGGAGGATAATGATGATGTAGATGGTCCAGTTGATGCATATGCTACGCATTATCCCACTATTGTTTGCACACAAAAATCAATGGCGTTGAGTGTTACACCAAGTCCAGAAAATCAGAGATGTAATTTGTTCCAAACTAAAGCTATTGTAGGCCCTCAAATGGCTTGCAAAGTTATTATTGATGGAGGAAGTTGCAGAAACTTAGCAAGCAAAGATTTATGTGCAAAGCTAAAGTTGAAATATATCCCACACCCTCATCCTTATTACATTCAATGGTTAAGTGATAAAGGAGAAATGAAGGTGAGCTACATGGTGAGAGTTGAATTTCAAATTGGACCATACACAGACACCATTGAGTGTGATGTGGTACCAATGTCTGTTTGTCACATGTTGCTGGGAAGACCATGGCAGTTTGACAGGAATGCTATTCACAATGGAAGGTCAAATACATACCAGTTGAATTGGCATGGGAAGGACATCATTCTAAGGCCTATGACACCACAGCAAATTGTAAATGAATCTCGTCAAAAAACAGAAGTGAATTTAGAAACTGAGAGTGAGAGAGATGAGATGAGAGGAAACAAAAATACTGTGAGTGATAATAGCAAAGCCAAGCTGAGTGGTAAAAATAAAAGTGAGGGAGTGAGCCTATTATGCATGTTAGCCACCAAAGATGACTTGAGAGAGTTTAGTGAGGATCCTAGTTTAGTACCTATAGTGCTCATGCACAAGGGAGAAATTTTGGTTTCTAACGACATGACCCCTCTCCCTATTGGTGTTTCTAATGTGTTGCAGGAATTTGATGATGTGTTTCCAGAGGAGGTACCAGCAGGGTTGCCACCATTGCGTGGCATAGAACACCAAATTGATTTGATACCTGGAGCCACATTACCAAACCGAGCCCCTTACAGGACTAATCCCCAGGAGACGAAGGAAATTCAGAAACAAGTACAAGAGCTCCTTGATAAAGGGTATATTCGCATCAGTCTTAGCCCTTGTGCTGTTCCTGTGATTTTGGTTCCTAAGAAAGATGGTACATGGCGCATGTGCGTAGATTGTAGAGCAATAAACAACATCACTATTCGTTATCGTCATCCTATTCCAAGATTGGAAGATATGCTAGATGAATTAAGTGGTGCTACTGTTTTTTCTAAGATTGATTTGCGTAGTGGCTATCATCAAATTAGGATGAAAGAGGGGGATGAGTGGAAAACAGCCTTTAAGACAAAATTTGGTTTATATGAATGGTTAGTGATGCCTTTTGGTTTAACCAATGCACCTAGTACTTTCATGAGACTTATGAACCATGTTTTGCGTAACTTTATTGGCAAATTTGTGGTAGTCTATTTTGATGATATTCTCATATATAGCCACAATGAAACTGAACATATTGATCATATTAGACAAGTCTTGCATGTGCTAAGAGAAAACAAATTATTTGGTAATCTTGAGAAGTGCACTTTTTGCAAAGATAAGGTCATATTTCTGGGATATGTTGTTTCTAAACATGGGATTGAGGTAGATGATTCAAAAATAGAAGCTATAAGAAATTGGCCTACCCCCATGAATGTGAGTCAAGTGCGTAGTTTTCATGGTCTTGCTGGTTTTTATAGAAGATTTGTTAGAGATTTTAGTACCATTGCTGCACCTCTGAATGATTTAACTAAGAAAGGAGTTGATTTCGAATGGGGTGTTGCTCAAGATATGGCATTTGATGAGCTGAAAAATAAATTGATTTCTGCACCATTGTTGATGCTTCCAAATTTCAATAAACAATTTGAGATTGAATGTGATGCCAGTGGCATTGGAATTGGAGGAGTACTTATGCAAGAAAAGAAACCTATTGCTTATTTTTCTGAGAAATTGCATGGTGCACAATTGAATTATTCTGTCTATGATAAAGAGTTGTATGCGCTTGTTAGAGTTCTTGAGGTTTGGAAACATTATTTGTGGCCAAAAGAATTTATCATACATTCTGATCATGAGGCATTGAAGTTTCTGAAGAGTCAATCTAATCTTAATAAGAGACATGCTAAATGGGTAGAGTTCATTGAGTCTTTCCCATATATTATCAAGTATAAGAAAGGATTGGACAATGTGGTTGCTGATGCACTATCTAGAAAGAACATGCTTCTTACCAAACTAGATGTGCAAGTTCCTGGTTTAGAGAGTCTACGTGAATTATATGCAAATGATACTGAGTTTTCTATGCCTTTTGCTAAATGTACTAGTGTAAAAGCATGGGATAAATATCATATTCATGATGGCTTTCTGTTTAGAGCTAACAAATTATGTGTTCCCGAGTGTTCTTTGCGTTTGCTGTTGTTGCGGGAATCTCATAGTGGAGGATTGATGGGACACTTTGGACGGGAGAAAACATTACTCATGTTAGCTGATAACTTCTATTGGGCACATATGAGGCGAGATGTCTATAGATTTGTGCAGCGTTGCATCACTTGCAACAAAGCAAAGTCAAAATTAAAACCTCATGGGTTGTATACCCCTCTTCCTGCACCTACTACACCATGGGAGGATATTAGTATGGATTTTATGCTAGGATTACCAAGAACCAAGAGGGGACACGATTCAATATTTGTGGTAGTGGATAGATTTTCCAAGATGTCACACTTTATTGCATGCCACAAAAGCGACGATGCGTCGCATATTGCTAATCTGTTTTTCAGGGACATAGTGAGATTACATGGAGTACCCAAGACTATTGTTTCTGATCGAGACGTGAAGTTCATGAGCTATTTTTGGAAGACACTTTGGGGGAAGCTGGGGACAAAGTTGCTGTTTTCAACTACATGTCACCCCCAAACTGATGGACAAACGGAGGTGGTGAATCGCACATTATCACAATTGTTGCGCACCATGATCAAGAAGAACCTGCGGGAGTGGGAGGAGTGTTTGCCTCATGTTGAGTTCGCTTATAACAGGGCTGTACACTCCACTACTCAGCTATGCCCGTTTGAGGTGGTGTATGGTTTCAAACCCATTACTCCACTAGATATGTTGCCGCTTCCCATATATGAGAGAGTTAACATGGAGGCTTCGAAGCGTGCTGATTTTGTAAAGAAGATACATGAGAAGACCAAGATGGCTATAGAGAAGAAGGGACAACATGTGGCTGAACGCATGAACAAGAAAAGGAAGGAGATGATATTTCGGGCTGGTGATATGGTTTGGGTGCATTTCCGCAAGGATAGATTCCCAAATTACGCAAGTCCAAGTTGATGCCACGAGGAGCAGGTCCATGCAAAGTTCTTGGTCGAATCAATGATAATGCATACATGATAGATCTTCCAGCTGAGGAGTTTGGTGTTAGCAATTCCTTCAATGTTGCTGATTTGACACCATATTACGGAGATGACCTTGATGCGTCGAGGACGACGCCTTTTCAAGAGGGGGAGGATGATGAGGACATCCCTAGCTCTTCACCAACAAACACACATGATAATGTTGCTGCTCAAGATAACACTAATGGAGTGAGACTTGGACCTATGACAAGATCAAGAACCAAGTTATTAGAACAACAGGTGAACTCACTCTTAATAGAATTTGATGTTTGTGATCATGAGAATTTTATACTGCCTAAGTCTATGCATTTATGTATGATCAGGGTTGTTGATAACACAAACATGAATGGAGAGGAGCATCAAGAGGAGCTGGAAAACAACAAGAACAAGCTGGAAAGCAAGAAGTACATGCTGGAAAACAAGAAGGAGCAGCTGGAAAACAGAAGCCACAAGATGGGAAACAAGTTGGAGCTGCTGGAAAACAAGGGAGAAATGGATGGAAAACATCAAGGGGGCGCCCCACACCTTGTGGATGCGCCATAGAAAGAGTCCTGGTAGTTTAGGAGAAGTGGACCTGCGAGTCCTTGTTTCATAGGACTCTTCTTTTAAATTTCGGATTGTAATAAAAGGGGGGATAGAGTCCCACCCGAACACAACTAGGGGGGTGCGCCCCACCTCTTTGGCCGCACCCCAACCCCTCATAAATAGCCGGCCCTTGCGCCCCAAATAGGTTAGATTAAGTTTTAGACAATTTCCCTTACACCTCAGATTGTATTGCTTGTTTAAGCTTTCATCTTGAAGTAAAGATCCGTTGCAAATTCTGCGTGTTATCATCTATTCCATTGGGAATTAGAAGGTACAGGACCACTTGTAGTCGGTTGATTACATTGTGCAAGAGTGTGTAGTTGAGAATATCCACAGGGATTGAAAGCTGTTGCATTGGCAATCAGGTATCAATCCAGGAGAGATCTCAGTGAACCACTAGTTATCATATCAATTTGTGTTGCTCTTTGAGAAGATCTGGCCACCCCATATCATATTCAATGGTGCTATAACTTTATAAAAACAGGGTCAGGCAAGTCCCATTGGGCATCATGACTGATTGTGATTTCACGTTAGCAAAGCATGCCACATTTTTGTGAGTCACATCAAGCTTAAACAAAAGGAATCAAGAAAATTTGGCTCTATTGTCCGGTTATAAGATTGTAACCGTACTTATTGCAAGTAATCGGTCCTTACAACTTAATGGCATCGTGGACGGGTCTTTGAGTTTGTAACTGTGCTATTCAAGCAATTAGCCCCCAAGACCTATATATATACAATTTTAGGAAAAATACAAAACTAATGTACTATAAGCAAACAAATAATACTTACCTGATAAAGTAAAAAATAGAAAGTAAAAAAACAGAAAGATAAAAACTTAATAAAAATAAATAAGAAAGAAGCAATATCATAGTTTAACCATCTCTTTATTGATATGAGAAAAGTTAGGTCAGCAAGCCGCCTCATTAAAAACCCTCCAGTCTCCTTAGGTACCCTGGATAGGAAAAGAGTGCGTCTGAAAACTGCTGCCTGTTACATCGTGTATTTCAACTTGTAAACCTAGCCTGTGCTAAGTGCAGTAGGGACGTAGCTGAGCCACGTTCCATGGTCTTTCCCTCTCTTGCATAGATGAAGTGGTATGGGAGGTGTCATTGACAGTATCCGACTCTTCCCTTGCATCTATCAAGTAATATGATCCATTGTGCAAATTCCGGGTTATGATGAACGGTCCTTCCCATGGTGGAGATAACTTGTGCTTTCCCTCCTTTGTTTGTACCAAGCGCAATACCAGGTCCCCTTCCTGAAAGACCCGGGTTTTGACTCGCTGGCTATGGTATCTCCTCAAATCCTGCTGATATATGGCTGATCTCTCCAAGGCTTGCTCCCTGTGCTCTTCTAGCATATCCACGGCATCTTGCCGGGTCTTCTCATTCTCCACCTCAACATAAGCCGACACTCGGGGTGAATCGTGCATAATGTCACTCGGCAACACTGCCTCTACACCATAAACCATAAAAAACGGGGTCATCTGAGTAGATATGTTAGGTGTAGTGTTGATTCCCCAAACCACTGACGGTAACTCTTCGACCCATGCCCCAGCAACTCTGATGCACGGGACTCCCAGCCGTGATTTTAACCCACGAAGTAACTCTTGGTTTGCCCTCTCCACCTGTCCATTGGCTTGTGGGTGGGCTACCGAGGCTATGTCAAGGTGGATGCCATTGTTTCCACAGAACTTTTCCATCTCACCTAAGGACATGTTGGTTCCATTGTCCGTTATTATGCTGTGGGGATACCCAAACCGATAGATAGTCCTTTTCAGGAACTTGACTGCTGTGACTGCTTCACAATTGGTGACTGGCATGACTTCAACCCACTTAGTAAACTTATCAATAGCTACTAAAAGATGAGTCTTTTTGCAAGGTGACATGTGGAAGGGGCCCACCATATCCATACCCCAAACAGCAAACGGCCAGGTCAGCGGGATTGTTTGCAACTCCATAGCCGGCACATGGGTTTGGCGAGCGTACCTTTGACATCCATCACACCTTGCCACCAAGCGCTCCGCGTCTGCTAAGGCCGTGAGCTAGAAGAAACCATGTCGATATGCTTTGGCCAGAAGGGATCTTGTGGAGGCATGATGCCCACAATCACCTTCGGGAATCTCCTTTAAAATCTGTCGGCCTTCTTCTGGTGCTACACAGCGCAAAAAGACTCATGCTGCACTTCTTTTATACAGTTCCCCATTGATAATAGAATAGCCCTTTGCTCGTCTCAGAATTTTCCTTACTAAAACTTCTTGTGGTGGTAACTCGCCCCGTGATCGGTAGGACAAAAACGACTCTGTCCACTCGGGAACAGCACGTACTATAGCCACGAGCTCCAAATCCGGGTCTTGGTTAGCCTACCTCTTCCTCAGACTCGGTTTTAACAGATGGCCGCCATAACTCGTCCAGGAAAAAATTAGGTGGAACCGGCTCTCTGCGCGAGCCGAGTCTTGCGAGCGCATCTGCTGCCTCGTTCTTTCGCCTGTCAATATGTTCCACCTCATACCCGGAAAAAGATCCGGCAATCCTGTCCACCTCTCTTCGATATGTTGCATTGTTGCATCTTTTCTATCCCAAGTTCCTGAGACATGTTGTACCACAAGATCCGAGTCTCCATAGCACCGTATTCGCCTGATGTTCATCTCCTTTGCTACTTTCAATCCATGCGATAATGCCTCATACTCGGCCACATTGTTGGAGCAACCAAAGTGAATCTGCAACACATAACTCAATTTGTCTCCTTTGGGTGATGTGAGTACCACCCCAGCTCCTGATCCCTCATACTGCTTAGAACCGTCAAAGTGCATTACCCAAGACTCGGAACTTGGCATCATTGTGGGCATGCTTGTGTGAGTCCAATCATTGATAAAATCAACTAAAGCTTGAGATTTGATTGCAGACCTGGGCTCGTAGTTGATGTGATAATCTCCCATCTCAATGGCCCACTTGGCTATTCTACCTGTCGCGTCTGAATTTCTGATAATATCCGCCATTGGTATAGATCTAACCACTGTTATGGGGTGTTCCTGAAAATATGGTTTCAATTTCCGGCTGGCCATGAAGACCTCGAAAACTAACTTTTGCCACGCTGCTTCGCTTCCGATAGTACTTCACTCACATAATAAACCGGCCTTTGTACCGGGTGATCCTTTCCATCCTCTTTGCGCTCAACAACAACCATGGCGCTAACCGCCCGGGGCCCGGCCGCAACTTATAACAACATGGGCTCTTTAGGACCCTGTGCCGCCAGAATCGGTGCCTCAGATAATTGCTTTTTCAGAGCTTCGAACGCCTCGTCCGCCTCTTGGTCCCAAACGAATTTGTTGGTTTTCCTCAAGAGCCGGTACAAAGGTATTGCCTTTTCTCCAAGCCTGGATATAGACCGGCTTATTGCCGCTACACATCCTGTAAGCTTTTGAACATGCTTCAGGCCTTCCGGCTTTTTCAGACTCTGAATAGCTTTTATCTTATTCGGGTTTGCCTCAATTCCTCTCTCGGAAACAATGAAGCCGAGTAACTTTCCTGCTGGAACTCCAAATACACACTTTGTGGGGGTAAGCTTCATGTGATATCTTCTCAAATTCCTGAACGTTTCCTTTAGGTCATCAATGAATGTTGCCCTCCTGGTTTTAATCACCACATCATCAACATAAGCATGAACGTTGCGTCCAATTTGATCCTCAAAGCACTTCTGAATGCATCGTTGATACGTTGCACCAGCGTTCTTTAGCCCAAAAGTCATGGTTTTGTAACAGAAAGCTCCAAAAGGGGTTATGAACGATGTTTTCTCCCAATCTTCCTTCTTGAGCTTGATCTGATGATACCCGGAATAAGCATCCAGGAAACACAATAGGTCACTTCTGGCCACTGCATCTATAATCTGGTCTATCCTTGGAAGGGCAAACGGATCCTTTGGGCAATGCTTGTTGAGACTCGTGTAATCTATGCACATCCTCCACTCGTTGCTCTTTTTCATCACCAGAACCGGATTTGCCAACCAATCTGGGTGAAAAACCTCCATGATAAAGCCAGCCAGCCGAGCTATCTCCACTCCTATAGCCTTTCTTCTTTCCTCATTCATTTTTCTCAGGCCCTGCTTCACAGGCCGGGACTTGGGATCAACATGCAAACTGTGCTCAGCTAACTCAGTCGGGATACGAGGCATATCGCTAGGCGTCCAAGCGCAAACGTCTTGATTTCCGCAAATAAACTCTATAAGTGCTTCTTCTTGCTTATTGTCTAGGTTAGATCCTATAGCAAATTGCTTGGAGGGATCACCTTCGATGAATGCCACCATCTTGGTGTCCTGTGCTGCTTTGAATTTTGCTCTCTCATCCTCCGTATTCGGTCTCTTCAACGCTGTTCTATCATCCGGGTCTACCTGGGACCAGTAATACTTGAGCTCTTCTTTTCTGCAAGACTGTTCTGCCATTGCCGCGTCTCCTTCGTCACACTCAGCTGCTATAACCCGGTTCCCATGTATAGTAATGGTTTGCTTGGGACCCGGGATCTTTAGCTGTAGGTATAAGTAACACGGCCTGGCCATGAACTTGGCGTAAGCCGGCCTTCCAAACAGCGCGTGATAAGGACTGCGCAATTTTACCACCTCGAACATGAGCCACTCCACTCGGAAATTGTCCTTTGAATCTCCAAAAGCAACTTCTAGCGTTATCTTTCCTTTGGGGCATGCCGAGTGACCCGACACGATCCCATGAAAAACTGTAGAACTTTTCTGCAACTGAGACTCCTTGAGCCCCATGCATAGGAAAGTTTCCCAATATAAGATATTGATGCTACTCCCACCATCTATCAGAACCTTTTTCAACTCGTATCCATTGACCTGTGGTGCAACTACCAAAGCCAACACACCCGGATGTTCTATTGTTTCCGGGTGATCCCTCCTGCTCCATGTTACCTCTTGATCTGACCATCTCAAATATCTCGGAACAGCTGAAGAAACCGAGTTTACGGCCCTTTTGAGTATCTTTCTAACTTTATTAGAAGTCCCCGTAGTATGAACGTGGTACTGCCCTAGCTGCTTTGGGTTGGCTTGGAAACCTCCAGCACCTCCTTGATTGTTACCCGGATTACCACCTCCTGCGTTGCCAGCCGGGGGTGGACCATTGCCCGGGTTCCCACCCGGACCCGGTCCTGCTCCCCTGCCTGCGCCTCGCATGGCCTTTTGTATTTCCTCGTTCTTCCATCTCTGTAAATCTACGCACTGCTCCAATGAATGATTAGCCGGCCTGCCGTTCCTGCTATGACGCGGACATGGCATCCTGAAGGCCTCTATATGATTAGCCGGCCTTGGTGGTCCTTGGTAATTCCCTCCATTGAAGTTTCCTCCGTTGAAATTTCCCTCAGCTTTGGGTCTCGCAAACCCAGCTTCTGTATTGGCAACAAACTCGGAGTTTCCTTCATATGGGCGCTTGTGCTGATTATTTCCATTGTTTCCTACAGTATTACCCGGTGCAGTCCCATTGCCGGGTCTTCCACTATTGTTTGCACTAGCTTTTGCTTTTTTGTCATCGACGTCCTCCTCTATGGTATCTGTGACGGCGTGCTTGTTGCATGCGTCCATCAACTCTCCCATCGTAACCTTTGACGCGTTCCGACTGGACTTCATGCGTGTCAGCTTTTGCACTAGGGGTATGTACTTGCATGTTTTTGCCATAGCTTGTAACGCATCCTTTGGCTGGATATCAGTGGACGAGTGGAGAATTTCCATAACCCGGCGCACCCAACTGCGCGCCGACTCTCCCTTCTTCTGGACACATCCCTCTAGATCATCAATCGTAAACAACCTCCTGCATGTTCCATGAAAGTTCTTGATATAGGAAGTTTTCAGCTCACTCCATGAATTGACGGATCTTTCGGGTAGATTATTGAACCATAACTTTGCCGCTCCCTCTGACATCATTAGGTACATAAATTTGGCTTGAAGATTCTCAGATGCGTTGCGAATCGACATGGCCATCTCGTAACTGCTCAACCAGGTTTCTGGATCCATGGTTGGCCCATAATTAACCACTTTACCCGGTTCCTTGAACTTATCCGGGTAAGGCTCTGCCCTAATAGCGTCCGACAAACATTTAGGCCCGGCTAGATTTGCCGGTACTGGCCTCACCCGGGAGACGTGCGATCCCGCGGCGGGTACGGCGGGGGGTGCAACTGCTACCGGCCCTCGTACCGCAGACCCGGCCGCTGCACGCCTGGCTCGAGAACTGTCCACAATAGCTTGTGCCGCTGATGCTGCAGGCGTTGCCGGCCGACGGGGAGGAGGCGGCATTTGCTGCTGCTCTGCCATCCGCCGTGCCGAACTCGACTGGATGTAGACGGTATTCCCGTTCTGCCGGCTAACATATGGTGTTCCGTGCATTCCACTCATGTTATCTGGGTAATTGGCCTGCTGAGCCACTGCTGTGCGCAGCAAATCTATCGCCCACCGGGTCTCCACTGCATGGGGTTACTCTCCTACGGGGATGCGATCAAGTGCAAACGTTGCTGCATATACGTTATCCATGGGTGACCTGGTGGAGTATGGAATCGTGGTGGTGGTGGTGGTGGTGGGGCTGCATTGCCAGTGGCGATCTGATATGGGGTGGCCCAATCTTCTCAATGAGCTTCTCTCTCTCTTTTTGTATTTTCTGAATATATGTGGATAACTAGTGCTACACTGAGACCTCTCACTTGGATGACCCTCGTTGCCAATGCAACAACAATCAAGCCCTTTGGATATTCTCAACTACACACTCTTGCACAAGCAATCAATGATCACAAGTGGTCCTGTATCCCCCTAATTCCCAATGGAATAGCAAGATATCACGCAAACTTTGACTTGGTATACTTCAAGATGAATGCTTAGCAGCAATACAATCTCAAGGCTAGGGTTTTCTTTGTCTAAATTGTTCTCCCTTTGCTATGCGCCCTAGAGGGGGTATATATGAGAGGGGGTGCGGCCACAAGACCCCTCCTTGCGCAAGCACTACTCCTAATAGGACTAGGACTCCTATACCTAACACAATTGGATACAAACCGACCCCACACACAAGGGGTGCGGCCAATATTGGTATACAAACCAATTCTACTTCTATTAGGACATATAGGGCGCATTGATGCTTCCTTGTGGGCGCCTTCCTCTTGCCTTGTCCATCCATGGGTGTGAAATAACAATATGGCATTGTTTTCCACACTTAGTACATTTGATCTTGTGGAGGCACCATCTCCATATCTTGATGAATAACAATTGTTTTATTGGAATAACAATTGTTATGAATTGTTTTCACCATCTTGAATGTTTGTTTTCACCATGATCTTGTTGTCTTGTATCAACTCATCACTCATGCTTGTGAGAACATAATCCTTAGGTCCATCCTTATCATCCTCCCTTTCTTCAAGACAAGACGTCCTCGTCTTGTGATTATCTGAAAGTGGAATAAACAAGAAAAACAAAGTGTATGCACCATATATATAGATATATTGGTACTCATTAGTTGTTAGCAAAACACAATATAGTGAATATATCATATGATCACGAAATTTGTATGCAATCAACACATAATAGTCATATTTTTTCATCTCATAGCAATCAAAATTGCAAATATAAGTATAGTTTGACTTAATGGAACATGTATCCAACAAATAATGTGGTGAACTAAGTTTGACTTCATGTTTATCAATATCTATCCCAAATAACACATTATTTATTTCGGCCACTTCATTATATGTAACACATATATGATGTATCATGAAAATTTTATCCAAATTATAGTCACCAATCAAATAAAATTTGAAACTAGTATCATATGTGCTAACATTATCACAAACAAATTTATCCATAGCACATTGTATATCAATTGGTTCTTTAAGCATGTCATCATAAATAATATCACTAGAAGGTATCATAGCAAGTACTTCTTTATGTGTAATCAAAACCATGTTGTGAAATTTCGAATTCATAGGTTTGTATGGTTGAAAATTATCACATAATTCATTACTACTAGGTACCAACCCGAAATCTATACCATTATCATTACTAACCTCCTCATGTGTAGTAGGTATGATCTCCTCAATATCTTGTGAATTTGAAGGTTGTAGCTCCCTTTCTTCAAAAATAACCTTCATATCACAAGCTAGCTTTCTTGTATCCTCCAATTTATGTGATGATTGTAATGTTTCCTTGCCCTCCCTTTCTTCAAGAGAAACCTGTACATAAGAAACATCACTAGGAAAAATTATGGCATTAGTTAAAAGACTTTTTCCACTCGGCCTAGGCTTGTCTTCCTCCATGGATTTGTTGTTATCACTCCCCTTCTCTATCACTTCAAACTTTTGCCTTGATTCATGCATGATTTGTTGGGGTGACATAGGCCTCAATATGATATCCTTATTGTTCCAATTCAAGTGGTGGGTGTTTGCTCTCCCATCATGTAGCACCTTTCTATCAAATTGCCATGGTCTTCCAAGTAATAGGTGGCAAACCGACATGGGAACAACATCACACTCAATTGTATCCTTGTATGGTCCAATTTGAAATTCCACTCTCACCATATGACATACCTTCATCTCCTCTTTGTCAGTAATCCATTGAATATAGTATGGATTGGGGTGTGGAATATACTTCAACCTTAGCTTTGCACATAATTCTTTGCTTGCTAGATTTCTACAACTTCCTCCATCTATAATCACCTTGCAAGCCATACTAGGTCCAACAATTGCTTTGGTTTGAAATAAATTGCACCTTTGGCTCTCATCTTTGCTAGGAGCAATAGTCAATGCTTTGGTGCACACAATAGTTGGATAATTTGTAGCAAAGGCATTAAGGGGACCATCATCATCATCATCACATGTATCATCTCCATTAGGATCAGCATCATCTCCACTCTCATATTCCTCATTAGCATTGATCACCATGACTTTCTTATTAGGACAATCTCTCTTAAAGTGCCCTCTTCCTCCACAAGTATGGCATGTCATGTCTCTATGTCTAGCTGTTGATTGAGTAGAACCACTTCCACTAGCTGCAGGTTGTGGTGTTTTCCTTGTATTGGAGATGCTAGACTCGGGTTTGGATGGTGTACTATCTCGAGTTGGAGTAATTGTAGGTGTAGGTGGTGAAAAGGAAGAGGATCTCGACGGCCAAATTTTCCTTGGAGCCAATGTAACCTCCTCGGCCAACCTCTTTTCTGCCTCCCTTGATTGATGTAACAATTCTGTCATATTGTTATATGGCACATGCCTCACAATGCATCTAATTTGAAAAGATAATCCTGACAGAAATCTTTGCATTGTTTGCTCTTTTGCTTCAACAACTCGAGCTCTTTGTAGCACTAATTCCATCTCTTTGTAATATTGATCCACTGAATTTGTTCCTTGCTTCAAATTTTGCAACTTGTCATAGAGAGTCCTCAAATAATTTGTTGGAACAAACCTCTCAGTCATAAGTTGTTTCATCTCAGCCCATGTAGTAATTTCTGGTTGATTTTGTGTTTCCCTCAATCTTATGATGCCATCCCACCACAAGAGAGCATAACCATCAAATCCAGAAGATGCTAGCTTGATTTTCCTCTCATCAGTGTAATTATGCATTCTCCATAGCTTTTCTATCTTCAATTCCCACATCAAGAACTCCTCAGCATCATCATTATCACATGTGAGAGTAGGCACAAAGAATTTTGGTTTCCCAAGTCCATCCTCTTCTCTATTATCATCCAATGGAATTCTTCTAGGTGGAAAATTGCCACGGCCTCCATAAGCAATGGCTCGGCCTTCTTCATGATTACCACCAAGATTAGCTCTTTGTAATTGTGTGGAGATATTTGCAACTTCCCTTGTGAGATTATTCATGGCCTCTTGAAGAACACGAATTGAATTTGTAGCTTCAGTTTGTTTCTCAATAACCACTGTCAAATCCTTCCTTAGGATATCATCATATTCCTCAATTTTCTTCTCAACTCTATGCTCAATCCGATTAGCAACTCCTTCTCTAAAGAGATTAAAATCTGCCCATGTACATGTATCATCAGCATTCTTTGTTTTGGGCATCAAATCAGCTTTCTCCTTTTCACCCTGCACAGAAGATTCACTAGCAAAACTCATGATTAATGGGTTAGTGAAAATAAATAATCAATGGGTTGTGGTGCCTCTCAAACTCACTCAAACCAGCAAAGAAAGGTTCACTTACTGTTCCAAAGTGAATAAGGATCAACTTACCAACAAGCACCAATGAAAACTGTGTCAAGTGTGAGAAGAGAATACCCAGGCTCTCAAGTGTCACAATGCAAAACAAGGTATTTGGTGGGGCTTGGTTGGGATTCCTAACAACACCAAAATAACAACTCCAATGCACTGCTCAATGTGATAAAAATAACTAAAGGAAACACACTCACACTTGGAGACAATTGTGGCTTAGCAAATATATGGTAGAGATTTTGCAAGCACTAGAAAGACACTAGCAAATACTCAATGAAACAGGCACAAGATTGCTCAATTTGTCCACAAAAATATCCAATATGAAATAGCTTCCACTAGTGATATGTAGCTCGGCCTCTTTTGCTTTTTCTTTCTTTCTATATTTTTTTTTTATACTTTTTCCTTTCTCTATTTTTTTTTTTGATTTTTCAATAGCCTTTGAATCAACTAGGAGCAATGTAGTAGATGGAAAACAACTAGTGGACAGAAATTTGAACAGCCCGTAGAGCAATTGAACAGCTAGTCTTTGGGTTATGGAACCTAATATGGCTGTAGAAAGGCTTGTGTCTAAGGCTAAACAAAGTTTCAGATGATGACCTAATGATAAACAGGAAGTGACAAAAGAAAACTAAGAAAAACAGTAGCAAAAACTCACTCACGGCAGATTATTTGGCTCACGGCAGAGAAAACTGCGGTTTTGTGACTCACGGCAGCGATTTTGGCCGAAAAGCAGCCCACGGCAGAGCGTACGGCAGCGGTAGTGCGGTTGCGGTGGAGCTTGTGGTGTGTGTTGCGGGGGGGTGCGCGCGGTAAGGAAAATAGGGCGCGGGTGACCGGAATCCGTTACCGAGTGGGGGTCGGGTGCGGAAGTGGCGGCAGCGGCGGCAGCGTTTTGCGCTGTTTTTGCGCGCGCGGCAGACGAATCCGAGCGGGTAAGGGAAACCGAGTTCGGTAAGGGATCGGGGGGCACTGGTAAGGAAATTTTGGCACCGAACAGGGGTTTGGTAAAGCGTGGAGCGGTACGGGTGGGTGGGTGCTTGCGGTAGCGATTTGGTGGAGTGTTGGAGTAGGGTATGGATCGGATTTGAATCCGAGTTTTGCTAGAACACCCGTGGCTATATGGAAGTGGAATTTCGAGATCGAGATCAACTCACACAAAGCAAGCTGTAGGTCTAAAATCTCGAGATGAACACACACGGCAACACTATTTTTGTGAGTTTTTTGATATAGATGCTAACGAGATAAAAAGAGGAACCCTAAAAACAGAAAAACAGATACACAAATCAACAAGAAACAGCAATTAGAGTAGCAATTTGGTGTTGATCTAGTCTCTGGCAAATCTAAAACCTAATATTTTTGTGGGGCTTTTTCTGGATAGGAAATAAAAAACAACTAGACTAGGGATAAATTTGCTCACCGAGTAAACCTGAGAATCTGATACCAAGATGATATGGGGTGGCCCAATCTTCTCAATGAGCTTCTCTCTCTCTTTTTGTATTTTCTGAATATATGTGGATAACTAGTGCTACACTGAGACCTCTCACTTGGATGACCCTCGTTGCCAATGCAACAACAATCAAGCCCTTTGGATATTCTCAACTACACACTCTTGCACAAGCAATCAATGATCACAAGTGGTCCTGTATCCCCCTAATTCCCAATGGAATAGCAAGATATCACGCAAACTTTGACTTGGTATACTTCAAGATGAATGCTTAGCAGCAATACAATCTCAAGGCTAGGGTTTTCTTTGTCTAAATTGTTCTCCCTTTGCTATGCGCCCTAGAGGGGGTATATATGAGAGGGGGTGCGGCCACAAGACCCCTCCTTGCGCAAGCACTACTCCTAATAGGACTAGGACTCCTATACCTAACACAATTGGATACAAACCGACCCCACACACAAGGGGTGCGGCCAATATTGGTATACAAACCAATTCTACTTCTATTAGGACATATAGGGCGCATTGATGCTTCCTTGTGGGCGCCTTCCTCTTGCCTTGTCCATCCATGGGTGTGAAATAACAATATGGCATTGTTTTCCACACTTAGTACATTTGATCTTGTGGAGGCACCATCTCCATATCTTGATGAATAACAATTGTTTTATTGGAATAACAATTGTTATGAATTGTTTTCACCATCTTGAATGTTTGTTTTCACCATGATCTTGTTGTCTTGTATCAACTCATCACTCATGCTTGTGAGAACATAATCCTTAGGTCCATCCTTATCACGATCCCTGTTTGCAATGTGGGTAACCCGGCTTGCACGTTTGCCGGCTGTCCTCCCAGGGTCGCAGCTTGATGTCCGGTTTCCTGATTCACAGCTGGAATTGGTTGATCCTGAGGGGTAATGAACAGTGCAGCTGGATGCAAAACTCCACCAGTTGCCGGTAATCTCGTTTGGTGCCTCTGATTGTAAATCCTAGTCGACTGAACCTGGAGCCGGTTCTCCAATTCTTCTAGCTCGCGCTGGCGCGCGGCTATCCCTTGTTTCTCAGCTTCAACTTCTCTCCTTTGTTGATCCAATGCACGGCGAGCTACATCTAGATCTCGGGCGCGCTCCGCCGCGTTTTCTGGGGTTATCACCGTTGCTAGCACCGTGGGATCTAATATCAGGTTGTTGTTGAACAGAGCCGGGTTTCGCGGGTTTGAAGGTCCCGCTCCTGGGGTTCTGTTCGCCATAAACCCAAACATGTTTCTCTGCCGCTCGCTTTCCCCAGTATGGCTGGTGACTGAAGCTGACTCTCCGTCAACCCGGGCTATAACCGGGTTTTCATCAGCCGAAACTTGCTGCTGGGCCAGCGCTCGCGCCGCTCCGACCGCGGCCGTCGTCACATCTCCCTGATTGAGATTGGTTGCAGGGGCTGTGTAGACCGTGACCTGGCGCGCGATGCCTCGCGAAGACTCGTATTCTTCCTCATCACAGCTATCCTCCTCGTATCGATCCTCTAGCAGGTGCAGGATGGACTCAGTATCATCTTCTCTAATGACCCGGCCACGCGGGGTCCATACCAGGCTCCTCCGGCTGTTCCCTCTTCGTGGTGGGCTCTTCTACCGGATCTGCTGTCCCGACCGATTCTTCTCCATCCGATTGAACGCATGTCGCTTCTCCTGACATAGAATCATACTCAATATCATCAGGAATTGAACCGGACGTACGTACCATGCCGACGAAGACGTTGACCCGGCCAATAGTGACGACAGATCCGGTTTCTAGCAGATCCGACTCTAGTCCCCAACCAAGGTCGTACACCATCTTCTCTCCTTCGGGGTTGGTGTAGATCTCGCCGACGACGAGGTTCTTCATGCTTTCCCGAGCTTCTCCCGTGATGTAAACACCCTTGGATGTAGGCCCCACGGTGGGCGCCAACTATCGTGGGATAATCACGGCATACGTTACCGGGGGTAACTTATCTGGGGGCAATTCGACTCTGGTGTTTGGGAGAGGGTTTAGCTCAGGGGAAATCATGCTATCAATCGATCTGGTAGCTCTGGCAATCAAGTTGCCGAGTCTCCGATCTAGGGTTACAAATATCAACTCTCATACTACAGGGATACTCGAATATCTGGTGAAGCTCTCTTTTTCTAACCCTAGGAGTCGGCTTATATCTTACCCGGCTCCCTGGCTTCCTATACAAGGCACACTCGGAATCCCACCCGGAAACCGCACACAACCCTAAGTTTCCTAACAGTAACCCCAAAGGTCGGGTTACAAGGCATACGTCCTTCTTGGGCCTTCTAGAAACTCCTCTTCCTTGAGCCGGGTCTTGCGCGATCCCCTTTGGGCCGGGTTTTACCTTGGCATTAGCCTACCGGGCTATCATCCCTCCATCAAGTTCCATCTTTTTCTACTGCGGGGCTACGGTTTCACCGGAGGGGGGCTCCGGAGCGTCCGAATCCCCCCAAGTCCCATGGTATGCCATACCATGTGTGTTAGAGTGTTCCATGTGTGTTGATTCCAAATATCCCATCACTCCCTGTGTTGTGGCCTCACCGGCGTCGGATTCCCTCTTCCGGGTTCCATGACTGCTCACACCCCGAAACTCTCGGATCTGACGGAACAGGGGGAACCTTGCCAATAGGTGGGCCCTACAATTTTCTTGGGTGTTACTTGGGCCTAACATGTCACAACCAAGCAACTAGTTCCACTTTTCTACCCCCTTCCAGCACACGTAGAGGGGCCAGGACGGCAGTTCCGTATTTTTCTACTACGGGGCTAGGGTTTCACCGGCGCGGCGCTCCGGAGCGTCCGAATCCCACCAAGTCCCATGGGATGCCATAACATGTGTGTTAGAGTATTCCATGTGTGTTGGATGCCAAATATCCCATCACTCCCTGTGTTATGGCCTCACCGGCGTCAGATTCCCTCTTCCGAGTTCCACGACTGCTCACACACCCCGAAACTCCCGGATCTGACGGAACTAGGGGAACCTTGCCAATAGGTGGGCCCTAACATTGTATTGGGTGTTCCTTGGGCCTAACATGACACAACCAAGCAACTAGTTCCACTTTTCTACCCCCTTCCGGCTCACGTAGAGGGGCCAGGACGGCAGTTCCGTCATTTTCTACGGCGGGGCTAGGGTTTCATCGGAGAGGGGCTCCGGAGCGTCTGAATCCCACCAAGTCCCATGGTATTCCATACCATGTGTGTTAGAGTGTTCCATGTGTCTTGGATGCCAAATATACCATCACTCCCTGTGTTATGGCCTCACCGGCGTCGAATTCCCTCTTCCGGGTTCCACGACTGCTCACACACCCGGAAACTCCCGGATCTGACGGAACGGGGGGAACCTTGCCAATAGGTGGGCCCTAACATTGTCTTTGGTGTTCCTTGGGCCTAACATGACACAACCAAGCAAGTAGTTCCACTTTGCTACCCCTTCCGGCTCACGTAGAGGGGCCAGGACGACAGTTCCGTCCTTTTCTACTTTGGGGCTAGGGTTTCACCGGAGAGGGGCTCCGGAGCGTCTGAATCCCACCAAGTACCATGGTATGCCATACCATGTGTGTTAGAGTGTTCCATGTGTAATGGATGCCAAAGATCCCATCACTCCCTGTGTTATGGCCTCACCAACGTCAGATTCCCTCTTCCGGGGTTCTTGGACTGCTCACACACCCTGATAAGGGGTTGCCCGATCTTCTTGATGAACTCACACGATAACAAGGATCTGATAACTTGTGTCTCTCCACGAACTCTCCGGATAATTCCTGATGCCAATTGCAGCAGCAACCAATCCCTTGGATATTCGTAAATCCACACACCTGCACGAGTAGCCACTGACTACTAGTGGTCCTGTATCAACTAATTCCCAGTGGAATAGCAGATAACACGCAAAACTTGCAATATCAATTCCTGATGAATGCTTCAAGCAATCAACAATGGAGTTTCTAGAGTTTATGAATAAAGGTAGTCTAAAGAGGTTCACACGCAGGTGAAGGGGTATAAGAGAGGGAGGGGGTGCGGCCAAGGGCCAATGCGCACCACCCCTAAACCTAATTGAGTTTGGACTCAGACTTGGACTTGGACTCGAACCAAAAAGATACAAACCGACCCCAAGGAGGGGGTGCGGCCAAACAGCCAGACAGGGCTTTATTAAAACCTTGTGGGACGACCTAAGACTTGTCCTTGGTGCTCCCATAACCCTCCAAACGCACCACATAAAATTGGACCCATATGGGAGGACATAGTGATATGGGGTGGCCCGATCTTCTCGATGAACTAACTCTCTCTTTTTGTATTTTTCTGATAATTGGATAACTAGTGCTACACTGAGACCTCTCTTAGCTAATCCCCGTTGCCAATGCAACAACAATCAAGCTCCTTAGATATTCTCAACTACACACTCTTGCACAAATGATCAAAGATCACAAGTGGTGCTGTATCCCTTTATTCCCAGATGGAATAACAAGATATCACGCTGCTTTGCAATTGGTAAACTTCAAGATGAATGCTTAACAAGCAATACAATCTAGAGGCTAGGGTTTTGGGGGTTTTTGGTTTAAACTTGTTCTCCTTCTTCCACACGCAGGTGGGGAGTATATATAGGTGGAGGGCTCCTTGCACAAGCACCTCTCCTACTAGGACTAGGACTCAACTAGGACTCCTACTTGGACTAGGAGGACTCTACTAGGACTCCTACTTGGACTAGGAAGGGATACAAACCGACCCAACTTTAGGGGGTTCGGCCATTATGGCATACAGGCCATGCCTAATTGAATTAGGACTTTCTATATGGCGCATTGATCTTCAACGGGGCGCCCTCCTCTTGTTTTCACCATTCCTTAGTGTGGAAGAACATTCCTGGAGTTGTTTTCCACACTTGCACATTTGTTTTCAACACTTGTAAGTTTGTTTTCCATCAACTCCATGTTGTTTTCCAGCAAGTCTTGAGGTCTTCTTCCATCCATGTTTGTGTTAACAATAACCCTGCTAATACATAATGCAATAGCTTAGGTAGTATAACATTCTTATAATAACAAACAATATTTATTAATAGGAAAGAATTCACCTTATAATAATCATCAGTGAGGCTCAATATTTCCTTCCAACTCAAGCATGTACATTCACCATGGACCCCTATTATATCCGGATCATCCTCCCTTTCTTCAAGACAAGACGTCCACGGCTTGTTGTATGCTGAAAGTGGAATAAACAAAAAGAACAACGTGTATGCACAATACATATATCTATAATGAGGTGCATTAGTTGTTATCATATCGTAAAATTGTGCACATGACATGTGACCACGAAATTTGCATGAAAACATCACATAAATGTCATAGCATCTCATAAAATAGCAATCACAATTGCAAATATAAGTGAAGCTCTTTAAATCATGATCAAAAGGAGAATCATATGTGTATATATTTTTATTGTTTAGTATCAATTCAAGTGTTCTCACAGAAGATCTATGATCAAATTTATGTTTATTAGTACACTCAAAGGTGGGAACATGCTTATTATTTTCATCATGAAAATTGCAACTTAATTTGCAAATATAAGTGAAGCACAATTTATTAGCACATGTATGTGACAAGTATTGTGGTAAACCAAACATATGTGTAAAATCATGCTCATATGTAGGAAGTTGTAAACCATCTAACCAAGGTAACACAATGTTTAATTCGGCCATTTTATCACAAGTAATACATATTTGATCCACCATAAAAATTTCATCCATGTTATAGTCACCAATCAAATTAAAAGTGAAATAAGAAGTATAGGTGCTAGAATTGACATATAAAATTTCAGCAACCTTTTTCATAGCACATTGCACATTAATTGGTTCATTTAACATGATGTAATTCACAATATCATTAGGTGGTATTTTAGCAAGTACTTCCTTATGTGAAATCAAAACCACATGATTAAATTTTGAAATTAGCATATTATCACATGTAGGTGGACTATCTATGCTTGTTAACTCATAAGAATCAACTAGCAATTTAGTAGACTCACAAAATTCAGCACTTGAAGTTTGTAGCTCCAAATTAGCACCTTTATCAATGACATCCTCCTCAGATTTAGTAGGTACCAATTCATCTATCTCAAGTGGTGATGCAGGTTGTAGTTGAGGTGGCTCCCTTTCTTCAAAAGTAACCTGCATATCACAAGAAACAACACTAGGAGTAGACATGATTACGTTAGTAGAAACAACCTCACATGTCTTCTCAACCTCGACAAATCCCATAACTAAACGCTCAATTCTTTCCATCTCAAGTTTTTCAAGTCTTTGCTTTTCAAGCATTTGAGCAGAAATTAAGGGTTGATGTCTAATTCTTTGAAATTGCGTAAGCCGTGCATGTATTATCCAATTTTTCTTTTTGTTCCAAAAGAATTGTAAATCAGGATAATGGCTATCAAAATTAACTCTATATTTAGTGCACCATTGTTGTCCCAACAAAAGATGAGAACAAATAATATCTCTAGGCATCACATAACATAAAATTTACTCCTTATGGCCATGAATGGTTAAAGGAACAAAAACTATGTGAGTAATAATAAGTTCATCATCATATGTAGGTAATCTAAATGGATCATATGTGCGTGGAACCAGCTGCAATTCTTCAACAACCTCAGGACTAACAAAATTATACCGTGTACCTTTATCAAGGGTAATAGCAACCTTACTTTCCTTGATGTCTGCCGTGAAGTGAAATAAATCTTCTGCTGGAATCCCACTAGCATCCTCCTTCCAAAACGTAGCACTGCAAGCATCAACACTAGGAAAACCCATTGATTAATTTGTTAGCAACGAAAAAAAACAATAGGTTGTGGTGCCTCTCACAACTCACTCAAAAACCAAGCAAAGATGGCTTCACTTAATGTTCCAAGAGAGAAAAGGATCAACTTACCACAAGTGCCAATGAAAACTGTACCAGGTGTGAGAAGAGAATATTCCGAGCTATCAAGTGTCACAATGCAAAACAGGGTATTTGGTGGGGCTTGGTTGGGATTCCTAACAACACCAAAATAACAACTCCAATGCACTGTCTAATGTGATGAAAAATACTAAAGGAAACACACTCACTCTGGGAGACAAATGTGGCTTAGCAATTATATGGAAGAGTTATTGCAAGCACTCGAAGACACTAGCAAATACTCTATAAAAACAGGCACAAGATTGCTCAAATGTCCACAAAAATATCCAAGATGATAAGCTTCCACTAGTGATACTATGTCTTGGCCTTTTTGCTTTTTCTCTCTTTCTATTTTTTTTTTTATACTTTTTCAATAGCCTTTGAATCAACTAGGAGCAATAATTTGATCGAATGAGCAGCCTGTAAGAGTAATGAAAACAGCTAGTCTTTGGGTAGGTTCCTAAAAATTTGCTGTAGATAGGCTGTGGCTAGGCTTAACAAAGATCAGACTTGAAATCGTGTCGTACAGTTGTGTAGATATTTGCGCGCGGTTGTGTGGGCTTGCTGTGGTGTGTGTGGGGTGTGGATTTGAAGGCGCAGGAATTGTGTGGGCGCGGATAGGTAACAGGAACAGAAAACGCGTGGACCTCGCGTGGACGCGTTTTGTAATCGACGTGCAGTAGCTTTTGGTAGAATCGGTGCGTTTGGTCGCTTGGCACGGAGCGAGATAAACAGCGCGCGGTGGAAAGACGCTTTGGTCGGTAGCTGTTGGCGAGGAAAGTGGAAATCAGCGCGCGCGCAGGTGGTTTGTGTTGAGTAGCGCTCGGCGTGTATTGGATCCGACACGGGCACGAAACCCGAGAGTGACGGTCGCGGACTCCGATACGCGCAAGGACCGGTCCAGGAGAAGTGGAATCAATGCGCTCGACCTGGCAGTGGTGATTGGTAGCGCTCGGCGCGCGGCACGGTGGACCAGCAATAGGACAAAACGCGTTTACGCGGATCACGGCGGATTACAGCGCGTGAAGTTTATGGCCGGAGCACATCGCGCGAAAAGGAAGTTAGCAGTGTGTCGACCACGCGTTCGGTCGGTTGGCGGATTATGTGCGCGAAAGGGACGATGCGGTTGCGGCGAGTTTGGCGCGTACCGGAAGCGGATTGGCAGGTGAACTTGGAAAGCGCACGGTTTGGGTAAGGTTCGGACTGCGATACGGCAGGGAAGTGTGCGGCGGCAACTCTTTTTTTTTTGGAACTTTTTGGGTATAGATCTAGACAAAAAGATGAACACGATGAACCCTAAAAAGATGAAAAAGAAAAACAGGAACGCAAATCAACAGAAAACAGCAACTAGTAGATGCAAATTGGTGTTGATCTAGGCTCTGGCACAAACTAAACCTAATATTTTTGTGGGGCTTTTTCTGGATAGGAATAAAAACAACTAAACTAGGGATAACTTTGCTCACCGAGTAAACCTGAGAATCTGATACCAAGATGATATGGGGTGGCCCGATCTTCTCGATGAACTAACTCTCTCTTTTTGTATTTTTCTGATAATTGGATAACTAGTGCTACACTGAGACCTCTCTTAGCTAATCCCCGTTGCCAATGCAACAACAATCAAGCTCCTTAGATATTCTCAACTACACACTCTTGCACGAATGATCAAAGATCACAAGTGGTGATGTATCCCTTTATTCCCAGATGGAATAACAAGATATCACGCTGCTTTGCAATTGGTAAACTTCAAGATGAATGCTTAACAAGCAATACAATCTAGAGGCTAGGGTTTTGGGGGTTTTTGGTTTAAACTTGTTCTCCTTCTTCCACACGCAGGTGGGGAGTATATATAGGTGGAGGGCTCCTTGCACAAGCACCTCTCCTACTAGGACTAGGACTCAACTAGGACTCCTACTTGGACTAGGAGGACTCTACTAGGACTCCTACTTGGACTAGGAAGGGATACAAACCGACCCAACTTTAGGGGGTTCGGCCATTATGGCATACAGGCCATGCCTAATTGAATTAGGACTTTCTATATGGCGCATTGATCTTCAACGGGGCGCCCTCCTCTTGTTTTCACCATTCCTTAGTGTGGAAGAACAGTCCTGGAGTTGTTTTCCACACTTGCACATTTGTTTTCAACACTTGTAAG
The DNA here is from genome assembly GCA_028641055.1 of Alopecurus myosuroides. NCBI lineage: Eukaryota > Viridiplantae > Streptophyta > Magnoliopsida > Poales > Poaceae > Alopecurus > Alopecurus myosuroides. Next base: position 116,326,580 of record CM054063.1, on the reverse strand, counting down.
TTTGTTTTCCATCAACTCCATGTTGTTTTCCAGCAAGTCTTGAGGTCTTCTTCCATCCATGTTTGTGTTAACAATAACCCTGCTAATACATAATGCAATAGCTTAGGTAGTATAACATTCTTATAATAACAAACAATATTTATTAATAGGAAAGAATTCACCTTATAATAATCATCAGTGAGGCTCAATATTTCCTTCCAACTCAAGCATGTACATTCACCATGGACCCCTATTATATCCTGATCACATAGGACATGTCCTTGGTGCTCCCATAAGCCAAAACACATCAAATATTATTTGGGCTGAGACAAGCAAGGACATGTCCTTGGTGGTCTCAATTCCCTCTTCTCTTTATTGTGCCTCCTCCTTCTCCCTTGAGCTTGCATGATCATCTTCCTCCATGTGTGCTCCCATGCCTTGCTCCATGACTCCAAGCTCCTTGCCTCCATTAATGTTTGTGTTATCAACAACCTGAATCATACATAAGTGTAGAGACTTAGGTAGTATAAAATTCTCATAAGAACAAACATAATAATTTAAAAGGAGTGAGTTCACCTGCTGTTCTAATAGTTTGGTTCTTGATCTTGTCATTGGACCAATTCTAACTTCATCATGTTTCTCTTGAAAAGCAACATCATCATCAATAGGAGGAATAACAAATGTGTTAGGGATGTCCTCATCATCCTCCCCCCCCTTGAAAAGGCGTCGACCTCGACGCATCAAGGTCCTCTCCATGGTATGGTGATAGATCAGCAACATTGAACGAATTACTCACACTAAACTCATCACTAGGAAGATCAATTGTGTATGCATTATCATTAATCTTGTGAAGCACTTTATAAGGACCAGCACCACGGGGCATCAACTTGGACTTGCGCAATGTGGGAAATCTGTCCTTTCGAAAATGTACCCACACCAAATCCCCTGGTTGAAAAAGTACCTCCTTCCTCTTCTTGTTTCTCCTCTCAGCCACATTTCTTCCTGTCTTCTCAATTGCTTCTTTGGTCTTCTCATGGATCTTCTTAACATAATCAGCTCGTTTTGAAGCCTCCATATTAACTCTCTCATCCACAGGAAGTGGCAATAAATCAAGCGGTGTTATGGGTTTGAAACCATACACCACCTCAAACGGGCATAGCTGAGTGGTAGAATGCACAGCCCTTGATAGGGACATAATAGAGGTCCATGAGGTTCATTCATGCTTGAGTTGAAAAGAAATATTAAGCCTCACTGATGTTTATTATAAGGTGAATTCTTTCCTAACAAATAATGTTTGTGTTTATGAGAATGTTATACTAGCTAAGCCTATGAATTTATGTATGATTAGATTTATTAATAACACAAACATGGATGGAGAAGAGGAAGCAAGGAGAAAGAGGAGGAAGCGTGGAAAACAACAACAAGGAATAAATGTTTCAGTTCGAACCGCCAGGAGTCCCGAATTTGAAATAGTCATGGATTCTTCATACGGCCTCCAAATACAGCAAACAAGCACAATACGGATAGGGAATTTGATGGGCTTTCCAATGGATCCGGCCCCATCAACAAATTCGACTCGTGCAAGCCGTGGTGGCCGAAACAAGCCACGAATAGTTTTCTGCCAGTTTCCAAATCGAGTCCAATTGGCTGCACCCGTGTTGGGTCAGTTTGTATCCGAGTTAGTTGAGTCCAAACAAGTAGGAATAGGTCAATTTCGTGGGGAATCACCCCCTCCCTCATATATAGCTACCACCTGCGTTTGGAATAGATTAGACTACGTTAAACCCAAAAACTCTATACCTCTAGATTGAAACTGCTTGTAAGCCTTTCATCTGGAAGTTCATCTGCAAACTTTACGTGATACCTGCTGTTCCACTGGGAATAAGACGGTACAGAACCACTTGTAGTCGGTGGATTACTTGTGCAAGAGTGTGGAGTTGAGAATATCCTTGGGGTTGCTATCTTTTGCATTGGCATCAGGGATCAGCCGGGAGAGTTCTTAGTGGCGCACTAGTTATCATACTGGAGTTATCTTTGAGTTCACTGAGAAGATTGGGCCACCCCGTATCATCTTGGTATCAGATTTACAGGTTGCCTCGGTGAGCTATCAAATTTCCCTTTACTTTGAGTGTTTTTATTACCTATCCAGAAAATCGCCCCACAAAAATAGTGTAGTTCATTGCCAGAGCCTAGATCAACACTAATTTGCATCTACTAGTTGCTGTTTCTTGTTGATTTGTGTTCCCGTTTTTTGTTTTCATACGGGCTCCAAATACAGCAAACGAGCACAATACGGATAGGGAATTTGATGGGCTTTCCAATGGATCCGGCCCCATCAACAAATTCGACTCGTGCAAGCCGTGGTGACCGAAACAAGCCACGAATAGTTTTCTGACAGTTTCCAAATCGAGTCCAATTGGCTGCACCCGTGTTGGGTCAGTTTGTATCCGAGTTGGTTGAGTCCAAACAAGTAGGAATAGGTCAATTTCGTGGGGAATCACCCCCTCCCTCATATATAGCTACCACCTGCGTGTGGAATAGATTAGACTACGTTAAACCCAAAAACTCTATACCTCTAGATTGAAACTGCTTGTAAGCCTTTCATCTGGAAGTTCATCTGCAAACTTTACGTGATACCTGCTGTTCCACTGGGAATAAGACGGTACAGAACCACTTGTAGTCGGTGGATTACTTGTGCAAGAGTGTGGAGTTGAGAATATCATTGGGTTGCTATCTTTTGCATTGGCATCAGGGATCAGCCGGGGAGTTCTTAGTGGCGCACTAGTTATCATACTGGAGTTATCTGTGAGTTCACTGAGAAGATTGGGCCACCCCGTATCAGCCCTGTTGTATGCAAACTCAACCTGAGGCAAACACTCCTCCCACTCCCGCAGGTTCTTTTTAATCATGGCTCGCAGCAATGTGGATAATGTGCGATTGACCACCTCCGTTTGTCCATCAGTTTGGGGGTGATAAGTAGTGGAAAACAGCAGCTTCGTCCCCAGCTTCCCCCAAAGTGTCTTCCAGAAATAGCTCATGAACTTGACATCACGATCAGAAACAATAGTCTTGGGTACTCCATGTAATCTCACTATGTCCCTGAAAAACAGATTAGCAACATGCGACGCATCGTCGCTCTTGTGGCATGCAATAAAATGTGACATTTTAGAGAATCTATCAACTACCACAAAAATTGAATCATGTCCTCTTTTAGTCCTAGGCAATCCTAACACAAAATACATACTAATATCTTGCCAAGGTGTAGTAGGTGCAGGAAGAGGAGTATATAAACCATGAGGTTTCAGTTTTGACTTAGCCTTGTTGCATGTGATGCAACGTCTCACAAACCTCTCAACATCTCTTCTCATACGTGGCCAATAGAAGTGATCAGCCAACATCATCAATGTTTTCTCCCTCCCAAAGTGTCCCATTAAACCACCAGTGTGTGATTCCTGCAATAATAACAAACGCAAGGACGACTCGGGTACACATAATTTGTTAGCTCTAAACAAATATCCATCATGCAAATGAAATTTATCCCATGCTTTCACATTAGTACAATTAGCATATGCATGTTTAAAATCATTATCTTGAGCATACAAATCTTTAACACTCTCCAAACCAGAAACTTTCACATCCAATTGAGTTAATAGCATGCTTTTCCTAGAGAGCGCATCAGCAACAACATTATCTTTGCCTTTCTTATATTTAATTATGTATGGGAATGACTCAATGAATTCAACCCACTTAGCATGTCTTTTATTAAGGCTAGATTGGCTCTTTAAAAATCTCAATGCTTCATGATCAGAATGTATGATAAATTCTTTTGGCCACAAATAATGTTTCCAAACCTCAGGAACTCTAACAAGTGCATACAATTCTTTATCATAAATAGAATAGTTCAATTGGGCACCATGCAATTTCTCAGAAAAATAAGCAACATGTTTATTTTCTTGCATAAGCACACCACCAATACCAATACCACTTGCATCACACTCAATTTCGAATTGTTTGTTGAAATTAGGCAAGATTAATAAAGGGGCCGAAATCAGTTTGTTCTTAATCTCATCAAAAGCAATATCTTGTTCTACCCCCCATGTAAAATCAACACCCTTCTTAGTTAAATCATTCAATGGTGCAGCAAGAGTACTAAAATCCTTGACAAATCTTCTATAGAAACCAGCCAATCCATTAAAACTTCTCACTTGACTAACATTAGTTGGAATAGGCCAATTCTTAATAGCTTCAATTTTAGATTCATCAACTTCAATGCCATGTTTAGATACAACATATCCCAGAAAAATGACCTTGTCTTTGCAAAAAGAACATTTAGCAAGATTACCATATAATTGATTTGCTCTTAAAACATGCAAGACTTGTCTAATGTGATCAACATGCTCAGTTTCATTGTGGCTATATATGAGAATATCATCAAAATAAACTACCACAAATTTTCCAATGAACTCTCTCAAAACATGGTTCATAAGTCTCATGAAAGTACTAGGTGCATTAGTTAAACCAAAAGGCATCACTAACCATTCATATAAACCAAATTTAGTTTTGAAAGCAGTTTTCCATTCATCCCCTTCTTTCATTCTTATTTGATGGTAACCACTACGCAAATCAATTTTAGAGAACACAGAAGCACCACTTAATTCATCTAACATGTCCTCCAAACGAGGTATAGGATGACGATAACGAATAGTGATGTTGTTAATGGCTCTACAATCAACACACATGCGCCAAGTACCATCTTTCTTAGGCACTAAAATAACAGGAACATCACATGGAGATAAGCTAATACGAATGTAACCTTTGTCGAGTAGTTCCTGAACTTGTTTCTGAATTTCCTTGGTTTCTTGGGGATTAGTCCTGTAAGGGGCTCTATTTGGTAATGTTGCTCCAGGGATCAAGTCAATCTGATGCTCAATGCCACGCAATGGGGGCGCCATGCTGGTACCTCCTCTGGAAAAACATCATCAAACTCCTACAACACATGAGAGACACCAAGAGGAATAGGGGTCATGTCAGAAGAAACCAAAATTTCTCCCTTGTGCATGAGCACTATAGGAAGCCTAGTACGGTCCTCTCTAAACTCTCTCAAATCCTCTTTGGTGGCTAGCATACATAATAGGCTCACTCCCTCACTTTTATTTTTACCACTCAGCTTATTTTTTCCACTCATAGAAGGAGAACTCTCTTGTTTTTCTCTCTCACTCTCAGTCTCTAAATTCACTTCAGTTTTTTGACGAGACTCATTTACAATTTGCTGTGGTGTCATAGGTCTCAAAATAATATCCTTCCCATGCCAATTCAACTGGTAGGTGTTTGCTCTCCCATTATGTGTAACATTCCTGTCAAACTACCATGGTCTTCCAAGCAACATATGACAAACAGACATAGGCACCACATCACACTCAATGGTGTCAGTATAGGGCCCAATTTGAAACTCAACTCTCACCATGTAGCTCACCTTCATCTCTCCTTTATCACTCAGCCACTGTATATAATAAGGATGAGGGTGTGGAATATATTTCAATTTCAGCTTTGCACATAGGTCTTTACTAGCAAGATTTCTGCAACTCCCTCCATCAATAATAACTTTGCAAGCCATTTTAGGACCTACAATTGCTTTGGTTTGGAAAAGATTGCACCTCTGATTTTCTGGAGAAGGAATAACACTCAAAGCAGCAGCTTTTTGGGAGCAAACAATAGTGGGGTAATGTGTAGCATAAGCATCCAATGGACCTCCTTGCTCATCACCATCATCCTCCTCATCAGGATCAGCATCATCTCCAGTTTCATACTCATTTTCTTCATTAACAATCATGATCTTTTTAGTTGGGCATTCCCTCTTAAAATGGCCTTTTCCACCACAAGTATGACAAGATATATCTCTATTTCGAGTTGTGGAAGAAGTGGATCCACTAGCACTTGCTGCTGGTTGCACTTGCCTCCTAGAGGTGAAGGGTGTTCTCTCGGCCTTGGGTGTAGATACCCCATGGCTAGGTGCTGGCTGTGATGATGGAGAAGAAAAATTGCTATTTCGAGGTGGAAACAGCCTTCTAGCACTCAATTTTGCCTCTTCAGCTAGCTGTGATTCCGCCTCCTTTGCATGATCTAGCAATTCATTCATATCATTATATTGGAGGTGTCTCACAATGCTTCTGATTTTAAATTGCAAACCTGAGAGAAAATGTTGCATAGTATGTTCTTGTTCTTCTCTCACTTTAGCCCTCTGAAGAATCAACTCCATCTCTCTATAATAAGAATCAACAGATAATGTACCTTGCTTCAATTGCTGCAATTTATCATACAATGTTCTCACATAATTCTTTGGCACAAATCTGCTCCTCATGAGTTGCTTCATAGTTGCCCAAGTAATCACTTCAGGATCACCATTTTCTGCCCTCAGTTTGGTAATATTATCCCACCACAATAGAGCATAACCATCAAAACTAGAAGAAGACAATTTAATCTTCCTATCCTCAGTGTACTCATGTAATCTCCATAGCTTCTCAATTTTAAGCTCCCACATCAAATATTCCTCCACATCATCAGAATCAAAAGAGAAAGGAGGAATAGAAAATTTTGGCTTGCCCAAACCATCATCTTCTCTAGTATTATTTGGAGCTTGTACTCTTCTAGCATGAAAATCACCACGGCCATTATAAGCTTGCACTCGGCCTGGTTCCCAATCATCATGCTCTCTTTGCTCTAATTGAGTAGTCAATTGTGTGATTTGTCTAGTCAAATTGGTGAGAGATTCTTGCATAATATCAACAGATTCTTGAGAAGCAGCTTTCTCAATTTTAATATCCATTTGCTGTAAATCCCTCCTCAAACTCTCATCATAGGCATCAAGCTTTTTATTCATTCGGGTGGCTACCACTTCATCATATTCATCAAGTTTTTTATCAATTCTTGAGCTGATCATATCTCTAAATTTGGAGAGATCTCCCCAAGTAAGAGGATCATCAAAAGTCTTCTTAGCAGCAGCCTCAGTAGCTTTCCCACCATGTTTATCCACCTGCACATCACTAGCCACAGAAGACTCCATAGATTAATTTGTTAGTGAAAAACAAAAATATAGGAGGTGGTGTTCTCTCACAACTCACTCAAAACAGTAAAGCAATGAGGTTAACTTACTGTTCCAAAGTGAATAGCAATACTTACCACAAGCAAACAGTAGTACTATGGCTTGGTGTGAATAAAAGAATACCCAGGGATTTTAGCTAACACAAGGCAAAGCAGGATATATAGTGGGGCTTGGTATGGATACCTAACAACACCAAAAACAAGTCCTATTTGCTGTTTGTGATGACTGAAAAATAGCACCTAGGAAACACACACCAAATTGGAGACAATTGTGGCAAGGCAATTATATGTATAGAAATATTGCAATGCTCTGGAAAGACAATAGCTATGCTCCAAAATATCACAGGCGCAAGATTGCTCAATGGAAAGGTGTCAATATAGTAGTGGTAAACAGCTCCAAGAACAATATAGCAATAGATCGCAAGGCCTTTTTCTCTTTTCACAATTCTGTTTTCTCTTTTCTATTTTCTGTTTTTCTCTTTTTTTTATATACTTTTATAGCTGGCCAAAATAAACTAGGAGCAAAAATAAACACAATGGTAACAATGTGACACAAATGATATGAGATTGAGCAGCCTGGAGGGAGCAAAAAGTAGCTATTCTTTTGGGAAAGGTACCTAAAATTTGCTTTAGACAGGCAGTGGCTATAGTTCACAAAGTTTGGAAACGAAAACCTAAAGAAATTGTAACCGAAAACTAAAAGGAAAAAGGAGCTAGGGCAACTAGGGCTCACGGCAGGAAAAAGGGCAGTTTTGTGCCCACGGCAGCCTGCCACGGCAGCAAAACACGCTGAAACCGTGCCGTACGGCAGCGCGCGGGTGTAAGGTGGCCGCGGCAGCAAAACGCGCCAAACGCGTACCGCGGCAGCGCGCGGTGGCTCGCGTGGTAAGCAAAACACAGGGTCGCGAGGGGGATTTGTAAGGGTGCGGCTGGGCGGAAACCGAGTGCGGGTAGGAGAGGGGCGGCGGTAGGGAATCAGACTTTTTCCTGCCGCGGTAGAGATTCGAGTCCAACTCGGATTGGCTCCCAAACACCACACGATTGGCAATTGGAGGGGAAATTTCGATGGACTCCCAGGAAGAACACGAAGAACCAAAAACCCTAAACCTAGACCGACTAGAACAAGACACAAAAAGAGAAAAGAAACGCAAAGATCAAACACAAAACAGCAATTAGAAGGTGAAATTGGTGATGATCTACGGCTAGGCAACAACTATTCCTGTTTTTTTGTGGCTGTTTTTCGGTGGATAGGTAATGAAAACAAACTAATCTACAAGAACACGATAGCTCACCGAGTTAACCTGTAAATCTGATACCAAGATGATAAGGGGTTGCCCGATCTTCTCGATGAACTCACACGATAACAAGGATCTGATAACTTGTGTCTCTCCACGAACGCTCCGGCTAATTCCTGATGCCAATTGCAGCAGCAACCAATCCCTTGGATATTCGTAAATCCACACACCTGCACGAGTAGCCACTGACTACTAGTGGTCCTGTATCAACTAATGTCCAGTGGAATAGCAGATAACACGCAAAACTTGCAATATCAATTCCTGATGAATGCTTCAAGCAATCAACAATGGAGTTTCTAGGGTTTATGAATAAAGGTAGTCTAAAGAGGTTCAAACGCAGATGAAGGGGTATAAGAGAGGGAGGGGGTGCGGCCAAGGGCCAATGCGCACCACCCCTAAACCTAATTGAGTTTGGACTCAGACTTGGACTTGGACTCGAACCAAAAAGATACAAACCGACCCCAAGGAGGGGGTGCGGCCAAACAGCCACACAGGGCTTTATTAAAACCTTGTGGGACGACCTAAGACTTGTCCTTGGTGCTCCCATAACCCTCCAAACGCACCACATAAAATTGGACCCATATGGGAGGACATAGGACATGTCCTTGGTGCTCCCATAAGCCAAAACACATCAAATATTATTTGGGCTGAGACAAGCAAGGACATGTCCTTGGTGGTCTCAATTCCCTCTTCTCTTTATTGTGCCTCCTCCTTCTCCCTTGAGCTTGCATGATCATCTTCCTCCATGTGCGCTCCCATGCCTTGCTCCATGACTCCAAGCTCCTTGCCTCCATTAATGTTTGTGTTATCAACAACCTGAATCATACATAAGTGTAGAGACTTAGGTAGTATAAAATTCTCATAAGAACAAACATCATAATTTAAAAGGAGTGAGTTCACCTGTTGTTCTAATAGTTTGGTTCTTGATCTTGTCATTGGACCAATTCTAACTTCATCATGTTTCTCTTGAACAGCAACATCATCATCAATAGGAGGAATAACAAATGTGTTAGGGATGTCCTCATCACACCCCGAAACTCCCCGATCTGACGGAACGCGGGGAACCTTGCCAATATGTGGGCCCTACCATTGTATTGGGTGTTTCTTGGGCCTAACATGGCACAACCAAGCAACTAGTTCCACTTTGCTACCCCCTTCCGGCTCACGTAGAGGGGCCAGGACGACAGTTCCATCTTTTTCTACAACGGGGCTAGGGTTTCACCGGAGAGGAGCTCCGGAGCGTCTGAATCACACCCAGTCCCATGGTATGCCATACCATGTGTGTTAGAGTGTTCCATTTGTCTTGGATGCCAAAGATACCATCACTCCCTGTGTTATGGCTTCACCGGTGTAGGATTCCCTCTTCCGGGTTCCATGACTGCTCACACCCCGAAACTCCCGGATCTGACGGAATGGGGGCAACCTTGCCAATAGGTGGGCCCTACCATTGTCTTGGGTGTTACTTGGGCCTAACATGACACAAAAAAGCAACTAGTTCCACTTTGCTACCCCCTTCCGGCTCACGTAGAGGGGTCAGGACGACAGTTCCGTCTTTTTCTACTACGGGGCTACGGTTTCACCGGAGGGGGGCTCCGGAGCGTCCGAATCCCCCCAAGTCCCATGGTATGCCATACCATGTGTGTGAGAGTGTTCAATGTGTGTTGATTCCAAATATTCCATCACTCCCTGTGTTGTGGCGCCACCGGCGTCGGATTCCCTCTTTCGGGTTCCATGACTGCTCACACCCCGAAACTCCCGGATCTGACGGAGCAGGGGGAACCTTGCCAATAGGTGGGCCCTAAAATTGTCTTGGGTGTTACTTGGGCCTAACATGACACAACCAAGCAACTAGTTCCACTTTTCTACCCCCTTCCGGCTCACGTAGAGGGGCCAGGACGGCAGTTCCGTCTTTTTCTACTACGGGGCTAGGGTTTCACCAGAGAGGGGCTCCGGAGCGTCCGAATCCCACCAAGTCCCATGGGATGCCATAACATGTATGTTAGAGTGTTCCATGTGTGTTGGATGCCAACGATCCCATTACTCCCTGTGTTATGGCCTCACCGGCGTCGGATTCCCTCTTCCGAGTTCCACGACTGCTCACACACCCCAAAACACCCGGATCTGACGGAACTGGGGGAACCTTGCCAATAGGTGGGCCCTAACATTGTCTTGGGTGTTCCTTGGGCCTATCATGACACAACCAAGCAACTAGTTCCACTTTGCTACCCCCTTCCGGCTCACGTAGAGGGGCCAGGACGGCAGTTCCGTCATTTTCTACGGCGGGGCTAGGGTTTCATCGGAGAGGGGCTACGGAGCGTCCGAATCCCACCAAGTCCCATGGTATGCCATACCATGTGTGTTAGAGTGTTCCATGTGTCTATTATGCCAAATATACCATCACTCCCTGTGTTATGGCCTCACCGGCGTCGGATTCCCTCTTCCGGGTTCCACGACTGCTCACACACCCCGAAACTCCCGGATCTGACGGAACAGGGGGAACCTTGCCAATAGGTGTGCCCTAAAATTGTCTTGGGTGTTACTTGGGCCTAACATGACACAACCAAGCAACTAGTTCCACTTTTCTACCCCCTTCCGGCTCACGTACAGGGGCCAGGACGGCAGTTCCGTCTTTTTCTACTTCGGGGCTAGGGTTTCACCGGAGAGGGGCTCCGGAGCGTCTGAATCCCACCAGGTACCATGGTATGCCATACCATGTGTGTTAGAGTGTTCCATGTGTACTGGATGCCAAAGATCCCATCACTCCCCGTGTTATGGCCTCACCGGCGTCAGATTCCCTCTTCCGGGTTCCTGGACTGCTCACACACCCCGAAACTCCCCGATCTGACGGAACGCGGGGAACCTTGGGATAGACCTCATGGACCTCTATTATTTACATGCTCTGATACCAAGATGATAAGGGGTGGCCCAATCTTCTCAGTGAACTCATAGACAACTCCAGTATGATAACTAGTGCGCCACTAAGAACTCTCCCGGCTGATCCCCAAGGATATTCTCAACTCCACACTCTTGCACAAGTAATCCACCGACTACAAGTTTGCAGATGAACTTCCAGATGAATTACAAGCAGTTTCAATCTAGAGGTCTAGGGTTTTTGGGTTTAACGTAGTCTAATCTATTCCACACGCAGGTGGTTGCTATATATGAGGGAGGGGGTGATTCCCCACGAAATTGACCTATTCCTACTTGTTTGGACTCAACCAACTCGGATACAAACTGACCCAACACGGGTGCAGCCAATTGGACTCTATTTGGAAACTGACAGAAAACTATTCGTGTCTTGTTTCGGCCACCACGGCTTGCACGAGTCGAATTTCTTGATGGGGCCGGATCCATTGGAAAGCCCATCAAATTCCCTATCCGTATTGTGCTCGTTTGCTGTATTTGGAGCCCGTATAAAGAATCCATGACTATTTCAAATTCGGGACTCCTGGCAGTCCGAACTGAAACATCATTTCCTTCTAGTTGTTTTCCATGCCTCCTTCTTTTGCTCCTTGCTTCCTCTTCTCTATCCATGTTTGTGTTATCAATAAACCTAATCATACATATCATAAGCTTAGATAGTATAACGTTCTCACAAACACAAACATTATTTATTACTAGGAAAGAATCCACCTTATAATAAACATCAGTGAGACTCAATATTTCCTTCCATCTCAAGCATGGATAGACCTCATGGACCTCTATTATATCCCTATCACCTTGCCAATATGTGGGCCCTACCATTGTCTTCGGTGTTCCTTGGGCCTAACATGGCACAACCAAGCAACTAGTTCCACTTTGCTACCCCCTTTCGGCTCACGTAGAGGGGCCAGGACGACAGTTCCGTCTTTTTTTACAACGGGGCTAGGGTTTCACCGGAGAGGGGCCCGGAGCATCTGAATCCCACCAAGTCCCATGGTATGCCATACCATGTGTGTTAGAGTGTTCCATGTGTCTTGGATGCCAAAGATACCATCACTCCCTGTGTTATGGCCTCACCGGCGTGGGATTCCCTCTTCCGGGTTCCATGACTGCTCACACCCCGAAACTCCCGGATCTGACGGAACGGGGGGAACCTTGACAATAGGTGGGCCCTACCATTGTATTGGGTGTTCCTTGGGCCTAACATGACACATACAAGCAACTAGTTCCACTTTGCTACCCCCCTTCCGGCTCACGTAGAGGGGCCAGGACGACAGTTCCGTCTTTTTCTACTACGGGGCTACGGTTTCACCGGAGGGGGGCTCCGGAGCGTCCGAATCCCACCAAGTGCCATGGTATGCCATACCATGTGTTTTAGAGTGTTCCGTGTGTGTTTATTCCAAAGATCCCATCACTCACTGTTTTGTGGCCTCACCGGCGTCGGATTCCCTCCTCCGGGTTCCATGACTGCTCACACCCCGAAACTCCCGGATCTGACGGAAGAGGGGGAACCTTGTGATATGGGGTCGCCCAATCTTCTCAGTGAACTCACAGATAACTCCAGTATGATAACTAGTGCGCCACTAAGAACTCTCCCGGCTGATCCCTGATGCCAATGCAAAAGATAGCAATCCCAAGGATATTCTCAACTCCACACTCTTGCACAAGTAATCCACCGACTACAAGTGGTCCTGTACCGTCTTATTCCCAGTGGAACAGCAGGTAACACGTAAAGTTTGCAGATGAACTTCCAGATGAAAGGCTTACAAGCAGTTTCAATCTAGAGGTCTAGGGTTTATGTTTTAACGTAGTCTGCCTCTCCTATGCGCCCCAAGGGGGTATATATGAGAGGGGGTGCGGCCACAAGGCTCCTCCTTGCGCAAGCACTACTCCTAATAGGACTAGGACTCCTATACCTAACACAATTGGATACAAACCGACCCCACACACAAGGGGTGCGGCCAATATTGGTATACAAACCAATTCTACTTCTATTAGGACATATATGGCGCATTGATGCTTCCTTGTGGGCGCCCTCCTCTTGCCTTGTCCATCCATGAGTGTGGAATAACAATATGGCATTGTTTTTCACACTTAGTGCATTTGATCTTGTGGAGGCACCATCCCCTTATCATGATAACAATTGTTATTTGTTGTTTTCACCATGCTAGCACTTGTTTTGCATCTCCTCTTGAAGTCCATGCTCATCCTTGTGTAGCTCCTCTCCATGATCTCCATTCATGTTTGTGTATAAAGCTCTCACAATTATAAACATTATATTCAAGTAGGAGTGAATTCACCTGTTGTTGTAATAGCTTGGTTCTTGATCTTGTCATTGGACCAATCCTCACTTCATTAGCTTTTATAGGAACATCCTCATGTGTAACAATAGGTGAAGAGCTAGGGATGTCCTCATCATCCTCCCCCTCTTGAAAAGGCATCGACCTCGATGCTAAATCATCTCCATAGTAAGGTGTCAAATCAGCCACATTAAAAGAATTACTAACACCAAACTCATCAATTGGAAGGTCAATCTTGTATGCATTATCATTGATCCTTGAAATAACTTTGTAAGGACTAGCTCCTCTAGGCATCAACTTGGACTTTCTCAATGTGGGAAATCTATCTTTTCTAAAGTGCACCCACACCATATCTCCTGGCCGAAATATAAGCTCCTTCCTCTTCTTGTTTACTCTTTCAGCCACATGTTTTCCTTTCTTCTCAATGGCCTCTTTTGTTTTCTCATGAATCTTCTTTACAAAATCAGCCCTCTTTGATGCCTCCATATTAACTCTCTCATGTAATGGAAGTGGCAATAAATCAAGAGGAGTAATAGGCTTGAAACCATACACCACCTAAAAAGGACATAATTGAGTAGTTGAATGCACAGCTCTATTGTATGCAAATTCCACATGGGGCAAACACTCCTCACACTCCTTCAAATTCTTCTTGATCATACCTCTTAGCAATGTGGACAATGTTCTATTAGCCACCTCGGTTTGTCCATCAGTTTGGGGGTGCCAAGTAGTAGAAAATAATAGCTTAGTGCCAAGCTTACCCCAAAATGTCTTCCAAAAGTAACTAATGAACTTGACATCTCTATCTGAAACTATAGTCCTTGGAACTCCATGCAATCTCACAATCTCTCTAAAGAACAAATTGGCAATGTGAGAAGCATCATCACTCTTGTGGCATGGAATAAAATGAGCCATCTTTGAAAATCTATCCACAACCACAAAGATAGAATCATGACCTCTTTTTGTTCTTGGCAAACCCAACACGAAATCCATGCTAATATCTTCCCATGGTGTACTTGGTGATGGCAATGGTGTATATAATCCATGGGGCTTCAATTTTGATTTGGATTTGTTGCAAGTAATCCATCTTTGCACCAATCTATACACATCTCTTCTCATATGTGCCCAATAGAAATTTTCTGCCAACATCAACAATGTTTTCTCTCTTCCAAAGTGTCCCATCAATCCTCCACTATGAGATTCCTGGATCAAAAATAAACGCAAAGAACACTCGGGAATACACAATTTGTTAGCTCTAAACAAGTACCCATCATGTATATGAAATTTTTCCCATGCTTTAGTATTAACACATTTATTAAATGGCATAGAAAATTCATTATCTTCATCATATAAATCTCTAATACCCTCCAAACCCGAAACCTTGATTTCTAAATTTGAGAGTAACATATTTTTCCTTGACAAAGCATCAGCAACTACATTATCCAATCCCTTTTTATGTTTTATGATGTATGGAAAAGATTCAATGAACTCAACCCACTTAGCATGTCTCTTATTCAAATTATTTTGGCACTTTAAAAATTTCAATGCTTCATGATCACTATGTATAATAAATTCTTTAGGCCACAAATAATGTTTCCATACCTCTAAAACTCTCACAAGTGCATATAATTCCTTATCATAAACAGAATAATTTAATCGTGCACCATTCAATTTTTCAGAAAAATAGGCAATAGGTTTCTTTTCTTGCATGAGCACACCTCCAATACCTATGCCACTAGCATCACATTCAATCTCAAATTGTTTATCAAAATTTGGAAGCATAAGTAATGGGGCCGAAATCAATTTCTCTTTCAAAGTATCAAAAGCAATGTCTTGAGAAACACCCCATTCAAAATTAACACCCTTTTTAGTTAGATCATTTAAAGGGGCAGCAATTGTACTAAAATTAGGCACAAATCTTCTATAGAAACTAGCAAGCCCATTAAAACTTCTAACTTGACTCACATTAGTGGGAATTGGCCAATTTCGAATAGCTTCAATTTTAGATTGATCAACCTCAATTCCATGCTTAGAAATAACATAACCAAGAAATATAACCTTATCTTTGCAAAAAGTGCACTTCTCAAGATTACCATACAATTTATTAGTTCTTAGCACTTGCAAAACTTGTCTAATATGATCCATGTGGTCATGTTCATTGTGGCTATATATGAGAATATCATCAAAATAAACCACCACAAATCTACCAATAAAGTCTCTCAAAATATGGTTCATTAATCTCATGAAAGTACTAGGTGCATTAGTTAAACCAAAGGGCATTACTAACCACTCATATAAACCAAATTTTGTTTTAAAAGCAGTTTTCCATTCATCTCCCTCTTTCATTCTTATTTGATGGTATCCACTACGCAAATCGATTTTAGAGAAAAGAGTAGCACCACTTAATTCATCTAACATGTCATCTAAACGTGGTATAGGATGACGATAACGAATAGTGATGTTATTAATTGCTCTACAATCTACACACATGCGCCAAGTACCATCTTTCTTAGGAACCAAAATAACGGGAACGACACAAGGAGAAAGACTAACCCGAATATAACCTTTGTCCAATAGTTCTTGTACTTGCTTTTGGATCTCCTTTGTTTCTTGTGGATTGGTTCTATAAGGGGCTCGGTTTGGGAGAGATGCTCCCGGGATCAAATCAATTTGATGTTCAATTCCTCTCAATGGTGGCAATCCCGAGGGCACATCTTGTGGAAAAACATCCTCAAAGTCCTGCAAAACATTAGAAACACCAAGAGGAATAGGGGTCATGTCATTAGAAACCAAAATCTCTCCCTTTTGAATAAGCACAATAGGGACTAGTGAAGGATCATCCTTAAATTCCCTCAAATCCTCTTTAGTGGCTAACATGCATAATAGGTTCTCTCTCTTTTTACCACTCGAATTGGTTTTGCTATCACTCCCCATGGCTTGTATTTTTGGTGTTCCCTCATCCCTCTCTCTCTCTCTTTTTCCACTTTCATAGCAATTTTGGATTGGGACTCATTTACAATTTGTTGTGGAGTCATAGGCCTCAAAATAATAGTCCTCCCATGATGATTCAACTCATAAGTATTAGCTCTTCCTTCATGCTTCACACTTCTATCAAATTGCCAAGGTCTTCCCAATAATAGGTGACACACTGTCATAGGAACCACATCAAACTCAGTAGCATCCTTGTAAGGTCCAATTTGAAACTCCACTCTCACCATATGAGATACCTTCATTTGTCCCGTGCTACTCAACCATTGTATATGATAAGGGCTCGGATGTGGTAAGTATTTTAGGTTCAACTTGGCACATAAATCCTTGCTTGCCAAGTTTCTACAACCCCCTCCATCAATAATGACTTTGCAAGCCATGTTGGGACCAATAACAGCCTTTGTTTGAAATAGATTGCACCTTTGATTTTCAGGACTAGGCACCACACTCAATGAATTTTGGGTGCAAACAATAGAAGGCATAGTAGTAGCATAAGGATCCAAAGGAGAATCACTCAAATATCCATCATCATCATCAAGATCATTGGGATCAACATCATCACCTGTCTCATACTCATTGTTCTCATTGATAATCATCACTTTTGAATTTGGACAATCCCTTTTTAAGTGCCCTTTTCCTCCACATGTGTGGCATGTAATATCTCTATTCCTTGTAGTAGGAGCACTAGAACCCGAGGCACTTGCTGCTGGTTGTGATGTTTTCCTTGTATTAGCCACACTAGGCTCGGTTTTGGATGATGGAGCACCTCGAAAACTTGATGATGGAGGTGGTGGTGGTGGTGCACTAGGAGTAGTAGAGGGAATCTACTCCTTGTTCTAGCTGAATTTTGTGCTTCCTCAAGTAGATGTCATTCGGCCTCCCTAGCATGATGGAGTAGATCATGCATATTAGCATATTGATAATGCCTCACAATGCCCTTGATTCTATAATGTAATCCTGAAAGAAATCTTTGCATTGTTTGCTCTTCTTGCTCTACCACACGGCCTCTTTGCATAATTAATTCCATCTCTTGAAAATAAGCATCAACTGTCTTGAGACCTTGCTTCAATTGTTGTAATTTGTCAAATTGTTGCCTTATGTAATTGGGTGGTACAAATATTTCCCTCATGAGCCTCTTCATGGTGTTCCAAGTAGCAATGGGTAACTCACCATCATTATGTCTCTTTCTCACTAAATTGTCCCACCATCTAAGAGCATATCCCTCAAACTCAGAAGATGCCAACTTGATCTTTCTATCCTCATTATAATCATGCAATCTCCATAACTTCTCAATTTTCAACTCCCATAGCAAGAATTCTTCCACATCCATAGTATCAAAGCTGAAAGATGGAATAGAAAATTTGGGTTTACCCAATATATCTTCTCTATTGTCACTAGCATTGGGCAAAGGCACACGCCTAGCTCGGCCTTGAAAACCTCCTCTTCCTCTTTCTCCTCTAGCTCCACGGCCAAAATTAGGTTCCTCCTCATTATTTGCATCACTATGGACACTAGCATTGTCATCATCAATAGGTGGCAACCGAGCTTGAATTAATCTTTGAAGATCAGTCATGGTATTGTTGATAGCATCAATAGAATCTTGCATTGTTCTCAATTGAGCACTATTGGTCTCAGCCACTTTGTTGGTTTCCTCCACTTTTTTTGTCCATGGTATTAACCATCTCATAGAGGGGATCACAAGCTTCATTAACATATTTCTTGTAGTGTTCCTCATTGTCATCCAATTTTTGTTTCAACACATCCCTTAATGCCACATACTCCCTCCTATTCACTCCCTCGGATTGGTCCTTCTTTTGCTGCACAAGATCACCACTAGAAAGATCCTGATGAGGACATCCCTAGCTCTTCACCTATTGTTGAACATGAAGATCCTCCAATCAAAGCTAATGAAGTTAGAATTGGTCCAATGACAAGATCAAGAACCAAGCTACTTCAACAACAGGTGAATTCACTCCTACTTGAGTATAATGTTTATAATTGTGAGAACTTTATACTACCTAAATCATTGCATCTATGTGTTCTTAGGTTTATTGATAACACAAACATTAATGGAGATCATGGAGAGAAGATACACATGGAAGGAGATGAGCTAGAAGAGGAGATGGTGATCAAGTGCTAAGGATGATGAAAACAAGCATTGCAATTATTATTTCACAAGGGGATGAGTGCCTCCACAAGGTGAAATGCACTCATTGATGGAAAAGCAAGAGGAGGGCGCCCACATAGAAGATCTATGCGCCATAATAGTGTTAGGTTTGGTTTCCATAACCATAGTGGCCGAATTCCTTGTGTGGGAATCGGTTTGTATCCATATTTGTGAGTTCTAGTCCTAGTAGGAGTCCTAATCCTAGTAGGGAGGGTTGTGCTTGCGCAAGGAGCCTTGTGGCCGCACCCCCTCCACCTATATATGTTGGCCACCTGCGTGTGGATCAATTAGACTACGTTAAATCCAAAAACCCTAGACCTCTAGATTGAAACAGCTTGTAAGCCTTTCATCTGGAAGTTCATCTGCAAACCTTACGTGATCCCTGCTGTTCCACTGGGAATAAGACGGTACAGTACCACTTGTAGTCGGTGGATTACTTGTGCAAGAGTGTGGAGTTGAGAATATCCATTGGGTTGCTATCTTTTGCATTGGCATCAGGGATCAGCCGGAGAGTTCTTAGTGGCGCACTAGTTATCAATTCAGAAGTTATCTGTGAGTTCACTGAGAAGATTGGGCCACCCCTTATCATCTTGGTATCAGATTTACAGGTTGCCTCGGTGAGCTATCAAATTTCCCTTTACTTTGAGTGTTTTTATTACCTATCCAGAAAATTGCCCCACAAAAATAGTTATAGACATTGCCATAGCCTTAGATATCACCTTAGTTCTTTACTTTTGCTGTCCTTGTGTTAGATTTTGTGTTGCTTTTTATCTTTTTTAGATCTCTTATTTTCGGCTAGGTTTAGGGTTCCTTGTTCACCTAGTCGAAATCTATCAAAAAAACTACAAAAAAATCCGCTACATATTGCCATACATCCATCCAATCCGATCCCATCTAGTTGCCCTCACCACACCACCGAAATTTCCCTCCTAGTTGGACTCGGTTTCATCCCACCCACCCCACGCCAACCCACCGCTGCCACCATCCTTGTTGCCATCGGATTCATACCATACCACGCAACCCATCGCTCACTTCCACGTTTCTAGTCGCACTCGGATTCGCTAAGCATATCGCTTATAAAACCACCCCGCGAGCCGCAGCACCCCTTACCAAAACTAGATCGCGCGCTCACCTTCCACGGCAGAAAATCTCTGCCGTCGCTGCCGCCAGCTGCTATCCGCGCGCGCTAGGAAAACTGCCGTAGCGCGCTTACCAAACGCCGTATCGCACACGCGCGCGCTGCCGCGTCACCGTTTTGCGCGTTTTTGCTGCCGTGCGTTCTGCGTCTCTGCCACGGTACGAAAAACTGCAGTTTTGCTGCCGTACGTGCTGCCGTGGATCCAAAACCACCACTTTTGCTGCCGCGGTACGAAAAATAATCGTTTTGCTGCCGTAGTGTGCTGCCGCGGTACGAAATCCATCTGTTTTGCTGCCGTGAGCCCCAATTGCTGTCGTGAGTGTTTCTAAGCCACAATTTCACCTAGATTTCTTTTGTTTTCTCTTTGTTTCCTATTTTTCATCACTAGGACCATCACCTCCATACCTTGTGAACCTTAGCCACAGCCTTTCTACAACATTATAATAGGAACTTGCCCACAAGTATAGCTATTTTGTGCTCTGACAGGTTGCTCAATTTTCATCACCACCATTGTGTTCACTTGTGTTTGGTTACTTGTTGCTCCTAGCTTAGTGTAAGGCCATTGGAAAAATATAAAAAAATAGAAAAAGCAAAAAGTATAAAAAAAAGAGAAAAGAGAAAAAGAGCAAAGTGCAAAAGGCCATATCATTACTATTGTTTACTAGTTGAGCTTGCCATTGTGACACTTGGTTTTTCATTGAGCAATCTTGTGCCTGTCAATTAAGAGCCTAGCTAGTGACTTTCTAGTGCATTGCAAATTTCATCCACATATTGCTTTGCCACATTTGTCTCCATTGTGTGAGTTTCCTTGGGTATTTTTATATCTTCACTAAGACAGCAAATAGGATTGTTACTTTGGTGATTGTTAGGTATCCATACCAAGCCCCACTAAATAACCTTGTTTGCCTTTGTGAGAGTTAAAAACCTAGGTATTCTCTCTTTCACACCAAAGCACTTTAATTGCCTCTACTTGTGGTAAGTATCTCTATTCACTTTGGAGTGGTAAGATATCCTATTGTTTTGCTAGATTCTTGAGTGAGTTGAGAGAGGCACCACAACCTATACTTGTTTTATTTTCACTAACCTTCTAATGGATCTTTCTAGTGGCGATCTTGTGCAGCAAAAGAAGGACCAATCTGAGGGAGTGAATTGGAGGGAGTATGAGGCATTAAGGGATGTGTTGACACAGAAATTGGATGACAATGAGGAACACTACAAGAAATATGTTAATGAAGCTTGTGATCCTGTTTATGAGATAGTTAATGGCATGGAGAAGAAAGTGGAGGAAACCAATAAAGTGGCCGAGACCAATACTGCTCAATTGAGAGTAATGCAAGATTCTATTGATGCCATCAACAATACCATGACTGATCTTCAAAGATTGATTCAAGCTCGGTTGCCACCTATTGATGATGACAATGCTAGTGTCCATAGTGATGCAAATAATGAGGAGGAACCTAATTTTGGCCGTGGAGCTAGAGGAGAAAGAGGAAGAGGAGGTTTTCAAGGCCGAGCTAGGCGTGTGCCTTTGCCCAATGCTAATGAAGATATATTGGGTAAACCCAAATTTTCTATTCCATCTTTCAGCTTTGATACTATGGATGTGGAAGAATTCTTGCTATGGGAGTTGAAAATTGAGAAGCTTTGGAGATTGCATGATTACAATGAGGATAGAAAGATCAAGTTGGCATCTTCTGAGTTTGATGGATATGCTCTTAGATGGTGGGATAATTTAGTGAGAAAGAGGCATAATGATGGTGAGTTACCCATTGCTACTTGGAACACCATGAAGAGGCTCATGAGGGAAAGATTTGTACCCCCAATTATATAAGGCAACAATTTGACAAATTACAACAATTGAAGCAAGGTCTCAAGACAGTTGATGCTTATTATCAAGAGATGGAATTGATTATGCAAAGAGGCCGTGTGGTAGAGCAAGAAGAGCAAACAATGCAAAGATTTCTTTCAGGATTACATTATAGGATCAAGGGCATTGTGAGGCATTATCAATATGCTAATATGCATGATCTACTCCATCATGCTAGATAGGCCGAATCACATCTACTAGAGGAAACACAAAATTCCAATGTTCAGGATATCGCTTATCGTTAACTTATCGGTCAGACCATGATAAGAGATATATCGGCTTATCGGCCGATAAATCGATTTTATCGGTCAACTATTTATCGGACATTTTTCTTGTAAATCCCAAATTGTAGCACTAAAATATGATATTCAAATATATCATATTGGCATTAAAAACTCTAAATTATGATATATAAATATATTTTATTCAATAATTCTAAAAATTCTATTATGAATGTCATCTATCATATGTTCCAGTGCTGGAAAATCGATATATCGTCCGATTTATCGGCATATCGACTGATAAACCGATTGTAAGACCGATAAAATAGCCCAAATAATAAACTCCACCGATATTCATTTATCATATCGGTCACTACCCGATAAGCGATAAATTGGCTGATAAATCGGCATATCGGATGATATTTGGAACAGTGCAAAATTCAGCTAGAACAAGGAGTAGGTTTCCATTGAGATCATCTATTACTCCTGATGAAGGTGTTGACCTCTAAGTTGGCCCGATCTTCACGAATCGACAAGAACGAACGAAGAACGCACGAAGAACGCGATGAACACGATGAACACGAGAGGGGGAATCGAGGGAAATCGAGGGCAAACGCGTGGAAACACAAAAGGGGAAGATAACTCGTGAAGCCTACGAGGGATCGCAAACCCAAGTCAACAACACGCTAATTGAAACCGTTTCTCTTACCGGCCGGTCCACCGATCCAACAGAAGCCCAAAAGGGGAAGGTTGGCAAGCGCTACTAGAATCACTATGTGAGAGAGTAGCTCCTTGGAGAGATCTTGATACAATCCTAGATGAACATCATCAACATAGGAGTGGCCTCATAAGAGGAGTCACCTCAAAAGAGGGATACAAGGGCAAAGCCCGAAACTCTCGAAAACAATGCTCAAAACTATTCCTATCCCTAGATCTAGCCACCGGGGTCCCTTATATAGCTCGGGGTCGAAACGGGGGTCAAAACAGTGCAAAAACGGGTCAATTCCGTGCATTTTGGGGCCACGCCGGCCTGGGAGCCGGCCTGGGGGGCGCAGAGGCCGGCCTGGAGGGGTGGCCGGCCTGGGGCCGGGGTGGGATGGAGGCAGGCCGGCCTGCAGGCCGGCCCCTTCTGTGGGGTGCCCGGCCTGGGGCCGGGGTGGAGGAGGCCAGGCCGGCCTGCAGGCCGGCCCCTTCTGTGGGGTGCCCGGCCTGGGGCCGGGGTGGAGGGAGCCAGGCCGGCCTGGAGGCTGGGGTGCTCGGGCAGGGGGCCGGCCTGGAGGCTGGGGGGAGGCCGGCCTGGCCGGGAGGGAGGCCGGGAGACCCCATTCTCCTCCGTTCTTCCACCTCGGGACTCTGATCTTGACGCCGTCTTCACCCACGTTCTTCCTAGCTTCATGTGAACCTTCTTGGATGTGTTCTTGAGCATCTTGGGCACCATCTTGGGTCTCCATGTGGTGATCCCACCTATGCATGTAGAGGGGTATTTCATGAGGTAGAGCACCGTTCACCAAGTCACCGGAAACGTACGGAGATAGGAGTGAGTTCACCTTGTTGCGTATCGATGTTGTGCTTGGTGGAATACGGTGGGCTACATCATCTCCCCCCCCCCCCTTGAAAAAGAGTCGTCCTCGACTCTCGTTCCATCCATATGTGAGCGGGAGAAGGAATCTTGACGACGAAGATGTCGTTGAAGTTGAGCCGCTTGTCGAAGTCCATGTGACGGTAGGCTCGTAGTGGGGGCGGTCCAAAGGTGATGAAGATCATGAAATGGCCCCCCGTGGATGGTTGAGGAAGATCTTGCGAGGCGGTGTAGTCGTTGAAGTTGAGCCTCTTATCGAAGATCATGCCAAGGTATGCTCGTGGAGGGTGTGGTCCAAAGACGATGACGATCTTGACATGATCCTCCATGGGTGGATGAGGATGAGCTTGACATGAGATGTAGTCGTCGTCGAAGAGCTCAAGAGGGTGTTGCTCCATGGGTTGCGGAAGCGGTAGAGTGTAGATGAACTTGATGTATTGGTTGTTGTTGATGCTCGTGTCGAAGTCCATGTACATCGTGGCGGTTGGCATGTAGTCGTGGTGGTCATTGTAGTTGACGCGCTTGTCGAACTCCAAGTACATCTTGACGTAGGGGATGTAGATGAAGAAGTCGTTGTCGGGGATGCGCATGTGGAACTCCAAGTACATCTTGACATGAGGGTTGTAGGCGTAGAAGTCGTTGTCGTGGATGCGCTTGTCGAACTCCATGCACATCGTGACATGTGGTATGTAGGCGTAGAAGGCGTTGATGTCGAAGTGCTTGTGACGCGCCGTGTAGATCTTGACTTGAGGAGTGTGGATGGAGGATGCTTTGTCGTAGAAGCTCTTGTCAATCTCCATGTGGATCATGATGAGAGGAATGTGCTCCTTCCAACCCTTCAAGTCGGTGTCGATGTTCATGCGATGTGGAGAGCCTTGTATGTGGAGAAGGCGATGATGTCGAGGATGCTTGATAGGGTCACCAAATCTCTACAAAATAGACAACAAAGATGGAGAGAAAGATGGTAAGCCGTTAGTGTCAATAAGCACAAATGGGGTTTTGCTCTCAACTCTCATCTCACTTTTGGTGGCTAACAAGGCGAGGCCTCTACGAACACTCATGCTTTTTCCACTCATTATGGGCTTGTGGCTCTCACTCACGTGACGGTGGATCTCTCTCTCACCACTCATCTCACTAGAAGCTTGAGAGGGGACACTAGAAGGCTCCAAAGTCTTGGCACAAGAGGTGTGCGGGTTTGTCGAAGTCGTTGCATTGCTTGGAGTCGGTAGTGTCATAGCATGTGGCGAGGAGGACTCGATCATTTCATCTCTTGTGATAAGGATGGACCTAAGGATTATGTTCTCACAAGCATGAGTGATGAGTTGATACAAGACAACAAGATCATGGTGAAAACAAACATTCAAGATGGTGAAAACAATTCATAACAATTGTTATTCCAATAAAACAATTGTTATTCATCAAGATATGGAGATGGTGCCTCCACAAGATCAAATGCACTAAGTGTGGAAAACAATGCCATATTGTTATTTCACACTCATGGATGGACAAGGCAAGAGGAAGGCGCCCACAAGGAAGCATCAATGCGCCCTATATGTCCTAATAGAAGTAGAATTGGTTTGTATACCAATATTGGCCGCACCCCTTGTGTGTGGGGTCGGTTTGTATCCAATTGTGTTAGGTATAGGAGTCCTAGTCCTATTAGGAGTAGTGCTTGCGCAAGGAGGGGTCTTGTGGCCGCACCCCCTCTCATATATACCCCCTCTAGGGCGCATAGCAAAGGGAGAACAATTTAGACAAAGAAAACCCTAGCCTTGAGATTGTATTGCTGCTAAGCATTCATCTTGAAGTATACCAAGTCAAAGTTTGCGTGATATCTTGCTATTCCATTGGGAATTAGGGGGATACAGGACCACTTGTGATCATTGATTGCTTGTGCAAGAGTGTGTAGTTGAGAATATCCAAAGGGCTTGATTGTTGTTGCATTGGCAACGAGGGTCATCCAAGTGAGAGGTCTCAGTGTAGCACTAGTTATCCACATATATTCAGAAAATACAAAAAGAGAGAGAGAAGCTCATTGAGAAGATTGGGCCACCCCTTATCATCTTGGTATCAGAGCATCCAGGTTTACTCGGTGAGCAAAGTTATCCCTAGTTTTAGTTGTTTTTATTCCTATCCAGAAAAAGCCACACAAAAATATTAGGTTTAGATCATTGCCAGAACCTAGATCAACACCAATTTGCATCTACCTAGTTGCTGCTTTTTGTTGATTTGCGTTTCTGTTTTTCTGTTTTTAGGGTTCATCTAGTTCCTTTTGTTTCTATACCGAAAATCCCCACCAAAAATATTGTGGATCTTGTTGTTCTCGGGAATTTTAGACCTACAATTTGTCTTTACAAGTTGATCTAGTTCCTAGGGTTCATAAGGTTGCATTGCTGCGGTTGATACTTTGATCCATATCTTATTTGCAATTCTAGTTGCTATCGAGTTCCTGCCGTGGCAAGGTTTTGATTCAAATCGCTGCCGCCATCGTGTTTCATCCGCACTCGGATTCGCCCCGTAGCGCGCTTACCAAACCGCCTCGTGGTGCCCCTTTTTCCTTACCGCGCCCGTACTCCACATCCCACCCGAACTCGGATTCGAGTCTGCCGCGGCACAGAAACGCGCAGAATCTCTGCCGCCACCGCTCGTTCCTAGCCGCGCTCGGATTGCTTGCGCGCGCTTACAAAACAGCCCCGCGCGCCGTAACGCAGCACACCAACAGCACCCACGCGCTCTGCCGCGGCACCAAAAACACGCAGTTTCTCTGCCGTGACCAAAATCTCTGCCGTGGGCTCGATTAACATCCGTTTTTTTCTTAGATTTTCTTTTGTTTTACCCCTGTTTTTCTCTAGGATTTCGTGCTGATCTTTGCAAAGCCATTCTACAGCTATATTTAGGTTCCCAAAACCCAAAGACTAGCTATTTTATTGCTCTACAGGCTGCTCATTTGATCTAATCTGTCCACTAATTTTTGTTTTCCATCTACATATTGCTCCTAGTTGATTCAAAGGCCATTGAAAAATCAAAAAAAAAATAGAAAAAGGAAAAAGTATAAAAAAAAAAAATAGAAAGAAGAGAAAAAGCAAAAGAGGCCGAGCTACATATCACTAGTGGAAGCTATTTCATATTGGAATTTTTGTGGACATATTGAGCAATCTTGTGCCTGTTTCATTGAGTATTTGCTAGTGTCTTTCTAGTGCTTGCAAAATCTCTACCATATATTTGCTAAGCCACAATTGTCTCCAAGTGTGAGTGTGTTTCCTTTAGTTATTTTTATCACATTGAGCAGTGCATTGGAGTTGTTATTTTGGTGTTGTTAGGAATCCCAACCAAGCCCCACCAAATACCTTGTTTTGCATTGTGACACTTGAGAGCCTGGGTATTCTCTTCTCACACTTGACACAGTTTTCATTGGTACTTGTTGGTAAGTTGATCCTTATTCACTTTGGAACAGTAAGTGAACCTTTCTTTGCTGGTTTGAGTGAGTTTGAGAGGCACCACAACCCATTGATTATTTATTTTCACTAACCCATTAATCATGAGTTTTGCTAGTGAATCTTCTGTGCAGGGTGAAAAGGAGAAAGCTGATTTGATGCCCAAAACAAAGAATGCTGATGATACATGTACATGGGCAGATTTTAATCTCTTTAGAGAAGGAGTTGCTAATCGGATTGAGCATAGAGTTGAGAAGAAAATTGAGGAATATGATGATATCCTAAGGAAGGATTTGACAGTGGTTATTGAGAAACAAACTGAAGCTACAAATTCAATTCGTGTTCTTCAAGAGGCCATGAATAATCTCACAAGGGAAGTTGCAAATATCTCCACACAATTACAAAGAGCTAATCTTGGTGGTAATCATGAAGAAGGCCGAGCCATTGCTTATGGAGGCCGTGGCAATTTTCCACCTAGAAGAATTCCATTGGATGATAATAGAGAAGAGGATGGCCTTGGGAAACCAAAATTCTTTGTGCCTACTCTCACATGTGATAATGATGATGCTGAGGAGTTCTTGATGTGGGAATTGAAGATAGAAAAGCTATGGAGAATGCATAATTACACTGATGAGAGGAAAATCAAGCTAGCATCTTCTGGATTTGATGGTTATGCTCTCTTGTGGTGGGATGGCATCATAAGATTGAGGGAAACACAAAATCAACCAGAAATTACTACATGGGCTGAGATGAAACAACTTATGACTGAGAGGTTTGTTCCAACAAATTATTTGAGGACTCTCTATGACAAGTTGCAAAATTTGAAGCAAGGAACAAATTCAGTGGATCAATATTACAAAGAGATGGAATTAGTGCTACAAAGAGCTCGAGTTGTTGAAGCAAAAGAGCAAACAATGCAAAGATTTCTGTCAGGATTATCTTTTCAAATTAGATGCATTGTGAGGCATGTGCCATATAACAATATGACAGAATTGTTACATCAATCAAGGGAGGCAGAAAAGAGGTTGGCCGAGGAGGTTACTTTGGCTCCAAGGAAAATTTGGCCCTCGAGATCCTCTTCCTTTTCACCACCTACACCTACAATTACTCCAACTCGAGATAGTACACCATCCAAACCCGAGTCTAGCATCTCCAATACAAGGAAAACACCACAACCTGCAGCTAGTGGAAGTGGTTCTACTCAATCAACAGCTAGACATAGAGACATGACATGCCATACTTGTGGAGGAGGAGGGCACTTTAAGAGAGATTGTCCTAATAAGAAAGTCATGGTGATCAATGCTAATGAGGAGTATGAGAGTGGAGATGATGCTGATCCTAATGGAGAGGATACATGTGATGATGATGATGATGGTCCCCTTAATGCCTTTGCTACAAATTATCCAACTATTGTGTGCACCAAAGCATTGACTATTGCTCCTAGCAAAGATGAGAGCCAAAGGTGCAATTTATTTCAAACCAAAGCAATTGTTGGACCTAGTATGGCTTGCAAGGTGATTATAGATGGAGGAAGTTGTAGAAATCTAGCAAGCAAAGAATTATGTGCAAAGCTAAGGTTGAAGTATATTCCACACCCCAATCCATACTATATTCAATGGATTACTGACAAAGAGGAGATGAAGGTATGTCATATGGTGAGAGTGGAATTTCAAATTGGACCATACAAGGATACAATTGAGTGTGATGTTGTTCCCATGTCGGTTTGCCACCTATTACTTGGAAGACCATGGCAATTTGATAGAAAGGTGCTACATGATGGGAGAGCAAACACCCACCACTTGAATTGGAACAATAAGGATATCATATTGAGGCCTATGTCACCCCAACAAATCATGCATGAATCAAGGCAAAAGTTTGAAGTGATAGAGAAGGGGAGTGAAAACAACAAATCCATGGAGGAAGACAAGCCTAGGCCGAGTGAAAAAAGTCTTTTAACTAATGCCATAATTTTTCCTAGTGATGTTTCTTATGTACAGGTTTCTCTTGAAGAAAGGGAGGGCAAGGAAACATTACAATCATCACATAAATTGGAGGATACAAGAAAGCTAGCTTGTGATATGAAGGTTATTTTTGAAGAAAGGGAGCTACAACCTTCAAATTCACAAGATATTAAGGAGATCATACCTACTACACATGAGGAGGTTAGTAATGATAATGGTATAGATTTCGGGTTGGTACCTAGTAGTAATGAATTATGTGATAATTTTCAACCATACAAACCTATGAATCCGAAATTTCACAACATGGTTTTGATTACACATAAAGAAGTACTTGCTATGAAACCTTCTAGTGTTATTATTTATGATGACATGCTTAAAGAACCAATTGATATACAATGTGCTATGGATAAATTTGTTTGTGATAATGTTAGCACATATGATACTAGTTTCAAATTTTATTTTATTGGTGACTATAATTTGGATAAAATTTTCATGATACATCATATATGTGTTACATATAATGAAGTGGCCGAAATAAATAATGTGTTATTTGGGATAGATATTGATAAACATGAAGTAGCCGAAACACATATATCTAGTTCACCACATTATTTGTTGGATACATGTTCCATTAAATCAAACTATACTTATATTTGCAATTTTGATTGCTATGAGATGAAAAAATATGACTATTATGTGTTGTTTGCATACAAATTTCGTGATCATATGATATATTCACTATATTGTGTTTTGCTAACAACTAATGAGTACCAATATATCTATATATATGGTGCATACACTTTGTTTTTCTTGTTTATTCCACTTTCAGATAATCACAAGACGAGGACGTCTTGTCTTGAAGAAAGGGAGGATGATAAGGATGGACCTAAGGATTATGTTCTCACAAGCATGAGTGATGAGTTGATACAAGACAACAAGATCATGGTGAAAACAAACATTCAAGATGGTGAAAACAATTCATAACAATTGTTATTCCAATAAAACAATTGTTATTCATCAAGATATGGAGATGGTGCCTCCACAAGATCAAATGCACTAAGTGTGGAAAACAATGCCATATTGTTATTTCACACTCATGGATGGACAAGGCAAGAGGAAGGCGCCCACAAGGAAGCATCAATGCGCCCTATATGTCCTAATAGAAGTAGAATTGGTTTGTATACCAATATTGGCCGCACCCCTTGTGTGTGGGGTCGGTTTGTATCCAATTGTGTTAGGTATAGGAGTCCTAGTCCTATTAGGAGTAGTGCTTGCGCAAGGAGGGGTCTTGTGGCCGCACCCCCTCTCATATATACCCCCTCTAGGGCGCATAGCAAAGGGAGAACAATTTAGACAAAGAAAACCCTAGCCTTGAGATTGTATTGCTGCTAAGCATTCATCTTGAAGTATACCAAGTCAAAGTTTGCGTGATATCTTGCTATTCCATTGGGAATTAGGGGGATACAGGACCACTTGTGATCATTGATTGCTTGTGCAAGAGTGTGTAGTTGAGAATATCCAAAGGGCTTGATTGTTGTTGCATTGGCAACGAGGGTCATCCAAGTGAGAGGTCTCAGTGTAGCACTAGTTATCCACATATATTCAGAAAATACAAAAAGAGAGAGAGAAGCTCATTGAGAAGATTGGGCCACCCCTTATCATCTTGGGTTGATCTCCAAGTGTGTAAAGGGTGTCTTTCTTGGAGGAGGAGGTAGGGTCATGGCTTGTGTCGAGGAAGGCTCCATCATCGCCGTGATGTGGTAGTGTAAGCCATGCCTTGTAGCATCCTCAAAGGGTCGATGATGATGATGATGAAGATATCCTTGGCTAGAATGGTGTCTTGAGCGTGGCCTTGTGGAGGTTGGCATGAGATGCTTTGAAGTCAAGCGGAGAGTGTCACCCAATTCGTCATTACCTCCATCAATGATAGATGGGCCATTTACGCCGGCTCTAGATAGGTTGCATCGTTGGTCCTTATCTTGAGGATAGGTTTGAAGAACTCGTGTCAACACTCGCGATAAATTCTCGGCCTCATTGCAATAGACGCTTTCGTCACCATTGGTCATGTCCAAGGAATTGAGAGCTAGTTGGTGCAAGGCATAGTATTGGCCTTCACTCATGTAGGCATGGTCACCATTTTGGTTGGCAACCATGAGCATCTCGTTGGTAGCATTTGAAGCTCTCTTGTGGATGGTCGAAGTTGGCACTTGTGTCATTGGAGACGAAGAAGAAGAATGCCTTAGAGATGATGGCAAGGGATGAGCCTCATTGACAATGTCACATGCATCAACGTCTTCATCATAGAGTGGTAGAGTGGTCTCCTCATGCATATGGTGATGTTGATCTTGTGTCATGGGAGGAATAGCTTCACACTCTTGATGTTGGTGTTGCGCTTGTGGCGATGATGGAAGCTCATGCTCTTGATCATGAAGGTCATTGTACTTCCTCAAAGTTGGTCGCTCATGGAAGTTGTGGTTGGGTGTTGGTGGAGAAGTATCTCTCGCCTCTTGCCTTGACGAGGTAGTGGTATCATAGTGTCCATGGCGAGGATGTTCTTGATCCTTGTCGAAGGCGGGGTGCGAGTAGAAAGCACAATCTTGGTGAAGATGCGGTGGAGGCTCCCATTCCTCATATGGATGATGACGCTCATGGTCCTTGCACCTTGTAACATTGAGGCCAACGGCGCTCAAGTTATTGTCTTCATGGCCTAGGTGATGTGGTGCTTCATCCAATATGGGAGAAGAAGCATGATGGATAGCATCTCCATTGGACGCACCATCTTGGTCGCCGCCTTGGCAATCCCACATTATGTGACCATGGCCCTTGCAAATGGGGCATAAGAGGTCTTCATCTTGAAGGAGAGGGGAAAGTAGGCTCATAGCATCCTTGCCTAGTGGTGGTCGAAGTGGGCGCTCATAGGGGTCCTCATCAAAGATGGGAAGTGAAGTAGCATGTTGAGCAAGCCCACTTGATTGTTGTCGATGGTGGCGCTCAATGGGGTCTTCCTCGAAGATGGGGGAAGAAAAGCCATAAGGAGCATTCACACTCGCTTGATGTTGAGAAGGGCTCTCATTTGGGTCTTCATCAAAGATGGGCGGTGGAAGCTCATGTGGGTCATCCTCGTTGGTTTGGTGATGGCGATCATGATGGAGAGGATGGCGCCGGTGGTCATTGTGGTGGAGTCGAGGGAGGCATTCACTAGAAGCCATGTCGAAGGCACCTTCTTGATAATGGCCTTGGTCTTGGTGGTCATTGTGGTGGTGACACACATTTTGCCTTGGAAGCCTTGAATGTGGGCAAGCACCATCCATGAAGCCATTTAGACCAATGTCATGAGTCGAGCTTGGAGAAGGTGGGTGATGAAGAATATCCGGTCGTAGAGGGTGATCTTGAAGAGGGTCACCACGGCCTTGTCGGTGTCGAGGTCGAGGTAGTGGTGATGGCGAGCGATGCTCAAACCCATGTCGTCGCGGAACTTGCGGTGGAAGATGCGGTGAGGTGGGTGTACCACTCTCTTCCATATGGCGATGGTGATCATGGCGACGGTCTTGGTGATGAGCGTGGTGATGAGAGCGGGAAGCTTGTCGATGACGAAGCTTGCGGCGTTCCCGCACCTCATGTGTGGGATGACTCCGAAAGTCATTCGGATGCCTTGGCTTCTTGGCCTTCTCGCTAGATGGGGCCTCGATGATGTCCTTCTTGTGGCGCCGTCTAGATGTTGAGGATCTTGACGTGGCCACCTTGTCGGATTTCTTGTCGTTGCGCCATCTTGAGGTTGAAGGGACTTGTCTTGTGTTGGCCTTGGCATTCTCCTTGAAGCTCCTTGGTGGCGAGCATGAACCATCGGAGTTTCTTGTCAACCGAAGCTTGGCGAGGAAGTTCTTGTAGGTGAGCTCGTCCATGTCGGTGTCATAGTCGGTGTAGAACTCCGCCATGCTCGAGGATGCGTTGTCGGTGTAGTAGGGCTCCAACTCGTCAACCAAGCTTGCGGTGTCCTCGTTGTAGTCGTGGTTCATGTCGTTGTAGCTCATGGAGTCGGAGTCGTCGTGGTTGTTGTGGTGCTCCTCCATGTCGATGATGCTTGGGGAGGAGTAGTCGGTGTAGAGCTCGACGTCGTGGTCGTAGTAGTGGTGGTGATCCACCATGTCATGCTCGTAGTAGTGGTCATCCACGATGTCGGGCTCGTAGGAGTGATCATCCACAACGCCGTGCTCGTAGGAGTGGAGGTCCATGTCTTGCTCGTTGTAGTAGTAGTGGTCCATCATGGACTCATCATGATCATCATGGCCTCCAAAGTCTTCACTCTCGCTATACATGGTTAGTGACAAGCGCAAGTGTATATATAGAGTGTGAGGACCTAAGAGCTCAACCCTCACCTTTTAGCAAATGTTGGAAACTAGTGGACCAAGCCAAGAGAAACCGACAACAAAAAGAATGAAGTGACTTGAGTTCGAAAGATCCCAAAAACACGCTCCAAAACACACACGGCTTGTTGGTGGATGGCAAATGGGTTAGAAATGTGGCGAGAAAACGACAAATCCCAAGAAAAGTTTGTTGTCAAACGTGGAGAAGAATCAAAGAAAAGTTAGCACGAAAACCAAACCTAGTGGAGGAAAATGCTATGGTGGAAACGAAAAACACACACACACAAGTGATAAATGGGGTTAGTGCGGCCAATGGACGAGCGGAGACGAAATGTACCTATCGAAGACTAAGCTCAATGCCACACCAACGCAAGGAGGACGCTAGCTCGAACCGCAATTAAGTAGAGGCAACAAGATTCGCAATGTGGCAACCGGTCACTCTCTTCTCTCTCGCAACTCGAAGCTAGGCGTTCCTACAAATGATAGCAATTGGCATCGATCTTTGCTTCTTTTGGCTCTTTTTGCTTCTTTTGCTCTTTCTCCACTCTTTTTTTTTTTGATTTTTCGCTTTTTGATGGATGATGCGGAGATGATTCCCAAATGCCAATGCCTACTCGTAGCTAGACTCTCACAAGCGCAAAACTCGCACTCTCGGTGCCACAATGCGATGCCAAGCGGTGTAAAAGAACTAGTCCAAGTAGGTAAGGTACACAATGGGGTGGGGTGGTTCAAGCGGAAGCAAGTTATACCTCTCTTATTGATGATCACGGACTTGCGGCCGTGGGGGAGTCGATGTCGTGGCGATCCGTTGATGTGGAAGCGTAGGTGATGTCGTGGGCGTCGCGTAGCACTTTGTTGCACTCAATTCGGATCAAAAACGACAAAGAAAAACAAGTTTCAAAATCTGTCCAAGAATCGAAGAGCAGGATTTTTCTGAAATTTTTGCTCAAATTCGAAATTTCTCCCAAATCAAGAAAAATTTTGGACAAATTCAAGAATTGTGGCTGAATAGAAAGATGGGGAATGGTTTTTGGCAACAAATCTATGAAACAAAACCAC
Organism: Alopecurus myosuroides; assembly: GCA_028641055.1. Classification (NCBI taxonomy): domain Eukaryota; kingdom Viridiplantae; phylum Streptophyta; class Magnoliopsida; order Poales; family Poaceae; genus Alopecurus; species Alopecurus myosuroides. The sequence goes on along the minus strand of CM054063.1, from coordinate 116,292,211 downwards.
GAAAAACTCAACGAATCAAGAGATCGGTCGAAATCCCTTTCGGCTATTTTTGGTCAAATTTTCGAATTTATGGTGGATAGAAGAAAAATTGGTGGTAGGGGAGGGGGTGGGGGTGTCGGATTCGTGTCAATCTAGCTCTGGATACCAGATGATGAAGGTGTTGACCTCTAAGTTGGCCCGATCTTCACGAATCGACAAGAACGAACGAAGAACGCACGAAGAACGCGATGAACACGATGAACACGAGAGGGGGAATCGAGGGAAATCGAGGGCAAACGCGTGGAAACACAAAAGGGGAAGATAACTCGTGAAGCCTACGAGGGATCGCAAACCCAAGTCAACAACACGCTAATTGAAACCGTTTCTCTTACCGGCCGGTCCACCGATCCAACAGAAGCCCAAAAGGGGAAGGTTGGCAAGCGCTACTAGAATCACTATGTGAGAGAGTAGCTCCTTGGAGAGATCTTGATACAATCCTAGATGAACATCATCAACATAGGAGTGGCCTCATAAGAGGAGTCACCTCAAAAGAGGGATACAAGGGCAAAGCCCGAAACTCTCGAAAACAATGCTCAAAACTATTCCTATCCCTAGATCTAGCCACCGGGGTCCCTTATATAGCTCGGGGTCGAAACGGGGGTCAAAACAGTGCAAAAACGGGTCAATTCCGTGCATTTTGGGGCCACGCCGGCCTGGGAGCCGGCCTGGGGGGCGCAGAGGCCGGCCTGGAGGGGTGGCCGGCCTGGGGCCGGGGTGGGATGGAGGCAGGCCGGCCTGCAGGCCGGCCCCTTCTGTGGGGTGCCCGGCCTGGGGCCGGGGTGGAGGAGGCCAGGCCGGCCTGCAGGCCGGCCCCTTCTGTGGGGTGCCCGGCCTGGGGCCGGGGTGGAGGGAGCCAGGCCGGCCTGGAGGCTGGGGTGCTCGGGCAGGGGGCCGGCCTGGAGGCTGGGGGGAGGCCGGCCTGGCCGGGAGGGAGGCCGGGAGACCCCATTCTCCTCCGTTCTTCCACCTCGGGACTCCGATCTTGACGCCGTCTTCACCCACGTTCTTCCTAGCTTCATGTGAACCTTCTTGGATGTGTTCTTGAGCATCTTGGGCACCATCTTGGGTCTCCATGTGGTGATCCCACCTATGCATGTAGAGGGGTATTTCATGAGGTAGAGCACCGTTCACCAAGTCACCGGAAACGTACGGAGATAGGAGTGAGTTCACCTTGTTGCGTATCGATGTTGTGCTTGGTGGAATACGGTGGGCTACATCAACTCCTAGTGTGCCACCACCACCTCCATCATCAAATTTTAGAAGTGCTCCATCATCCAAATCCGAGCCTAGTGTGGCTAATACAAGGAAAACATCACAACCAACAGCAAGTGCCTCGGGTTCTAGTGCTCCTACTACAAGGAATAGAGATATTACATGCCACACATGTGGAGGAAAAGGGCACTTCAAGAGGGATTGTCCAAATTCAAAAGTGATGATTATCAATGAGAACAATGAGTATGAGACAGGTGATGATGTTGATCCCAATGATCTTGATGATGATGATGGATATTTGAGTGATTCTCCTTTGGATGCTTATGCTACTACTATGCCTTCTATTATTTCCACCCAAAATTCATTGAGTGTGGTGCCTAGTCCTGAAAATCAAAGGTGCAATCTATTCCAAACAAAGGCTGTTATTGGTCCCAACATGGCTTGCAAAGTCATCATTGATGGAGGGAGTTGCAGAAATTTGGCTAGCAAAGATCTATGTGCAAAACTCAATTTGAAATATATGCCACACCCTTCTCCTTATCACATCCAATGGTTGAGTAGCACGGGACAAATGAAGGTTTCTCATATGGTGAGAGTGGAGTTCCAAATTGGACCTTATAAGGATATCATTGAGTTTGATGTGGTGCCCATGACAGTTTGCCACTTATTATTGGGAAGACCTTGGCAATTTGATAGAAGTGTGAAGGATGAAGGGAGAGCCAATACTTATGAGCTATATCATCATGGGAAGACCATTATTTTGAGGCCTATGACTCCACAACAAATAGTACAAGAGTCCCAATCCAAAGTTGCTATGAAAGTGGAAAAAGAGAGAGAGAGGGATGAGGGAACACCAAAAATACAAGCCATGGGGAGTGATAGCAAAACCAATTCAAGTGGTAAAAAGAGAGAGAACCTATTATGCATGTTAGCCACTAAAGAGGATTTGAGGGAATTTAAGGATGATCCTTGATGAGGACATCCCTAGCTCTTCACCTATTGTTGAACATGAAGATCCACCAATTAAAGCTAATGAAGTGAGGATTGGTCCAATGACAAGATCAAGAACCAAGCTATTACAACAACAGGTGAATTCACTCCTACTTGAATATAATGTTTATAATTGTGAGAGCTTTATACTACCTAAATCATTGCATTTATGTATTCTTAGGTTTGTTGATAACACAAACATGAATGGAGATCAAGGAGGGGAGCTACACAAGGATGAGCATGGACTTCAAGAGGAGGTGGAAAACAAGTGCTAGCATGGTGAAAACAACAAATAACAATTGTTATCATGATAAGGGGATGGTGCCTCCGCAAGATCAAATGCACTAAGTGTGGAAAACAATGCCATATTGTTATTCCACACTCATGGATGGACAAGGCAAGAGGAGGGCGCCCACAAGGAAGCATCAATGCGCCATATATGTCCTAATAGAAGTAGAATTGGTTTGTATACCAATATTGGCCGCACCCCTTGTGTGTGGGGTCGGTTTGTATCCAATTGTGTTAGGTATAGGAGTCCTAGTCCTATTAGAAGTGGTGCTTGCGCAAGGGGGCTCCTTGTGGCCGCACCCCCTCTCTTATATACCCCCTTGGGCGCATAGGAGAGGTCAGACTACGTTAAAACCAAAAACCCTAGACCTCTAGATTGAAACTGCGTGTAAGCCTTTCATCTGGAAGTTCATCTGCAAACTTTACGTGTTACCTGCTGTTCCACTGGGAATAAGACGGTACAGGACCACTTGTAGTCGGTGGATTACTTGTGCAAGAGTGTGGAGTTAAGAATATCCATTGGGTTGCTATCTTTTGCATTGGCATCAGGGATCAGCCGGAGAGTTCTTAGTGGCGCACTAGTTATCAATTCAGAAGTTATCTGTGAGTTCACTGAGAAGATTGGGCCACCCCTTATCATCTTGGTATCAGATTTACAGGTTGCCTCGGTGAGCTATCAAATTTCCCTTTAGATTTGAGTGTTTTATTTCCTATCCAGAAAATTGCCCCACAAAAATAGTTTTAGTTCTTGCCATAGCCTAGATATCATCTTAGTTTTCAATTACTAGTGCTGTCTTTGTGTTAGATTTGTGTTGCTTTTTCTCGTTTTTAGTTTTCTATTTTTCGGCTAGGTTTAGGGTTCTTGTTCATCTAGCCGAGATCCTATCAAAAAACATCAAAAAAATCCGCTGCCACTTGTCCTAAAACACCACGGGTTCCCCTCTATTTCTCCTAGTCTAGCCCTACTCGGATTGCTATTCGGGAGCTACTAGGTTGGTTTGGGTTCCTAGCTACAATCGGATTCGAGGAGGGGTGGGTTTTCATCCGCAATTTTCCTACCAAAAACGGTCCCTAGTCCCTCTCGGATTCCTACCCTACCACGGCACGGATTCGTGCGTTTTTCTGCCATGCCCATAAGCTGCTGCCGCGCGCGCTCACACACCCACGACACACGGCAGCAAATCTCTGCCGCCGCTGCCGCGCCCTACAGGCCGCTGCCGCGCGCACACACCCACGGCACAGACGGCAGAGTTTCTCTGCCGTGCGCGCCTGCTGCTGCTGTTTCTCTGCCGCGGCACAAAAAACAGCCGTTTTTGCTGCCGTGAGTCCTGCCGCGATACAAAACTGCGCTGTTTTGCTGCCGTGAGTATTACTTGCTGCCGTGAGTGTTCCATAGCCCCAATTTCACATAGATTTTTTCTGTTTTCTTTTGTTTTTCCTGTTTTCATCACTAGGAACATCACATCCATACCTTTGTGAACCATAGCCACAGCCTTTCTACATCATATTCATAGGAACTTGCCCACAAGTATAGCTATTTTGTGCTCTGACAGGTTGCTCATTTTCATCACCACCATTGTGTTCACTTGTGTTTGGTTATTTGTTGCTCCTAGCTTAGTGTAAGGCCATTGGAAAAATACAAAAAAATAGAAAAAGCAAAAAGTATAAAAAAAAAGAGAAAAAGAGCAAAGTGCAAAAGGCCATATCATTACTATTGTTTACTAGTTGAGCTTACCATTGCGACACTTGGTTTTTCATTGAGCAATCTTGTGCCTGTCAATTAAGAGCCTAGCTAGTGACTTTCTAGTGCATTGCAAAATTCATCCACATATTGCTTTGCCACATTTGTCTCCATTGTGTGAGTTTCCTTGGGTATTTTATATCTTCACTAAGACAGCAAATAGGATTGTTACTTTGGTGATTGTTAGGTATCCATACCAAGCCCCACTAAATAACCTTGTTTGCCATTGTGAGAGTTAAAAACCTGGGTATTCTTTTCTTCACACCAAAGCACTTTAATTGCCTCTACTTGTGGTAAGTATCTCTATTCACTTTGGAGTGGTAAGATATCCTATTGTCTTGCTAGATTTTTGAGTGAGTTGTGAGAGGCACCACAACCTATACTTGCTTTATTTTCACTAACCTTCTAATGGATCTTTCTAGTAGTGATCTTGTGCAGCAAAAGAAGGATCAATCCGAGGGAGTGAATTGGAGGGAGTATGAGGCATTAAGGGATGTGTTGACAAAGAAGTTGGATGACAATGAGGAACACTACAAGAAATATGTGTATGAAGCTGTTGATCCTGTTTATGAGATAGTTGATTCCATGAAGAAGAATGTGGAGAGCACCAATAAAGTGGCCGAGACCAATAGTGCTCAATTGAGAACAATGCAAGATTCTATTAATACCATCAACAATACCATGACTGATCTTCAAAGATTGATTCAAGCTCGGTTGCCACCTATTGATGATGACAATGCTAGTGTCCATAGTGATGCAAATAATGAGGAGGAACCTAATTTTGGCCGTGGAGCTAGAGGAGAAAGAGGAAGAGGAGGTTTTCAAGGCCGAGCTAGGCGTGTGCCTTTGCCCAATGCTAATGAAGATATATTGGGTAAACCCAAATTTTCTATTCCATCTTTCAGCTTTGATACTATGGATGTGGAAGAATTCTTGCTATGGGAGTTGAAAATTGAAAGCTTTGGAGATTGCATGATTACAATGAGGATAGAAAGATCAAGTTGGCATCTTCTGAGTTTGATGGATATGCTCTTAGATGGTGGGATAATTTAGTGAGAAAGAGGCATAATGATGGTGAATTACCCATTGCTACTTGGAACACCATGAAGAGGCTAATGAGGGAAAGATTTGTACCTCCCAATTATATAAGGCAACAATTTGACAAATTACAACAATTGAAGCAAGGTCTCAAGACAGTTGATGCTTATTATCAAGAGATGGAATTGATTATGCAAAGAGGCCGTGTGGTAGAGCAAGAGGAGCAAACAATGCAAAGATTTCTTTCAGGATTACATTATAAAATCAAGGGCATTGTGAGGCATTATCAATATGCTAATATGCATGATTTACTCCATCATGCTAGAGAGGCCGAATCACATATATTGGAGGAAGCACAAAATTTGGCTAGAACAAAGAGTAGATTTCCTTTAAGATCATCTATTACTCATAGTACTCCAACACCACCACCTCCATCATCAAATTTTCGAGGTGCTACATCATCCAAATCCGAGCCTAGTGTGGCTAATACAAGGAGAACATCACAACCAACAGCAAGTGCCTCGGGTTCTAGTGCTCCTACTACAAGGAATAGAGATATTACATGCCACACATGTGGAGGAAAAGGGCACTTCAAGAAGGATTGTCCAAATTCAAAAGTGATGATTATCAATGAGAACAATGAATATGAGACAGGTGATGATGTTGATCCCAATGATCTTGATGATGATGATGGATATTTGAGTGATTCTCCTTTGGATGCTTATGCTACTATTATGCCTTCTATTGTTTGCACTCAAAATTCATTGAGTGTGGTGCCTAGTCCTGAAAATCAAAGGTGAAATTTATTCCAAACAAAGGCTGTTATTGGTCCCAACATGGCTTGCAAAGTCATTATTGATGGAGGGAGTTGTAGAAACTTGGCAAGCAAGGATTTATGTGCCAAGTTGAACCTAAAATACTTACCACATCCGAGCCCTTATCATATACAATGGTTGAGTAGCACTGGACAAATGAAGGTATCTCATATGGTGAGAGTGGAGTTTCAAATTGGACCTTATAAGGATACTACTGAGTTTGAAGTGGTTCCTATGACAGTGTGTCACCTATTATTGGGAAGACCTTGGCAATTTGATAGAAGTGTGAAGCATGAAGGAAGAGCTAATACTTATGAGTTGAACCATCATGGGAGGACTATTATCTTGAGGCCTATGACTCCACAACAAATTATAAATGAGTCCCAATCCAAAATTGCTATGAAAGAGGAAAAAGAGAGAGAGAGGGATGAGGGAACACCAAAAATACAAGCCATGGGGAGTGATAGCAAAACCAGTTCGAGTGAAAAGAGAGAGAACCTATTATAAATGTTAGCCACTAAAGAGGATTTGAGGGAATTTAAGGATGATCCTTCACTAGTCCCTATTGTGCTTATTCACAAGGGAGAGATTTTGGTTTCAAATGACATGACCCCTATTCCTCTTGGTGTTTCTAATGTTTTGCAGGACTTTGAGGATGTTTTTCCACAAGATGTGCCCTCGGGATTGCCACCGTTGAGAGGAATTGAACATCAAATTGATTTGATCCCAGGAGCATCTCTCCCAAACCGAGCCCCTTATAGAACCAATCCACAAGAAACAAAGGAGATCCAAAAGCAAGTTCAAGAACTATTGGACAAAGGTTATATTCGGGTTAGTCTTTCTCCTTGTGCCGTTCCCGTTATTTTGGTTCCTAAGAAAGATGGTACTTGGCGCATGTGTGTAGATTGTAGAGCAATTAATAACATCACTATTCGTTATCGTCATCCTATACCACGTTTAGATGACATGTTAGATGAATTAAGTGGTGCTACTCTTTTCTCTAAAATTGATTTGCGTAGTGGATACCATCAAATAAGAATGAAAGAGGGAGATGAATGGAAAACTGCTTTTAAGACAAAATTTGGTTTATATGAGTGGTTAGTAATGCCCTTTGGTTTAACTAATGCACCTAGTACTTTCATGAGATTAATGAACCATATTTTGAGAGACTTTATTGGTAGATTTGTGGTAGTTTATTTTGATGATATTCTCATATATAGCCACAATGAACATGACCACATGGATCATATTAGACAAGTTTTGCATGTGCTAAGAACTAATAAATTGTATGGTAATCTTGAGAAGTGCACTTTTTGCAAAGATAAAGTTATATTTCTTGGTTATGTTGTTTCTAAGCATGGAATTGAAGTTGATCAATCTAAAATTGAAGCTATTCGAAATTGGCCAATTCCAACTAATGTGAGTCAAGTTAGAAGTTTTAATGGGCTTGCTAGTTTCTATAGAAGATTTGTGCCTAATTTTAGTACAATTGCTGCCCCTTTGAATGATCTAACTAAGAAAGGTGTCAATTTCGAGTGGGGTGTTTCACAAGATATTGCTTTTGATACTTTGAAAGAGAGGTTGATTTCGGCCCCATTGCTTATGCTTCCAAATTTTGATAAACAATTTGAGATTGAATGTGATGCTAGTGGCATAGGTATTGGAGGTGTGCTCATGCAAGAAAAGAAACCTATTGCCTATTTTTCTGAAAAATTGAATGGTGCACAATTGAATTATTCTGTTTATGATAAGGAATTATATGCACTTGTGAGAGTTTTAGAGGTATGGAAACATTATTTGTGGCCTAAAGAATTTATTATACATAGTGATCATGAAGCTTTGAAATTTTTAAAGTGCCAAAATAATTTGAATAAAAGGCATGCTAAGTGGGTTGAGTTTATTGAATCTTTTCCATACATCATAAAACATAAAAAGGGATTGGATAATGTAGTTGCTGATGCTTTGTCAAGGAAAAATATGTTACTCTCTAATTTAGAAATCAAGGTTTCGGGTTTGGAGGGTATTAGAGATTTATATGATGAAGATAATGAATTTTCTATGCCATTTAATAAATGTGTTAATACTAAAGCATAGGACAAATTTCATATACATGATGGGTACTTGTTTAGAGCTAACAAATTGTGTATTCCCGAGTGTTCTTTGCGTTTATATTTGATCCAGGAATCTCATAGTGGAGGATTGATGGGACACTTTGGAAGAGAGAAAACATTGTTGATGTTGGCAGAAAATTTCTATTGGGCACATATGAGAAGAGATGTGTATAGATTGGTGCAAAGATGCATTACTTGCAACAAATCCAAATCAAAATTGAAGCCCCATGGATTATATACACCATTGCCATCACCAAGTACACCATGGGAAGATATTAGCATGGATTTCGTGTTGGGATTGCCAAGAACAAAAAGAGGACATGATTCTATCTTTGTGGTTGTGGATAGATTTTCAAAGATGGCTCATTTTATTCCATGCCACAAGAGTGATGATGCTTCTCACATTGCCAATTTGTTCTTTAGAGAGATTGTGAGATTGCATGGAGTTCCAAGGACTATAGTTTCAGATAGAGATGTCAAGTTCATGAGTTACTTTTGGAAGACACTTTGGGGTAAGCTTGGCACTAAGCTATTATTTTCTACTACTTGCCACCCCCAAACTGATGGACAAACCGAGGTGGTTAATAGAACATTGTCCACATTGCTAAGAGGTATGATAATTAAGAATTTGAAGGAGTGGGAGGAGTGTTTGCCCCATGTGGAATTCGCTTACAATAGAGCTGTGCATTCAACTACTCAATTATGTCCTTTTGAGGTGGTGTATGGTTTCAAGCCTATTACTCCTCTTGATTTATTACCACTTCCTTTACATGAGAGAGTTAATATGGAGGCTTCAAAGAGGGCTGATTTTGTGAAAAAGATTCATGAGAAAACAAAAGAGGCCATTGAGAAGAAAGGAAAACATGTGGCTAAAAGAGTAAACACGAAGAGGAAGGAGCTTATATTTCGGCCAGGAGACATGGTGTGGGTGCACTTTAGAAAAGATAGATTTCCCACATTGAGAAAGGCCAAGTTGATGCCTAGAGGAGCTGGTCCTTACAAAGTAATTTCAAGGATCAATGATTATGCATACAAGATTGACCTCCCAATTGATGAGTTTGGTGTTAGTAATTCTTTTAATGTGGCTGATTTGACACCTTACCATGGAGATGATTTAGCATCGAGGTCGATGCCTTTTCAAGAGGGGGAGGATGATGAGGACATCCCTAGCTCTTCACCTATTGTTGAACATGAAGATCCTCCAATCAAAGCTAATGAAGTTAGAATTGGTCCAATGACAAGATCAAGAACCAAGCTACTTCAACAACAGGTGAATTCACTCCTACTTGAGTATAATGTTTATAATTGTGAGAACTTTATACTACCTAAATCATTGCATCTATGTGTTCTTAGGTTTATTGATAACACAAACATTAATGGAGATCATGGAGAGAAGATACACATGGAAGGAGATGAGCTAGAAGAAGAGATGGTGATCAAGTGCTAAGGATGATGAAAACAAGCATTGCAATTATTATTTCACAAGGGGATGAGTGCCTCCACAAGGTGAAATGCACTCATTGATGGAAAAGCAAGAGGAGGGCGCCCACATAGAAGATCTATGCGCCATAATAGTGTTAGGTTTGGTTTCCATAACCATAGTGGCCGAATTCCTTGTGTGGGAATCGGTTTGTATCCATATTTGTGAGTTCTAGTCCTAGTAGGAGTCCTAATCCTAGTAGGGAGGGTTGTGCTTGCGCAAGGAGCCTTGTGGCCGCACCCCCTCCACCTATATATGTTGGCCACCTGCGTGTGGATCAATTAGACTACGTTAAATCCAAAAACCCTAGACCTCTAGATTGAAACAGCTTGTAAGCCTTTCATCTGGAAGTTCATCTGCAAACCTTACGTGATACCTGCTATTCCACTGGGAATAAGACGGTACAGTACCACTTGTAGTCGGTGGATTACTTGTGCAAGAGTGTGGAGTTGAGAATATCCATTGGGTTGCTATCTTTTGCATTGGCATCAGGGATCAGCCGGAGAGTTCTTAGTGGCGCACTAGTTATCAATTCAGAAGTTATCTGTGAGTTCACTGAGAAGATTGGGCCACCCCTTATCAGATCCATTAGAAGGTTAGTGAAAATAAAACAAGTATATGTTGTGGTGCCTCTCTCAACTCACTCAAAAATCTAGCAAAACAATAGGATATCTTACCACTCCAAAGTGAATAGAGATACTTACCACAAGTAGAGGCAATTAAAGTGCTTTGGTGTGAAAGAGAGAATACCCAGGTTTTTAACTCTCACAAAGGCAAACAAGGTTATTTAGTGGGGCTTGGTATGGATACCTAACAATCACCAAAGTAACAATCCTATTTGCTGTCTTAGTGAAGATAAAAAAATACCCAAGGAAACTCACACAATGGAGACAAATGTGGCAAAGCAATATGTGGATGAAATTTGCAATGCACTAGAAAGTCACTAGCTAGGCTCTTAATTGACAGGCACAAGATTGCTCAATGAAAAATCAAGTGTCACAATGGCAAGCTCAACTAGTAACAATAGTAATGATATGGCCTTTTGCACTTTGCTCTTTTCTCTTTTCTCTTTTCTTTTTTTGTTTTTATACTTTTTGCCTTTTCTATTTTTTTGTATTTTTCCAATGGCCTTAAACTAAGCTAGGAGCAACAATTAACCAAACACAAGTGAACACAATGGTGGTGATGAAAAATGAGCAACCTGTCAGAGCACAAAATAGCTATACTTGTGGGCAAGTTCCTATTATAATGCTGTAGAAAGGCTGTGGCTAAGGTTCACAAGGTATGGATATGAAGGTCCTAATGAGAAAACAAGGAAAAACAAGGAAAAACAGAAAAAATCTAGGTGAAAAACAGCTCACGGCAGCAAAACAGACTCACGGCAGAGAAACAACACGTTTTTGTACCACGGCAGAGCTTACGGCAGCAAAACAGAGGTTTTTCGTACCGCGGCAGGCTCACAGCAGCTCACAGGGGCTCACGGCAGCAAAACGCTCGCTTTTTGTACCGCGGCAGAGCGTACGGCAGCGAAACGACTTGTTTCCGTACCGCGGCAGCGCGCGCGCGCGAGACAGCAGATGGTAAGCGCGTTACAGCGATTTTCCCAGCGCGCGCAAGCGGCAGTTGGCGGCAGCGACGGCAGAGAATTGGTGCCGTGGATGGAAGCGCGCGGGGTGGAGTTTGGTAAGGGTTGCTGCGGGCGCGCGGGGGATTTTGTAAGGGGTGGTACGGTGGGAATCCGATCGTGGCTAGGGTTTGCAGCGGTGGGTTGGCGCGTGGATGGGGGGGTCGAATCCGATTGCTAAAAGGAAAAGGTGGCGGCAGAGTTTTTGGTAAATTTGGTGCCACGACAGGAATTCTAGAGGGAATCGGATTGGGGGTGGATTGGGTGATATGGAGCGAATTTTTTTGTTGTTTTTTGATAGGATCTCGGCTAGATGAACAAGAACCCCAAACCTAGCCGAAAAATATAAACTAAAAACGAGAAAAAGCAACACAAATCTAACACAAAGACAACACTAGTAATTGAAAACTAAGATGATATCTAGGCTATGGCAAAGACTAACACTATTTTTGTGGGGCAATTTTCTGGATAGGAAATAAAAACACTCAAACTAAAGGGAAATTTGATAGCTCACCGAGGCAACCTGTAAATCTGATACCAAGATGATATGGGGTGGCCCAATCTTCTCAGTGAACTCACAGATAACTCCAGTATGATAACTAGTGCGCCACTAAGAACTCTCCCGGCTGATCCCTGATGCCAATGCAAAAGATAGCAACCCCAAGGATATTCTCAACTCCACACTCTTGCACAAGTAATCCACCGACTACAAGTGGTCCTGTACCGTCTTATTCCCAGTGGAACAGCAGGTAACACATAAAGTTTGCAGATGAACTTCCAGATGAAAGGCTTACAAGCAGTTTCAATCTAGAGGTCTAGGGTTTATGTTTTAACGTAGTCTGCCTCTCCTATGCGCCCCAAGGGGGTATATATGAGAGGGGGTGCGGCCACAAGGCTCCTCCTTGCGCAAGCACTACTCCTAATAGGACTAGGACTCCTATACCTAACACAATTGGATACAAACCGACCCCACACACAAGGGGTGCGGCCAATATTGGTATACAAACCAATTCTACTTCTATTAGGACATATATGGCGCATTGATGCTTCCTTGTGGGCGCCCTCCTCTTGCCTTGTCCATCCATGTGATAAGGGGTGGCCCAATCTTCTCAGTGAACTCACAGATAACTTCTGTATTGATAACTAGTGCGCCACTAAGAACTCTCCGGCTGATCCCTGAAGCCAATGCAACAGATAGCAACCCAATGGATATTCTTAACTCCACACTCTTGCACAAGTAATCCACCGACTACAAGTGGTCCTGTACCGTCTTATTCCCAGTGGAACAGCAGGTAACACGTAAAGTTTGCAGATGAACTTCCAGTATGAAAGGCTAACAAGCAGTTTCAACTAGAGGTTATGGGGTTTGTTTGATTCAATCGTAGTCTACCTCAACCACACGCAGGTGGGACACATATATAGGTGGAGGGGTGCGGCCACAAGGCTCTCTTGCGCAAGCAATCCCTCCCCTACTAGGACTAGGACTCCTACTAGGACTAGGACTCACATATATGGATACAAACCGATTCCATACACAAGGAATTCGGCCAAATTGGTTATGGAAACCAAAACTAACTATTATGGCGCATTGATCTTCTATGTGGGCGCCCTCCTCTTGCTTGTTTCATGTATGAGTGCATTTCATCTTGTGGAGGCACTCATCCCCTTATGAAATAATAATTGTAATGCTTGTTTTCACCATCCTTAGCACTTGATCATCCTCTCCTCTTCTAGCTCATCTTCATCCATGTGAATCTTCTCTCCATGATCTCCATCAATGTTTGTGTTATCAATAAACCTAAGAACACATAGATGCAATGACTTAGGTAGTATAAAGTTCTCATTATTAGAAACATTAAACTCAAGTAGGAGTGAATTCACCTGTTGTTGTAATAGCTTGGTCCTTGATCTTGTCATTGGACCAATCCTAACTTCATTAGCTTTAATTGGTGGATCTTCATGTTCAACAATAGGTGAAGAGCTAGGGATGTCCTCATCATCCTCCCCCTCTTGAAAAGGCATCGACCTCGATGCTAAATCATCTCCATGGTAAGGTGTCAAATCAGCCACATTAAAAGAATTACTAACACCAAACTCATCAATTGGGAGGTCAATCTTGTATGCATTATCATTGATCCTTGATATAACTTTGTAAGGACCAGCTCCTCTAGGCATCAACTTGGACTTTCTCAATGTTGGAAATCTATCTTTTCTGAAGTGTACCCAAACCATATCTCCTGGCCGAAATATAAGTTCCTTCCTCTTCTTGTTTACTCTTTCAGCCACATGTTTTCCTTTCTTCTCAATTGCTTCTTTTGTTTTCTCATGAATCTTCTTCACAAAATCAGCCCTTTTTGAAGCCTCCATATTAACTCTCTCATGTAAAGGAAGTGGTAATAAATCAAGAGGAGTAATAGGCTTGAAGCCATACACTACCTCAAAAGGACATAATTGAGTAGTTGAATGCACAGCTCTATTGTAAGCAAATTCCACATGGGGCAAACACTCCTCCCACTCCTTCAAATTCTTCTTGATCATACCTCTTAGCAAAGTGGACAATGTTCTATTAACCACCTCAGTTTGTCCATCAGTTTGGGGGTGGCAAGTAGTGGAAAATAATAGCTTAGTGCCAAGCTTACCCCAAAGTGTCTTCCAAAAGTAACTCATGAACTTGACATCTCTATCTGAAACTATAGTCCTTGGAACTCCATGCAATCTCACAATCTCTCTAAAGAACAAATTGGCAATGTGAGAAGCATCATCACTCTTGTGGCATGGAATAAAATGAGCCATCTTTGAAAATCTATCCACAACCACAAAGATAGAATCATGTCCTCTTTTTGTTCTTGGCAATCCCAACACGAAATCCATGCTAATATCTTCCCATGGTGTACTTGGTGATGGCAATGGTGTATATAATCCATGGGGCTTCAATTTTGATTTGGATTTGTTGCAAGTAATACATCTTTGCACCAATCTATACACATCTCTTCTCATGTGTGCCCAATAGAAATTTTCTGCCAACATCAACAATGTTTTCTCTCTTCCAAAGTGTCCCATCAATCCTCCACTATGAGATTCCTGGATCAAAAATAAACGCAAAGAACACTCGGGAATACACAATTTGTTAGCTCTAAACAAGTACCCATCATGTATATGAAATTTTTCCCATGCTTTAGTGTTAACACATTTATTAAATGGCATGGAAAATTCATTATCTTCATCATATAAATCTCTAATACCCTCCAAACCCGAAACCTTGATTTCTAAATTTGAGAGTAACATATTTTTCCTTGACAAAGCATCAGCAACTACATTATCCAATCCCTTTTTATGTTTTATAATGTATGGAAAAGATTCAATGAACTCAACCCACTTAGCATGTCTCTTATTCAAATTATTTTGGCACTTTAAAAATTTCAATGCTTCATGATCACTATGGATAATAAATTCTTTAGGCCACAAATAATGTTTCCATACTTCTAAAACTCTCACAAGTGCATATAATTCCTTATCATAAACAGAATAATTCAATTGTGCACCATTCAATTTTTCAGAAAAATAGGCAATAGGTTTCTTTTCTTGCATTAGCACACCTCCAATACCTATGCCACTAGCATCACATTCAATCTCAAATTGTTTATCAAAATTTGGAAGCATAAGTAATGGGGCCGAAATCAACTTCTCTTTCAAAGTATCAAAAGCAATATCTTGTGAAACACCCCATTCAAAATTAACACCTTTCTTAGTTAGATCATTCAAAGGGGCAGCAATTGTACTAAAATTAGGCACAAATCTTCTATAGAAACTAGCAAGCCCATTAAAACTTCTAACTTGACTCACATTAGTTGGAATTGGCCAATTTCGAATAGCTTCAATTTTAGATTGATCAACTTCAATTCCATGCTTAGAAACAACATAACCAAGAAATATTACTTTATCTTTGCAAAAAGTGCACTTCTCAAGATTTCCATACAATTTATTAGTTCTTAGCACTTGCAAAACTTGTCTAATGTGATCCATATGGTCATGTTCATTGTGGCTATATATGAGAATATCATCAAAATAAACTACCACAAATCTACCAATAAAGTCTCTCAAAATATGGTTCATTAATCTCATAAAAGTACTAGGTGCATTAGTTAAACCAAAGGGCATTACTAACCACTCATATAAACCAAATTTTGTCTTAAAAGCAGTTTTCCATTCATCTCCCTCTTTCATTCTTATTTGATGGTATCCACTACGCAAATCAATTTTAGAGAAAAGAGTAGCACCACTTAATTCATCTAACATGTCATCTAAACGTGGTATAGGATGACGATAACGAATAGTGATGTTATTAATTGCTCTACAATCTACACACATGCGCCAAGTACCATCTTTCTTAGGAACCAAAATAACGGGAACAGCACAAGGAGATAAACTAACCCGAATATAACCTTTGTCCAATAGTTCTTGTACTTGCTTTTGGATCTCCTTTGTTTCTTGTGGATTGGTTCTATAAGGGGCTCGGTTTGGGAGAGATGCTCCCGGGATCAAATCAATTTGATGTTCAATTCCTCTCAATGGTGGCAATCCCGAGGGCACATCTTGTGGAAAAACATCCTCAAAGTCCTGCAAAACATTAGAAACACCAAGAGGAATAGGGGTCATGTCATTAGAAACCAAAATCTCTCCCTTGTGAATAAGCACAATAGGGACTAGTGAAGGATTATCCTTAAATTCCCTCAAATCCTCTTTAGTGGCTAACATGCATAATAGGTTCTCTCTCTTTTTACCACTCGAATTGGTTTTGCTATCACTCCCCATGGCTTGTATTTTTGGTGTTCCCTCATCCCTCTCTCTCTCTTTTTCCTCTTTCATAGCAATTTTGGATTGGGACTCATTTATAATTTGTTGTGGAGTCATAGGCCTCAAGATAATAGTCCTCCCATGATGATTCAACTCATAAGTATTAGCTCTCCCTTCATGCTTCACACTTCTATCAAATTGCCAAGGTCTTCCCAATAATAGGTGGCAAACTGTCATGGGCACAACATCAAACTCAATAGTATCCTTGTAAGGTCCAATTTGAAACTCCACTCTCACCATATGAGATACCTTCATTTGTCCAGTGCTACTCAACCATTGTATATGATAGGGACTTGGATGTGGTAAATATTTTAGGTTCAACTTGGCACATAAATCCTTGCTTGCCAAGTTCCTACAACTCCCTCCATCAATAATGACTTTGCAAGCCATGTTGGGACCAATAACAGCCTTTGTTTGGAATAAATTGCACCTTTGAGTTTCAGGACTAGGCACCACACTCAATGAATTTTGGGTGCAAATAATAGAAGGCATAGTAGTAGCATAAGCATCCAAAGGAGAATCACTCAAATATCCATCATCATCATCAAGATCATTGGGATCAACATCATCACCTGTCTCATACTCATTGTCCGCATTGATAATCATCACTTTGGAATTTGGACAATCCCTTTTGAAGTGCCCTTTTCCTCCACATGTGTGGCATGTAATATCTCTATTCCTTGTAGTAGGAGCACTAGAACCCGAAGCACTTGGTGTTGGTTGTGGTGTTTTCCTTGTATTAGCCACACTAGCCTCGGATTTGGATGAAGTAGCACCTCGAAAATTTGATGTAGCACCTCTAGAATTTGATGATGGAGGTGGTGGTGTTGAAGTACTAGGAGTAATAGATGATCTCAAAGGAAATCTACTCTTTGCTCTAGCCAAATTTTGTGCTTCATCCAAGATATGTGATTCGGCCTCTCTAGCATGATGGAGTAAATCATTCATATTGGTATATTGATAATGCCTCACAATGCCCTTGATTTTATAATGTAAACCAGAAAGGAACCTTTGCATTGTTTGCTCAATTTGCTCTTCCACACGGCCTCTTTGCATAATCATCTCCATCTCTTGATAATAAGCATCAACTGTCTTGGTACCTTGCTTCAATTGTTGTAATTTGTCAAATTGTTGCCTTATGTAATTTGGAGGAACAAATCTCTCTCTCATAAGCCTCTTCATGGTGTTCCAAGTAACAATGGGCAATTCTCCATCATTATGTCTCTTTCTCACAAGATTATCCCACCATCTAAGAGCATAACCATCAAACTCAGAAGATGCCAACTTAATCTTTCTATCCTCATTGTAATCATGCAATCTCCAAAGTTTCTCTATCTTCAATTCCCATAGCAAATATTCTTCCACATCCATGGTATCAAAACTGAAAGCTGGAATTGAGAATTTTGGCTTACCCAAGATATCCTCTCTATTTTCATTAGCATTGGGTAAAGGCACACGTCTAGCTCGGCCTATTTGATCTCGGCCTCTTCCTTCTCTTGCTCCACGGCCAAGAATAACATCATCCCCATTATTGGCATCACTATGGATACTTGCATTGTCATCATCAAGGGGTGGTAACCGAGCTTCAAGCAAAGTTGTAAGATCAGTCATTTTATTGTTGATAGCATCAATAGCATCTTGCATTGTTCTCAATTGTGCACTATTGGTTTCGGCCAACTTCTTGGTAGTTGCCACATCCTTCTTGACATCATCAACTTGCTCATAAAGAGGGCCAACAGCATCATCCAAATTCTTGCTACACACATCCCTTAATGCCTCATACTCCCTCCACTTCACCACCTCGGTTTGGTCCTTCTTTTGCTGCACAAGTTCATCACTAGAAGGATCCATTAGAAGGTTAGTGAAAATAAAACAAGTATAGGTTGTGGTGCCTCTCACAACTCACTCAAGAATCTAGCAAAACAATAGGATATCTTACCACTCCAAAGTGAATAGAGATACTTACCACAAGTAGAGGCAATTAAAGTGCTTTGGTGTGAAGAAAAGAATACCCAGGTTTTTAACTATCACAATGGCAAACAAGGTTATTTGGTGGGGCTTGGTATGGATACCTAACAATCACCAAAGTAACAATCCTATTTGCTGTCTTAGTGAAGATATAAAAGACCCAAGGAAACTCACACAATGGAGACAAATGTGGCAATGCAATATATGGATGAATTTTGCAATGCACTAGAAAGTCACTTAGCTAGGCTCTTTTTGACAGGCACAAGATTGCTCAAAGAAAAATCAAGTGTCACAATGGCAAGCTCAACTAGAAACAATAGTATTGATATGGCCTCTTTGCACTTTCTCTTTTCTCTTTTCTCTTTTCTATTTTTTTTTATACTTTTTGCTTTTTCTATTTTTTTTTGAATTTTCAATGGCCTTACACTAAGCTAGGAGCAACAATTAACCAAACACAAGTGAACACAATGGTGGTGATGAAATATGAGCAGCCTGTCAGAGCACAAAATAGCTATACTTGTGGGAAAGTTCCTATTAATATGCTGTAGAAAGGCTGTGGCTAAGGTTCACAAGGGTACGGATATATTGGTCCTAGGGATGAAAACAGGAAAACAAAAAGAAAAAATTCTATGTGAAATTGTGGCTCCAAACACTCACGGCAGGAAAAAGAGCACACGGCAGCAAAACAGACTGCTTTTGATCCACGGCAGGACTCACGGCAGCGAAAACGATAAAAAAATCGTACCGCGGCAGAGATAACAGCAGCTCACAGGCGCGCGGCAGCAAAAACGCACAAAACTGTGCCGCGGCAGCGCGCAGCGCTCGCGTTACAGCGTGTGGTAAGCGCGTTACGGTGAAAATACTAGCGCGCGCGGGTTGCGACTGGCGGCAGCGGCGGCAGAGATTTCCTGTCGCGGGCAGTGCGCGCGGATGGATTTGGTAAGGCGTGCTGCGGCGCGCGAGGGGGTTTTGTAAGCGATGTAACGAGGGAATCCGAGTGCGAGTAGGGTGCGGCAGCGGTGGGATGGGTTGTTTTGGTTCGAATCCGAGAAGCACAAGGAAAAGGCACGGCAGCGTTTTGGTAACTTTTGGTGCCACGGCAGGGAGACTAGGTGGACTCGGATTGGAAAAATATGGTAATATGGAGCGGATTTTTTTGGTATTTTTTGATAGGATCTCGGCTAGATGAACAAGAACCCTAAACCTAGCCGAAAAATATGAAACTAAAAACGAGAAAAAGTAACACAAATCTAACACAAAGACAGCACTAGTAATTGAAACTAAGATGATATCTAGGCTATGGCAAAAACTAAAACTATTTTTGTGGGGAAATTTTCTGGATAGGAAATAAAACACTCAAATCTAAAGGGAAATATGATAGCTCACCGAGGCAACCTGTAAATCTGATACCAAGATGATAAGGGGTGGCCCAATCTTCTCAGTGAACTCACAGATAACTTCTGTATTGATAACTAGTGCGCCACTAAGAACTCTCCGGCTGATCCCTGAAGCCAATGCAACAGATAGCAACCCAATGGATATTCTTAACTCCACACTCTTGCACAAGTAATCCACCGACTACAAGTGGTCCTGTACCGTCTTATTCCCATTGGAACAGCAGGTAACACGTAAAGTTTGCAGATGAACTTCCAGTATGAAAGGCTAACAAGCAGTTTCAACTAGAGGTTATGGGGTTTGTTTGATTCAATCGTAGTCTACCTCAACCACACGCAGGTGGGACACATATATAGGTGGAGGGGTGCGGCCACAAGGCTCTCTTGCGCAAGCAATCCCTCCCCTACTAGGACTAGGACTCCTACTAGGACTAGGACTCACATATATGGATACAAACCGATTCCATACACAAGGAATTCGGCCAAATTGGTTATGGAAACCAAAACTAACTATTATGGCGCATTGATCTTCTATGTGGGCGCCCTCCTCTTGCTTGTTTCATGTATGAGTGCATTTCATCTTGTGGAGGCACTCATCCCCTTATGAAATAATAATTGTAATGCTTGTTTTCACCATCCTTAGCACTTGATCATCCTCTCCTCTTCTAGCTCATCTTCATCCATGTGAATCTTCTCTCCATGATCTCCATCAATGTTTGTGTTATCAATAAACCTAAGAACACATAGATGCAATGACTTAGGTAGTATAAAGTTCTCATTATTAGAAACATTAAACTCAAGTAGGAGTGAATTCACATGTTGTTGTAATAGCTTGGTCCTTGATCTTGTCATTGGACCAATCCTAACTTCATTAGCTTTAATTGGTGGATCTTCATGTTCAACAATAGGTGAAGAGCTAGGGATGTCCTCATCACCATGAGTGTGGAATAACAATATGGCATTGTTTTTCACACTTAGTGCATTTGATTTGTGGAGGCACCATCCCCTTATCATGATAACAATTGTTATTTGTTGTTTTCACCATGCTAGCACTTGTTTTGCATCTCCTCTTGAAGTCCATGCTCATCCTTGTGTAGCCCCTCTCCATGATCTCCATTCATGTTTGTGTTAGAGTGTCCCATGTGTCTTGGATGCCAAATATACCATCACTCCCTGTGTTATGTCCTCACCGGTGTCGGATTCACTCTTCCGGCTTCCATGACTCCTCACACCCCGAAACTCCCGGATCTGACAGAACGGGGGGAACCTTGCCAATAGGTGGGCCCTACCATTTTCTTCGGTGTTCCTTGGGCCTAACATGACACAACCAAGCAACTAGTTCCACTTTGCTACCCCCTTCCGGCTCACGTAGAGGGGCCAGGACGGCAGTTCCGTCTTTTTCTACTACGGGGCTAGGGTTTCACCGGAGAGGGGCTCCGGAGCGTCCGAATCCCACCAAGTCCCATGGTATGCCATACCATGTGTGTTAGAGTGTTCCATGTGTGTTGGATTCCAAATATCCCACCACTCCCTGTGTTATGGCGTCACCGGCGTGGGATTCCCTCTTCCGGGTTCAATGACTGCTTACACCCCGAAACTCCCGGATCTGACGGAACGGGGGGAACCTTGACAATAGGTGGGCCCTACCATTGTCTTTGGTGTTCCTTGGGCCTAACATGACACATCCAAGCAAGTAGTTCCACTTTGCTACCCCCTTCCGGCTCACGTAGAGGGGCGAGGACGACAGTTCCGTCTTTTTCTACTGCGGGGCTACGGTTTCACCGGAGGGGGGCTCCGGAGCGTCCGAATCCCACCTAGTGCCATGGTATGCAATACCATGTGTGTTAGAGTGTTCCATGTGTGTTTATTCCAAAGATCCCATCACTCACTGTGTTGTGGCCTCACCGGCGTCGGATTCCCTCTTCCGGGTTCCATGACTGCTAACACCCCAAAACTCCCGGATCTGACGAAACATGGGGAACCTTGCCAATAGGTGGGCCCTACAATTGTCTTGGGTGTTCCATTGGCCTAACATGACACAACCAAGCAACTAGTTCCACTTCTCTACCCCCTTCCGGCTCACGTAGAGGGGCCAGGACCGCATTTCCGTCTTTTTCTACTACGGGGCTAAGGTTTCACCGGAGAGGGGCTCCGGAGCGTCCGAATCCCACCAAGTCACATGGTATGCCATACCATGTGTATTAGGGTGTTCCATGTTTGTTGGATTCCAAAGATCCCATCACTCCCTGTGTTATGGCCTCACCGACGTTCCGGGTTCCATTACTGCTCACACCCCAAAACTGTCGGATCTGACGGAACGGGGGGAACATTGCCAATAGGTGGGCCCTACCATTGTCTTGGGTGTTCCTTGGGCCTAACATAACACAACCAAGCAACTAGTTCCACTTTGCTACCCCCTTCGGGCTCACATAGAGGGGCCAGGACGACAGTTCCGTCTTTTTCTACAACGGGGCTAGGGTTTCATCGGAGAGGGGCTCCGGAGCATCCGAATCCCACCAAGTCCCATGGGATGCCATAACATGTGTGTTAGACTGTTCCATTTGTGTTGGATTCCAAATATCCCATCACTCCCTGTGTTACGGCCTCACTGACGTCAGATTCCCTCTTCTGAGTTCCACGGATGCTCACACACCCCGAAACTCCCGGATCTGACGGAACTGGGGGAACCTTGCCAATAGGTGGGCCCTAACATTTTTTGGGTGTTCCTTGGGCCTAACATGACACAACCAAGCAACTAGTTCCACTTTGCTACCCCCTTCCGGCTCACGTAGAGGGGCTAGGACGGCAGTTCCGTCATTTTCTATGGCGGGGCTAGGGTTTCATCGGAGAGGGGCTCCGGAGCGTCGGAATCCCACCAAGTCCCATGGTATGCCATACCATGTGTGTTAGAGTGTTTCATGTGTCTTGGATCCCAAATATACCATCACTCCCTGTGTTATGGCCTCACCGGCGTCGGATTCCCTCTTCCGGTTTCCACGACTGCTCACACACCCCGAAACTCCCGGATCTGACGGAACGGGGGGAACCTTGCCAATAGGTGGGCCCTAACATTGTCTTGGGTGTTCCTTGGGCCTAACATGACACAACCAAGCAACTAGTTCCACTTTGCTACCCCCTTCCGGCTCACGTAGAGGGGCCAGGACGACAGTTCCATCTTTTTCTACAACGGGGCTAGGGTTTCACCGGAGAGGGGCTCCGGAGCGTCCGAATCCCACCAAGTCCCATGGTATGCCATACCATGTGTGTTAGAGTGTTCCATTTTTGTTGGATTCCAAAGATCCCACCACTCCCTGTGTTATGGCCTCACCGGCGTCGGATTCACTCTTCCGGGTTCCATGACTCCTCACACCCCGAAACTCCCGGATCTGACAGAACGGGGGGAACCTTGCCAATAGGTGGGCCCTACCATTTTCTTCGGTGTTCCTTGGGCCTAACATGACACAACCAAGAAACTAGTTCCACTTTGCTACCCCCTTCCGGCTCACGTAGAGGGGCCAGGACGGCAGTTCCGTCTTTTTCTACTACGGGGCTAGGGTTTCACCGGAGAGGGGCTCCGGAGCGTCCGAATCCCACCAAGTCCCATGGTATGCCATACCATGTGTGTTAGAGTGTTCCATGTGTGTTGGATTCCAAATATCCCACCACTCCCTGTGTTATGGCCTCACCGGCGTGGGATTCCCTCTTCCGGGTTCAATGACTGCTCACACCCCGAAACTCCCTGATCTGAAGGAACGGGGGGAACCTTGACAATAGGTGGGCCCTACCATTGTCTTTGGTGTTCCTTGGGCCTAACATGACACATCCAAGCAACTAGTTCCACTTTGCTACCCCCTTCCGGCTCACGTAGAGGGGCGAGGACGACAGTTCCGTCTTTTTCTACTGCGGGGCTACGGTTTCACCGGAGGGGGGCTCCGGAGCGTCCGAATCCCACCTAGTGCCATGGTATGCAATACCATGTGTGTTAGAGTGTTCCATGTGTGTTTATTCCAAAGAACCCATCACTCACTGTGTTGTGGCCTCACCGGCGTCGGATTCCCTCTTCCGGGTTCCATGACTGCTCACACCCCAAAACTCCCGGATCTGACGAAACAGGGGGAACCTTGCCAATAGGTGGGCCCTACAATTGTCTTGGGTGTTCCATTGGCCTAACATGACACAACCAAGCAACTAGTTCCACTTCTCTACCCCCTTCCGGCTCACGTAGAGGGGCCAGGACCGCAGTTCCGTCTTTTTCTACTACGGGGCTAAGGTTTCACCGGAGAGGGGCTCCGGAGCGTCCGAATCCCACCAAGTCACATGGTATGCCATACCATGTGTATTAGGGTGTTCCATGTTTGTTGGATTCCAAAGATCCCATCACTCCCTGTGTTATGGCCTCACCGACGTCGGATTCCCTCTTCCGGGTTCCATTACTGCTCACACCCCAAAACTGTCGGATCTGACGGAACGGGGGGAACATTGACAATAGGTGGGACCTACCATTGTCTTGGGTGTTCCTTGGGCCTAACATAACACAACCAAGCAACTAGTTCCACTTTGCTACCCCCTTCGGGCTCACATAGAGGGGCCAGGACGGCAGTTCCGTCTTTTTCTACAACGGGGCTAGGGTTTCATCGGAGAGGGGCTCCGGAGCATCCGAATCCCACCAAGTCCCATGGGATGCCATAACATGTGTGTTAGAGTGTTCCATTTGTGTTGGATGCCAAATATCCCATCACTCCCTGTGTTACGGCCTCACTGACGTCAGATTCCCTCTTCTGAGTTCCACGGCTGCTCACACACCCCGAAACTCCCGGATCTGACGGAACTGGGGGAACCTTGCCAATAGGTGGGCCCTAACATTTTTTGGGTGTTCCTTGGGCCTAACATGACACAACCAAGCAACTAGTTCCACTTTGCTACCCCCTTCCGGCTCACGTAGAGGGGCCAGGACGGCAGTTCCGTCATTTTCTATGGCGGGGCTAGGGTTTCATCGGAGAGGGGCTCCGGAGCGTCGGAATCCCACCAAGTCCCATGGTATGCCATACCATGTGTGTTAGAGTGTTTCATGTGTCTTGGATCCCAAATATACCATCACTCCCTGTGTTATGGCCTCACCGGCGTCGGATTCCCTCTTCCGGTTTCCACGACTGCTCACACACCCCGAAACTCCCGGATCTGACGGAACGGGGGGAACCTTGCCAATAGGTGGGCCCTAACATTGTCTTGGGTGTTCCTTGGGCCTAACATGACACAACCAAGCAACTAGTTCCACTTTGCTACCCCCTTCCGGCTCACGTAGAGGGGCCAGGACGACAGTTCCATCTTTTTCTACAACGGGGCTAGGGTTTCACCGGAGAGGGGCTCCGGAGCGTCCGAATCCCACCAAGTCCCATGGTATGCCATACCATGTGTGTTAGAGTGTTCCATTTTTGTTGGATTCCAAAGATCCCACCACTCCCTGTGTTATGGCCTCACCGGCGTCGGATTCACTCTTCCGGGTTCCATGACTCCTCACACCCCGAAACTCCCGGATCTGACAGAACGGGGGGAACCTTGCCAATAGGTGGGCCCTACCATTTTCTTCGGTGTTCCTTGGGCCTAACATGACACAACCAAGAAACTAGTTCCACTTTGCTACCCCCTTCCGGCTCACGTAGAGGGGCCAGGACGGCAGTTCCGTCTTTTTCTACTACGGGGCTAGGGTTTCACCGGAGAGGGGCTCCGGAGCGTCCGAATCCCACCAAGTCCCATGGTATGCCATACCATGTGTGTTAGAGTGTTCCATGTGTGTTGGATTCCAAATATCCCACCACTCCCTGTGTTATGGCCTCACCGGCGTGGGATTCCCTCTTCCGGGTTCAATGACTGCTCACACCCCGAAACTCCCTGATCTGAAGGAACGGGGGGAACCTTGACAATAGGTGGGCCCTACCATTGTCTTTGGTGTTCCTTGGGCCTAACATGACACATCCAAGCAACTAGTTCCACTTTGCTACCCCCTTCCGGCTCACGTAGAGGGGCGAGGACGACAGTTCCGTCTTTTTCTACTGCGGGGCTACGGTTTCACCGGAGGGGGGCTCCGGAGCGTCCGAATCCCACCTAGTGCCATGGTATGCAATACCATGTGTGTTAGAGTGTTCCATGTGTGTTTATTCCAAAGAACCCATCACTCACTGTGTTGTGGCCTCACCGGCGTCGGATTCCCTCTTCCGGGTTCCATGACTGCTCACACCCCAAAACTCCCGGATCTGACGAAACAGGGGGAACCTTGCCAATAGGTGGGCCCTACAATTGTCTTGGGTGTTCCATTGGCCTAACATGACACAACCAAGCAACTAGTTCCACTTCTCTACCCCCTTCCGGCTCACGTAGAGGGGCCAGGACCGCAGTTCCGTCTTTTTCTACTACGGGGCTAAGGTTTCACCGGAGAGGGGCTCCGGAGCGTCCGAATCCCACCAAGTCACATGGTATGCCATACCATGTGTATTAGGGTGTTCCATGTTTGTTGGATTCCAAAGATCCCATCACTCCCTGTGTTATGGCCTCACCGACGTCGGATTCCCTCTTCCGGGTTCCATTACTGCTCACACCCCAAAACTGTCGGATCTGACGGAACGGGGGGAACATTGACAATAGGTGGGACCTACCATTGTCTTGGGTGTTCCTTGGGCCTAACATAACACAACCAAGCAACTAGTTCCACTTTGCTACCCCCTTCGGGCTCACATAGAGGGGCCAGGACGGCAGTTCCGTCTTTTTCTACAACGGGGCTAGGGTTTCATCGGAGAGGGGCTCCGGAGCATCCGAATCCCACCAAGTCCCATGGGATGCCATAACATGTGTGTTAGAGTGTTCCATTTGTGTTGGATGCCAAATATCCCATCACTCCCTGTGTTACGGCCTCACTGACGTCAGATTCCCTCTTCTGAGTTCCACGGCTGCTCACACACCCCGAAACTCCCGGATCTGACGGAACTGGGGGAACCTTGCCAATAGGTGGGCCCTAACATTTTTTGGGTGTTCCTTGGGCCTAACATGACACAACCAAGCAACTAGTTCCACTTTGCTACCCCCTTCCGGCTCACGTAGAGGGGCCAGGACGGCAGTTCCGTCATTTTCTATGGCGGGGCTAGGGTTTCATCGGAGAGGGGCTCCGGAGCGTCGGAATCCCACCAAGTCCCATGGTATGCCATACCATGTGTGTTAGAGTGTTTCATGTGTCTTGGATCCCAAATATACCATCACTCCCTGTGTTATGGCCTCACCGGCGTCGGATTCCCTCTTCCGGTTTCCACGACTGCTCACACACCCCGAAACTCCCGGATCTGACGGAACGGGGGGAACCTTGCCAATAGGTGGGCCCTAACATTGTATTGGGTGTTCCTTGGGCCTAACATGACACAACCAAGCAACTAGTTCCACTTTGCTACCCCCTTCCGGCTCACGTAGAGGGGCCAGGACGACAGTTCCATCTTTTTCTACAACGGGGCTAGGGTTTCACCGGAGAGGGGCTCCGGAGCGTCCGAATCCCACCAAGTCCCATGGTATGCCATACCATGTGTGTTAGAGTGTTCCATTTTTGTTGGATTCCAAAGATCCCACCACTCCCTGTGTTATGGCCTCACCGGCGTGGGATTCCCTCTTCCGGGTTCCATGACTGCTCACACCCCGAAACTCCCGGATCTGACGGAACGGGGGGAACCTTGACAATAGGTGGGCCCTACCATTGTCTTGGGTGTTCCTTGGGCCTAACATGACACATCCAAGCAACTAGTTCCACTTTGCTACCCCCTTCCAGCTCACGTAGAGGGCCAGGACGACAGTTCCGTCTTTTTCTACTACGGGGCTACGGTTTCACCGGAGCGGGGCTCCGGAGCGTCCGGATCCCACCAAGTGCCATGGTATGCCATACCATGTGTGTTAGAGTGTTCCATGTGTGTTTATTCCAAAGATCCCATCACTCACTGTGTTGTAGCCTCACCGGCGTCGGATTCCCTCTTCCGGGTTCCATGACTGCTCACACCCCGAAACTCCCGGATCTGACGGAACAGGGGGAACCTTGCCAATAGGTGGGCCCTATAATTGTCTTGGGTGTTCCATGGGCCTAACATGACACAACCAAGCAACTAGTTCCACTTCTCTACCCCCTTCCGGCTCACGTAGAGGGGCCAGGATGGCAGTTCCGTCTTTTTCTACTACGGGGCTAGGGTTTCACTGGAGAGGGGCTCCGGAGCGTCCGAATCCCACCAAGTCCCATGGTATGCCATACCATGTGTGTTAGAGTGTTCCATGTTTGTTGGATTCCAAAGATCCCATCACTCCTGATGAGGACATCCCTAGCTCTTCACCTATTGTTACACATGAGGATGCTCCTATAAAATCTAATGAAGTGAGGATTGGTCCAATGACAAGATCAAGGACCAAGCTATTACAACAACAGGTGAATTCACTGCTACTTGAGTACAATGTTTATAATTGTGAGAATTTTATACTACCTAAGTCCTTGCATTTGTGTATTCTTAGGTTTGTTGATAACACAAGCATGAATGGAGATCATGGAGAGGAGATACACAGGGATGAGCATGGACTACAAGGGGACATGGAAAACAAGTGCTAGCATGGAGAAAACAACAAATAACAAATGTTATGATGACAAGGGGATGGTGCCTCCACAAGGTCAAATGCACTAAGTGTGGAAAACAATTCAATTATGTTATTCCACACTCATACATTCACAAAGCAAGAGGAGGGCGCCCACATAGAAGATCAATGCGCCATGACAATTCTAATAGTAGTAGGTTTGGTTTCCATACCAATGTGGCCGAATTCCTTGTGTATGGAATCGGTTTGTATCCATATATGTGAGTCCTAGTCCTAGTAGGAGTCCTAGTCCTAGTAGGGGAGGGTTGCTTGCGCAAGGGAGCCTTGTGGCCGCACCCCTCCACCTATATATGTGTCCCACCTACGTGTGGTTGAGATTAGACTACGTTAAAACCAAAATCCCTAGACCTCTAGATTGAAACTGCTTGTAAGCCTTTCATCTGGAAGTTCATCTGCAAACTTTACGTGATACCTGCTGTTCCACTGGGAATAAGACGGTACAAAACCACTTGTAGTCGGTGGATTACTTGTGCAAGAGTGTGGAGTTGAGAATATCCTTGGGGTTGCTATCTTTTGCATTGGCATCAGGGATCAGCCGGGAGAGTTCTTAGTGGCGCACTAGTTATCATACTGGAGTTATCTGTGAGTTCACTGAGAAGATTGGGCCACCCCTTATCATCTTGGTATCAGATTTACAGGTTGCCTCGGTGAGCTATCATAATTTCCCTTTAGTTTTGAATGTTTTTATTCCTATCCAGAAAATTGCCCCACAAAAATAGTTCTAGTCATTGCCATAGCCTAGATATCACCTTAGTTTCATTACTTTTGCTGTCATTGTGTTAGATTTTGTGTTACCTTTTTCTGTTTTTAGTTCTCTTATTTTCGGCTAGGTTTAGGGTTCCTTGTTCATCTAGTCGAAATCTATCAAAAAACTACAAAAATAGCCGCAGCACATCCACCATATACACCCCAATCCGTTTCCTTCTAGTTATCCTGCCGTGGCACAAAACTTCCCAAAAACGCTACCGCCATCTACCTCTAGTTGGACTCGGATTCCACCCCCCCCACCGCAAATCCAACCACCGCTGCCACATCCTATTCGCTATCGGATTCGGCCCCCCATCGCACGCGTACAAAAGCACCAATCCGCCCCGCAGCACCCTTACCAAAACCCACCCGCACTCGCTTACCCCACGGCACAAAACCGCTGCCGCCGCTGCCGTGCGCTCCACTGCCCACGTAACAAACCGCGCACCCGAAAATCCCTGTCGCGCCCTTACCAATCCGTGTAACGCGCGAGTGCGCACTGCGGCGGCACAATTTTGCGCGTTTTCGCTGCCGTGAGCCTGCCGTGGTGCGTTTTTGCTGTTTTTCTCTGCCGTGAGGTGCTGTTGCTGCCGTGAGCTGCTGATTCTCTGCCGTGGCACAGTTTTGAGCTGTTTTCTCTGCCGTACGGTACCAAAAGCTGTTGTTTCTCTGCCGTGAGCCTTGTGTGCTGCCGTGTGTGCTCCAAAGCTAGAATTTCACCTAGATTTCTTTGTTTTTCTTTGTTTTTTCCTGTTTTTCTCACTAGGATCAATATCTCCATACCTTGTGAACCTTAGCCACAGCCTTTCTACAGCATCTTAATAGGAACTTGCCCACAAGTATAGCTATTTTTGTGCTCTGACAGGCTGCTCATTTTCATCACCACCATTGTGTTCACTTGTGTTTGGTTCATTGTTGCTCCTAGCTTAGTGTAAGGCCATTGGAAAAATACAAAAAAATAGAAAAAGCAAAAAGTATAAAAAAATAGAAAAGAGAAAAGAGAAAGTGCAAAGAGGCCATATCATTGCTATTGTTTACTAGTTGAGCTTGCCATTGTGACACTTGGCTTTTCATTGAGCAATCTTGTGCCTGTCAATTAAGAGCCTAGTTAGTGACTTTCTAGAGCATTGCAAAATTCATCCATATATTGCTTTGCCACATTTGTCTCCATTGTGTGAGTTTCCTTGGGTATTTTATATCTTCACTAAGACAGCAAATAGGATTGTTACTTTGGTTATTGTTGGGTATCCATACCAAGCCCCACTAAATAACCTTGTTTGCCTTTGTGAGAGTTAAAAACCTGGGTATTCTCTTCTTCACACCAAAGTACTTTAATTGCCTCTACTTGTGGTAAGTATCTCTATTCACTTTGGAGTGGTAAGATATCCTATTGTCTTGCTAGATTTTTGAGTGAGTTGTGAGAGGCACCACAACCTATACTTGTTTCTATTACACTAACCTACTAATGGATCTTTCTAGTGGTGATCTTGTGCAGCAAAAGAAGGACCATAAGGAGGGAGTTAATTGGAGAGAGTATGAGGCTCTTAGGGATGTTTTGGCAAAGGAGATATTGGACAACCATAATGGACTCAAACAATTTGTTCAAGATGCATGTGATCCCTTATATGAGGCTCTCCAAGCTATGGAGACCAAGATGGAGGCCACACACAAATTGGCCGAGACTAATAGAGGGGAAGTGAGATCAATCAATGATTCAATTGCTCAAATGACTACTACTCTTGCTGGACTTCAAACCATGATTCAAGAAAGATTGCCTCTTGTGGATGATGACAATCCTAGTGTCCATAGTGATGCTAATAATGGTTTGGAAGATTTTGGTGCAAGGAATATTAATCATGGCTGAGCTAGAGGAGGAAGGGGTCATGATGGACATCAAGGCCGAGCCCCTAATTTTTCTCCAAGGAGAGTGCCCAATAATTTGGTTCAAGACAATCCGAGAGAGGATGGGTTGGGTAAACCAAAATTCACAATTCCTTCTTTCAACTTTGATGCTATGGATGTGGAAGAATATTTGCTATGGGAGTTGAAGATTGAGAAGCTATGGAGAATGCATGATTACAATGAGGATAGAAAAATCAAATTGGCCTTTAGTGAGTTTGATGGATATGCTCTTAGATGGTGGGATAATCTTGTGAGAAAGAGGCAAGAAGATGGAGAATTACCCATTTGTCGTGGTGGTGTCACGGCAGATGCCATAGGATGGCTAAAGATGTGGGGACGAAGGACGCTGGAGGCGCTCGGGGAGGGATCACGCGACGAGTAGACGCGTGAGGTGAAGATCAAACACTGCAAACAACACGATCTACCCAGGTTCAGGGCCCTCGTGAGGAGGTAAAACCCCTACTCCTGCCTTTCTCTATGTATTCTGGTGTCTCGCCGAGTAGCCACAATACAAATGTTCTTGCTACCGAGTAGCCACTCTTCTCTCTCCGGGTAGAATTAGGTCAAGAATCTCTACGTGTGTCGTCCTAATGCTTCGTGGCTCGCGCAGGAGGCGGCGGGGCACCTTATATACCCGGTGCCCAGCCGGATACAGCCAAATACGAACAAGTGTCGACATTGTGTGCACACCGTCCTTCTTCCGAGTTTCCGCTGACAGCTTTGGCTTCTAGGCTTGTCCTGATGCAGAAAGTCGTTGGGCAAAACCAAGTAACCAGTCTGTTATCACTGTGCGAACACAGAGTAGGTCCCCCCTATCCTGCGACGCCCTGCTGACACACTGTCGCTGTCAGGCACGCCGTCCCCAGATGAACAGTGCCGTGAACAGTGCCAAGTACGGACCCGGGATACGCGGGATCTTGTGTCAGAACGGCTCCTTTGACTTCTGGCCCGAGTAGGTTCCCTCCAATCTTACTCGGACCAGCTCTTCTACTCGAACAGATATAACTTGCTTGATATCTCCTTCTGCTCATCTTTTTGTAAAACCGAGTAGCAGTCGACCGGGTAGCAAGTACCGGGTAGGCGGCTACTCGACCAAACTTCCCTTCTGATTGTCGCCTTTACCACTTGCCTTTACCCTTGATAAGGGGTGGCCCAATCTTCTCAGTGAACTCACAGATACTCCAGTATGATAACTAGTGCGCCACTAAGAACTCTCCCGGCTGATCCCTGATGGCAATGCAAAAGATAGCAACCCCAAGGATATTCTCAACTCCACACTCTTGCACAAGTAATCCAGCTACTACAAGTGGTACTGTACCGTCTTATTCCCAGTGGAACAGCAGGTATCACGTAAAGTTTGCAGATGAACTTCCAGATGAAAGGCTTACAAGCAGTTTCAATCTAGAGGTCACCAAGATGATAAGGGGTGGCCCAATCTTCTCAGTGAACTCACAGATACTCCAGTATGATAACTAGTGCGCCACTAAGAACTCTCCCGGCTGATCCCTGATGCTAATGCAAAAGATAGCAACCCCAAGGATATTCTCAACTCCACACTCTTGCACAAGTAATCCACCGACTACAAGTGGTACTGTACCGTCTTATTCCCAGTGGAACAGCAGGTATGACGTAAAGTTTGCAGATGAACTTCCAGATGAAAGGCTTACAAGCAGTTTCAATCTAGAGGTCTAGGGTTTATGTTTTAACGTAGTCTAATTGATCCACACGCAGGTGGCCAACATATATAGGTGGAGGGGGTGCGGCCACAAGGTTCCTTGCGCAAGCAACCCTCCCCCTACTAGGACTAGGACTCCTACTAGGACTAGAACTCACAATTATGGATACAAACCGATTCCCACACAAGGAATTCGGCCACTATGGTTATGGAAACCAAACCTAACACTATTATGGCGCATTGATCTTATATGTGGGCGCCCTCCTCATGCTTGTCCATCAATGAGTGCATTTCACCTTGTGGAGGCACTCATCCCCTTGTGAAATAATAATTGCAATGCTTGTTTTCACCATCCTTAGCACTTGATCACCATCTCCTCTTCTAGCTCATCTCCATCCATGTCTATCTTCTCTCCATGATCTCCATTAATGTTTGTGTTATCAATAAACCTAAGAACACATAGATGCAATGATTTAGGTAGTATAAAGTTCTCACAATTATAAACATTATACTCAAGTAGGAGTGAATTCACCTGTTGTTGAAGTAGCTTGGTTCTTGATCTTGTCATTGGACCAATTCTAACTTCATTAGCTTTGATTGGAGGATCTTCATGTTCAACAATAGGTGAAGAGCTAGGGATGTCCTCATCAACCCTACTCGGGGGTAACCCCCCGACAGCAGTCCCCGAAGCTGGTAGAGCCCTGCGAACTCGTTCACTGGGCCCTGCCAGCTTAAAACCAAGCTTGGCAACCTTGCCCTTGAACCTCAATATGCCGAGTAAAATCTCCGAGTAGCACTTTGAAAAGTACCTTGAGTTTCCCTCCTTCCGAATAGGGCTATCTTCCTTCTCTGTAACCGAGTAAAAAGACTTAGGGAATTTCTTCAGTCGAATCTCTGCAGCGCAGAGCACAATCCGGCTTTCCGTGCTGCAACTGGGCACGTGTCACGCATCCAGGACTGCGACGCCTCGCTGCCCAGGACCTGACAGGCCACGCGCCCAGTTTTCACGGAGTGGGCCCACTGGCTCGTAATGTCCCATCACGCGCAGTAATCGCCCACGATCTCGTCGTGGGATCTAATGCGGCCGTTACGCGCGCGTTCCGCGCTGTGTGCGTTTCCAACCGGCCACAGACCCCACGTCGCACGATTTATTGCCACGATCGATCCCACTACTCCAATTCGTAACGGTAACCCGAGGTGCGGTATAAATACCCCTCGGTAACTTCCTTTTCTCCTTCCGCTTCATTTTCCCCTTCTGTCTCCTCGATCCTCCGCCGTCTCAGAGCTCTCCGCCGCCGCGCAACTCTTTGCGCCGCCGCGGGCTTGTCCACTCCACCAATTTCTTCCAAACTTTTCCAGTCTTCCTACTCGCTGCCATGGCTCGCGGTGACAGTGCTCGCGCCGGCTGGGCCGGCTCCGACGTCACCGCGGAGGACTGCCAGTGGCTCGTGAACACCCGGAGGGTTCCTCCCGGTGTCCGCTGCCGGCCGTCCGACGGTGAGCTTGTTCCGTCACCGCAGGAAGGCGAACATGTCGTCTTCCTCGCGCACTTCACGCGGGGATTCGGCCTTCCTGCCTCCAATTTCCTCCGCTCTTTCCTAGATCATTATGGTCTCCAGATGCACCATCTGCCTCCCAACGCAGTCGTCTTCCTCTCCTACCACGCCGTGGTGTGCGAAGCCTTCCTCGGCGTTCGCCCCACGACGGAGACGTGGTCGAAGTACTTCTTCTTCCGCCAACAGAGCAAGGGCAAGAAGGATGTCGCGGACACGAGCAGCCGGGTAACCGAGACCGGCAGCGCCCGGGCACCAATCATCCTCGCATCAAAGGCCTGGATTCTGTCTGCAAGTGGCAGAAATCCTTCTTGTACGTGAAGAACATCCCCGCCACGAAGGAGGCCAAGATCGAAGACCGCATCAATCTGCCCCCGTGGAGCAACCGAACTCCTACCGGGCAGAATTGGAAGAGCAAGCCATCCAACAGCAGGAATCTGATACAGATGGAGGAGCGGCTCGCCCATCTGATTGGAGAAGGGCTCAAGAGCGACGATCGAGTCGCCTGCTGGATTCGCAACCGCGTGCTGCCTCTGCAACGCCGCTCCCACCCCATGTGCTACATGGGCGGCCCCCGAGACTGTACTCGGACGAATACCTTCGAGCTCAGCAACGCGGATGTCGCCGCTTACGCTCGGTACATCCTGACCACCGGCCTTCGAGACAACTGGCAGTATGGCTTCATCCCATACAGCCGCACGAAGCCGATTCCACGGGTACGTTCTTCTTAATCTGCTTCTTGTATATGCAATCCGAGTAGATAGCTTCCTCTCCTTGCTGCGACTAGCATTCGCATTCTGCGCCGAGTAGGGCGTTCAGCGGAACTGCCGAGGCTTAGTGTGCTTGTTGTTTGCATGCCTTGTCGGGTAGCACACTTAGGAGAAATACTTAGGCTTAATGTGCTTGATGTTTGCACGCCTTGCCGAGTAGGACACTTAGCCGAATCGCTTAGGCTTAATGTGCTTGGTGTTTGCACGCCTAGTCGGGTAGAGTGCCTTCATGCTACTCGGCTAACTTGCGATGTCTCTCTATCCTTCAGGTTCTAGATCGCCAGCTTGCTGAGAACAGTGAACGCTTCGAGGGCAACTGGTTTGAGGACCGGGAGGAAGACGATGAGGTCCCCTTCGAGACCGCGGACAAGCTCGATCCTCCTGAAGCCGCCCAGACGAGTAAGCATCGCGTGGACTCGTCTCTTCGTGACTGGTCCGAGGATGAAGATGAAGGTAACTGAATTTATCCCCTCTGGTTGCGAGCAGCGCAAACTAATTGCTTTCTGCTTCTGAATTGCTTTTCTTCCTTTCTATTTCACAGAGGGTGCCGATGCTGAGGACGAAGACGAGGATGAGGACGAGGACGAGGGAGCCCTGGTCGTCAAACCTCTTGCAGTCCCCGCTCCTGCTACCCGCAAGCGGGCGGGCAGTGGCGCCCAAGAGCCCCCCGCCAAGAAGAAGAAACCGACCGAGAAGACGACCAAGAAGGTCGTGCAAAGAAAACGACCAGCGATCCCTACCCGCAAGGGGTAAGTTCCTTCTCGATTGCACACTTCGGTTCACTTCGTTCTTCTCGGTTGATTCCCAATATTTTTACTTCGCTGTTTCCTCTCAGTTTTCCTCTGCCTTCTTCTTATTTTCTGAACGCAATTTTCTCTTCAGAGCCCCCCTGGATGCGGACGCCGCTTATGCGCCCACTGAGACCAAGAAGCAGGCCGCCATCGACGTTGATAAGCTTAGCGACCACGACGGCGACGAGAACGAAGCCGCCAACGCACATGGACACATGGACACTGATGCCCAGAATGTCGAGCTGGAGCAGCAGTCCCGCGCGGATCAAGAAGCGCAGGATGCTGCTCACCAAGATAGGCCTCCTTCTCCTCCGGCCAACACAGCCGAGGAGAACCAAGATCAAGATCAAGAGACGCACAACGACGCCGCCCCTGAGCGGAAGGGAGAAGAACAAGAGCAGCCAGCCATAGGGGCTGCTGAACAGGAAGACCCCGCGGCCCAGCCGCGGGTAGAAGAACCAGATGCCTCACAGCCAGATCCCGCTGCCGAGCAGCGGGTAGAAGTAGTCAACGAGGCGGAGCAATACCCTCTGAGCGACGCGCAACCAGGCGCCGCGCAGGGTAGCGCTCAGCCAGACGCTGCGCTGAGTAGCGCGCCACTAGTGCCGCCCACTGCACCGGACTCCTCCTTGGTGCAGAAAACCAAGACTGCCGCCAGCCCTCCGGCCAAGCCTGTTACGAGGAAGAACCCTCAGGAAGCTGCCGAGAAGAAGGCCGCCGAGGAGAAGGCCAAGAAGGCCACCGAGAAGAAGACCACCGAGAAGAAGACCACCGAGAAGCCAACTGTCCAGAAGGAGATTTCGAAGAAGCGAGCTGCCGAGAAGTCAGCAGACCCGGCAGAAGGCACTGTTCGCAGGAACCCGGCGCGTGGCGCCGGTCAAGATGCAGCCGTGATGCCGCCGCCAACATCAACCACCAAGTCCACTCAGCTGGCTATCCGCGAGCCTAGCGCGGCTGCTGACGCCGTTGGCGCATCCCGTGTCTCGGATCCGCCCAGCTTCCCACCTTATATGGTGAAGATCAGCCAGCAGCACGAGGTTGGCTTAACCCCCGCGGAGAGGAAGCTTGCTCTTCGGAAAGGGAAGAAAACTGTGGCAGTGGACTCCAGACCCCCGGCCCCAAATCAGGACAAATCCCTCTCCATTTCTTCGCGCGAGGTTCAGGACAAGGCGGTGACGTCCCAGGGCATTGAGCAAGTGCTTGATTTGGTTGGCTTCATCGACGCCAAGTGGGACAGCAAGGTCCTTGGCAACTCGAACTGGGACGGCACGGATTTGGGCGACTTGGACCATATGCGTGTCGATTGGAACAAGGCGGACTTGGGTTACAAACCCATGACTATCTCATCCAACTCCGCCACGCTTGCTGCCAAGATGTTCGTCCACCGCAAGAATGCAGAGGACCTCGAGCAATCTTACGCGGTAAGCTTCTACTCATTCTCCCCGAATTGCGTTTCGCTTTTCTTCTACTCTTCTTCTTTTCCTTATCCATCACCCAGTCCCCGAGATTCTGGCCGAGTAGGCGGATACACTCCCGAGTTGCCGCCTTCTCGGGTTGAATCTTTATTACTTTGCCTGATTCTTCTTCCTTTTGCTTCTCAGAATAGCTTACAGAAGCGGACCGGCCTGCACCGTCAGCTACTCTGGAACCATGCCATTGCCAAGAGACGCATTGAGGCTCTAGAAAGAGAACGCGCAGACGGCGAGGCAGCCGAGAAGGATGTGATGAACAGCACATTGAAGCTTTCTGAAGTTGAAGGTACGCTTTTAGCTACGCGGTTCTTGCGTTTGGTGTTTACGCCCGCTTCTGCTTTTTGCGCTAACCACTTCTACTCTGCAGGGAAGTTAAAGGCCCTGGCGGAGGAGCACTCAACCTGCCGCGCCTTTGTCGAGAGTGGCCAAGCCACGATTAAAAGACTAGAAGGTATGTTGCCTTCTTCTCGGCTTGTCTTTGTGTTTCTTTCTTCGCTACTCTGCTGACCGTGCTTTGCTCTTCTCAGAAGATCATAAGAAGTTTGCTGAGGAACATCAAGATTGCCTCAAACCTGCTGAGGTGCAGCAGCAGTTGTCCAGCCAGGCTGTCGAGCTGCAGAAAGAACATGCTACCAAGATGGAGAAGCTCCAAGTCCAGCTGCGCACTGCGCTCCAGGATGCTATTGACATTGCTGCCGAGAGGGATAGAATAATCGCCGAGAAGGGAAAGAGCAAAACAGCAGCCAAGGCCAAGGAGAAAGCCCTCGAGCAGGAGTGCGAGGTGCTGAAGAAAAGAAATGCTGATCTCTTTGCTCAGCTGAACGGGCTCCGCCTGATTGAAGAGAGGCACCTAGCCAACGAGGAAACGTGGAAAAACCAGCTGCAAGGGCTGCGCCATGATTTGAACAGTAAGTGCTCTCTTTTCTTTGCTTCACTGCTTCCTCTTGTTCCTCTGCTACTCGTTTCGTATTTCTACTTTGTTATTGTTTATGATCTTCTCGATAGCTCTTGCAGGAGTCTTCCCCGACCTCGAGTCTTCTTGCGTGCCTGCCCTAGCGAAGGTCCGAGCAGCTCGCGCTGAGAAGGGCGAGCCTTTGGACACCAGAGCAGAAATCGAGGAAAGCATCCTGATTATGCAAGGGCAGTTCCCGCGACTGGCGGGCGTGGGCACCGAGCTGGTGCACGTCGCCTTCCAGATCCACAACCTTTTCTGGCCTGATGACTCTGCGCCAACAACAATCTCCGGACTTGCCTTGAAGCTGCAGCGCGTGAAAGCCGAGCTGAAGAAATGGCGCGCATCGGGAGCTCGGGCCGGCGCGGACATGATGCTTCTATTTATCACCAGCTGGTATGAAAACCTTAATCTGCAGATTGTCCGCGAGATGCGCCAGGACTCCAAGTGGGAGAAGAATCCCGACTGCGTGGCTATCCGCCAGCTGGTCGCTCACGAGGTCGCTCAGTATGCTGATACCGCGATGATAAGGGGTGGCCCAATCTTCTCAGTGCACTCACAGATAACTTCTGTATGATAACTAGTGGGCCACTAAGAACTCTCCGGCTGATCCCTGATGCCAATGCAAAAGATAGCAACCCAATGGATATTCTCAACTCCACACTCTTGCACAAGTAATCCACTGACTACAAGTGGTACTGTACCGTCTTATTCCCAGTGGAACAGCAGGTATCACGTAAAGTTTGCAGATGAACTTCCAGATGAAAGGCTTACAAGCAGTTTCAATCTAGAGGTCTAGGGTTTTTGGTTTTAACGTAGTCTATCTCAACCACACGCAGGTGGGACACATATATAGGTGGAGAGGTGCGGCCACAAGGCTCCCTTGCGCAAGCAACCCTCCCCTACTAGGACCAGGACTCCTACTAGGACTAGGACTCACATATATGGATACAAACCGATTCCATACACAAGGAATTCGGCCACATTGGTATGGAAACCAAACCTAACACTACTAGAATTGCTATGGCGCATTGATCTTCTATGTGGGCGCCCTCCTCTTGTATTTGTCCATCTATGAGTGTGAAATAACAATATGGCATTGTTTTCCACACTTAGTGCATTTGACCTTGTGGAGGCACCATCCCCTTGTCATGATAACATTTGTTATTGGTTGTTTTCATCATGCTAGCACTTGTTTTCCATCTCCTATTGTAGTCCTCCTTCATCCATGTGTATCTCCTCTCCATGATCTCCATTCATGTTTGTGTTATCAATAAACCTGAGAATACATACATGCAATGATTTAGGTAGTATAAAGTTCTCACAATTATAAGCATTATACTCAAGTAGGAGTGAATTCACCTGTTGTTGTAATAGCTTGGTTCTTGATCTTGTCATTGGACCAATCCTCACTTCATTAGCTTGTATAGGAGCATCCTCATGTGTAACAATAGGTGAAGAGCTAGGGATGTCCTCATCATCCTCCCCCTCTTGAAAAGGCATCGACCTCGATGCTAAATCATCTCCATGGTAAGGTGTCAAATCAGCCACATTAAAAGAATTACTAACACCAAACTCATCAATTGGGAGGTCAATCTTGTATGCATTATCATTGATCCTTGAAATAACTTTGTAAGGACCAGCTCCTCTAGGCATCAACTTGGACTTTCTCAATGTGGGAAATCTATCTTTTCTAAAGTGTACCCACACCATATCTCCTGGCCGAAATATAAGCTCCTTCCTCTTCTTGTTTACTCTTTCAGCCACATGTTTTCCTTTCTTCTCAATTGCTTATTTCGTTTTCTCATGAATTTTCTTCACAAAATCAGCCCTCTTTGATGCTTCCATATTAACTCTCTCATGTAAAGGAAGTGGTAATAAATCAAGAGGAGTAATAGGTTTGAAACCATACACCACCTCAAAAGGACATAATTGAGTAGTTGAATGCACAGCTCTATTGTATGCAAATTCCACATGGGGCAAACACTCCTCCCACTCCTTCAAATTCTTCTTGATCATACCTCTGAGCAATGTGGACAATGTTCTATTAACCACCTCGGTTTGTCCATCAGTTTGGGGGTGGCAAGTAGTAGAAAATAATAGCTTAGTGCCAAGCTTACCCCAAAGTGTCTTCCAAAAGTAACTCATGAACTTGACATCTCTATCTGAAACTATAGTCCTTGGAACTCCATGCAATCTCACAATCCCTCTAAAGAACAAATTGGCAATGTGAGAAGCATCATCACTCTTGTGGCATGGAATAAAATGAGCCATCTTTGAAAATCTATCCACAACCACAAAGATAGAATCATGTCCTCTTTTTGTTCTTGGCAATCCCAACACGAAATCCATGCTAATATCTTCCCATGGTGTACTTGGTGATGGCAATGGTGTATATAATCCATGGGGCTTCAATTTCGATTTGGATTTGTTGCAAGTAAATGCATCTTTGCACCAATCTATACACATCTCTTCTCATATGTGCCCAATAGAAATTTTCTGCCAACATCAACATTGTTTTCTCTCTTCCAAAGTGTCCCATCAATCCTCCACTATGAGATTCCTGGATCAAAAATAAACGCAAAGAACACTCGGGAATACACAATTTGTTAGCTCTAAACAAGTACCCATCATGTATATGAAATTTTTCCCATGCTTTAGTATTAACACATTTATTAAATGGCATAGAAAATTCATTATCTTCATCATATAAATCTCTAATACCCTCCAAACCCGAAACCTTGATTTCTAAATTAGAGAGTAACATATTTTTCCTTGACAAAGCATCAGCAACTACATTATCCAATCCCTTTTTATGTTTTATGATGTATGGAAAAGATTCAATAAACTCAACCCACTTAGCATGGCTTTTATTCAAATTATTTTGGCACTTTAAAAATTTCAAAGCTTCATGATCACTATGTATAATAAATTCTTTAGGCCACAAATAATGTTTCCATACCTCTAAAACTCTCACAAGTGCATATAATTCCTTATCATAAACAGAATAATTCAATTGTGCACCATTCAATTTTTCAGAAAAATAGGCAATAGGTTTCTTTTCTTGCATGAGCATACCTCCAATACCTATGCCACTAGCATCACATTCAATCTCAAATTGTTTATCAAAATTTGGAAGCATAAGTAATGGGGCCGAAATCAACTTCTCTTTCAAAGTATCAAAAGCAATATCTTGAGAAACACCCCATTCAAAATTAACACCCTTTTTAGTTAGATCATTTAAAGGGGCAGCAATTGTACTAAAATTAGGCACAAATCTTCTATAGAAACTAGCAAGCCCATTAAAACTTCTAACTTGACTCACATTAGTGGGAATTGGCCAATTTCGAATAGCTTCAATTTTAGATTGATCAACCTCAATTCCATGCTTAGAAACAACATAACCAAGAAATATAACCTTATCTTTGCAAAAAGTGCACTTCTCAAGATTACCATACAATTTATTAATTCTTAGAACTTGCAAAACTTGTCTAATATGATCCATGTGGTCATGTTCATTGTGGCTATATATGAGAATATCATCAAAATAAACTACCACAAATCTACCAATAAAGTCTCTCAAAATATGGTTCATTAATCTCATGAAAGTACTAGGTGCATTAGTTAAACCAAAGGGCATTACTAACCACTCATATAAACCAAATTTTGTCTTAAAAGCAGTTTTCCATTCATCTCCCTCTTTCATTCTTATTTGATGGTATCCACTACGCAAATCAATTTTAGAGAAAAGAGTAGCACCACTTAATTCATCTAACATGTTATCTAAACATGGTATAGGATGACGATAACGAATAGTGATGTTATTAATTGCTCTACAATCTACACACATGCGCCAAGTACCATCTTTCTTAGGAACTAAAATAACGGGAACGGCACAAGGAGAAAGACTAACCCGAATATAACCTTTGTCCAATAGTTCTTGTACTTGCTTTTGGATCTCCTTTGTTTCTTGTGGATTGGTTCTATAAGGGGCTCGGTTTGGGAGAGATGCTCCCGGGATCAATTCAATTTGATGTTCAATTCCTCTCAATGGTGGCAATCCCGAGGGCACGTCTTGTGGAAAAACATCCTCAAAGTCCTGCAAAACATTAGAAACACCAACAGGAATAGGGGTCATGTCATTAGAAACCAAAATCTCTCCCTTGTGAATAAGCACAATAGGGACTAGTGAAGGATCATCCTTAAATTCCCTCAAATCCTCTTTAGTGGCTAACATGCATAATAGGTTCTCTCTCTTTTTACCACTCGAATTTGTTTTGCTATCACTCCCCATGGCTTGTATTTTTGGTGTTCTCTCATCCCTCTCTCTTTCTTTTTCCACTTTTCTCTCAATTTTGGATTGGGACTCTTGTAGAATTTGTTGTGGAGTCATAGGCCTCAAAATAATAGTCTTCCCATGATGATATAGCTCATAAGTATTTGCTCTTCCTTC
The DNA here is from genome assembly GCA_028641055.1 of Alopecurus myosuroides. Lineage (NCBI taxonomy): Eukaryota > Viridiplantae > Streptophyta > Magnoliopsida > Poales > Poaceae > Alopecurus > Alopecurus myosuroides. The sequence goes on along the minus strand of CM054063.1, from coordinate 116,249,678 downwards.
ATGCTTCACACTTCTATCAAATTGCCAAGGTCTTCCCAATAATAAGTGGCAAACTGTCATGGGCACCACATCAAACTCAATGATATCCTTATAAGGTCCAATTTGAAACTCCACTCTCACCATATGAGAAACCTTCATTTGTCCCGTGCTACTCAACCATTGGATGTGATAAGGAGAAGGGTGTGGCATATATTTCAAATTGAGTTTTGCACATAGATCTTTGCTAGCCGAATTTCTACAACTCCCTCCATCAATGATGACTTTGCAAGCCATGTTGGGTCCAATAACAGCCTTTGTTTGGAATAAATTGCACCTTTGATTTTCAGGACTAGGCACCACACTCAATGAATTTTGGGTGCAAATAATAGAAGGCATAGTAGTAACATAAGCATCCAAAGGAGAATCACTCAAATATCCATCATCATCATCAAGATCATTGGGATCAACATCATCACCTGTCTCATACTCATTGTTCTCATTGATAATCATCACTTTTTAATTTGAACAATCCCTCTTGAAGTGCCCTTTTCCTCCACATGTGTGGCATGTAATATCTCTATTCCTTGTAGTAGGAGCACTAGAACCCGAGGCACTTGCTGCTGGTTGTAATGTTTTCCTTGTATTAGCCACACTAGGCTCGGTTTTGGATGATGGAGCACCTCGAAAACTTGATGATGGAGGTGGTGGTGGTGGCACACTAGGAGTAGTAGATGATCTCAATGGGAATCTACTCCTTGTTCTAGCTGAATTTTGTGCTTCCTCAAGTAGATGTGATTCGGCCTCCCTAGCATGATGGAGTAAATCATGCATATTAGCATATTGATAATGCCTCACAATGCCCTTGATTCTATAATGTAATCCTGAAAGAAATCTTTGCATTTTTTGCTCTTCTTGCTCTACCACACGGCCTCTTTGCATAATTAATTCCATCTCTTGATAATAAGCATCAACTGTCTTGAGACCTTGCTTCAATTGTTATAATTTGTCAAATTGTTGCCTTATGTAATTGGGTGGTACAAATCTTTCCCTCATGAGCCTCTTCATGGTGTTCCAAGTAGCAATGGGTAACTCACCATCATTATGTCTCTTTCTCACTAAATTGTCCCACCATCTAAGAACATATCCATCAAACTCAGAAGGTGCCAACTTGATCTTTCTATCCTCATTATAATCATGCAATCTCCATAGCTTCTCAATTTTCAACTCCCATAGCAAAAATTCTTCCACATCCATAGTATCAAAGCTGAAAGATGGAATAGAAAATTTGGGTTTACCCAATATATCTTCTCTATTGTCATTAGCATTGGGCAAAGGCACACGCCTAGCTCGGCCTTGAAAACCTCCTCTTCCTCTTTCTCCTCTAGCTCCACGGCCAAAATTAGGTTCCTCCTCATTATTTGCATCACTATGGACACTAGCATTGTCATCATCAATAGGTGGCAATCGAGCTTGAATTAATCTTTGAAGATCAGTCATGGTATTGTTGATGGCATCAATAGAATCTTGCATTGTTCTCAATTGAGCACTATTGGTCTCGGCCACTTTATTTGTTTCCTCCACTTTCTTATCCATGGTATTCACCATCTCATAGAGGGGATCACAAGCTTCATTAACATATTTCTTGTAGTGTTCCTCATTGTCATCCAATTTTTGTTTCAACACATCCCTTAATGCCTCATACTCCCTCCAATTCACTCCCTCGGATTGATCCTTCTTTTGCTGCACAAGATCACCACTAGAAAGATCCATTAGAAGGTTAGTGAAAATAAAACAAGTATAGGTTGTGGTGCCTCTCTCAACTCACTCAAGAATCTAGCAAAACAATAGGATATCTTACCACTCCAAAGTGAATAGAGATACTTACCACAAATAGAGGCAATTAAAGTGCTTTGGTGTGAAAGAGAGAATACCCAGGTTTTTAACTCTCACAAAGGCAAACAAGGTTATTTAGTGGGGCTTGCTATGGATACCTAACAATCACCAAAGTAACAATCCTATTTGCTGTCTTAGTGAAGATAAAAAAATACCCAAGGAAACTCACACAATGGAGACAAATGTGGCAAAGCAATATGTGGATGAATTTTGCAATGCACTAGAAAGTCACTAGCTAGGCTCTTAATTGACAGGCACAAGATTGCTCAATGAAAAACCAAGTGTCACAATGGCAAGCTCAACTAGTAAACAATAGCAATGATATGGCCTTTTGCACTTTGTTCTTTTTCTCTTTTTTTTTTATACTTTTTGCTTTTTCAATTTTTTTGTATTTTTACAATGGCCTTACACTAAGCTAGGAGCAACAATTAACCAAACACAAGTGAACACAATGGTGGTGATGAAAATGAGCAGTATGTCAGAGCACGAAAATAGCTATACTTGTGGGCAAGTTCCTATTAAGATGTTGTAGGAAGGCTGTGGCTATGGTTCACAAGGTATGGATATGATGATCCTAGTGATGAAAAATAGGAAATAAAAGAGAACACAAAAGAATCTAGGTGAAAATATGGCTTTGGAACACTCACGGCAGCAACCAACACGTACGGCAGCAAAGCAGATGGATTTCGTACCGCGGCAGCACACTTTGGCAGCAAAACGATGAAAAATCATACCGCGGCAGAAACAGCAGTGAGCAGAAACGCGCAGCAGAGAAACTGACGATTTTTGTACCGCGGCAGCGCGCGCGCGAGCGAAATGGGCGCTGGTAAGCGCGTTACGGTGGAAATCACAGCGCGCGGCGTTACGTGGGCAGCAGCGTACGGCAGCGGCGGCAGAGTTTTTCTGCCGTGGGGTTGGGCGCGTGCGGTTGTTGTTTTGGTAAGGATGAGACGGGCGCGCGGGTGGGATTTGTATAGGGTGGCACGGTGCGAGTCCGAGAGCGAGTAGGAAGGGGTGGCAGCGGTGGTTTGATGCGTGGAGGTGGGGTGAATCCGAGTCCAACTAGAGGTAGGGGCGCGGCAGGGATTTGATCCTTTTTGTGCCGTGGTAGGATACCTAGCTAAGATCGGATTGGTGGTGGATATGGTGATGTGCTGCGAATATTTTTGGGATTTTTTGATATGAATTCGGCTAGATGAACAAGAACCCTAAACCTAGCCGACAAATAGAAAACTAAAAACGAGAAAAAGCAACACAAATCTAACACAAAGACAGCACTAGTAATTGAAAACTAAGATGATATCTAGGCTATGGCAAGAACTAAAACTAGTTTTGTGGGGCAATTTTCTGGATAGGAAATAAAAACACTCAAACTAAAGGGAAATATGATAGCTCACCGAGGCAACCTGTAAATCTGATACCAAGATGATAAGGGGTGGCCCAATCTTCTCAGTGCACTCACAGATAACTTCTGTATGATAACTAGTGCGCCACTAAGAACTCTCCGGCTGATGCCTGATGTCAATGCAAAAGATAGCAACCCAATGGATATTCTCAACTCCACACTCTTGCACAAGTAATCCACCGACTACAAGTGGTACTGTACCGTCTTATTCCCAGTGGAACAGCAGGTATCACGTAAAGTTTGCAGATGAACTTCCAGATGAACGGCTTACAAGCAGTTTCAATCTAGAGGTCTAGGGTTTTTGGTTTTAACGTAGTCTACCTCAACCACACGCAGGTGGGACACATATATAGGTGGAGAGGTGCGGCCACAAGGCTCCCTTGCGCAAGCAACCCTCCCCTACTAGGACTAGGACTCCTACTAGGACTAGGACTCACATATATGGATACAAACCGATTCCATACACAAGGAATTCGGCCACATTGGTATGGAAACCAAACCTAACACTACTAGAATTGCTATGGCGCATTGATCTTCTATGTGGGCGCCCTCCTCTTGTATTTTGTCACATCCCTGTTTTTAAGCACTTGTATAATAGTATTTTAGCAAGTCTCTTAAGACTTTTGTAATGCAATTAAGTGGACAACATGTTGTGTAGTGATGTTTATCTATGCAATATTAGTGGTGTGTTTCTTTTCACTCACTTGAGGAGTTTTTCTCCTAAGAAACACATTGCTTTATAATTGTTTTCCTATGTTTTCCACTAAGGCTCTTATGAGATTATTTTTCAAGACTTGAGGTGACCCTTTGTTTCAACTTGAAAATGTGTTACTAATGATTTAGGAATCAACTTAAACTTGAAATAAAATTAATTGGAAAAGATTTTTCATTAGATTTTCCAATATAATTTTTGCCCTGAAAAACAGCCAAGTAGCTGTTTTCAACCCTTGTTTTCCATCACAAGGATTATCCAATTAGGGATTTTCTTTGATCAAAACTACTCTCTGATATGAGTACAACAAAACTACACTCTTGGAAAAACCTACAAAGAAAATTAACACACAATGCCATGATGGTTTTTGAGCCATCTTGTTAAGACAGAAAATTGAGCATTTTAAAAACAGAGAATGTACCTACTTTGCCATTTATTTTCAGAGCCATAAACCCATCCTTTTTCAAATCAAATGGTTGGATCTGAAACTTGGATAGTTGTTCTTTGTTGAGCATTTTAAATCACTCATTTTAGAGCTTGTTTGCTTGGTGAAAACAAGCCCAACTTTTGCTATCTCTGTCTGCTTTTCCAGCACTTAGAAAAATTCAGAAAACACTGCCTAACTGAATTTTTCTGACAGAACAGTGAATACACTTTTGGACTTGATGATTTTAGCTTTTGTGCACTGATCCAAGCCAGGCCACCTTGCCAATTCGAAAACCATGTTAGTAACCTTCTAGAAGGTGGCATTGGATCCCCTTTGGGCTGGCTAGGGAGAGAGAAATATGAGGTGGCATTTGACTAATGTGTGATGTCACATTAGTGGTTGAAATAGTGTTATTCCTTTTCTTTTACCCATCCCTTGGCCCTTGCTGTGGCCTAGCTCACCAAATTGTACTGGCTTGACCCCTAGGAACCAATTGGAACCGTGGCCACCTGTGGAGAAACCCCAAAGGGCAAGGGCATGCCCATGCCATTGCCACCCGAGCACCCCCACCTTGGCCTCGTGGCTACAAAGCAATCGGGACCAAGCCCTCTCGCCTGGACACACCCTACCACTCCACTACCCCACCCCCGAGACGCCAAGCCGTGCCTCGCCGTGTGCGAGGAGCACGGGCATTTCTCCCTCGCCGGCCACCGTGAGATCCACCTCGTCGATTCAACTGATCCCGTGCGTGTGAGCTCGCCCTTTTCACATGCGCGCACTCCCCGTAACCCTAGCCGTCTCCCTGACACCCTCTGGCCACCGCTCGCTTGCAGGTTTCTCGCCGTCGTCCTCGGAGCCGCCGCGGGACGCCGTCGAGACGCCGCCGTGTCCCTGCCTCCTCGCCACCCGTGCCCGCGCCAAGGAGTCGCCCAGGCCACCCTCTACCACACCTGCACCACCCCTCTACGTGGCTCGAGCCCTAGGTGAGCTACCGCGAAGAATCGCTAGGTGTTCGTCCGGGTTTTGAGAAAGAGAGAGAGAAGAGAGACAGGGGGAGGAAGAAGGCACAGGGACCGTCGATCTGCGAATCGACGGCCCCCTTTGAACGCATCGCTTCGCGCGCGCGCGCGCGCGCAGGCGGGCTGTGCTGCGTGCTAGCTGGGCCGTGCGCAGCAGATCGGGCCCGTTTGGGCATGTCCCTGTTAAAAATAAAAATAACAATATTCTGGCAGAAAATATAGGTGTTAGCTTTAGGCTTGGAAAAGGTAGCAAACCTTTTTATTTTAGCTTGCTAATGTTTGTACTCGTAGCCATGCAAAATTGCAACCATATCCCACTGGCAGAAACTTGTTTTGAGTTTTTATGATTTTTCTAAAAATCATATGCCAGACAGTACCCTAAAAATTGAAATGAATAGAACTTCAAAAATACAAAACATTTTTGAGCAAACTCAACAGTTTTGGAAAGCCCTTTCAAATACCTACCAGTAGAATTTTAGTTTGCATCAAGGTGAGTTACCATTTGGAAATGCCATCCATTTTGGTAAAACATCAGTGGGCTATTCCATGATTTTTAGAGGGAGTTTGGGATATTATTTTTGAGTGAGGCAAGTTGGAGAGGCTTTGTAGTGATAAGGACTATCACATCCTAGAAGGATTTACTTTTTGAAGCCACAGAAAAATTTAGAGAGACAGAACAAGTTTTGGTTACTTTATGTCTAAATTTTATTTCTAGATCTTGCTTTGTATGTTAATTTTGTGAGTTGCAAATGATGTGTTCTTGCTTGTGATGTTGTTTTCCATTGTGTTTATGATGTGTACAAGTTTTTTTTTGAACATGTTAGAATAAATGGTTTGAATGGTAGCATTTTAGAACTAGTTTTCCATGCATAGGTCTTGCTAATAGCTAGATTTTTATGTATGTTTTGAGTAGATCTTTAAATGAATTTTTAGGCTAGTTGCTAGATTGATTTCCATGGAACCAGTACCACTTAGGTACTGTTAGTTTGTTTATAGCACCTCTGGATGCTTGGTGCTTGTGTTTGAAATAGGTTTAAAATAGAAATGCTTAAGGACTAGATTTCACACTAGGATATTCATGTATGTTTTTGTGTCTTGTTTTCCACTAGGGAAAAATATGACTCTTTGGTATTGAAACCAGAGGATGAAAAGTACTTGTGGCAGTATTTTCCTTAGGGTTTTCACCTCTGATAGATTTCCTTTTAAATAGCACAAAAGCATGAGTAGCACTTGGGTGACTAGGAATAAATCTCCTCACATGTGTAGCTTTTTAAGCATATTTTTCCTTGCTTCCTAGCTATGCTTTTATGAGATTTTTGTGAGATCCAGTAGCATTTATGGTACTGGTTAGAGGGGTATTTTGCCTCTGAAAGCTTGCACACTTGTGCATAACATTAGCTAGTGTAGTCTAAACTAGTCTAGTAGTTTTCCTAAATTTTCTACTAGTATGAGTAGGAATTTTTGGGTGCTTGTTGGTTTGTTTTGAGCACTTTTATAAAAGTGACCAGAGGCTTATTAACCTCTTGGTGAGCATTTTTGCTAGTGGAACACCCACTGGTATGTTTGCCTCATGGTGGAAAATAGGTTTGACTTGTTGTCATGAACTTATTTCACCACTTGAGTAATTTAGCAAATTGTGTGTGCTAGCCATAGAGATTGTTGTGGGAATTTTTAGGCATCAAAATGTGTTTTATGGGACACCCTACTGTCCAGTAACATGTGCTATATCCCACTGGTCCATAATGTTCTTAACTAAGAATCATTGTTTTGGCCACACATAAGCACTAGGAAAAAGCAGATTTTTCCAACTATAGTTTTTATGCCAATTTTTCTTAAAGGAAAAATTGAGAACTTGGGTGGTACTTCTTGATTGCTTGCTGTATGTATTGCTTGTAGCATTGCTTGCCTTGTTTGGTTCTGAAGGTGTCTTTATTTCTTTTTACGACGTTAGAAAACGAGGAGGAAGGAATTGCTGAAGAAGGGTATTGCAACTCCTGTTACTTTCAGGATCAGGACCATCACTTGTACCAAGGCAAGCCATCCTAATGCTTGCTGTATAACTACTTATCATTATCTATCATGCATGCTTCTCACTTCTGAAGTTTTACAAAACTATGCCTTCAAAAACTATTTTTGTGTGAATCCTACTACTACTATTAATACTACTAGTATAAGGACTCATAATAATAGTCAACTTGGTATTACCAAGCCCTTAGACACTAAATGGTATATAAATACCATACACCTACTTAAAACCTGAGTTCTTAAATGGACTAAATAAAATGTGTTTTTGTAAACAAATGCCTTATGGAAGGAAAACCCCGGAGGAAGGGTGAGACCCTGTCTGCCGGAAGGATTGTTATGATGGGAAATTTTATGAGAAATGTTTACAAAAGACACATAACCTAGTCTTCGCTGGACAACCATTATCGTACTGCCACTTTACCCCAATATGGGTAGGGGCTTGATTAAAAACTTGTTAGGGTTAGTATATGTGCTATCTCAAAGGCTATAGGGGATTGGATCCTCCGAACCGAAATGTCGCTAGGAGTGAGTATACGGGACATCTAAAGTGTGGGATTAATTTTCCCTCCGGATGCAGCAGTTGGGTCTCCTGATTGAGCGGTGTGTGACATGGCTTGCCAGGGAGGGAAACCCCAATTGAAGAGATAGTCATGTACTAGCTTGTACAGAGTGGATAGTCAAGACCAGTTATCTGATGTTCTCATAGGTTGGGAACAGTCCATGGTTGTTTCATGGCGGACTCTGGATCTAGTGGAAGTGTGTACACCTCTGCAGAGTAAAACTATTTCGAGATAGCCGCGTCCTCGGATATGGACGGTTGAATGGCCATGTAGCTAGTATTGTGTCAACTTTTCAAAAGAGGTTTTGAAGGAAGGCTTTTGTACCTGAGAGGTACCATGGAGGAATGACTTGGTATCTGTGAGATACCGATGAGAAAGAAACTATCACTAAAAGTTTCTGAAAAGAAAAACTTTCTTTTCCAAAAGAATTATAAAACCTCCAAGATATGTGATATCTACGAGAGCAAAACTACCTTATTTTAAATGATTTTGTTTACAAAGAGGTAAACTTGAAGAATCAACCATGGCAAATCTTTTATCTGTCATGGGTAGCTGAACCATATGTATGGCCTACCCACTCCACCAAATAAGCATGTATGCATTATTGTAAGCTAATAAAGGATGTCTTGTTGAGTACATTCAAATGTACTCATTTGGTTTCGCCCCTGGTATCTACTTATCAGACTACGAGGAGCCACCTCAGGAGGAGTACTATGAGGAGGAGTTCTACGCTGATGGCCCTGCGAGTTAGGATCGTCTCCCAGTCAGCAGCCTGTAGGATGAGGCGTGACTCGGGTTCTACTACGCTATGCTTATCGTCTTCCGCTGTGTTTACTTTGAATGTCTGTCCTGCGTGACAGTTATCAAGAACTTGGTCATGTGACCATTTATGTAAGACTTTATATTCGTGTAATGGATGATGTATTCTGTATGCCAACTACGTATGTTGTTCACGACTGGTTCTTCTGGGATCGTGAATGAATGCATATGAGGGGTTCTGGACCTACCGGTCTGGGGCCTCTACAAAGTTGGTATCAGAGCCATCCTGACTCTAGGAGACCTTAGTTAGCATGGACGTTAGTGTATACTCCGATAATCTAAATTGCCAATACAAAAAAAATTGGATATATGACTAAGTGTAAAACTATTCCCTATATCCCACCACCTCTCTGGGTTAGACTCTACTTGCATTAAAGTTATTTCTTGCATGAACCTAAAATCTTGCACACTTGGATCTAACTTAAACTACACTTAAAATTTTGTGTAGATGGACGTGGACATCACCGTGGCTTTTCACTTGGGACGTCCACGTGGAGAGTCTTTCCTTTTCGAGGAGAGGCTAGTATCTATGGCTACTGTGTTGGGACGGCCACTTCCGGAGCTGCGAGGAGGACTAGTTGTCGGGGCACCTCTGGAGGGAGACTGGTACGCGGAGGTCACTATCCGCGCACCTCTGGCTAGCCCGACAGTGGAGGCCTACGTGTACCGTGCTGTTGATCGTTCTTGGAACGAGGCTGCGGTGCGCGTGATACAGGAGTCAGTAGCACGTCTGGCGCACATCGGGGAGTATATGTTCATCGGTTCCCGGTTCGAGCTGATTGGGAGACGTGATGAGGATGGCATACCACTTCCTGTTGAGCCAGACTTTACCACTGTTGGTCCACACTTGGACGAGATGGAGATTCTGTTACACCGCACTCAGACCAGGCTAGACGACCAGCGTCTTGATACCCAGCACGGCATATTGGTGCACCACACACTGATAGCCGAGACTGACGAGCTGAGGGCTGAGCTTCACGACAGCCAGGAGGAGAGTGGAGCTCTGGCTCAGCAGTTGTCCCAGCTGAGGGAGCAGTTGGAGGCTACTACCGCGAGGCACCGTGCCTTACGGAGGCAGCTGAGGGCCACCCGCCTTGGCCGTGCACGCCTCACCACTAGACTGACGGCCCTGGAGGGGGCTAACGCCGTTCTGCGCGGCAGGCTTCAGATAGCTCGTGATGACATAGCCACGAGAGACGCTGCCGTAGAGGAGCTGGAGGAGGAGGCCGCAGAGCTCCACAGGGAGATTGAGGATCTTCTGCCTATTGAGGATGTTCCCTCCGACTTAGAGGGGATGGATATGAGCGAGGCTAGCGAGCAGGATGATGATGACCTGCTTGACGAGGAGGAGGAGGACCCTGAGGAGCGTATCTTCGACGTTGGGGACAGCGACGACTCTGTATAGTCGCTGCCTTCTCATCCTAAGCACCCGGTGCTGGTCTAGATACTAGTTAGGTATGCTAGATCGTTTTGCTAGATAGTTTGCTAGTAGTAGCCTTGCGATGACCCCACCAATCGCACCCCCTGTAGCTCGATGAAGCCTTCCTTGTATGATATGGCTTGTGATGTGTGTGTGTAATGTAAGGAACTCTGTTTAATTATGGTGATGAATGAAATGTTTGGCTTGGTTTTCTGTTGATTGTCACTACTTTGCGTTCATTTCATTCAAGTTTGCGACTGCCCCGCTCTTGTTTTTGAAACATAATCGCTAGTATTCCTTTTGTTTAACTATTAAGGTACTGGGTTTTCAAAAACAAGAATTTACTTCTTAGACTTACACATGTTTCACTTCAGCATGGCACCCCGTCGCGAACCCCCACCGCCACCACCACCCACAGTGGAGGCGCTGTTGGCCCTGCTGATGGAAGATCGCCAGGCCAGCCGAGATGAGAGTGCAGCTACCATTACCGCTCTGCAACAGCTAGCTGCTGCCGCCAACAATAATGGCAATGGCAATGGAAATGGTGCTCGCTCGAGACTGAGAGACTTTCAGCACACCAACCCCCCAGTTTTCACCAGGATTGTGGAGCCTCTCGATGCTGACGACTGGCTCCGCACCATTGCAAACAAACTGGAAGTTGCTTCGGTTGATGAGAATGATAAGGTCCTGTTGGCCTCCCATTTTCTCGTTGGTCCCGCCAGGACTTGGTGGGAGACTACACGTGAGACTGTTGCTGCTGGTCACGTGTTCACCTGGGAGGAATTCTCTGCAAGGTTCCGCAAGTATCACATTCCCCAGGGAATGATGGCACTTATGCGGGAGAAGTTTCTGAATCTGAAACAGGGAAGCATGCCAGTGTCTGAATACTGGGAGAATTTCACTACTCTGTCCCGATATGCACAGGATGATATTAATACTGATGCTAAGAAGAAGGAGAGGTTCTTAAATGGGCTGGATGATGAGCTCCAGTGCTCTCTAGTAGTGGTTCCATTCCAGGACATGGAGACCCTTGCTAATGCCGCTATGGTGCTGGAGCACAAGCGGAAATCTGCCGATGATAACCGCAAGAGGAAGATGACTGCTCATGGAGGACCTAGTGCTCAGAGGACTCGCAACACTCCGTATGCGAGGCCACCAACCCACAAGGCGCCTGCTTATGCACCCCGCCCCAGCCACAACTATGCACCAAGGCCCAACAACTACAACCACCCTGCCCCGTATGCACCAAGGTACGGAGGAAACAGCTATGGGGGTAACCATGGTAATCACTCTGGGAATAATCATGGAAACCACTATGGAGGTAACAATGGAGGAAATGGGAACCACACCAACAATGCTCCCAAACCAAACCCAAGCTCAAAGCCTTCTGGAGGTTGCTTTGCCTGTGGAAAGGAGGGTCACTTCGCTCGCGAGTTCCCCAACAAAGCTACTGCTCCAGTCCAGCCTGCTGCAACCAAGATGAACCATGGTCCTTCCACTGGACGACAGAATAGGATGAAGGGACACCTGAACCATATCAATGCTGCAGAAGCTCAGGAGGCGCCAGACATGGTGATGGGTATGTTTCCTGTCAACTCGATACCAGCCGCAGTACTGTTTGATTCTGGTGCATCACATTCCTTTGTCACTAAACCGTTTGCTGAGAAAAGTGGTATGAAGCATTCCCGTATGCACAACCCTATGTTAGTACAAATACCTGGGGATAGTACTAAAGCCAACCTAATTTGCAATGAGGTACCAGTAGAAATTCAAGGGAAAACTTTTCATGCTGATCTTATAGTGCTGGGATCCAAAGGGATAGAAGTGGTACTCGGTATGAACTGGATGGCCAAGTATAAGGGATTTATCGATTGCACTAAGAAATCTATTGAAATGATCTCAGAGGATGGGGACAAGGTTGCATACACTGCAACTCGACCCTCGTCGCAAGTTCACTGCCACACCGGAATAGTCCACCCTGTCCTTGAGGAAGTTCCGGTAGTTTGCGAATACCCGGATGTTTTTCCTGAAGAATTACCCGGTATGCCCCCTGATCGGGATATCGAGTTTGTGATCGAGTTAGTGCCCGGAACTGGACCCATAGCACAGAAGCCGTATCGGATGAACCCGAAGGAATTAGATGAGTTGAAGACTCAGCTGGAGGACATGTTAAGGAAGGGATTGATTCGCCCTAGTGCATCGCCCTGGGGATCCCCGATCATTTTTGTGGGAAAACGGGACGGTACCACTCGTTTATGTGATGACTACCGCAAGTTAAATGATGTTACCATCAAGAACAAATACCCGTTGCCCAAAATTGAAGACTTGTTTGACCAGTTGAATGGGGCTGTAATCTTCTCCAAGATTGACCTTCGGACTGGTTATCATCAATTGAAAGTCCGTGATACTGATATCCCAAAGACTGCTTTCACCACTCGTTACGGGCTGTATGAATACACCGTAATGTCCTTTGGTCTAACCAATGCCCCTGCCTATTTCATGAATCTCATGAATAAGGTATTCATGGATTTTCTAGACAAGTTTGTCGTGGTGTTTATTGACGACATTCTTATATACTCGAGGAGTGAGGAAGAACACGAAGAACATCTGAGACTTGTGCTCGGAACACTTCGTGAGCATCAATTGTATGCTAAGTTTAGTAAATGTCAATTCTGGTTGACGGAAGTCGGATTTCTTGGACATGTAGTATCTGCGGGAGGAATATCTGTTGACCCTGCCCTAGTTCAGTCTGTGGAGAAGCGTGCTGCTCCGACCAACCAGACTGAAGTCAGATCTTTTCTGGGTTTGGCAGGATATTACCGCAAGTTTGTTCAGGGATTCTCGAGTATAGCCAGACCCCTCACCCAGTTGCTCAAGAAGGATAGCAAGTTCCTATGGACGGACAAGTGCGAAGAGAGTTTCAATGAGTTGAAGCACCGACTGGTGTCTGCCCCAATCCTTATAATGCCAGATGTCACCAAGAATTTCGACGTATATTGTGACGCTTCTAAGCTTGGTCTTGGAAGCGTGCTTATGCAAGAAGGGAAGGTGATATCTTTCATATCCCGCCAGTTAAGGCCCCACGAGTTGAATTATCCCACTCATGACTTAGAGCTTGCTGCCGTTGTTCATGCTCTCAAGACATGGCGGCACTTTCTTATGGGAAGAAGAGTGGAAATTTACACGGATCATAAGAGTTTAAAGTATATCTTTACTCAACGTGAGCTCAACATGAGGCAGCGCCGCTGGATTGAGCTCATTAAAGATTATGATCTGAGTATTCATTATCACCCTGGAAAGGCAAATGTGGTGGCAGACGCTCTTAGTCGAGAGCCGGCCTCTCTAAATGCTATGATTCTAGTAAGGCAACCCGAGTTGTGGAAAGAGCTGGACCAGCTTGGCATTGAAGTGGTCAGCTATGGCATGTTAGACGCCATAGAGCTTAAACCGACTCTGGTTGACCAGATCAAAGAAGCGCAGAAAGGCCAGAAAAGTATTGATGGGATTAAGGCCCGCATGGAGAAGGAAAAGGTTGCTGGGTTTACCATCGATGCTGATGGGGGATTATGGTATGAAGGCCGTATTTGTGTTCCCTCTGAATCTGCTCTCAAGCAGACCATCATGGTCGAAGCTCATGAGACCATGTATTCTATCCATCCTGGAGGAACAAAGATGTATCAAGACCTGAAAGAGAGATTCTGGTGGCATGGAATGAAGCGAGAGATTGCTTCATTTGTAGCCAAGTGCCATGTCTGCCAGCAAGTAAAAGCCGGGCACCAGCGTCCCGCTGGATTGCTCCAACCATTGCAAGTGCCTGTTTGGAAATGGGATGAAGTGGGAATGGACTTCATCACTGGACTTCCTAGGTCCAGCCGAGGAAATGATTCTATATGGGTTGTCGTGGACAGGCTCACAAAAGTTGCTCACTTTATTCCTGTCCGGACAACCTATCGTGGAGATCAGCTTGCGGATCTTTACATTTCTCGGATTGTCAGCCTACACGGAGTCCCAAGCAGGATTGTATCTGATCGAGGTACACAGTTCACATCTAGATTTTGGAAGAAGTTGCACGAGAGTTTGGGAACCAAACTAGCTTTTAGCACAGCATATCACCCGCAGACTGATGGACAAACAGAGCGTGTGAACCAAATTCTGGAGGACATGCTCCGTGCTTGTGTGTTGTCCTATGGAATTAAATGGGAAGACTGTCTGCCCTTCGCAGAGTTTTCTTACAACAACAGTTATCAGTCTAGCTTGCAAATGGCCCCTTTTGAAGCTCTGTATGGACGTAAATGCCGTACACCTTTAAATTGGACTGAGACTGGAGACAGTCAGGTTTTTGGTGTGGACACTTTGAAAGCTGCAGAGGAGCAAGTCCAACTTATTCGGGAACGTTTAAAGACAGCTCAATCTCGTCAGAAGAGTTATGCTGATACGAAGCATCGTGATGTCTCTTTCAGCATTGGAGATTTCGTGTACCTTCGTGTTACGCCACTCAAAGGGATGCAGCGTTTCCATGTCAAAGGAAAGCTGGCCCCCAGGTATATTGGCCCTTTTAAGATCTTGGCACGTCGTGGCGAAGTTTCTTATCAGTTAGAATTACCTGAGGAGCTATCTGCTTTTCACAATGTTTTCCATGTGTCATTGCTCCGGAAATGTCTGCAAGTACCGGAGAAAGATCTCTCGTATCAAGACGTGGATTTCAGGACCATTGACATAAATGATGATTTGACTTATCGTGATAGACCCCTGCGGGTTCTCGAGGAAATTGTGCGTGCTACCAGGAGGCGTGCTATAAAATTCCTTAAGATTCAGTGGACCAATCACTCTGAGGAAGAAGCTACCTGGGAGCGTGAGGATGATATCAGGAAGGAGTTCCCTGATTTTCTCAAAGCCTAGACCCGCGAATCTCGGGACGAGATTCTTTTAAGGGGGGGAGATTTGTCACATCCCTGTTTTTAAGCACTTGTATAATAGTATTTTAGCAAGTCTCTTAAGACTTTTGTAATGCAATTAAGTGGACAACATGTTGTGTAGTGATGTTTATCTATGCAATATTAGTGGTGTGTTTCTTTTCACTCACTTGAGGAGTTTTTCTCCTAAGAAACACATTGCTTTATAATTGTTTTCCTATGTTTTCCACTAAGGCTCTTATGAGATTATTTTTCAAGACTTGAGGTGACCCTTTGTTTCAACTTGAAAATGTGTTACTAATGATTTAGGAATCAACTTAAACTTGAAATAAAATTAATTGGAAAAGATTTTTCATTAGATTTTCCAATATAATTTTTGCCCTGAAAAACAGCCAAGTAGCTGTTTTCAACCCTTGTTTTCCATCACAAGGATTATCCAATTAGGGATTTTCTTTGATCAAAACTACTCTCTGATATGAGTACAACAAAACTACACTCTTGGAAAAACCTACAAAGAAAATTAACACACAATGCCATGATGGTTTTTGAGCCATCTTGTTAATACAGAAAATTGAGCATTTTAAAAACAGAGAATGTACCTACTTTGCCATTTATTTTCAGAGCCATAAACCCATCCTTTTTCAAATCAAATGGTTGGATCTGAAACTTGGATAGTTGTTCTTTGTTGAGCATTTTAAATCACTCATTTTAGAGCTTGTTTGCTTGGTGAAAACAAGCCCAACTTTTGCTATCTCTGTCTGCTTTTCCAGCACTTAGAAAAATTCAGAAAACACTGCCTAACTGAATTTTTCTGACAGAACAGTGAATACACTTTTGGACTTGATGATTTTAGCTTTTGTGCACTGATCCAAGCCAGGCCACCTTGCCAATTCGAAAACCATGTTAGTAACCTTCTAGAAGGTGGCATTGGATCCCCTTTGGGCTGGCTAGGGAGAGAGAAATATGAGGTGGCATTTGACTAATGTGTGATGTCACATTAGTGGTTGAAATAGTGTTATTCCTTTTCTTTTACCCATCCCTTGGCCCTTGCTGTGGCCTAGCTCACCAAATTGTACTGGCTTGACCCCTAGGAACCAATTGGAACCGTGGCCACCTGTGGAGAAACCCCAAAGGGCAAGGGCATGCCCATGCCATTGCCACCCGAGCACCCCCACCTTGGCCTCGTGGCTACAAAGCAATCGGGACCAAGCCCTCTCGCCTGGACACACCCTACCACTCCACTACCCCACCCCCGAGACGCCAAGCCGTGCCTCGCCGTGTGCGAGGAGCACGGGCATTTCTCCCTCGCCGGCCACCGTGAGATCCACCTCGTCGATTCAACTGATCCCGTGCGTGTGAGCTCGCCCTTTTCACATGCGCGCACTCCCCGTAACCCTAGCCGTCTCCCTGACACCCTCTGGCCACCGCTCGCTTGCAGGTTTCTCGCCGTCGTCCTCGGAGCCGCCGCGGGACGCCGTCGAGCCGCCGCCGTGTCCCTGCCTCCTCGCCACCCGTGCCCGCGCCAAGGAGTCGCCCAGGCCACCCTCTCCCACACCTGCACCACCCCTCTACGTGGCTCGAGCCCTAGGTGAGCTACCGCGAAGAATCGCTAGGTGTTCGTCCGGGTTTTGAGAAAGAGAGAGAGAAGAGAGACGCGGGGAGGAAGAAGGCACAGGGACCGTCGATCTGCGAATCGACGGCCCCCTTTGAACGCATTGCTTCGCGCGCGCGCGCGCGCAGGCGGGCTGTGCTGCGTGCTAGCTGGGCCGTGCGCAGCAGATCGGGCCCGTTTGGGCATGTCCCTGTTAAAAATAAAAATAACAATATTCTGGCAGAAAATATAGGTGTTAGCTTTAGGTTTGGAAAAGGTAGCAAACCTTTTTATTTTAGCTTGCTAATTTTTGTACTCGTAGCCATGCAAAATTGCAACCATATCCCACTGGCAGAAACTTGTTTTGAGTTTTTATGATTTTTCTAAAAATCATATGCCAGACAGTACCCTAAAAATTGAAATGAATAGAACTTCAAAAATACAACACATTTTTGAGCAAACTCAACTGTTTTGGAAAGCCCTTTCAAATACCTACCAGCAGAATTTTAGTTTGCATCAAGGTGAGTTACCATTTGGAAATGCCATCCATTTTGGTAAAACATCAGTGGGCTATTCCATGATTTTTAGAGGGAGTTTGGGATATTATTTTTGAGTGAGGCAAGTTGGAGAGGCTTTGTAGTGATAAGGACTATCACATCCTAGAAGGATTTACTTTTTGAAGCCACAGAAAAATTTAGAGAGACAGAACAAGTTTTGGTTACTTTCTGTCTAAATTTTATTTCTAGATCTTGCTTTGTATGTTAATTTTGTGAGTTGCAAATGATGTGTTCTTGCTTGTGATGTTGTTTTCCATTGTGTTTATGATGTGTACAAGTTTTTTTTTGAACATGTTAGAATAAATGGTTTGAATGGTAGCATTTTAGAACTAGTTTTCCATGCATAGGTCTTGCTAATAGCTAGATTTTTATGTATGTTTTGAGTAGATCTTTAAATGAATTTTTAGGCTAGTTGCTAGATTGATTTCCATGGAACCAGTACCACTTAGGTACTGTTAGTTTGTTTATAGCACCTCTGGATGCTTGGTGCTTGTGTTTGAAATAGGTTTAAAATAGAAATGCTTAAGGACTAGATTTCACACTAGGATATTCATGTATGTTTTTGTGTCTTGTTTTCCACTAGGGAAAAATATGACTCTTTGGTATTGAAACCAGAGGATGAAAAGTACTTGTGGCAGTATTTTCCTTAGGGTTTTCACCTCTGATAGATTTCCTTTTAAATAGCACAAAAGCATGAGTAGCACTTGGGTGACTAGGAATAAATCTCCTCACATGTGTAGCTTTTTAAGCATATTTTTCCTTGCTTCCTAGCTATGCTTTTATGAGATTTTTGTGAGATCCAGTAGCATTTATGGTACTGGTTAGAGGGGTATTTTGCCTCTGAAAGCTTGCACACTTGTGCATAACATTAGCTAGTGTAG
This sequence comes from Alopecurus myosuroides, assembly GCA_028641055.1. Taxonomy (NCBI): domain Eukaryota; kingdom Viridiplantae; phylum Streptophyta; class Magnoliopsida; order Poales; family Poaceae; genus Alopecurus; species Alopecurus myosuroides. The sequence continues at coordinate 116,231,477 of CM054063.1, read as the reverse complement.
TCTAAACTAGTCTAGTAGTTTTCCTAAATTTTCTACTAGTATGAGTAGGAATTTTTGGGTGCTTGTTGGTTTGTTTTGAGCACTTTTATAAAAGTGACCAGAGGCTTATTAACCTCTTGGTGAGCATTTTTGCTAGTGGAACACCCACTGGTATTTTTGCCTCATGGTGGAAAATAGGTTTGACTTGTTGTCATGAACTTATTTCACCACTTGAGTAATTTAGCAAATTGTGTGTGCTAGCCATAGAGATTGTTGTGGGAATTTTTAGGCATCAAAATGTGTTTTATGGGACACCCTACTGTCCAGTAACATGTGATATATCCCACTGGTCCATAATGTTCTTAACTAAGAATCATTGTTTTGGCCACACATAAGCACTAGGAAAAAGCAGATTTTTCCAACTATAGTTTTTATGCCAATTTTTCTTAAAGGAAAAATTGAGAACTTGGGTGGTACTTCTTGATTGCTTGCTGTATGTATTGCTTGTAGCATTGCTTGCCTTGTTTGGTTCTGAAGGTGTCTTTATTTCTTTTTACGACGTTAGAAAACGAGGAGGAAGGAATTGCTGAAGAAGGGTATTGCAACTCCTGTTACTTTCAGGATCAGGACCATCACTTGTACCAAGGCAAGCCATCCTAATGCTTGCTGTATAACTACTTATCATTATCTATCATGCATGCTTCTCACTTCTGAAGTTTTACAAAACTATGCCTTCAAAAACTATTTTTGTGTGAATCCTACTACTACTATTAATACTACTAGTATAAGGACTCATAATAATAGTCAACTTGGTATTACCAAGCCCTTAGACACTAAATGGTATATAAATACCATACACCTACTTAAAACCTGAGTTCTTAAATGGACTAAATAAAATGTGTTTTTGTAAACAAATGCCTTATGGAAGGAAAACCCCGGAGGAAGGGTGAGACCCTGTCTGCCGGAAGGATTGTTATGATGGGAAATTTTATGAGAAATGTTTACAAAAGACACATAACCTAGTCTTCGCTGGACAACCATTATCGTACTGCCACTTTACCCCAATATGGGTAGGGGCTTGATTAAAAACTTGTTAGGGTTAGTATATGTGCTATCTCAAAGGCTATAGGGGATTGGATCCTCCGAACCGAAATGTCGCTAGGAGTGAGTATACGGGACATCTAAAGTGTGGGATTAATTTTCCCTCCGGATGCAGCAGTTGGGTCTCCTGATTGAGCGGTGTGTGACATGGCTTGCCAGGGAGGGAAACCCCAATTGAAGAGATAGTCATGTACTAGCTTGTACAGAGTGGATAGTCAAGACCAGTTATCTGATGTTCTCATAGGTTGGGAACAGTCCATGGTTGTTTCATGGCGGACTCTGGATCTAGTGGAAGTGTGTACACCTCTGCAGAGTAAAACTATTTCGAGATAGCCGCGTCCTCGGATATGGACGGTTGAATGGCCATGTAGCTAGTATTGTGTCAACTTTTCAAAAGAGGTTTTGAAGGAAGGCTTTTGTACCTGAGAGGTACCATGGAGGAATGACTTGGTATCTGTGAGATACCGATGAGAAAGAAACTATCACTAAAAGTTTCTGAAAAGAAAAACTTTCTTTTCCAAAAGAATTATAAAACCTCCAAGATATGTGATATCTACGAGAGCAAAACTACCTTATTTTAAATGATTTTGTTTACAAAGAGGTAAACTTGAAGAATCAACCATGGCAAATCTTTTATCTGTCATGGGTAGCTGAACCATATGTATGGCCTACCCACTCCACCAAATAAGCATGTATGCATTATTGTAAGCTAATAAAGGATGTCTTGTTGAGTACATTCAAATGTACTCATTTGGTTTCGCCCCTGGTATCTACTTATCAGACTACGAGGAGCCACCTCAGGAGGAGTACTATGAGGAGGAGTTCTACGCTGATGGCCCTGCGAGTTAGGATCGTCTCCCAGTCAGCAGCCTGTAGGATGAGGCGTGACTCGGGTTCTACTACGCTATGCTTATCGTCTTCCGCTGTGTTTACTTTGAATGTCTATCCTGCGTGACAGTTATCAAGAACTTGGTCATGTGACCATTTATGTAAGACTTTATATTCGTGTAATGGATGATGTATTCTGTATGCCAACTACGTATGTTGTTCACGACTGGTTCTTCTGGGATCGTGAATGAATGCATATGAGGGGTTCTGGACCTACCGGTCTGGGGCCTCTACATATTTGTCCATCTATGAGTGTGAAATAACAATATGGCATTGTTTTCCACACTTAGTGCATTTGACCTTGTGGAGGCACCATCCCCTTGTCATGATAACATTTGTTATTGGTTGTTTTCATCATGCTAGCACTTGTTTTCCATCTCCTCTTGTAGTCCTCCTGCATCCATGTGTATCTCCTCTCCATGATCTCCATTCATGTTTGTGTTATCAATAAACCTGAGAATACATACATGCAATGATTTAGGTAGTATAAAGTTCTCACAATTATAAGCATTATACTCAAGTAGGAGTGAATTCACCTGTTGTTGTAATAGCTTGGTTCTTGATCTTGTCATTGGACCAATCCTCACTTCATTAGCTTGTATAGGAGCATCCTCATGTGTAACAATAGGTGAAGAGCTAGGGATGTCCTCATCACGCGACCTTCATCGACGGCCTCACCGAGCCCGACACCGAGGTGGACGAAGGCGAGGAGGAGGACGAAGATGAAGAGACGGACACAGAGGAGCTGGACCTGAGCTGCTTCGAGTCTCCTGGTGGCAAGACCGGGAAGGGGAAGGCCGCGGTCGTCGCGGATAGCGATGAAGAGGACGAGAACGAGAAGATGTCGATTGACACCTCCGCGCTCGAGTTCGGCATCTCGTCAGGAGCTGCCCTCGACGACACCGTCAGCCTTCGCGCCCAAGCCACCGAGCCCGACGCCGAGCTAGCGAAGACCGTCCCCGTCAACCTGGAAGCGGATGCGACCAAGGCCAGGGCCGAGGACGAAGCTGCGAAGACTGTTGACGCCAGCTCGGAGGCAGACGCGACCAAGGCCACTAGTGAAGATGAGGCAACTAAGGCCAGCACCGAGAACGCCGCCTCGACCTGAATCTGTCCTGCAGCTCATTCCTCAAACTTTTATCAGATCCCCGGGATGCCGGGTGCAAATGTATCAGACTACTTATGCCGTTGCTACTCATTTTTATTCACACTTGTTGTTTTCAACTTAATCATTTTGTTCAGCCTTGGCTCGATGCCGGGTTGCGTTATCATGCGAGTCCCCGAGTTGCATTTCTTATTCACTCTCTCTTTTTGTCTCAGCTCTACCCGCAACTTGTTGCTTTTTTGGTATTCGAGTCACAAGAGTCAAAGAGTAGAGCTGCAAATACTTAGCCGCTTAGAAACAATCATAGTAACGCAGCCCACCACTTAACCGAAAAGAAAAGACAGAGAACAAAAGTAAATGCACCCTACTCGGTTCCTGCACTCTTTTCTTCCTTAGCAATTTTTCTTGTGCTCATTGACCTTTTGCTTGTTCTCTTGCTTGCCATGAAGCCGGGTTTCGGACAGCAGCAGAGTCGAAGAGTTGGCATGTAGGTTTAAACACAGTACTCAATGTACTTTTGAATTTTGAAGTAGAGCAACCGAATAGGCAAAAAGTAAAGCCGAGTAGAAACACTTAGAGCAATTTTGGACGAGGGCAGTCCCCGAGTTCAACTTCAGATTACGGAGTAGAATTGAGAGTACATACACATTTTTGCTCACGAATGAAAACGACGGAGTAGAGCTACATTCCAGGGACGCTTAGATTCCTCTCCAGCTTTATCTGCCTTGTTCGCCTGTGATGGGCGCACATCTACAAGGTAGTATGCATCGTTGTGCAGCGCTTTGCTCACAATGAAGGGCCCTTCCCATGGAGGAGACAGTTTGTGCATCCCGGCTGTGCGCTGCACAAGCCTAATGACCATGTCTCCTTCTCGGAAAACCCTTGGGTTCACCTTTTGGCTATGATAACGCCGCAGGTTTTGCTGGTAGATAGCCGAACGTGACAGAGTAAGCTCTCTTGCTTCTTCGAGCAGGTCAACGTCGTCTTCTCGAGCTTCTCTCGCCTCTACCTCAGTGTAGAGGGTTACTCGAGGGGAGTCATGCTCCAAGTCTATTGGCAACACGGCCTCAGCCCCGTATACCAAGAAGAATGGCGTGTAGCCGGTTGACCGGTTAGGGGTAGTCCTTAGACTCCACAACATCGCTGGCAACTCGTCTAGCCAACACCCAGGTGTTTTCAGCAGTGGCTCAATCAGCCTTGGCTTTATGCCTGCCAGTACCATGCCGTTTGCTCTTTCCACTTGTCCATTGGAGGCTGGATGCGCAACAGACGCAACATCTAGTCGGATGTGCTTATCTCTGCAGAACCGCACCATTGCCCCCTCTGCGAAATTTGTGCCGTTGTCGGTGATGATGCTGTGCGGGTAGCCATATCTCAGGATCACATCCTTCAAGAATTTCACAGCTGTGGCCCCATCGCACTTCTGAATAGGCTTCACTTCGATCCACTTGGTGAACTTGTCCACCATGACCAAGATATGTGTCATGTTGCCTTTGGCCGGCTTGAAGGGGCCAACCATATCTAGGCACCATACAGCAAATGACCATGTGATAGGAATTGTCTTCAGCTCGGAAGTAGGCATGTGAATCTTACTCGCGAACATCTGGCAGCCATTGCACTTCCTCACGATGTCTTCAGCTTGTTGCAGAGCTGTGAGCCAGTAGAAGCCATGCCGAAAAGCTTTCTTGACCAATGCCCGAGAAGAGGCGTGGTTCCCGCACTCTCCTTGGTGTATTTCCAGCAGAATTTCTCCTCCTTCTTCTGGGTCCACACAACGTTGCAGCACGCCGATGGCACTTCTTTTGTGCAGCACATCTCGGAATATAGTGTAGCCCTTGGATCTTCTCTGAATCTGTCTTGCGGCCACCTCATCTTCTGGCAGAGTACCGTCCCTTAGAAAGGATAATATGGGCATGGCCCAACTCGGTGTCTCCCGTGTGGGAAACACTGGTTCGTCCACTTCCATTGGGACAGGCACCTCTGGTTGCTCTTTAGGGTTGGGAGCACTTCTCTGGAGCCCTGATCGATTGGCAAGGACTTCCTCAATGAATGCGATAGTCCCCGGGTTAAGGACAGCAGTCCCCGAGTAAGGAATGGCAGTCCCCGAGTAAGGAGTGGCAGTCCCCGAGTAGGGAGTGGCAGTCCCCGAGTAGGGAGTGGCAGTCCCCGAGTAGGGATTGGCAGTCCCCGAGTAGGGAATGGCAGTCCCCGAGTAGAGAACGACAGTCCCCGAGTTGGGAGCAGCAGTCCCCGGGTTGGGAGCAGCAGTCCCCGGGTTTCCTGTAGCATTCTCCCAGTCAATCTCCATGGGATCAGATTCCTCGCTTGACGGAGAAGGGACAAATATGGATTCCGAGTTGGGAGATGGCTTGATGGATGGCTTCCTCAAGTGCTCCAAGGCAACCCCCGCCGGGATGGATTGCCGAGAAGATCCCAACTTGGACAGCTCGTCTGCCGCTTTGTTCTCTGCTCGGTGAATGTGCTGGAACTCGCAGCCTTCGAAGAATCCAGTCATATATTGTACCACGAAGCGATATGACGCCATGTTGGCATCTAGAGCATCCCAAGTGCTAGAGACTTGCTGCACCACCAGATCTGAATCGCCATAGCATATGATGCGCTGCACGCCAACCTCCTTGGCTACTCGCAAGCCATGCACCACTGCCTCGTACTCTGCTACGTTGTTGGACGCCTTGAAATGAATCTGCAGCACATACTTGAGTTGATCTCGCTTGGGTGACGTAAGCACCACGCCAGCACCAAGGCCTTCCTTCACCTTCGAGCCATCAAAGTGCATCTTCCAGTAATTAGAAACTAGAGCTGGAGGTTCATACTGCACCTCGGCCCAATCCACCATAAACTCCGCCAGAATCTGAGACTTGATAGCTTCTCTTCTCGCATACGCGGGTGCATACGCGGCCAGCTCGATTGCCCACTTGGCTACTCTGCCACTCGCCTCCTTGTTGCCCATGATATCCGAGATGGGAGCAGAGCTCACAACCGTGATAGGATGCTCTTGGAAATAATGCTTTAGCTTCTTGGCGCCCAGGTACACGCCGTAGGTCATCTTCTGGTAGTGCGGGTAGTTTTGCTTGGAGCTAGATTGCACTTCACTGAGATAGTACACTGGGCGCTGCACACTCTTGCCTTCTTCTTCTCGCTCCACCACAATCACCACACTGACTACTCGGTTAGTGGCAGCAATGTACAGCAGCATTGGCTCCTTGGGTAGCGGACTAGCCAAGATGGGAGCACTAGCCAGCATTGCCTTCAGCTCGTTGAATGCCACATCCGCTTGCGGAGTCCAGACAAACTTGTCACTTTTCTTCATCAGTTGGTACAGAGGCAGGGCCTTCTCGCCCATTCGGCCCAGAAAACGGCTCAGGGATGCCAAGCAACCAGTGAATTTCTGTACATCTTTCAGGGATCTCGGCAAAGACATGCTCTCAATAGCTTTTATCTTTGAAGGGTTGGCTTCAATGCCCCGACTAGATACCAGGAAGCCGAGTAGCTTGCCAGCCGGGACACCAAAGGTGCATTTACTCGGATTCAGCTTCATTTTGTACTTGCGTAGGTTAGCGAAGGTTTCCTCCAGGTCGGCAAGCAGAGTATGTGTTTTATTCGTTTTGATGACAATGTCATCTACGTACACCTGCACATTCTTGCCGAGCTGATCGTGCAAGCATTTCTGCATGCATCTCTGATAGGTTGCACCCGCATTCCTCAAGCCAAAACACATGACACGATAGCAATAAGCCCCGTACGGGGTAATGAAAGCAGTCTTTATTTGATCAGCAGGATTGAGTGCAATCTGGTGGAAACCAGAGTAGGCATCTATGAAAGACAGCAGTTCACAACCAGCAGTGGAATCGATCACCTGATCGATGCGAGGTAGCGGGAGGGGATCCTTGGGGCACGCCTTGTTCAAGTCGGTGTAGTCGACACACATGTGCCATGCAGTGGCAGCCTTGGGATCCTCCTTCTTCTTCTCGACCATGACCGGGTTGGCTAGCCAATCCGGATGCAGCACCTCCATGATGAAATTTCTTATCAGCAACTTGGTGATCTGGTCACCTATGGCCTTCCTTCTCTCATCTCCGAAGCGGCGCATAGCCTGCTTCACTGGCTTGGCGTCAGGACGCACATGTAATGAGTGCTCAACCAACTCCCTCGGGACTCCTGGTAAATCTTCATTGGACCAGGCGAATACATCCCGATTCTCACGGAGGAAGTGGATGAGCTCGCTTTCCTATTTCTCCGCCAACCCGGAGCCAATGATGGCTACGCGGTCGGGAAACTCGGGGTCGACCTGGACCTTCTTGGTTTCCTGAGATGCCTGGAACGCGGTCCCGTGTTGCGTACTCGGTACGCCCTGCGCGCCAGCTTGCGCGGATTGCGCCATGTCCACCACCTCATACATCTTCTTCTTCTCGGCAGCAATCACCATCGACTCCGCCAACTGGGAACCAGCAGAGGCACACTCCATGGACTTCTTGTAATCACCAGCAATGGTAATCACACCATTGGGACCAGGGATCTTCATCTTCAGATATGCCGTGTGGGTAGAGGCCATGAACTTGCTCAGAGCAGGCCTGCCGAGTAGAGCATGGTAAGGGCTCTCATGATCAACCACCTCAAACTGCAGGCGCTCTGTGCGGCAGTTCTCCCTTGTACCGAATAGCACATCTATCCACACTCGGCCAATCGGGTTGCACGAGACTCCCGGCACAATGCCATGGAAGGTGGTCTTGCTAGGTAGTAGCATGTTCTCGGCCAGGCCAAGCTTCTCGAGTGTATCTCTGTACACGATGTTGATGTTGCTGCCGTTGTCGATTAGCACCTTGCTGAACTTCACATTCTTCTCGGGACCCAGGAAGGTAGGATCCAACACCAAGGCGTAGCTACCCGGGTTGGGCATCACGTTGGGATGATCTACTCGGGACCACCTGATCTCTTGGTCACACCAATACATGTAGTGAGGGACAGCAGGAATCACTGCATTGACCTCCATGGCACGCCTGTGCTGTGATTGCTTGTCGACTGGCTCGGAAGTGAAGATCATGTAGCTCTCGTGGCGCTCTTGGTACTGTTTGGAGCCTCCGCCCCCATTGTTGCCGTTGTTGTTGTTGCCCTGGTAGTTGTTGTTGCCTCTGTTGTTGTTGCGGTTGTAGTTGTTGTTGTTGTTGCGGTAGCCCTCATTGTTGAAGTGACGGTTGGCTCCTAAAGCCACTTGGTTCACATTTTCTCTTCTCGGGAACACTGGCGGCCGAGCTGCGGGTGCGCGAGCAGGCTGCACATTAGCATTGGCCGCTGGCAGAGGAGGAGGAGGAGGCAAGCCTTCATTCCTGATCTCATCCCACCACTCGCATTGCCGAGTAGTGTGGTTAGCAGGCCTCGACGGATGCTGCGTATGGAAACTGCATGGACCATCCTTCATGTCGTTGAAGACGAACTTCCTTGGCTGCTCCGAGTTGCCGCTACCCGACTGAGGAGCTCGGAAAGGTTTCTTGTTGCCCTGGCCCTGGTTCTGGTTCTGCCCGTTGGCTCCAGCAGGTTTTTGCCTTTGGCTACCCCCAGCTCCAACAGCCACTGCATTCACCTCTTCAGGGTCGTACTGAGTATCTATTCGGTCACCCCTGCGCTTGTTGCGGAACTCGTTGCGCTTGCTGTTGCTGAAGTTTCTTCTCGGCTCAGAGGAGTCCATCAGGGGCTGAGTAGGATCACCGAGTGCATACTGATCCGCAATCTTGATGGTCTCTGCCAGAGTGTTTGGCATCTCCCTCTGCAACCTCTGCCACAGCATACTGCCATGTCTGCAACCCTGCGCAAACCAAGTGATGGCCTGGGCCTCGTTCACACCTTCACAGGTGTTCCTCAATGTGCTCCACCGAGTAAGGTACTCGCGGTCCGTCTCATCTTCTCGCTGCCTGCAAGCGGACAGCTGCTGTGGCCTATTCGGCCTCTTGTAAGTGCTTGTGAAGTTGCTGATGAAGGCATCCGAGAAGTCCAGCCAGCAATTGATGCTGTTCTTGGGCAAGTTGTTGAGCCAAGTGCGAGCTGGACCCTCTAGCATCTGCGGGACATAGCGCACCGCCCATCTCCTGTTGCCGTTCGCGATATGAACCGCGGTGACATAGTCATTGAGCCAATCTTCCGGCTTGGTGCTGCCGTTGTAGCTCTTGGTGCCCCTTGCGAGCTGGAAGTTCTTCACGGACGGCTCGTTCATGATGCGCGGGCCAAAGCACTCGGGGCCAGGAGGACCCGTGTTCTCCAGCCGGGCTGACAAGCTGATCCGGTCCAACTGATGCCTTGCATCTCCAGGCGCCAACACACGCTCGCCAACACGGTCCAGAATGTCATAACCAGCCATCTCCATGGCCGAATAACCGTCATCATACCTATCCACCTGGACAGCTGCAGGCTGCTCCACCGGGTTGGTGACTGGCGCCACTGGGCGCGGCTGCTGCCTCTGCCGAGTAGGCTGAGCAGCGGGACGTTGAGAAGGACCTGGGCGTGCTCCACCTCGGGCTTGGCTTTGAGCTTTATGGGCTTGGGAGCCTGCTCTTGCAGCGTTGTGCTCCTGACCGGGCTGCTGCGGCACAGCGAGCTGTTTCGCGGCAGCAGTCGGGTCGTACACCTGCATTTGCCTATCTCTGCCAGAACGTCCGCTGCGGCTCTTCTCGCGGCTGGGATGCGGAGATGAGGCCTGATCGTTAGATCTAGCCGCGTGCGAGTGCACCACCTGCGAGGCTCCAGCACCCGGGTTGGCTTTCCGGAACTCCTCATTCTGCCTAGCAGCCTCTAATACCAACTCGTTGAGCCTCTCTTGCTGCCTAGCGCGCGCGTCGCCGTCGAGATGCGGCAACTCGGCGGCTACAGCCTCAGCAGCTCTAAGTGTCTTGGCGGGGGTGCTATATCGGGCTCTGGTGAAGGTGTTTGCGGTGGCGGACTGAGTGGGAGGCTCTACAACCGTTGCCATCTCGGCACCAAGGTTACGCCGCGTGGCGCCTACTCTGCTAGCTCTCCTAGTGACTGGCGTGAAGTCGTGAGCCTTGTTGTACTCAAGCTGATCTAAGCTAAGCTCTAGCCTGATCTTGTCCAACTCCGCCTGCTCGGCGAGCAGCTCCTGGCGTTGCCGCTAGAGCTGCTCCTTCATGCTCAGGAGCTCGAGGTCGGTGGGAGGCGGCATGCCCGGGCGCGCAGCAAACGCAGGGATAGTCGGGGTAGTGGAAAGCGGGAGGTTGCACTCCTTCTCGTAAGGCCGGTGAGTCCTGCCACCAACGCTCGGGCCAGCAAGGTCCTCAGCAACGGCCGCAGCGCCAGGAGCACCCGCGCCGGCGTCCGCAGCCAAGCCAGCTACCATCACCTCCGCGACGTCCGCGGAGCTGCCCAGCGGCCTCCCGCGTGCGGCGACACCGGCGGGCGGATCCTCCGCGTCATGCACCAGCTCGGGGTACTCGCAGTTGACGACGGTGGCGACGTAGACGAGGTGCGTGCCGAAGGAGATCACTGAGCCGCCCTCCGGCATGGCCCTGCCGCCGAAATCATCGGCGTTGTCGGTGACAAAGTCGAAGGAGCCGAATCTGTGGACAAGGCCACAGACTACGCGCTCTCCAGTAGCAGAAATCGATCCCGTCCGAACGGAAACTCCAACCAGCGCCGCTGGTTGCCCCACGGTGGGCGCCAACTGTCGTGGTGGTGTCACGGCAGATGCCATAGGATGGCTAAAGATGTGGGGACGAAGGACGCTGGAGGCGCTCGGGGAGGGATCACGCGACGAGTAGTTGCGTGAGGTGAAGATCAAACACTGCAAACAACACGATCTACCCAGGTTCAGGGCCCTCGTGAGGAGGTAAAACCCCTACTCCTGCCTTTCTCTATGTATTCTGGTGTCTCACCGAGTAGCCACAGTACAAATGTTCTTGCTACCGAGTAGCCACTCTTCTCTCTCCGGGTAGAATTAGGTCAAGAATCTCTACGTGTGTCGTCCTAATGGCGCAGGAGGCGGCGGGGCACCTTATATACCCGGTGCCCAGCCGGATACAGCCAAATACGAACAAGTGTCGACATTGTGTGCACACCGTCCTTCTTCCGAGTTTCCGCTGACAGCTTTGGCTTCTAAGCTTGTCCTGATGCAGAAAGTCGTTGGGCAAAACCAAGTAACCAGTCTGTTATCACTGTGCGAACACAGAGTAGGTCCCCCCTATCCTGCGACGCCCTGCTGACACACTGTCGCTGTCAGGCACGCCGTCCCCAGATGAAGAGTGCCGTGAACAGTGCCAAGTACGGACCCGGGATACGCGGGATCCTGTGTTAGAACGGCTCCTTTGACTTCTGGCCCGAGTAGGTTCCCGCAATCTTACTCGGACCAGCTCTTCTACTCGAACAGATATAACTTGCTTGATATCTCCTTCTGCTCATCTTTTTGTAAAACCGAGTAGCAGTCGACCGGGTAGCAAGTACCGGGTAGGCGGCTACTCGACCAAACTTCCCTTCTGACTGTCGCCTTTACCACTTGCCTTTACCCTACTCGGGGGTAACCCCCCGACACCATTGTCACTTGGAACACCATGAAGGGAGTCATGAGGGATAGATTTGTTCCACCAAATTACATAAGGCAACAATTTGATAAATTGCAACAATTGAGGCAAGGTACTATGAGTGTTGATGCTTATTATCAAGAGATGGAGCTAATTATGCAAAGGGCACGTGTGAGAGAGCAATTGGAGCAAACAATGCAAAGGTTCCTTTCGGGTTTGAATTATAAAATCAAGGGAATTGTTAGGCATCATCACTACAATGATATCCATGAGTTGCTACACCATGCAAGGGAGGCCGAAGCACCTCTTTTGGAGGAGGCAAAAATTGCTACTAAGACAAGGGCTAGATTTCCAATGAGAGCATCATCTATGCCTAGTGCACCTCCTCCACCACCTCCATCATCTAGTTTTAGAGGTGCTACATCCTCTAAACCCGAGCCTAGTGCCTCTATTTCCAAGAAATCACCACAACCAACAACAAGTGCCTCGGGTTCTAGTGCTCCTACTACAAGGACTAGAGATATTACATGCCACACATGTGGCGGAAAAGGGCACTTTAAGAGGGATTGTCCAAATACAAAAGTGATGGTGATCAATGAAAACAATGAGTATGAGACAGGTGATGATGTTGATCCTAATGACATTGATGATGATGATGATGATGGCTATTTGAGTGATACTCCTTTGGATGATTATGCTACTACTATGCCATCTAATGTTTGCACCCAAAATTCATTGAGTGTGGTGCCTACTCCTGAACATCAAAGGTGCAATTTGTTTCAAACCAAAGCTATTATTGGTCCTAACATGGCTTGCAAAGTCATTATTGATGGAGGGAGTTGCAGAAATTTGGCTAGCAAAGATTTATGTGCCAAACTCAACTTGAAATATATACCACATCCTTCTCCTTATCATATCCAATGGTTGAGTAGCACGGGACAAATGAAGGTTTCTTATATGGTGAGAGTGGAGTTCCAAATTGGACCTTACAAAGATATTATTGAGTTTGATGTGGTGTCCATGACAGTTTGCCACTTATTATTGGGAAGACCTTGGCAATTTGATAGAAGTGTGAAGCATGAAGGAAGAGCAAATACATATGAGCTATATCATCATGGGAAGACTATTATTTTGAGGCCTATGACTCCACAACAAATTCTACAAGAGTCCCAATCCAAAATTGAGAGGAAAGTGGAAAAAAAGAAAGAGAGAGGGATGAGGGAACACCAAAAACACAAGCGATGGGGAGTGATGGCAAAACCAATTCGAGTGGTAAAAAGAGAGAGAACCTATTATGCATGTTAGCCACTCAAGAGGATTTGAGGGAATTTAGGGATGATCCTTCACTAGTCCTTATTGTGCTTATTCACAAGGGAGAGATTTTGGTTTCTAATGACATGACCCCTATTCCTCTTGGTGTTTCTAATGTTTTGCAGGATTTTGAGGATGTTTTTCCACAAGAGGTGCCTTCGGGATTACCACCATTGAGAGGCATTGAACATCAAATTGATTGAATCCCTGGAGCATCTCTCCCAAACCGAGCTCCTTATAGAACCAATCCACAAGAAACAAAGGAGATACAAAGACAAGTGCAAGAACTATTGGACAAAGGTTATATTCCGGGTTAGTCTTTCTCCTTGTGCTGTTCCCATTATTTTGGTTCCTAAGAAAGATGGTACTTGGCGCATGTGTGTAGATTGTAGAGCAATTAATAACATCACTATTCGTTATCGTCATCCTATACCACGTTTAGATGACATGTTAGATGAATTAAGTGGTGCTACTCTTTTCTCTAAAATTGATTTGCGTAGTGGATACCATCAAATAAGAATGAAAGAGGGAGATGAATGGAAAACTGCTTTTAAGACAAAATTTGGTTTATATGAGTGGTTAGTAATGCCCTTTGGTTTAACTAATGCACCTAGTACTTTCATGAGATTAATGAACCATATTTTGAGAGACTTTATTGGAATATTTGGGGTAGTTTATTTTGATGATATTCTCATATATAGCCACAATGAACGTGAACACATGGATCATATTAGACAAGTTTTGCAAGTGCTAAGAAATAATAAATTGTATGGTAATCTTGAGAAGTGCACTTTTTGCAAGAGAAGGTCATATTTCTTGGTTATGTTGTTTCTAAGCATGGAATTGAGGTTGATCAATCTAAAATTGAAGCTATTCGAAATTGGCCAATTCCAACTAATGTGAGTCAAGTTAGAAGTTTTAATGGGCTTGCTAGTTTCTATAGAAGATTTGTGCCTAATTTTAGTACAATTGCTGCCCCTTTAAATGATCTAACTAAAAAGGGTGTCAATTTCGAGTGGGGTGTTGCTCAAGATATTGCTTTTGATACTTTGAAGGAGAAGTTGATTTCGGCCCCACTTTTGATGCTACCTAATTTTGATAAACAATTTGAAATTGAGTGTGATGCTAGTGGCATAGGTATTGGAGGTGTGCTCATGCAAAATAAACAACCTATTGCCTATTTTTCTGAAAAGTTACATGGTGCACAATTGAATTACTCCGTTTATGATAAAGAATTATATGCACTTGTGAGAGTTTTAGAGGTTTGGAAACATTATTTGTGGCCTAAAGAATTTATTATACATAGTGATCATGAAGCATTAAAATTCTTAAAGTGCCAATCTAATTTGAATAAGAGACATGCTAAATGGGTTGAATTTATTGAATCTTTTCCATACATCATAAAACATAAAAAGGGATTGGATAATGTAGTTGCTGATGCTTTGTCAAGGAAAAATATGTTACTCTCAAATTTAGAAAGCAAGGTTTCGGGTTTGGAGGGTATTAGAGATTTATATGATGAAGATAAATAATTTTCTATGCCATTTAATAAATGTGTTAATACTAAAGCATGGGAAAATTTTCATATACATGATGGGTACTTGTTTAGAGGTAACAAATTATGTATTCCCGAGTGTTCCTTGCGTTTATTATTGATCCAGGAATCTCATAGTGGAGGATTGATGGGACACTTTGGAAGAGAGAAGACTTTGTTGATGTTGGCTGAAAATTTCTATTGGGCACATATGAGAAGAGATGTGTATAGATTGGTGCAAAGATGCATTACTTGCAACAAATCCAAATCAAAATTGAAGCCCCATGGATTATATACACCATTGCCATCACCAAGTACACCATGGGACGATATTAGTATGGATTTTGTGTTGGGATTACCAAGGACAAAAAGAGGACATGACTCTACCTTTGTGGTTGTGGACATATTTTCAAAGATGCCTCATTTTATTCCATGCCACAAGAGTGATGATGCTTCTCACATTGCCAATTTGTTCTTTAGAGAGATTGTGAGATTGCATGGAGTTCCAAGGACTATAGTTTCGGATAGAGATCTCAAGTTCATGAGTTACTTTTGGAAAATACTTTGGGGTAAGCTTGGCACTAAGCTATTATTTTCTAGTACTTGCCACCCCCAAACTGATGGACAAACCGAGGTGGTTAATAGAACATTGTCCACATTATTGAGAAGCATGATCAAGAAAAATTTGAAGGAGTGGGAGGAGTGTTTGCCACATGTGGAATTTGCATACAATAGAGCTGTGCATTCAACTACTCAATTATGTCCTTTTGAGGTGGTGTATGGTTTCAAGCCTATTACTCCTCTTGATTTATTACCACTTCCTATTCAAGAGAGAATTAATATGGAGGCATCCAAGAGAGCTGATTTTGTTAGAAAGATTCATGAGAAGACAAAAGAAGCAATTGAGAGCAAAGGAAAATATGTGGCCGAGAGGATGAATAAGAAGAGGAAAGAAGTGATTTTTCGGCCAGGAGATATGGTGTGGGTGCACTTTAGAAATGATAGATTTCCCACATTGAGATAATCAAAGTTGATGCCTAGAGGAGCTGGTCCTTACAAAGTTATTTCAAGGATCAATGATAATGCATACAATATTGACCTCCCAATTGATGAGTTTGGTGTTAGTAATTCTTTTAATGTGGCTGATTTGACACCTTACCATGGAGATGATTTAGCATCGAGGTCGATGCCTTTTCGAGAGGGGGAGGATGATGAGGACATCCCTAGCTCTTCACCTATTGTTACACATGAGGATGCTCCTATAAAAGCTAATGAAGTGAGGATTGGTCCAATGACAAGATCAAGGACCAAGCTATTACAACAACAGGTGAATTCACTCCTACTTGAGTACAATGTTTATAATTGTGAGAATTTTATACTACCTAAGTCCTTGCATTTGTGTATTCTTAGGTTTGTTGATAACACAAGCATGAATGGAGATCATGGAGAGGACATACACAAGGATGAGCATGGACTACAAGGGGAGATGGAAAACAAGTGCTAGCATGGAGAAAACAACAAATAACAAATGTTATGATGACAAGGGGATGGTGCCTCCACAAGGTCAAATGCACTAAGTGTGGAAAACAATTCAATTATGTTATTCCACACTCATACATGCACAAAGCAAGAGGAGGGCGCCCACATGGAAGATCAATGCGCCATGACAATTCTAATAGTAGTAGGTTTGGTTTCCATACCAATGTGGCCGAATTCCTTGTGTATGGAATCGATTTGTATCCATATATGTGAGTCCTAGGCCTAGTAGGAGTCCTAGTCCTAGTAGGGGAGGGTTGCTTGCGCAAGGGAGCCTTGTGGCCGCACCCCTCCACCTATATATGTGTCCCACCTACGTGTGGTTGAGATTAGACTACGTTAAAACCAAAAACCCTAGACCTCTAGATTGAAACTGCTTGTAAGCCTTTCATCTGGAAGTTCATCTGCAAACTTTACGTGATACCTGCTGTTCCGCTGGGAATAAGACGGTACAGAACCACTTGTAGTCGGTGGATTACTTGTGCAAGAGTGTGGAGTTGAGAATATCCTTGGGGTTGCTATCTTTTGCATTGGCATCAGGGATCAGCCGGGAGAGTTTTTAGTGGCGCACTAGTTATCATACTGGAGTTATCTGTGAGTTCACTCAGAAGATTGGGCCACCCCTTATCAACTCCCTGTGTTATGGCCTCACCGGCGTCGGATTCCCTCTTCCGGGTTCCATGACTGCTCACACCCCAAAACTGCCGGATCTGACGGAACGGGGGGAACATTGCCAATAGGTGGGCCCTACCATTGTCTTGGGTGTTCCTTGGGCCTAACATAACACAACCAAGCAAATAGTTCCACTTTGCTACCCCCTTCCGACTCACGTAGAGGGGCCAGGACGGCAGTTCCGTCTTTTTCTAAAACGGGGCTAGGGTTCCATCGGAGAGGGGCTCCGGAGCATCCGAATCCCACCAAGTCCCATGGGATGCCATAACATGTGTATTAGAGTGTTCCATTTGTGTTGGATGCCAAATATCCCATCACTCCCTGTGTTATGGCCTCACTGACGTCAGATTCCCTCTTCTGAGTTCCACGACTGCTCACACACCCCGAAACTCCCGGATCTGACGGAACTGGGGGAACATTGCTAATAGGCGGGCCCTAACATTTTTTGGGTGTTCCTTGGTCCTAATATGACACAACCAAGCAACTAGTTCCACTTTGCTACCCCCTTCCGGCTCACGTAGAGGGGCAAGGACGGCAGTTCCGTCATTTTCTGTGGCGGGGCTAGGGTTTCATCGGAGAGGGGCTCCGGAGCGTCGGAATCCCACCAAGTCCCATGGTATGCCATACCATGTGTGTTAGAGTGTTTCATGTGTCTTGGATCCCAAATATACCATCACTCCCTGTGTTATGGCCTCACCGGCGTCGGATTCCCTCTTCCGGGTTCCACGACTGCTCACACACCCCGAAACTCCCGGATCTGACGGAACGGGGGGACCCTTGCCAATAGGTGGTCCCTAACATTGTCTTGGGTGTTCCTTGGGCCTAACATGACACAACCAAGCAACTAGTTCCACTTTGCTACCCCTTCCGGCTCATTTAGAGGGGCCAGGACGGCAGTTCCGTCTTTTTCTACAACGGGGCTAGGGTTTCATCGGAGAGGGGCTTCGGAGCGTCCGAATCCCACCAAGTCCCATGGTATGCCATTCCATGTGTGTTAGAGTGTTCCATATGTCTTGGATGCCAAATATACCATCACTCCCTGTGTTATGGCCTCACCGACGTCGGATTCCCTCTTCCGGGTTCCACGACTGCTCACACACCCCGAAACTCCCGGATCTGACGGAACGGGGGGAACCTTGCCAATAGGTGGTCCCTAACATTGTGTTGGGTGTTTCCTGGGCCTAACATGACACAAGCAAGCAACTAGTTCCACTTTGCTACCCCCTTCCGGCTCACGTAGAGGGGCCAGGACGGCAGTTCCATCTTTTTCTACTACGGGGCTAGGGTTTCACCGGAGAGGGGCTCTGGAGCGTCTGAATTTCACCAAGTACCATGGTTTGCCATACCATGTGTGTTAGAGTGTTCCATGTGTACTGGATGCCAAAGATCCCATCACTCCCTCTGTTATGGCCTCACCGGCGTCAGATTCCATCTTTCGGGTTCCTGGACTGCTCACACACCCCGAAACTCCCGGATCTGACGGAACGCGGGGAACCTTGCCAATAGGTGGGCCCTACCATTGTCTTGGGTGTTCATTGGGCCTAACATGACACAACCAAGCAACTAGTTCCACTTTGATACCCCCTTCCGGCTCACGTAGAGGGGCCAGGACGACAGTTCCGTCTTTTTCTACAACGGGGCTAGGGTTTCACCGCAGAGGGGCTCCGGAGCGTCTGAAGCCCACCAAGTCCCATGTTATGCCATACCATGTGTGTTAGAGTGTACCATGTGTCTTGGATGCCAAATATACCACCACTCCCTGTGTTATGGCCTCACCGGCGTCGGATTCCCTCTTCCGGGTTCCATGACTCCCCACACCCCGAAACTCCCGGATCTGACGGAACGGGGGGAACCTTGCCAATAGGTGTGCCCTACCATTTTCTTTGGTGTTCCTTGGGCCTAACATGACACAAACAAGCAACTAGTTCCACTTTGCTACCCCCTTCCGGCTCACGTAGAGGGGCCAGGACGGCAGTTCCGTCTTTTTCTACTACGGGGCTAGGGTTTCACCGGAGAGGGGCTCCGGAGCGTCCGAATCCCACCAAGTCCCATGGTATGCCATACCATGTGTGTTAGAGTGTTCCATGTGTGTTGGATTCCAAAGATCCCACCACTCCCTGTGTTATGGCCTCACCGGCGTCGGATTCCCTCTTCCGGGTTCCATGACCGCTCACACCCCGAAACTCCCGAATCTGACGGAACGGGGGGGAACCTTGCCAATAGGTGGGCACTACAATTTGCTTGGTTGTTCCTTGGGCCTCACATGACACAACCAAGCAACTAGTTCCACTTTTCTATCCCCTTCCAGCTCACGTATAGGGGCCAGGACGACAGTTCCGTCTTTTTCTACTACGGGGTTACGGTTTCACCGGAGGGGGGCTCGGGAGCGTCCGAATCCCACCAAGTCCCATGGTATGCCATACCATGTGTGTTAGAGTGTTCCATGTGTGTTGATTCCAAAGATCCCATCACTCCCTGTGTTGTGGCCTCACCGGCGTCGGATTCCCTCTTCCGGGTTCCATGACTGCTCACACCCCGAAACTCCCGGATCTGACGGAACAGGGGGAACCTTGCCAATAGGTCGGCCCTACCATTGTCATCGGTGTTCCTTGGGCCTAACATGAAACAACCAAGCAACTATTTCCTCTTTTCAACCCCCTTCCGGCTCACGTAGAGGGGCCAGGACGATAGTTCCGTCTTTTTCTACTACGTGGCTAGGGTTTCACCGGAGAGGGCTCCGGAGCGTCCGAATACCACCAAGTCCCATGGTGTTCCATACCATGTGTGTTAGAGTGTTCCATGTGTGTTGGATTCCAAAGATCCCATCACTCCCTGTGTTATGGCCTCACCGGCGTCGGATTCCCTCTTCCGGGTACCATGACTGCTCACACCCCGAAACTCCCAGATCTGACGGAACGGGGGGAACCTTGCCAATAGGTGGTCCCTACCATTGTCTTGGGTGTTACTTGAGCCTAAAATAACACAACCAAGCAACTAGTTCCACTTTGCTACCCCCTTCCGGCTCACGTAGAGGGGCCAGGACGGCAGTTCCGTCTTTTTCTACTACGGGGCTAGGGTTTCACCGGAGAGGGGCTCCGGAGCGTCCGAATCCCACCAAGTCCCATGGTATGCCATACCATGTGTGTTAGAGTGTTCCATGTGTGTTGGATTCCAAAGATCCCACCACTCCCTGTGTTATGGCCTCACCGGCGTCGGATTCCCTCTTCCGGGTTCCATGACTGCTCACACCCCGAAACTCCCGAATCTGACGGAACGGGGGGGGAACCTTGCCAATAGGTGGAAACTAAAATTTTATTGGGTGTTCCTTGGGCCTAACATGACACAACCAAGCAACTAGTTCCACTTTGCTACCCCCTTCCAGCTCACGTATAGGGGCCAGGACGACAGTTCCGTCTTTTTCTACTACGGGGCTACGGTTTCACCGGAGGGGGGCTCCGGAGCGTCCGAATCCCACCAAGTCCCATGGTATGCCATACCATGTGTGTTAGAGTGTTCAATTTGTGTTGGATTCCAAAGATCCCACCACTCCCTGTGTTATGGCCTCACTGGCGTGGGATTCCCTCTTCCGGGTTCCATGAGTGCTCTCACCCCGAAACTCCCGGATCTGACGGAACGGGGGGAACCTTGACAATAGGTGGGCCCTACCATTGTCTTGGGTGTTCCTTGGGCCTAAGATGACACATCCAAGCAACTAGTTCCACTTTGCTACCCCCTTCCGGCTCACGTAGAGGGGCAGGACGATAGTTCCGTCTTTTTCTACTACGGGGCTACGGTTTCACCGGAGCGGGGCTCCGGAGCGTCCGAATCCCACCAAGTGCCATGTTATACCATACCATGTGTGTTATAGTGTTCCATGTGTGTTTATTACAAAGATCCCATCACTCACTGTGTTGTGGCCTCACCGGCGTCGGATTCCCTCTTCCGGGTTCCATGACTGCTCACACCCCAAAACTCCCGGATCTGCCGGAACAGGGGGAACCTTGCCAATAGGTTGGCCCTACAATTGTCTTGGGTGTTACATGGGCCTAACATGACACAACCAAGCAACTAGTTCCACTTCTCTACCCCCTTCCGGCTCACGTAGAGGGGCCAGGACGGCGGTTCCGTCTTTTTCTACTACGGGGCTAGGGTTTCACTGTAGAGGGGCTCCGGAGCGTCCGAATCCCACCAAGTCCCATGGTATGCCATACCATGTGTGTTAGAGTGTTCCATGTTTGTTGGATTCCAAAGATCCCATCACTCCCTGTGTTATGGCCTCACCGGGGTCGGATTCCCTCTTCCGGGTTCCGTGACTGCTCACACCCCAAAACTGCTGGATCTGACGGAACGGGGGGAACATTGCCAATAGGTGGGCCCTACCATTGTATTGGGTCTTCCTTGGGACTAACATAACACAACCAAGCAACTAGTTCCACTGTGCTACCCCCTTCCGGCTCACGTCGAGGGGCCAGGACGGCAGTTCCGTCTTTTTCTACAACGGGGCTAGGGTTTCATCGGAGAGGGGCTCCGGAGCGTCAGAATCCCACCAAGTCCCATGGGATGCCATAACATGTGTGTTATAGTGTTCCATTTGTGTTGGATGCCAAATATCCCATCACTCCCTGTGTTATGGCCTCACTGACGTCATATTCCCTCTTCTGAATTCCACGACTGCTCACACACCCCGAAACTCCCGGATCTGACGGAACTGGGGGAACCTTCCAAATAGGTGGGCCCTAACATTTTTTTGGGTGTTCCTTGGGCCTAACATGACACAACCAAGCAACTAGTTCCACTTTGCTACCCCCTTCTGGCTCACGTAAAGGGGCGAGGACGGCAGTTCCGTCATTTTCTATGGCGGGGCTAGGGTTTCATCGGAGAGGGGCTCCGGAGCGTAGGAATCCCACCAAGTCCCATGGTATGCCATAACATATGTGTTAGAGTGTTCCATGTGTCTTGGATCCCAAATATACCATCACTCCCTGTGTTATGGCCTCACCGGCGTCGGATTCCCTCTTCCGGGTTCCACGACTGCTCACAAACCCCGAAACTCCCGGATCTGACGGAACGGGGGGAACCTTGCCAATAGGTGGGCCCTAACATTGTCTTGGGTGTTCCTTGGGCCTAACATGACACAACCAAGCAACTAGTTCCACTTTGCTACCCCCTTCCGGCTCATTTAGAGGGGCCAGGACGGCAGTTCCGTCTTTTTCTACAACGGGGCTAGGGTTTCATCGGAGAGGGGCTCCGGAGCGTCCGAATCCCACCAAGTCCCATGGTATGCCATACCATGTGTGTTAGAGTGTTCCATATGTCTTGGATGCCAAATATACCATCACTCCCTGTGTTATGGCCTCACCGACGTCGGATTCCCTCTTCCGGGTTCCACGACTGCTCACACACCCCGAAACTCCCGGATCTGACGGAACGGGGGGAACCTTGCCAATAGGTGGTCCCTAACATTGTGTTGGGTGTTTCCTGGGCCTAACATGACACAAGCAAGCAACTAGTTCCACTTTGCTACCCCCTTCCGGCTCACGTAGAGGGGCCAGGACGGCAGTTCCATCTTTTTCTACTACGGGGCTAGGGTTTCACCGGAGAGGGGCTCTGGAGCGTCTGAATTTCACCAAGTACCATGGTTTTCCATACCATGTGTGTTAGAGTGTTCCATGTGTACTGGATGCCAAAGATCCCATCACTCCCTCTGTTATGGCCTCACCGGCGTCAGATTCCATCTTTCGGGTTCCTGGACTGCTCACACACCCCGAAACTCCCGGATCTGACGGAACGCGGGGAACCTTGCCAATAGGTGGGCCCTACCATTGTCTTGGGTGTTCATTGGGCCTAACATGACACAACCAAGCAACTAGTTCCACTTTGATACCCCCTTCCGGCTCACGTAGGGGGGCCAGGACGACAGTTCCGTCTTTTTCTACAACGGGGCTAGGGTTTCACCGCAGAGGGGCTCCGGAGCGTCTGAAGCCCACCAAGTCCCATGTTATGCCATACCATGTGTGTTAGAGTGTACCATGTGTCTTGGATGCCAAATATACCACCACTCCCTGTGTTATGGCCTCACCGGCGTCGGATTCCCTCTTCCGGGTTCCATGACTCCCCACACCCCAAAACTCCCGGATCTGACGGAACGGGGGGAACCTTGCCAATAGGTGTGCCCTACCATATTCTTCGGTGTTCCTTGGGCCTAACATGACACAAACAAGCAACTAGTTCCACTTTGCTACCCCCTTCCGGCTCACGTAGAGGGGCCAGGACGGCAGTTCCGTCTTTTTCTACTACGGGGCTAGGGTTTCACCGGAGAGGGGCTCCGGAGCGTCCGAATCCCACCAAGTCCCATGGTATGCCATACCATGTGTGTTAGAGTGTTCCATGTGTGTTGGATTCCAAAGATCCCACCACTCCCTGTGTTATGGCCTCACCGGCGTCGGATTCCCTCTTCCGGGTTCCATGACTGCTCACACCCCGAAACTCCCGAATCTGACGGAACGGGGGGGAACCTTGCCAATAGGTGGGCACTACAATTTGCTTGGTTGTTCCTTGGGCCTAACATGAAACAACCAAGCAACTAGTTCCACTTTTCTATCCCCTTCCAGCTCACGTATAGGGGCCAGGACGACAGTTCCGTCTTTTTCTACTACGGGGTTACGGTTTCACCGGAGGGGGGCTCGGGAGCGTCCGAATCCCACCAAGTCCCATGGTATGCCATACCATGTGTGTTAGAGTGTTCCATGTGTGTTGATTCCAAAGATCCCATCACTCCCTGTGTTTTGGCCTCACCGGCGTCGGATTCCCTCTTCCGGGTTCCATGACTGCTCACACCCCGAAACTCCCGGATCTGACGGAACAGGGGGAACCTTGCCAATAGGTCGGCCCTACCATTGTCATCGGTGTTCCTTGGGCCTAACATGAAACAACCAAGCAACTATTTCCTCTTTTCAACCCCCTTCCGGCTCACGTAGAGGGGCCAGGACGATAGTTCCGTCTTTTTCTACTACGTGGCTAGGGTTTCACCGGAGAGGGCTCCGGAGCGTCCGAATACCACCAAGTCCCATGGTGTTCCATATCATGTGTGTTAGAGTGTTCCATGTGTGTTGGATTCCAAAGATCCCATCACTCCCTGTGTTATGGCCTCACCGGCGTCGGATTCCCTCTTCCGGGTACCATGACTGCTCACACCCCGAAACTCCCAGATCTGACGGAACGGGGGGAACCTTGCCAATAGGTGGTCCCTACCATTGTCTTGGGTGTTACTTGAGCCTAAAATAACACAACCAAGCAACTAGTTCCACTTTGCTACCCCCTTCCGGCTCACGTAGAGGGGCCAGGACGGCAGTTCCGTCTTTTTCTACTACGGGGCTAGGGTTTCACCGGAGAGGGGCTCTGGAGCGTCCGAATCCCACCAAGTCCCATGGTATGCCATACCATGTGTGTTAGAGTGTTCCATGTGTGTTGGATTCCAAAGATCCCACCACTCCCTGTGTTATGGCCTCACCGGCGTCGGATTCCCTCTTCCGGGTTCCGTGACTGCTCACACCCCGAAACTCCCGAATCTGACGGAACGGGGGGGGAACCTTGACAATAGGTGGAAACTACAATTGTCTTGGGTGTTCCTTGGGCCTAACATGACACAACCAAGCAACTAGTTCCACTTTGCTACCCCCTTCCAGCTCACGTATAGGGGCCAGGACGACAGTTCCGTCTTTTTCTACTACGGGGCTACGGTTTCACCGGAGGGGGGCTCCGGAGCGTCCGAATCCCACCAAGTCCCATGTTATGCCATACCATGTGTGTTAGAGTGTTCAATTTGTGTTGGATTCCAAAGATCCCACCACTCCCTGTGTTATGGCCTCACTGGCGTGGGATTCCCTCTTCCGGGTTCCATGAGTGCTCTCACCCCGAAACTCCCGGATCTGACGGAACGGGGGGAACCTTGACAATAGGTGGGCCCTACCATTGTCTTGGGTGTTCCTTGGGCCTAAGATGACACATCCAAGCAACTAGTTCCACTTTGCTACCCCCTTCCGGCTCACGTAGAGGGGCAGGACGATAGTTCCGTCTTTTTCTACTACGGGGCTACGGTTTCACCGGAGCGGGGCTCCGGAGCGTCCGAATCCCACCAAGTGCCATTGATATGGGGTGTGGCCCGATCTTCTCGATGAACTCTCTCACTCTTTTTGTATTTTCTGGATTTTGTGATAACTAGTGCTACACTGAGACCTCTCACTTGGATGATCCTCGTTGCCAATGCAACAACTACCAATCCCTTTGGATATTCTCAACTACACACTCTTGCACACGCAATCAAAGATCACGAGTGGTCCTGTATCCCCTTATTCCCAGATGGAATAACAAGATATCACGCAACTTTGACTTGAGTAACACCACCAACAAGGTGGGCATAATTTCAGATGAACATGGTTCAACTCTGGAATCTAGGGTTTATCTTAAACTTCGTCTCTCCTTGCTATGCGCCCTAGAGGGGGTATATATGAGAGGGGGTGCGGCCACAAGACCCCTCCTTGCGCAAGCACTACTCCTAATAGGACTAGGACTCCTATACCTAACATAATTGGATACAAACCGACCCCACACACAAGGGGTGCGGCCAATATTGGTATACAAACCAATTCTACTTCTATTAGAACATATAGGGCGCATTGATGCTTCCTTGTGGGCGCCTTCCTCTTGCCTTGTCCATCCATGAGTGTGAAATAACAATATGGCATTGTTTTCCACACTTAGTGCATTTGATCTTGTGGAGGCACCATCTCCATATCTTGATAAATAACAATTGATTCCCATATGGCTTGATTGTTTATCAACACTTGTAAGCTTGTTTCCCATCAACCATCTTATTGTTTTCCTCCTCATCTTGAGATCATCCTCCATCCATGTTTGTGTTATTAATAACCCTGCTAATGAATAATAACATAGCTTAGGTAGTATAACATTCCTATAACCACAAACAATATTTAATAATAAGAAGGAATTCACCTTTAGATAATCATCAATGAGACTTAGTATTTCCTTCCAACTCAAGCATAAATAGTCTTCATGGACCTCTATTATGTCCATATCATCCTCCCTTTCTTCAAGACAAGACGTCCTCGGCTTGTTGTATGCTGAAAGTGGAACAAACAAAAAGAACAACGTGTATGCACTATACATATATTTATAATTTGGTGCATTAGTTGTTATTATGTCATAAAATTGTGCCCAATACATGTGACCACGAAATTTTCTTGAAAACATCACATTATTGTCATAGCACTCCATACAATAGCAATCATAATTGCAAATATAAGTGAAGCTCAACAAATCATGATCAAAAAGAGAATCATATGTGTATATATTCTTATTGTTTAGTATCAATGCAAGTGTTCTCACAGAAGATCTATGATCAAATTCATGTTTATTTTTACACTCAAAGGTGGGAACATGCTTATCATGAAAATTGCAACTTAATTTGCAAATATAAGTGAAGAGCAATTTATTAGCACATGTATGTGACAAGTATTGTGGCAGACCAAACATATGTGTAAAATCATGATCATATGTAGGTAATTGTAACCTATCTACCCAAGGCAAATCATTGTTTAATTCGGCCACTTTATCACAAATTATGCATATGTGATCCACCATAAAAATTTCACTCATGTTATAATCACCAATCAAGTTAAAAGTGAAAGAAGAAACACAATTGCTAGAATTTACATATGAAATTTCAGCAAGCTTTTTCATAGCACTTTGCACACTAATTGATTCATTTAACATGATGTAATCCACAATATCATTAGGTGGTATTTTAGCAAGTACTTCTTTATGTGAAATCAACACCACATGATTAAATTTCGAAATTATCACATCATCACATCTAGGTGGACTATCTATGCTTGTTAACTCAGGATCAACTAGCAATTTAGTGGATTCACATAAATCAATACATGAGAGGGGTAACACAAAATCAGTACCTTTATCAATGACATCCTCCTCAGAATTAATAGGTACCAATTCATCTACCTCAAGTTGTGATGCAGGTTCTACTTGTTGTGGCTCCCTTTCTTCAAAAGTAACCTGCAAATCACAAGAAACAATACTAGGAACAATGACATGCTCCTCCAATGGTGGTGGTGATGATGTTACTATGGACTCCCTTTCTTCAAAAGTCTGCACATGAGAAGAAACAACACTAGGAATAGATATTATTTCATTAGTGGTAATGCTAGATTTTTGGATTGGAAAAATTCTTCTTGGAGCCATAGGAACCATCTCGGCCAATTTCTTTTCTGCCTCTCTTGCTTGGTGCAATAATTCATTCATGGTGTTATATTGCACACGCCATAAAAGGATTTTAATCTTGAATTGCAACCCTGCAAGAAATCGTTTCATTGTTTGTTCTGGTGCTTCTACAACCCGAGCTTCTTGTAGTGACAACACCATCTCTATGTAATATTGATCAACAGAATTTGGTCCTTGTTTCAAGTATTTTAGGTAATCCTGCACAAACTCATCAACACTAGAAACACCCATTATGTTAGTGAAACAAAATCAATGGGTTGTGGTGTTCTCTCACAACTCACTCAAAACCAAGCAAAGATGGCTTCACTTAATGTTCCAAGAGAGAAAAGGATCAACTTACCACAAGTACCAATGAAAGGTGTACCAAGTGTGAGAAAAGAATACCCAAGATATGATAGTATCACAAAAACAACCAAGGAATATGGTGGAGCTCGGCTTGGGATTCCTAACAACACCAAATACAAGTCCTATTTGCTGCTTGTGATGATAAAAGAACACCTAGGGAAACACACACCAAATATGGAGACAAATGTGGCAATGCAAATATGTGGTAGAGATTTTGCAATGCACTGGAAAGACAAAAGCCAAGCTCAAATAAAATTCAGGCACAAGATTGCTCAAAGGTGTGTCAATATAGCAATAGTGAAAACAGCTCCACAAAATATATGAATGTATCTCAAGGCCTTTTGCTTTTTCTCAATTCTTTTTCTCTTTTTCTCTTTTCTCTTTTCTCTTTTTTTTTTTTTATACTTTTTACTGGCCAAATAACAACACTAGGAGCACAACTATGATGTAAGAACAAAGCTATGAACAATGTGACACAATGTATGATAAAGAGCAGCCTGAAAAACGAGCAAAAGATAGCTATTCTTATGGTAAGGTACCTATTTGTTGCTGTAGAAAGGCTGTATCTAAGGCTCACAAAGTTCGGACTTGAAACCCTAAAGAAAGTGGAAAAGAAAAATAAAACCGAAAACTAACTATACTACAAGAATTGCCCACGGCAGGAATTGTACCACGGCAGAGAAACTGCAACTTTTGCTACCGCGGCAGCGCACTGTGGCTCGATCGGTAAGGAAAACGGCCTCACGGTGAAGGATTTTGCGGTGGTGATGTGGGCGCGTAGCAGCTGTGTAGCGCACGGCAGGAAACAGATCACGGCAGCGTTTTGGCGAGAATTTGTGCCGCGGCAGCGCGCGGATGCTGCGGATGGTAAGGGTGATGCGGGCGCGCGCGGCGGTTTGGTAAGCGTGAGACGGACGAATCCGACTGCGGGTAGGATGGGCGTGGCAGCGATATGGCTGTTTTTTGTGCCACGGCAGGGAACACGAATCCAACTCGAAAACAAATAATTCTACCACCACTCGGATTGGATTTGGAAGGCACGCTTTGAGGGCAGATCGGATAGCAACTAGGGTAGGTTCACGGCAGCGAATTGGTAAGAAAATCTGCCACGGCAGGAAAATCAAAACCAACTCGAAAACAACTATGCCCACTACTCGGATTGCAATTTAGAGGAGATTTTCGGTGGACACCAAAGGCAATACTCAAAGACTCAAGAACCCTAACCCTAACTCGAAACAAAATAAGACACAAAAGGAGAAAAAGAAACACAAAATCAAACACAAGACAGCAACTAGACACTTGACAAAGGTGATCTAAGGCTATGGCAAAGACTAAACCTAAAATTTTTGTGTGGCTTTTTCTGGATAGGAAATAAAAATAACTAGACTAGGGATAAATTTGCTCACCGAGGCAACCTGAAAGTCTGATACCATATGATATGGGGTGTGGCCCGATCTTCTCGATGAACTCTCTCACTCTTTTTGTATTTTCTGGATTTTGTGATAACTAGTGCTACACTGAGACCTCTCACTTGGATGATCCTCGTTGCCAATGCAACAACTACCAATCCCTTTGGATATTCTCAACTACACACTCTTGCACACGCAATCAAAGATCACGAGTGGTCCTGTATCCCCTTATTCCCAGATGGAATAACAAGATATCACGCAACTTTGACTTGAGTAACACCACCAACAAGGTGGGCATAATTTCAGATGAACATGGTTCAACTCTGGAATCTAGGGTTTATCTTAAACTTCGTCTCTCCTTGCTATGCGCCCTAGAGGGGGTATATATGAGAGGGGGTGCGGCCACAAGACCCCTCCTTGCGCAAGCACTACTCCTAATAGGACTAGGACTCCTATACCTAACATAATTGGATACAAACCGACCCCACACACAAGGGGTGCGGCCAATATTGGTATACAAACCAATTCTACTTCTATTAGAACATATAGGGCGCATTGATGCTTCCTTGTGGGCGCCTTCCTCTTGCCTTGTCCATCCATGAGTGTGAAATAACAATATGGCATTGTTTTCCACACTTAGTGCATTTGATCTTGTGGAGGCACCATCTCCATATCTTGATAAATAACAATTGATTCCCATATGGCTTGATTGTTTATCAACACTTGTAAGCTTGTTTCCCATCAACCATCTTATTGTTTTCCTCCTCATCTTGAGATCATCCTCCATCCATGTTTGTGTTATTAATAACCCTGCTAATGAATAATAACATAGCTTAGGTAGTATAACATTCCTATAACCACAAACAATATTTAATAATAAGAAGGAATTCACCTTTAGATAATCATCAATGAGACTTAGTATTTCCTTCCAACTCAAGCATAAATAGTCTTCATGGACCTCTATTATGTCCATATCAGCCATGGTATACCATACCATGTGTGTTATAGTGTTCCATGTGTGTTTATTCCAAAGATCCCATCACTCACTGTGTTGTGGCCTCACCGGCGTCGGATTCCCTCTTCCGGGTTCCATGACTGCTCACGCCCCAAAACTCCCGGATCTGCCGGAACAGGGGGAACCTTGCCAATAGGTTGGCTCTACAATTGTCTTGGGTGTTACATGGGCCTAACATGACACAACCAAGCAACTAGTTCCACTTCTCTACCCCCTTCCGGCTCACGTAGAGGGGCCAGGACGGTGGTTCCGTCTTTTTCTACTACGGGGCTAGGGTTTCACTGTAGAGGGGCTCCGGAGCGTCCGAATCCCACCAAGTCCCATGGTATGCCATACCATGTGTGTTAGAGTGTTGCATGTTTGTTGTATTCCAAATATCCCATCACTCCCTGTGTTATGGCCTCACCGGGGTCGGATTCCCTCTTCCGGGTTCCATGACTGCTCACACCCCAAAACTGCTGGATCTGACGGAACGGGGGGAACATTGCCAATAGGTGGGCCCTACCATTGTATTGGGTCTTCCTTGGGACTAACATAACACAACCAAGCAACTTGTCCCACTGTGCTACCCCCTTCCGGCTCACGTCGAGGGGCCAGGACGGCAGTTCCGTCTTTTTCTACAACGGGGCTAGGGTTTCATCGGAGAGGGGCTCCGGAGTGTCAGAATCCCACCAAGTCCCATGGGATGCCATAACATGTGTGTTATAGTGTTCCATTTGTGTTGGATGCCAAATATCCCATCACTCCCTGTGTTATGGCCTCACTGACGTCAGATTCCCTCTTCTGAATTCCACGACTGCTCACACACCCCGAAACTCCCGGATCTGACGGAACTGGGGGAACCTTCCAAATAGGTGGGCCCTAACATTTGTTTGGGTGTTCCTTGGGCCTAACATGACACAACCAAGCAACTAGTTCCACTTTGCTACCCCCTTCTGGCTCACGTAAAGGGGCGAGGACGGCAGTTCCGTCATTTTCTATGGCGGGGCTAGGGTTTCATCGGAGAGGGGCTCCGGAGCGTCGGAATCCCACCAAGTCCCATGGTATGCCATAACATATGTGTTAGAGTGTTCCATGTGTCTTGGATCCCAAATATACCATCACTCCCTGTGTTATGGCCTCACCGGCGTCGGATTCCCTCTTCCGGGTTCCACGACTGCTCACACACCCCGAAACTCCCG
Organism: Alopecurus myosuroides; assembly: GCA_028641055.1. Taxonomy (NCBI): domain Eukaryota; kingdom Viridiplantae; phylum Streptophyta; class Magnoliopsida; order Poales; family Poaceae; genus Alopecurus; species Alopecurus myosuroides. Next base: position 116,200,544 of record CM054063.1, on the reverse strand, counting down.
GATCTGACGGAACGGGGGGAACCTTGCCAATAGGTGGGCCCTAACATTGTCTTGGGTGTTCCTTGGGCCTAACATGACACAACCAAGCAACTAGTTCCACTTTTCTACCCCCTTCCGGCTCACGTAGAGGGGCCAGGACGGCAGTTCCGTCTTTTTCTACAACGGGGCTAAGGTTTCATCGGAGAGGGGCTCCGGAGCGTCCGAATCCCACCAAGTCCCATAGTATGCCATACCATGTGTGTTAGAGTGTTCCATCTATCTTGGATACCAAATATACCATCAATCCCTGTGTTATGGCCTCACCGACGTCGGATTCCCTCTTCCGGGTTCCACGACTGCTCACACACCCCGAAACTCCCGGATCTGACGGAACGGGGGGAACCTTGCCAATAGGTGGTCCCTAACATTGTCTTGGGTGTTTCCTGGGCCTAACATGACACAATCAAGCAACTAGTTCCACTTTGCTACCCCCTTCCGGCTCACGTAGAGGGGCCAGGACGGCAGTTCCGTCTTTTTCTACTACGGGGCTAGGGTTTCACCGGAGAGGGGCTATGGAGCGTATGAATTTCACCAAGTACCATGGTATGCCATACCATGTGTGTTAGAGTGTTCCATGTGTACTGGATGCCAAAGATCCCATCACTCGCTCTGTTATGGCCTCACCGGTGTCAGATTCCATCTTTCGGGTTCCTGGACTGCTCACACACCCCGAAAATCCCGGATCTGACGGAACGTGGGGAACCTTCCCAATAGGTGGGCCCTACCATTGTCTTGGGTGTTCATTGGGCCTAACATGACACAACCAAGAAACTAGTTCCACTTTGATACCCCCTTCCGGCTCACGTAGAGGGGCCAGGACGACAATTCCGTCTTTTTCTACAACGGGGCTAGGGTTTCACCGGAGAGGGGCTCCGGAGCGTCTGAAGCCCACCAAGTACCATGTTATGCCATACCATGTGTGTTAGAGTGTACCATGTGTCTTGGATGCCGAATATACCATCACTCCCTGTGTTATGGCCTCACCGGCGTCGGATTCCCTCTTCCGGGTTCCATGACTCCTCACACCCCGAAACTCCCGGATCTGACGGAACGGGGGGGACCTTTCCAATAGGTGGGCCCTACCATTTTCTTCGGTGTTCCTTGGGCCTAACATGACACAAACAAGCAACTAGTTCCACTTTGCTACCCCCTTCCGGCTCACGTAGAGGGGCCAGGACGGCAGTTCCGTCTTTTTCTACTACGGGGCTAGGGTTTCACCGAAGAGGGGCTCCGGAGCGTCCGAATCCCACCAAGTCCCATGGTATGCCATACCATGTGTGTTAGAGTGTTCCATGTGTGTTGGATTCCAAAGATCCCACCACTCCCTGTGTTATGGCCTCACCGGCGTCGGATTCCCTCTTCCGGGTTCCATGACTGCTCACACCCCGAAACTCCCGAATCTGACGGAACGGGGGGAACCTTGCCAATAGGTGGGCACTACAATAGGCTTGGGTGTTCCTTGGGCCTAACATGACACAACCAAGCAACTAGTTCCACTTTGCTACCCCCTTCCAGCTCACGTATAGGGGCCAGGACGACAGTTCCGTCTTTTTCTACTACGGGGTTACGGTTTCACCGGAGGGGGGCTCCGGAGCGTCCGAATCCCACCAAGTCCCATGTTATGCCATACCATGTGTGTTTTAGTGTTCCATGTGTGTTGATTCCAAAGATCCCATCACTCCCTGATGAGGACATCCCTAGTACATTGCCACCTAAACAAGATGAAGTGAGACTTGGACCAATGACAAGATCAAGGACCAAGCTACTAGAACAACAGGTGAATTCAATCCTTATTGATTATGCTATTCTTGATTATGAGAAGTTTATACTACCTAAGTCTATGCATTTATGTATTCTCAGGTTTATTGATAACACAAGCATGAATGGAGATCATGGAGAGGAGATACACATGGATGAAGATGGGCTAGAAGAGGAGATGGAAATCAAGTACTAGCATGGTGAAAACAACCAATAACAAATGATATGTTGACAAGGGGATAGTGCCTCCACAAGGTCAAATGCACTTAGTGTGGAAAACATTCCAAATATGTTATTTCCACACTCATTGATGAACAAGCAAGAGGAGGGCGCCCACAAAGGACATCTATGCGCCATAATGAGTCCTAATACTAGTAGGTTTGGTTTGTATACCAATTGTGGCCGCATCCCACTTAATTGGGTCGGTTTGTACCTTCCTTTGAGTCATAGTTGGACTCCTAGTCCTAGTAGGAGTCCTAGTCCTAGTAGGGAGAGGGTTGCTTGCGCAAGGCCCCCTTGTGGCCGCACCCCTCCACCTATATATGTCCCCCACCTGCGTGTGGATTAGATAGAACAAGTTTAAACCAAAAACCAACAACCCTAGCCTCTAGATTGTATTGCTTATTAAGCATTCATCTTGAAGTTTACCAATTGCAAAGTTGCGTGATATCTTGTTATTCCATCTGGGAATAGGGGGATACAGGACCACTTGTGATCTTCGATTACTTGTGCAAGAGTGTGTAGTTGAGAATATCCAAAGAGCTTGATTGTTGTTGCATTGGCAACAGGGGTCAGCTAAGTGAGAGGTCTCAGTGTAGCACTAGTTATCCACATATCAGAAAATTACAAAAAGAGAGAGAAGCTCATTGAGAAGATTGGGCCACCCCATATCACTCCCTGTGTTGTGGCCTCACCGGCGTCGGATTCCCTCTTCCGGGTTCCATGACTGCTCACACCCCGAAACTCCCGGATCTGACGGAACAGGGGGAACCTTGCCAATAGGTGGGCCCTACCATTGTCATCGGTGTTCCTTGGGCCTAACATGATACAACCAAGCAACTATTTCCACTTTTCAACCCCCTTCCGGCTCACGTAGAGGGGCCAGGACGATAGTTCCGTCTTTTTCTACTACGTGGCTAGGGTTTCACCGGACAGGGGCTCCGGAGCGTCCGAATACCACCAAGTCCCGTGGTGTGCCATACCATGTGTGTTAGAGTGTTCCATGTGTGTTGGATTCCAAAGATCCCATCACTCCCTGTGTTATGGCCTCACCGGCGTCGGATTCCCTCTTCCGGGTACCATGACTGCTCACACCCCGAAACTCCCAGATCTGACGGAACGGGGGGAACCTTGCCAATAGGTGGTCCCTAACATTGTCTTGGGTGTTACTTGAGCCTAACATAACACAACCAAGCAACTAGTTCCACTTTGCTACCCCCTTCCGGCTCACGTAGAGGGGCCAGGACGGCAGTTCCGTCTTTTTCTACTACGGGGCTAGGGTTTCACCGGAGAGGGGCTCCGGAGCGTCCGAATCCCACCAAGTCCCATGGTATGCCATACCATGTGTGTTAGAGTGTTCCATGTGTGTTGGATTCCAAAGATCCCACCACTCCCTGTGTTATGGCCTCACCGGCGTCGGATTCCCTCTTCCGGGTTCCATGACTGCTCACACCCCGAAACTCCCGAATCTGACGGAACGGGGGGAACCTTGCCAATAGGTGGGCACTACAATTGTCTTGGGTGTTCCTTGGGCCTAACATGACACAACCAAGCAACTAGTTCCACTTTGCTACCCCCTTCCAGCTCACGTATAGGGGCCAGAACGACAGTTCCGTCTTTTTCTACTACGGGGCTACGGTTTCACCGGAGGGGGGCTCCGGAGCGTCCGAATACCACCAAGTCCTATGGTATGCCATACCATGTGTGTTAGAGTGTTCGATTTGTGTTGGATTCCAAAGATCCCACCACTCCCTGTGTTATGGCCTCACCGGCGTGGGATTCCCTCTTCCGGGTTCCATGACTGCTCACACCCCGAAACTCCCGGATCTGACGGAACGGGGGGAACCTTGACAATAGGTGGGCCCTACCATTGTCTTGGGTGTTCCTTGGGCCTAATATGACACATCCAAGCAACTAGTTCCACTTTGCTACCCCCTTCCGGCTCACGTAGAGGGGCCAGGACGATAGTTCCGTCTTTTTCTACTGCGGGGCTACGGTTTCACCGGAGCGGGGCTCCGGAGCGTCCGAATCCCACCAAGTGCCATGGTATACCAATAATGTGTGTTATAGTGTTACATGTGTGTTTATTCCAAAGATCCCATCACTCACTGTGTTGTGGCCTCACCGGCGTCGGATTCCCTCTTCCGGGTTCCATGACTGCTCACACCCCGAAACTCCCGGATCTGCCGGAACAGGGGGAACCTTCCCAATAGGTTGGCCCTACAATTGTCTTGGGTGTTACATGGGCCTAAAATTACACAACCAAGCAACTAGTTCCACTTCTCTACCCCCTTCCGGCTCACGAGGAGGGGCCAGGACAGCAGTTCCGTCTTTTTCTACTACGGGGCCAGGGTTTCACCGGAGAGGGGCTCCGGAGCGTCCGAATCCCACCAAGTCCCATGGTATGCCATACCATGTGTGTTAGAGTGTTCGATGTTTGTTGGATTCCAAAGATCCCATCACTCCCTGTGTTATGGCCTCACCGGGGTCGGATTCCCTCTTCCGGGTTCCATGACTGCTCACACCCCAAAACTGCTGGATCTGACGGAACGGGGGGAACATTGCCAATAGGCGGGCCCTAACATTGTATTGGGTGTTCCTTGGGACTAACATAACACAACCAAGAAACTAGTTCCACTTTGCTACCCCCTTCCGGCTCACGTAGAGGGGCCAGGACGGCAGTTCCGTCTTTTTCTACAACGGGGCTAGGGTTTCATCGGAGAGGGGCTCCGGAGCGTCCGAATCCCACCAAGTCCCATGGGATGCCATAACATGTGTGTTAGAGTGTTCCATTTGTGTTGGATGCCAAATATCCCATCACTCCCTTTGTTATGGCCTCACTGACGTCAGATTCCCTCTTCTGAATTCCACGACTGCTCACACACCCCGAAACTCCCGGATCTGACGGAACTGGGGGAACCTTCCCAATAGGTGGGGCCTAACATTTTTTTGGGTGTTCCTTGGGCCTAACATGACACAACCAAGCAACTAATTCCACTTTGCTACCCCCTTCTAGCTCAAGTAAAGGGGCCAGGACGGCAGTTCCGTCATTTTCTATGGCGGGGCTAGGGTTTCATCGGAGAGGGGCTCCGGAGTGTCCGAATCCCACCAAGTCCCATGGTATGCCATACCATGTGTGTTAGAGTGTTCCATCTATCTTGGATACCAAATATACCATCAATCCCTGTGTTATGGCCTCACCGACGTCGGATTCCCTCTTCCGGGTTCCACGACTGCTCACACACCCCGAAACTCCCGGATCTGACGGAACGGGGGGAACCTTGCCAATAGGTGGTCCCTAACATTCTCTTGGGTGTTTTCTGGGCCTAACATGACACAATCAAGCAACTAGTTCCACTTTGCTACCCCCTTCCGGCTCACGTAGAGGGGCCAGGACGGCAGTTCCGTCTTTTTCTACTACGGGGCTAGGGTTTCACCGGAGAGGGGCTCTGGAGCGTATGAATTTCACCAAGTACCATGCTATGCCATACCATGTGTGTTAGAGTGTTCCATGAGTACTGGATGCCAAAGATCCCATCACTCCCTCTGTTATGGCCTCACCGGTGTCAGATTCCATCTTTCGGGTTCCTGGACTGCTCACACACCCCGAAACTCCCGGATCTGACGGAACGCGGGGAACCTTGCCAATAGGTGGGCCCTACCATAGTCTTGGGTGTTCATTGGGCCTAAAATGACACAACCAAGCAACTAGTTCCACTTTGATACCCCCTTCCGGCTCACGTAGAGGGGCTAGGACGACAGTTCCGTCTTTTTCTGCAACGGGGCTAGGGTTTCACCCGAGAGGGGCTCCTGAGCGTCTGAAGCCCACCAAGTCCCATGGTATGCCATACCATGTGTGTTAGAGTGTCCCATGTGTCTTGGATGCCAAATATACCATCACTCCCTGTGTTATGGCCTCACCGGCGTCGGATTCCCTCTGCCGGGTTCCATGACTCCTCACACCCCGAAACTCCCGGATCTGTCGGAACAGGGGAACCTTGCCAATAGGTGGGCCCTACCATTTTATTAGGTGTTCCTTGGGCCTAAAATAGCACAAACAAGCAACTAGTTCCACTTTGCTACCCCCTTCCGGCTCACGTAGAGGGCCAGGACGGCAGTTCCGTCTTTTTCTACTACAGGGCTAGGGTTTCACCGGAGAGGGGCTCCGGAGCGTCCGAATCCCACCAATTCCCATGGTATTCCATACCATGTGTGTTAGAGTGTTCTATGTGTGTTGGATTCCAAAGATCCCACCACTCCCTGTATTATGGCCTCACCGGCGTCGGATTCCCTCTTCCGGGTTCCATGACTGCTCACACCCCGAAACTCCCGAATCTGGCGGAACCGGGGGAACCTTGCCAATAGGTGGGCACTAAAATTGGCTTGGGTGTTCCTTGGGCCTAACATGACACAACCAAGCAACTAGTTCCACTTTGCTACCCCCTTCCAGCTCACGTATAGGGGCCAGGACGACAGTTCCGTCTTTTTCTACTACGGGGCTACGGTTTCACCGGAGGGGGGCTCCGGAGCGTCCGAATCCCACCAAGTCCCATGGTATGCCATACCATGTGTGTTAGAGTGTTCCATGTGTGTTGATTCCAAAGATGCCATCACTCCCTGTGTTGTGGCCTCACCAGCGTCGGATTCCCTCTTCCGGGTTCCATGACTGCTCACACCCCGAAACTCCCGGATCTGACGGAACAGGGGGAACCTTGCCAATAGGTGGGCCCTACCATTGTCATAGGTGTTCCTTGGGCCTAGAATGACACAACCAAGCAACTATTTCCACTTTTCAACCCCCTTCCGTCTCACGTAGAGGGGCCAGGACGATAGTTCCGTCTTTTTCTACTACGTGGCTAGGGTTTCACCGGAGAGGGGCTCCGGAGCGTCCCAATACCACCAAGTCCCATGGTGTGCCATACCATGTGTGTTAGAGTGTTCCATGTGTGTTGGATTCCAAAGATCCCATCACTCCCTGTGTGATGGCCTCACCGGCGTCGGATTCCCTCTTTCGGGTACCATGACTGCTCACACCCCGAAACTCCCGGATCTGACGGAACGGGGGGAACCTTGCCAATAGGTGGTCCCTACCATTGTCTTGGGTGTTACTTGAGCCTAACATAACACAACCAAGCAACTAGTTCCACTTTGCTACCCACTTCCGGCTCACGTAGAGGGGCCAGGACGGCAGTTCCGTCTTTTTCTACTACGGGGCTAGGGTTTCACCGGAGAGGGGCTCCGGAGCGTCCGAATCCCACCAAGTCCCATGGTATGCCATAACATGTGTGTTAGAGTGTTCCATGTGTGTTGGATTCCAAATATCCCACCACTCCCTGTGTTATGGCCTCACCGGCGTCGGATTCCCTCTTCCGGGTTCCATGACTGCTCACACCCCGAAACTCCCGAATCTGACGGAACGGGGGGAACCTTGCCAATAGGTGGGCACTACTATTGTCTTGGGTGTTCCTTGGGCCTAACATGACACAACCAAGCAACTAGTTACACTTTGCTACCCCCTTCCAGCTCACGTATAGGGGCCAGGACGACAGTTCCGTCTTTTTCTACTACGGGGCTACGGTTTCACCGGAGGGGGGCTCCGGAGCGTCCGAATCCCAGCAAGTCCCATGGTATGCCATACCATGTGTGTTAGAGTGTTCCATTTGTGTTGGATTCCAAAGATCCCACCACTCGCTGTGTTATGGCCTCACCGGCGTGGGATTCCCTCTTCCGGGTTAATGACTGCTCACACCCCGAAACTCCCGGATCTGACGGAACGGAGGGAACCTTGACAATAGGTGGGCCCTACCATTGTCTTGGGTGTTCCTTGGGCCTAACATGACACATCCAAGCAACTAGTTCCACTTTGCTACCCGCTTCCGGCTCACGTAGAGGGGCCAGGACGACAGTTCCGTCTTTTTCTACTGCGGGGCTACGGTTTCACCGGAGCGGGGCTCCGGAGCGTCCGAATCCCACCAAGTGCCATGGTATGCCATACCATGTGTGTTAGAGTGTTCCATGTGTGTTTATTCCAAAGATCCCATCACTCACTGTGTTGTGGCCTCACCGGCGTCGGATTCGCTCTTCCGGGTTCCATGACTGCTCACACCCCGAAACTCCCGGATCTGACGGAACAGGGGGAACCTTGCCAATAGGTGGGCCCTACAATTGTCTTGGGTGTTCAATGGGCCTAACATGACACAACCAAGCAACTAGTTCCACTTCTCTACCCCCTTCCGGCTCACGTAGAGGGGCCAGGACGGCAGTTCTGTCTTTTTCTACTACGGGGCTAGGGTTTCACCGGAGAGGGGCTCCGGAGCGTCCGAATCCCACCAAGTCCCATGGTATGCCATACCGTGTTAGAGTGTTCCATGTTTGTTGGATTCCAAAGATCCCATCACTCCCTGTGTTATGGCCTCACCGGCGTCGGATTCCCTCTTCCGGGTTCCATGACTGCTCACACCCCAAAACTGCTGGATCCGACGGAACGGGGGGAACATTGCCAATAGGTGGGCCCTACCATTGTCTTGGGTGTTCCTTGGGCCTAACATAACACAACCAAGCAACTAGTTCCACTTTGTTACCCCCTTCCGGCTCACGTAGAGGGGCCTGGACGGCAGTTCCGTCTTTTTCTACAACGGGGCTAGGGTTTCATCGGAGAGGGGCTCCGGAGCGTCCGAATCCCACCAAGTCCCATGGGATGCCATAACATGTGTGTTAGAGTGTTCCATTTGTGTTGGATGCCAAATATCCCATCACTCCCTGTGTTATGGCCTCACTGACGTCAGATTCCCTCTTCTGAGTTCCACGACTGCTCACACACCCCGAAACTCCCGGATCTGACGGAACTGGGGGAACCTTGCCAATAGGTGGGCCCTAACATTTTTTTGGGTGTTCCTTGGGCCTAACATGAAACAACCAAGCAACTAGTTCCACTTTTCTACCCCCTTCCGGCTCACGTAGAGGGGCCAGGACGGTAGTTCCGTCATTTTCTATGGCGGGGCTAGGGTTTCATCGGAGTGGGGCTCCGGAGCGTCGGAATCCCACCAAGTCCCATGGTATGCCATACCATGTGTGTTAGAGTGTTTCATGTGTCTTGGATCCAAATATACCATCACTCCCTGTGTTATGGCCTCACCGGTGTCGGATTCCCACTTCCGGGTTCCACGACTGCTCACACACCCCGAAACTCCCGGATCTGACGGAACGGGGGGAAATTGCCATTAGGTGGGCCCTAACATTGTCTTGGGTGTTCCTTGGGCCTAACATGACACAACCAAGCAACTAGTTCCACTTTGCTACCCCCTTCCGGCTCACGTAGAGGGGCCAGGACGGCAGTTCCGTCTTTTTCTACAATGGGGCTAGGGCCATGTGTGTTAGAGTGTTCCATGTGTGTTTTCCAAAGATCCCATCACTCCCTGTGTTATGTCCTCACCGGCATCGGATTCCCTCTTCCGGGTACCATGACTGCTCACACCCCGAAACTCCCGGATCTGACGGAACGAGGGGAACCTTGCCAATAGGTGGTCCCTACCATTGTCTTGGGTGTTACTTGAGACTAACATAACACAACAAAGCAACTAGTTCCACTTTGCTACCCCCTGCCGGCTCACGTAGAGGGGCCAGGACGACAGTTCCGTCTTTTTGTACAGCATGGCTAGGGTTTCATCGGAGAGGGGCTCCGGAGCGTCCGAATCCCACCAAGTCCCATGGTATACCATAACATGTGTGTTAGAGTGTTCCATGTGTGTTGGATGCCAAATATCCCATCACTCCCTGTGTTATGGCCTCATCGGCGTCGGATTCCCTCTTCCGAGTTCCACGACTTGCTCACACACCCCGAAACTTCCGGATCTGACGGAACTGGGGGAACCTTGCCAATAGGTGGGCCCTAACATTGTTTTGGGTGTTCCTTGGGGCTAACATGACAACCCAAGCAACTAGTTCCACTTTTCTACCCCCTTTCGGCTCACGTAGAGGGGCCAGGACGGCAGTTCCGTCTTTTTCTACGGCGGGGCTAGGGTTTCATCGGAGAGGGGCTCCTGAGCGTTCGAATCCCACCAAGTCCCATGGTATGCCATACCATATGTGTTAGAGTGTTCCATGTGTCTTGGATGCCAAATATACCATCAATCCCTATGTTATGGCCTCACGGGCGTCGGATTCCCTCTTCCGGGTTCCACGACTGCTCACACACCCCGAAACTCCCGGATCTGACGGAACGGGGGGAAACTTGCCAATAGGTGGGCCCTAACATTGTCTTGGATGTTCCTTGGGCCTAAAATGACACAATAAAGCAACTAGTTCCACTTTGCTACCCCGTTCCGGCTCACGTAGAGGGGCCACGACGGTAGTTCTGTCTTTTTCTACAGCGGGGCTAGGGTTTCATTGGAGAGGGCTCCGGAGCGTCCGAATCCCACCAAGTCCCATGGTATGCCATACCATGTGTGTTAGAGTGTTCCATCTGTCTTGGATGCCAAATATACCATAACTCCCTGTGTTATGGCCTCACCGGCGTCAGATTCCCTCTTCTAGGTTCCACGACTGCTCACACACCCCGAAACTCCCGGATCTGACGGAACGGGAGGAACCTTGCCAATAGGTGGTCACTAACATTGTATTTGGTGTTCCTTGGGCCTAACATGACACAACAAATCAACTAGTTCCACTTTGCTACCCCCTTCGGCTCACGTAGAGGGGCCAGGACGGCAGTTCCGTCTTTTTCTACTACGGTGCTAGGGTTTCACCGGAGAGGGGCTCTGGAGCGTCTGAATCCCACCAAGTATCATGGTATGCCATACCATGTGTGTTAGAGTGTTTCATGTGTAGTGGATGCCAAAGATCCCATCACTCCCTCTGTTATGGCCTCACCGGAGTCAGATTCCGTATTCCGGGTTCCTCGACTACTCACACACCCCGAAACTCCCGGATCTGACGAAACGCGGGGAACCTTACCAAAAGGTGGGCCCTACCATTGTCTTGGGTGTTCCTTGGGCCTAAAATAACACAACCAAGCAACTAGTTCCACTTTTCTACCCCCTTCCGGCTCACGTAGAGGGGCCAGGACGACAGTTCCGTCTTTTTCTACAACGGGGCTAGGGTTTCACCGGAGAGGGGCTCCGGAGCGTCTGAATCCCACCAAGGCCCATGGTATGCCATACCATGTGTGTTAGAGTGTTCCATGTGTCTTGGATGCCAAATATACCATCACTCACTGTGTTATGGCCTCACCGGCGTCGGATTCCCTCTTCCGGGTTCCATGACTGCTCACACCCCGAAACTCCCGGATCTGACGGAACGGGGGGAACCTTGCCAATAGATGGGCCCTACCATTTTCTTTGGTGTTACTTTGGCCTAACATGACACTAGAAAGCAACTAGTTCCACTTTGCTACCCCCTTCCGGCTCACGTAGAGGGGCCAGGACGACAGTTCCGTCTTTTTCTACTACGGGGCTAGGGTTTCACCGGAGAGGGGCTCCGGAGCGTCCGAATCCCACCAAGTCCCATGGTATGCCATAACACGTGTGTTAGAGTGTTCCATGTGTGTTGAATTCCAAATATCCCATCACTCCCTGTGTTATGGCCTCACCGGCGTCGGATTCCCTCTAGCGGGTTCCATGACTGCTCACACCCCGAAACTCCCCGTTCTGACGGAACGGGGGTAACCTTGCCAATAGGTGGGCCCTAACATTGTCTTGGGTGTTCCTTGGGCCTAACATTACGAAACCAAGCAACTAGTTCCACTTTGCTACCCCCTTCCGGCTCACGTAGAGGGGCCAGGACGGCAGTTCCGCCTTTTTCTATAGCGGGGCTAGGGTTTCATCGGAGAGGGGCTCCGGAGCATCCGAATCCCACCAAGTCCCATGGTATGCCATACCATGTGTGTTAGAGTGTTCCATGTGTCTTGGATGCCAAATATACCATCACTCCCTGTGTTATGGCCTCACCGGCGTCGGATTCCCTCTTCCGGGTTCCACGACTACGCACACACCCCGAAACTCCCGGATCTGACGGAACGGGGAAAACTTGCCAATAGGTGGGAACTAAAATTTTCTTGGGTGTTCCTTGGGCCTAACATGACACAACCAAGCAACTAGTTCCACTTTGCTACCCCCTTCCAGCTCACGTATAGGGGTCAGGACGACAGTTCCGTCTTTTTCTACTACGGGGCTACGGTTTCACCGGAGGGGGGCTCCGGAGCGTCCGAATCCCACCAAGTCCCATGGTATGCCATACCATGTGTGTTAGAGTGTTCCATTTGTGTTGATTCCAAAGATCCCATCACTCCCTGTGTTGTGGCCTCACCGGCGTCGGATTCCCTCTTCCGGGTTCCATGACTGCTCACACCCCGAAACTCCCAGATCTGACGAAACAGGGGGAACCTTGCCAATAGGTGGGCCCTACCATTGTCATCGGTGTTCCTTGGGCCTAACATGACACAACCAATCAACTATTTCCACTTTTCAACCCCCTTCCGGCTCACCTAGAGGGGCCAGGACGATAGTTCCGTCTTTTTCTACTACGTGGCTAGGGTTTCACCGGAGAGGGGCTCCGGAGCGTCCGAATCCCACCAAGTCCCATGGTGTGCCATACCATGTGTGTTAGAGTGTTCCATGTGTGTTGGATGCCAAAGATCCCATCACTCCCTGTGTTATGGCCTCACGGGCGTCGGATTCCCTCTTCCGAGTTGCACGACTGCTCACACACCCCGAAACTCCCGGATCTGACGGAACTGGGGGAACCTTGCCAATAGGTGGTCCCTACCATTGTCTTGGGTGTTACTTGGGCCTAAAATGACACAATCAAGCAACTAGTTCCACTTTGCTACCCCCTTCCGGCTCACGTAGAGGGGCCAGGATGGTAGTTCCGTCTTTTTCTACAGCGGGGCTAGGATTTCATTGGAGAGGGGCTCCGGAGCGTCCGAATCCCACCAAGTCCCATGGTATGCCATACCATGTGTGTTAGAGTGTTCCATCTGTCTTGGATTCCAAATATACCATCACTCCCTGTGTTATGGCCTCATCGGCGTCGGATTCCCTCTTCCAGATTCCACGACTGCTCACACACCCCGAAACTCCCGGATCTGACGGAACGGGAGGAACCTTGCCAATAGGTGGTCCCTAACATTGTATTTGGTGTTCCTTGGGCCTAACATGACACAACAAATCAACTAGTTCCACTTTGCTACCCCCTTCGGCTCACGTAGAGGGGCCAGGACGGCAGTTCCGTCTTTTTCTACTACGGGGCTAGGGTTTCACCGGAGAGGGGCTATGGAGCGTCTGAATCCCACCAAGTACCATGGTATGCCATACCATGTGTGTTAGAGTGTTCCATGTGTACTGGATGCCAAAGATCCCATCACTCCCTCTGTTATGGCCTCAGCGGCGTCGGATTCCCTCTTGCGGGTTCCATGACTGCTCACACCCCGAAACTCCCGGATCTGACGGAACGGGGGGAACCTTGCCAATAGGTGGGCCCTAACGTTGTATTGGGTGTTCCTTGGGCCTAACATGACACAACCAAGCAACTAGTTCCACTTTGCTACCCCCTTCCGGCTCACGTAGAGGGGCCAGGACGGTAGTTCCGTCTTTTTCTACAACGGGGCTAGGGTTTCACCGGAGAGGGGCTCCAGAGCGTCCGAATCCCACCAAGTCCCATGGTATTCCATACCATGTGTGTTAGAGTGTTCCATGTGTCTTGGATGCCAAATATACCATCACTCCCTGTGTTATGGCCTCACCAACGTCGGATTCCCTCTTCCGGGTTCCACGACTGCTCACACACCCCGAAACTCCCGGATCTGACGGAACGGGGGGAACCTTGCCAATAGGTGGGCCCTAACATTGTATTGGGTGTTCCTTGGGCCTAACATGACACAACCAAGCAACTAGTTCCACTTTGCTACCCCCTTCCGGCTCACGTAGAGGGGCCGGGACGGTAGTTGCGTCTTTTTCTACAGCGGGGCTAGGGTTTCATCGGAGAGGGGCTCCGGAGCATCCGAATCCCACCAAGTTCCATGGTATGCGATACCATGTGTGTTAGAGTGTTCCATCTGTCTTGGATGCCAAATATACCATCACTCCCTGTGTTATGGCCTCACCGGCATCAGATTCCCTCTTCGGGTTCCACAACTGCTCACACACCACGAAACTCCCGGATCTGACGGAACGGGGGGAACCTTGCCAATAGGTGGTCCCTAACATTGTCTTGGGTGTTTCTTGGGCCTAACATGACACAACCAAGCAACTAGTTCCACTTTGCTACCCCCTTCCGGCTCACGTAGAGGGGCCAGGACGGCAGTTCCGTCTTTTTGTACTTCGGGGCTAGGGTTTCACTGGAGAGGGGCTCTGGAGAGTCTGAATCCCACCAAGTACCATGGTATTCCATACCATGTGTGTTAGAGTGTTCCATGTGTACTGGATGCCAAAGATCCCATCACTCCCTCTGTTATGGCCTCACCGGCGTCAGATTCCGTCTTCCGGGTTCCTAGACTGCTCACACACCCCGAAACTCCCGGATCTGACGTAACCGGGGGAACCTTGCCAATAGGTGGGCCCTACCATTGTCTTGGGTGTTACTTGATCCTAACATAACACAACCAAGCAACTAGTTCCACATTGCTACCCCCTTCCGGCTCACGTAGAGGGGCCAGGACGGCAGTTCCGTCTTTTTGTACAGCGGGGCTAGGGTTTCATCGGAGAGGGGCTCCGGAGCGTCCGAATCCCACCAAGTCCCATGGTATGCCATACCATGTGTGTTAGAGTGTTCCATGTGTGTTGGATGCCAAATATCCCATCACTCCCTGTGTTATGGCCTCACCGGCGTCGGGTTCCCTCTTCCGAGTTCCATGACTGCTCACACACCCCGAAACTCTCGGATCTGACGGAACTGCGGGAACCTTGCCAATAGGTGGGCCCTAACATTATCTTGGGTGTTCCTTGGGCCTAACATGAAACAACCAAGCAACTAGTTCCACTTTGCTACCCCCTTTCGGCTCATGTAGAGGGGACAGGACGGTAGTTCCGTCTTTTTCTACAGTGGGGCTAGGGTTTCATCGGAGAGGGGCTCCGAAGCGTCCGAATCCCACCAAGTCCCATGGTATTCCATAACATGTGTGTTAGAGTGTTCCATATGTCTTGGATGCCAAATATACCATCACTCCCTGTGTTATGGCCTCACCGGCGTCAGATTCCCTCTTCCAGGTTCCACGACTGCTCACACACCCCGAAACTCCCGGATCTGACGGAACGGGAGGAACCTTGCCAATAGGTGGTCCCTAACATTGTCTTGGGTTTTCCTTGGGCCTAACATGACACAAGCAAGCAACTAGTTCCACCTTTCTACCCCCCCTTCAGCTCACGTAGAGGGGCCAGTGATGAGGTGTTGACCTCTAAGTTAGCCCGATCTTCACGAATCGACAAGAACGAACGAAGAACGCGATGAACACGATGAACACGAGAGGGGGGATCGAGGGGAAATCGAGGGCAAACGCGTGGAAACACAAAAGGGGGAAGATAACTCGTGAAGCCTACGAGGGATCGCAAACCCAAGTCAACAACACGCTAATTGAAACCGATTCCTCTCACCGGTCGGTCCGCCGATCCAACAGAAGCCGCGAGGGGAAGGTTGGCAAGCGCTACTAGAATCACAAGGTGAGAGAGTAGCTCCTCGGAGAGATCTTGATACGGTCCTAGATGAACATCATCAACATAGGATTAGCCTCGTAAGAGGAGTCACCTCACAAGAGGGATACAAGGGCAAAGCCCGAAGTTCTCAAATCATCCCTAAACCCAGATCTAGCCACCGGAGTCTCTTATATAGTCTAGGGGGGTAGGTGGGTGAAAATGGGGCCAAAACGGTGCAATTCCGCACAAAACAGGGGAAGCCGGCCTGGGAGGCCGGGGTGGGAGGCAGGGCCCTGCCTAGGGCCGGCCTGAGGCCGGGGTGGAGGCCGGCGCCCTCGGGCTGGTGCCCGGCCTGAGGCCAGTGATAGGGACATAATAGAGGTCCATGAGGTTCATTCATGCTTGAGTTGGAAAGAAATACTGAGTCTCACTGATGTTTATTATAAGGTGAATTCTTTCCTAGTAATAAATAATGTTTGTGTTTGTGAGAACGTTATACTACCTAAGCCTATGATATGTATGATTAGGTTTATTGATAACACAAACATGGATGGAGAAGAGGAAGCAAGGAGCAAAAGAAGGAGGCATGGAAAACAACTACAAGGAAATGATGTTTCAGTTCGGACTGCCAGGAGTCCCGAATTTGAAATAGTCATGGATTCTTCATACAGGCTCCAAATACAGCAAACGAGCACAATCCGGATAGGGAATTTGATGGGCTTTCCAATGGATCCGGCTCCATCAAGAAATTCGACTCGTGCAAGCCGTGGTGACCGAAACAATACACGAGTAGTTTTCTGCCAGTTTCCAAAACGAGTCCAATTGGTATGTATACCAATATGGCCGCACCCCTTTGTGTGTGGGGTCGGTTTGTATCCATATGTGTTAGGAAATAGGAGTCCTAGTCGATTAGGAGAGGGATTGCTTGCGCAAGGAGCTTGTGGCCGCACCCCTCCCTCATATATAGCTACCACCTGCGTGTGGAATAGATTAGACTACGATAAAACATAAACCCTAGACCTCTCGATTGAAACTGCTTGTAAGCCTTTCATCTGGAAGTTCATCTGCAAACTTTACGTGTTACCTGCTGTTCCACTGGGAATAAGACGGTACAGGACCACTTGTAGTCGGTGGATTACTTGTGCAAGAGTGTGGAGTTAAGAATATCCATTGGGTTGCTATCTTTTGCATTGGCATCAGGGATCAGCCGGAGAGTTCTTAGTGGCGCACTAGTTATCAATTCAGAAGTTATCTGTGAGTTCACTGAGAAGATTGGGCCACCCCTTATCATCTTGGTATCAGATTTACAGGTT
Source organism: Alopecurus myosuroides (assembly GCA_028641055.1). Lineage (NCBI taxonomy): Eukaryota > Viridiplantae > Streptophyta > Magnoliopsida > Poales > Poaceae > Alopecurus > Alopecurus myosuroides. The sequence goes on along the minus strand of CM054063.1, from coordinate 116,183,593 downwards.
GCCTCGGTGAGCTATCAAATTTCCCCTTTAGATTTGAGTGTTTTTTTTATTCCTATCCAGAAAATTGCCCCACAAAAATAGTGTTAATCATTGCCATAGCCTTAGATCATCCCCAATTTGCAATCCCTAGTTGCTGTTCGTGTTGATTTTGTGTTTCTTTTCTCCTTTGTGTCTTCAATTTTCGAGTTAGGGTTAGGGTTCATCGTGTTCGTCTTTTTGTGTCTAGATCTATAAAAAAAAATCCCACCAAAAATAGCCCCGCTGCCATTGTCCTAATCCTCCACCAAATCCGCTACCAGCCAATTGCCCACCAACCGCGCGCATACCGCCAAACTACCTGAGCCACGGAGTCCGTGCGGCTCACGCCCACTCGCGCGCTGATTCCGCCCCTCCGTACCGACCCACGAGCGCTCGCTCGATCCTCCTGTCGTCTTTCGTTCGCTGTTAATCGCGTCGGTACCAGCCAAAAGCGGTTCCGAGTTCCGTGCCAAAGCCAATCCTCCACGGGCCACGCGCGCTGTTTTTGTTTTTCTCTGGACGCGAGCGCACCAATCCACGGGCTTTTGTCCAACTGCGCGCGCGTTTCCAGGCTATTAATTGCGTGCATCCCAGTCCTGGTCGCAGGTCGCCGTCCTAAGCGCGGTGTCGGATCTTGAACCCCTGCGAGTCGTATTCGCACGCGCTGCAAGGCAGCGATCGCTGCTCCTTTTCCGCTACCAGCCAAAAAGAATCGCTGATATGGACATAATAGAGGTCCATGTGGTTTATTCATGCTTGAGTTGGAAGGAAATATTGAGTCTCACTGATGTTTATTATAAGGTGAATTCTTTCCTATTAATAAATAATGTTTGTGTTTGTGAGAACGTTATACTACCTAAGCCTATGATATGTATGATTAGGTTTATTGATAACACAAACATGGACGGAGAAGAGGAAGCAAGGAGCAGAAGAAGGAGGCATGGAAAACAACTACAAGGAATTGATGTTTCAGTTCGGACTGCCAGGAGTCCCGAATTTGAAATAGTCATGGATTCTTCATACGGGCTCCAAATACAGCAAACAAGCACTCTACGGATAGGAAATTTGATGGGCTTTCCAATGGATCCGGCCCCATCAAGAAATTCGACTCGTGCAAGCCGTGGTGACCGAAACAAGCCACGAATAGTTTTCTGGCAGTTTCCAAAACGAGTCCAATTGGTGTGTATACCAATATGGCCGCACCCCTTTGTGTGTGGGGTCGGTTTGTATCCATATGTGTTAGGAAATAGGAGTCCTAGTCATGTAGGAGAGGGTTTGCTTGCGCAAGGAGCTTGTGGCCGCACCCCTCCCTCATATATAGCTACCACCTGCGTGTGGAATAGAGGAGACTACGATTGAATCAAACAAACCCCATAACCTCTAGTTGAAACTGCTTGTTAGCCTTTCATACTGGAAGTTCATCTGCAAACTTTACGTGTTACCTGCTGTTCCACTGGGAATAAGACGGTACAGGACCACTTGTAGTCGGTGGATTACTTGTGCAAGAGTGTGGAGTTAAGAATATCCATTGGGTTGCTATCTGTTGCATTGGCTTCAGGGATCAGCCGGAGAGTTCTTAGTGGCGCACTAGTTATCAATACAGAAGTTATCTGTGAGTTCACTGAGAAGATTGGGCCACCCCTTATCATCTTGGTATCAGATTTACAGGTTGCCTCGGTGAGCTATCATAATTTTCCCTTTAGATTTGAGTGTTTTATTTCCTATCCAGAAAATTGCCCCACAAAAATAGTTGTTTATTTTATTGCCAGAGCCTAGATCAACACCAATTTGCATCTACTAGTTGCTGTTTCTTGTTGATTTGCGTTCCCGTTTTTCTGTTTTTAGTTTTTATCTATTAGGGTTAGGGTTCCTCGTGTTCATCTTTTGTTTAGATCTATACCAGAAAATCTCACCAAAAATATTGCCCAAACCTGCTGCGCATTACCCTAGATCCACTGCCGCGCGTTGTTTTCAATCATTGGCATCTGCTTGTTATTGTCCCTATTCGCCGTAGATCCACTGGTTCCAGCTACGCGCGCTTCCTTGGCGCTGTCGGATTCGTTCTTCGTTGCCGTGGTCGAGACGTGAGCCGCCGCGCGCGCGCACCAACCAGGCAGAAATCGCTACGCGCGCGGAAGTCCACCAACCAGGCAGAAATCGCAACGTGCGCACTGCCAACAGAAATCTCCTGCGTTGATTTGGCCCACCGTGACCCACGCGCGCTATCGATCCTTGTCGGATTCGCTCGCCTGAACTGAACCGCGCGCGCGTCCTAATCTATACACCGCGGAAACCGCGTCAAACGCGCACGGAAGTCCACGCGCGGATCCGATCGCACCCACCACAGAAAACCGCGCGCCGTCCGTTGTTCTCGTTGTCCACCTGGACTCGATTCCCACCCGCACTCCGATCCCGATCCACACGCGCGCGAATCCCAGCTGGATCGCTGTTTCCGTGGAGAAAAGCAACCACGCGCTGCGCAATAAATATCTGTCTCGTGTCGGTTTCCTTCCGCGCTGATTCCAGCGTAAACAGCCGCAAACGCGCCGACGTGGTCCAAGTCCACCGTGGGCCACTTCACGTATTGAAGTCCGCGCTACAATTAGTGTTCCGTGTCGGAACCACACGGTACCAGCCAAACAACGCTTTGCGTTCCGCGCTGGTTCCGTTATTGCGTGGATTTTTTTTGTCTTATCTGTGTACGCAATCAGTACGTATCAAACGCGTTGGCAGTCCAGTGCACCGCGCGACAATTTTCACCTCCACAAAATCTCTACCTTACGGTTTCCAGTCTGATCTTTGTTAAGCCTAGCCACAGCCTATCTACAGCAAATTTTAGGTACACAACCCATAAGACTAGCTATCTTTTTGCTCGTTTTCAGGCTGCTCTTTATCTCATATTTGTGTCACATTGTCATAGCATTGTTATCACTTGACAGTATTGCTCCTAGTGTTGTTATTTGGCCAGTAAAAAGTATAAAAAAAAAAAGAGAAAAAAAAAAGAATTGAGAAAAAGCAAAAAGGCCTTGAGATACTTTGATATATTTGTGGAGCTGTTTTCATCATTGCTATATTGACACACCATTGAGCAATCTTGTGCCTGAATATTATTTGAGCTTGGCTAGTGTCTTTCCAGTGCATTGCAAAATTTCCTCCATATATTTGCATTGCCACATTTGTCTCCATACTTGGTGTGTGTTTCCTGTGCTTTTTATATCACATTGGACAGCAAATAGGAATTGTTATTTTGGTGTTGTTAGGTATCCATACCAAGCCCCACCATATACCTTGTTTGTCTTGTGATTGTTAGCACCCTGGGTATTCTCTTCTTCACATCAAAGCATATTAGTTGCCACTACTTGTTGGTAAGTATTTCTATTCACTTTGGAACGGTAAGATAATCTATTGTCTTGCTAGATTGTTGAGTGAGTTGTGAGAGAACACCACATCCCATTGTTATTTTGTTACTAACAAGTTAATCAATGGAGTTTTCTAGTTCTTCTTGGTGCAGTGATGCTTTCTGGGAGGAGGATTCTAGTGGAATACTTGCAGCAAATTTGTTCCACTTCAGAGGAGACATCAATGGTAGTACTGTTGCTATTACTCTTGATAAGCGTACATGGCGTAATTTTGTTAATATTGAGGTTGTTGAAGCATTCCAGTTGACAACTTATGCAACTCGCAGTCCATTTATGTTAAAAACTAATGATGCTCCACTTCACATTACTCATGTTACTTGGATTCCGTTAACTATTTATGATCATACAGTGCGCATTAGGTGTTATGTGCTTCCTAGAGCATTTACTTGTTGTCACCTTTTGTTGAGTGATTCTTGGTGCACTGTCTATAAGGTTAATTTTGATAGCCATTATCCTGATTTACAATTCTTTTGGAATAAAAAGAGAGATTGGATAATACATGAAAGTCCTACACCATTTAAAAGAATTAGACATCAACCATTGGTTATGAGATCTGTAGAGGTTAAGAAGACCTATGAGGCTGTTTCTACTAATGTAACTATGTCTACTTCTAGTGTTGTGTCTTGTGATGTGCAGGTTGCTTTTGAAGAAAGGGAGCCTATAGTACAACCTGCACCACCACCACCATCACCACAACCATTGGAGGAGCATGCCATTGTGCCTAGTTTTGTTTCTTGTGATATGCAGGTTACTTTTGAAGAAAGGGAGCCACAACAAGTAGAACCTGCATCTCCACTTGAGATAGTTGAATTGGTACCTAATAATTCTGAGGAGGTTGCTATTGATAAAGGTGCTGATTTCGTATTACCCCTCTCAAGTATTGATTTATGTGATCCCACTAAATTGCTAGTTGATTCTTGTGAGTTAACAAGCATAGATAGTCCAACTACATGTGATAATGTGCTAATTTCGAAATTTAATCATGTGGTTTTGATTTCACATAAAGAAGTACTTGCTAAAATACCACCTAATGATATTGTGGATTACATCATGTTAAATGAATCAATTAATGTGCAAAGTGCTATGAAAAAGGTTGCTGAAATTTCATATGTCAATTCTAGCAATTATGTTTCTTCTTTCACTTTTAACTTGATTGGTGATTATAACATGAGTGAAATTTTTATGGTGGATCATATATGCATAACATGTGATCATGTGGCCGATTTGAACATTGTTTTACCTTGGGTAACTAAGCTACAACTTCCTACATATGAGCATGATTTTACACATATGTTTGGTTTGCCACAATACTTGTCACATACATGTGCTAATAATTTGTTCTTCACTTATATTTGCAAATTAAGTTGCAATTTTCATGATGAAAATAATAAGCATGTTCCCACCTTTGAGTGTATTAATAAACATAAATTTGATCATAGATCTTCTTTGAGAACACTTGAATTGATACTAAACAATAAAAATATATACACATATGATTCTCATTTTGATCATGATTTATTGAGCTTCACTTATATTTGCAATTGTGATTGCTATTTTATGGAGTGCTATGACAATTATGTGATGTTTTTAAGCAAAATTCGTGGTCACATGTCTAGGGCACAATTTTATGATATGATAACAACTAATGCACCTCATTATAGATATTTGTATTGTGCATACACGTTGTTCTTTTTGTTTCTTCCACTTTCAGCTTACTACAAGCCGAGGACGGCTTGTCTTGAAGAAAGGGAGGATGATATGGACATAATAGAGGTCCATGTGGTTTATTCATGCTTGAGTTGGAAGGAAATATTGAGTCTCACTGATGTTTATTATAAGGTGAATTCTTTCCTATTAATAAATAATGTTTGTGTTTGTGAGAACGTTATACTACCTAAGCCTATGATATGTATGATTAGGTTTATTGATAACACAAACATGGACGGAGAAGAGGAAGCAAGGAGCAGAAGAAGGAGGCATGGAAAACAACTACAAGGAATTGATGTTTCAGTTCGGACTGCCAGGAGTCCCGAATTTGAAATAGTCATGGATTCTTCATACGGGCTCCAAATACAGCAAACAAGCACTCTACGGATAGGGAATTTGATGGGCTTTCCAATGGATCCGGCCCCATCAAGAAATTCGACTCGTGCAAGCCGTGGTGAGCGAAACAAGCCACGAATAGTTTTCTGGCAGTTTCCAAAACGAGTCCAATTGGTGTGTATACCAATATGGCCGCACCCCTTTGTGTGTGGGGTCGGTTTGTATCCATATGTGTTAGGAAATAGGAGTCCTAGTCATGTAGGAGAGGGTTTGCTTGCGCAAGGAGCTTGTGGCCGCACCCCTCCCTCATATATAGCTACCACCTGCGTGTGGAATAGAGGAGACTACGATTGAATCAAACAAACCCCATAACCTCTAGTTGAAACTGCTTGTTAGCCTTTCATACTGGAAGTTCATCTGCAAACTTTACGTGTTACCTGCTGTTCCACTGGGAATAAGACGGTACAGGACCACTTGTAGTCGGTGGATTACTTGTGCAAGAGTGTGGAGTTAAGAATATCCATTGGGTTGCTATCTGTTGCATTGGCTTCAGGGATCAGCCGGAGAGTTCTTAGTGGCGCACTAGTTATCAATACAGAAGTTATCTGTGAGTTCACTGAGAAGATTGGGCCACCCCTTATCATCTTGGTATCAGATTTACAGGTTGCCTCGGTGAGCTATCATAATTTTCCCTTTAGATTTGAGTGTTTTATTTCCTATCCAGAAAATTGCCCCACAAAAATAGTTGTTTATTTTATTGCCAGAGCCTAGATCAACACCAATTTGCATCTACTAGTTGCTGTTTCTTGTTGATTTGCGTTCCCGTTTTTCTGTTTTTAGTTTTTATCTATTAGGGTTAGGGTTCCTCGTGTTCATCTTTTGTTTAGATCTATACCAGAAAATCTCACCAAAAATATTGCCCAAACCTGCTGCGCATTACCCTAGATCCACTGCCGCGCGTTGTTTTCAATCATTGGCATCTGCTTGTTATTGTCCCTATTCGCCGTAGATCCACTGGTTCCAGCTACGCGCGCTTCCTTGGCGCTGTCGGATTCGTTCTTCGTTGCCGTGGTCGAGACGTGAGCCGCCGCGCGCGCGCACCAACCAGGCAGAAATCGCTACGCGCGCGGAAGTCCACCAACCAGGCAGAAATCGCAACGTGCGCACTGCCAACAGAAATCTCCTGCGTTGATTTGGCCCACCGTGACCCATGCGCGCTATCGATCCTTGTCGGATTCGCTCGCCTGGACTGAACCGCGCGCGCGTCCTAATCTATACACCGCGGAAACCGCGTCAAACGCGCACGGAAGTCCACGCGCGGATCCGATCGCACCCACCACAGAAAACCGCGCGCCGTCCGTTGTTCTCGTTGTCCACCTGGACTCGATTCCCACCCGCACTCCGATCCCGATCCACACGCGCGCGAATCCCAGCTGGATCGCTGTTTCCGTGGAGAAAAGCAACCACGCGCTGCGCAATAAATATCTGTCTCGTGTCGGTTTCCTTCCGCGCTGATTCCAGCGTAAACAGCCGCAAACGCGCCGACGTGGTCCAAGTCCACCGCGGGCCACTTCACGTATTGAAGTCCGCGCTACAATTAGTGTTCCGTGTCGGAACCACACGGTACCAGCCAAACAACGCTTTGCGTTCCGCGTTGGTTCCGTTATTGCGTGGATTTTTTTTGTCTTATCTGTGTACGCAATCAGTACGTATCAAACGCGTTGGCAGTCCAGTGCACCGCGCGACAATTTTCACCTCCACAAAATCTCTACCTTACGGTTTCCAGTCTGATCTTTGTTAAGCCTAGCCACAGCCTATCTACAGCAAATTTTAGGTACACAACCCATAAGACTAGCTATCTTTTTGCTCGTTTTCAGGCTGCTCTTTATCTCATATTTGTGTCACATTGTCATAGCATTGTTATCACTTGACAGTATTGCTCCTAGTGTTGTTATTTGGCCAGTAAAAAGTATAAAAAAAAAAGAGAAAAAAAAAAGAATTGAGAAAAAGCAAAAAGGCCTTGAGATACTTTGATATATTTGTGGAGCTGTTTTCATCATTGCTATATTGACACACCATTGAGCAATCTTGTGCCTGAATATTATTTGAGCTTGGCTAGTGTCTTTCCAGTGCATTGCAAAATTTCCTCCATATATTTGCATTGCCACATTTGTCTCCATACTTGGTGTGTGTTTCCTGTGCTTTTTATATCACATTGGACAGCAAATAGGAATTGTTATTTTGGTGTTGTTAGGTATCCATACCAAGCCCCACCATATACCTTGTTTGTCTTGTGATTGTTAGCACCCTGGGTATTCTCTTCTTCACATCAAAGCATATTAGTTGCCACTACTTGTTGGTAAGTATTTCTATTCACTTTGGAACGGTAAGATAATCTATTGTCTTGCTAGATTGTTGAGTGAGTTGTGAGAGAACACCACATCCCATTGTTATTTTGTTACTAACAAGTTAATCAATGGAGTTTTCTAGTTCTTCTTGGTGCAGTGATGCTTTCTGGGAGGAGGATTCTAGTGGAATACTTGCAGCAAATTTGTTCCACTTCAGAGGAGACATCAATGGTAGTACTGTTGCTATTACTCTTGATAAGCGTACATGGCGTAATTTTGTTAATATTGAGGTTGTTGAAGGATTCCAGTTGACAACTTATGCAACTCGCAGTCCATTTATGTTAAAAACTAATGATGCTCCACTTCACATTACTCATGTTACTTGGATTCCGTTAACTATTTATGATCATACAGTGCGCATTAGGTGTTATGTGCTTCCTAGAGCATTTACTTGTTGTCACCTTTTGTTGAGTGATTCTTGGTGCACTGTCTATAAGGTTAATTTTGATAGCCATTATCCTGATTTACAATTCTTTTGGAATAAAAAGAGAGATTGGATAATACATGAAAGTCCTACAACATTTAAAAGAATTAGACATCAACCATTGGTTATGAGATCTGTAGAGGTTAAGAAGACCTATGAGGCTGTTTCTACTAATGTAACTATGTCTACTTCTAGTGTTGTGTCTTGTGATGTGCAGGTTGCTTTTGAAGAAAGGGAGCCTATAGTACAACCTGCACCACCACCACCATCACCACAACCATTGGAGGAGCATGCCATTGTGCCTAGTTTTGTTTCTTGTGATATGCAGGTTACTTTTGAAGAAAGGGAGCCACAACAAGTAGAACCTGCATCTCCACTTGAGATAGTTGAATTGGTACCTAATAATTCTGAGGAGGTTGCTATTGATAAAGGTGCTGATTTCGTATTACCCCTCTCAAGTATTGATTTATGTGATCCCACTAAATTGCTAGTTGATTCTTGTGAGTTAACAAGCATAGATAGTCCAACTACATGTGATAATGTGCTAATTTCGAAATTTAATCATGTGGTTTTGATTTCACATAAAGAAGTACTTGCTAAAATACCACCTAATGATATTGTGGATTACATCATGTTAAATGAATCAATTAATGTGCAAAGTGCTATGAAAAAGGTTGCTGAAATTTCATATGTCAATTCTAGCAATTATGTTTCTTCTTTCACTTTTAACTTGATTGGTGATTATAACATGAGTGAAATTTTTATGGTGGATCATATATGCATAACATGTGATCATGTGGCCGATTTGAACATTGTTTTACCTTGGGTAACTAAGCTACAACTTCCTACATATGAGCATGATTTTACACATATGTTTGGTTTGCCACAATACTTGTCACATACATGTGCTAATAATTTGTTCTTCACTTATATTTGCAAATTAAGTTGCAATTTTCATGATGAAAATAATAAGCATGTTCCCACCTTTGAGTGTATTAATAAACATAAATTTGATCATAGATCTTCTTTGAGAACACTTGAATTGATACTAAACAATAAAAATATATACACATATGATTCTCATTTTGATCATGATTTATTGAGCTTCACTTATATTTGCAATTGTGATTGCTATTTTATGGAGTGCTATGACAATTATGTGATGTTTTTAAGCAAAATTCGTGGTCACATGTCTAGGGCACAATTTTATGATATGATAACAACTAATGCACCTCATTATAGATATTTGTATTGTGCATACACGTTGTTCTTTTTGTTTCTTCCACTTTCAGCTTACTACAAGCCGAGGACGGCTTGTCTTGAAGAAAGGGAGGATGATATGGACATAATAGAGGTCCATGTGGTTTATTCATGCTTGAGTTGGAAGGAAATATTGAGTCTCACTGATGTTTATTATAAGGTGAATTCTTTCCTATTAATAAATAATGTTTGTGTTTGTGAGAACGTTATACTACCTAAGCCTATGATATGTATGATTAGGTTTATTGATAACACAAACATGGAAGGAGAAGAGGAAGCAAGGAGCAGAAGAAGGAGGCATGGAAAACAACTACAAGGAATTGATGTTTCAGTTCGGACTGCCAGGAGTCCCGAATTTGAAATAGTCATGGATTCTTCATACGGGCTCCAAATACAGCAAACAAGCACTCTACGGATAGGGAATTTGATGGGCTTTCCAATGGATCCGGCCCCATCAAGAAATTCGACTCGTGCAAGCCGTGGTGACCGAAACAAGCCACGAATAGTTTTCTGCCAGTTTCCAAAACGAGTCCAATTGGTGTGTATACCAATATGGCCGCACCCCTTTGTGTGTGGGGTCGGTTTGTATCCATATGTGTTAGGAAATAGGAGTCCTAGTCATGTAGGAGAGGGTTTGCTTGCGCAAGGAGCTTGTGGCCGCACCCCTCCCTCATATATAGCTACCACCTGCGTGTGGAATAGAGGAGACTACGATTGAATCAAACAAACCCCATAACCTCTAGTTGAAACTGCTTGTTAGCCTTTCATACTGGAAGTTCATCTGCAAACTTTACGTGTTACCTGCTGTTCCACTGGGAATAAGACGGTACAGGACCACTTGTAGTCGGTGGATTACTTGTGCAAGAGTGTGGAGTTAAGAATATCCATTGGGTTGCTATCTGTTGCATTGGCTTCAGGGATCAGCCGGAGAGTTCTTAGTGGCGCACTAGTTATCAATACAGAAGTTATCTGTGAGTTCACTGAGAAGATTGGGCCACCCCTTATCAATCGCTGGCCACGTTCAGCTGATTCGATCTCACGCGCGCTACCGGCCAAACTACCACCACGCGCTTCGCGCAAACCAGGTGACGCGCGCACGTATCGGAGTCCACCAGGAGTGCCAAAACACGTCACGCGTGAAGTCCGTAGCAAAATCGCGCCGCGCTCCTCTTTGTCCTTTCCGCGTAGGTTTCTGTCCACGCGCTACCGGCCAAGATACCAAGTCCACGCTTTTCTTTATCGCTGCACCCAATCCACTTTTCGTGGGAGGCCGAGCCCGCAGCATATTTTTGGACCACTCGCGTTGCTGGTTCCCAGCTCGCGCGTGCAATTGCGTGCCTGCCAACAGTTTTCACCTGCACAAATTACTGCCATACAACACGGTTTCTAGTCTAATATTTGTGAGCCTTAGCCAAAGCCTATCTACAACAAAATTTTAGGAGCATACCCATATAAGACTAGCTATTTTTTTTGCTCATTTTCAGGCTGCTCTTTATATCATATTTGTGTCACATTGTTCATAGCATTGTTCTCACTTGATAGTATTGCTCCTAGTGTTGTTATTTGGCCAGTAAAAAAAAAAAGAGAAAAACAGAATTGAGAAAAAGCAAAAAGGCCTTGAGATACATTGATATATTTGTGGAGCTATTTTTCATCATTGCTATATTGACACACCATTGAGCAATCTTGTGCCTGAATATTATTTGAGCTTGGCTAGTGTCTTTCCAGTGCATTGCAAAATTTTCCTCCATATATTTGCATTGCCACATTTGTCTCCATACTTGGTGTGTGTTTCCTGTGCTTTTTATATCACATTGGACAGCAAATAGGATTGTTATTTTGGTGTTGTTAGGTATCCATACCAAGCCCCACCATATACCTTGTTTGTGGTGTGATTGTTAACACCCTGGGTATTCTCTTCTTCACATCAAAGCATATTAATTGCCACTACTTGTTGGTAAGTATTTCTATTCACTTTGGAACGGTAAGATAATCTATTGTTTTGCTAGATTTTTGAGTGAGTTGTGAGAGAACACCAAAGCCCATTGTTATTTGTTACTAACAAGTTAATCAATGGAGTTTAGTGGTTCTTCTATGTGTAGTGATGCTTTCTGGGAGGAGGATTCTAGTGGAATACTTTCACCAAATTTGTTCCACTTCAGAGGAGACATCAATGGTAGTACTGTTGCTATTACTCTTGATAAGGGTACACGGTGGTTTAGTTTTGTTAGTATTGAGGTTGTTGAAGCATTACAGTTGACATCATATGAACCTCAACATTCATTTATGCTAAAAACTAATGATGCTACACTTCACATTACTCATGCTACAATTATTCCGTTAACTATTTATGATCATACAGTAAAAGTTAGGTGTCATGTGCTTCCTAGAGCATTTACTTGCTGTCACATTTTGTTGAGTGATTTTTGGTGCAATCTCTATAAAGTTAATTTTGATAGCCATTATCCTGATATACAATTCTTTTGGAATAATAGGAGAGATTGGATATTTCATGAAAGTCCTACAACATTTAAAAGAATTAGACATCAACCATTGGTTATGAGATCTGTAGAGGTTAAGAAGACCTATGAGGCTGTTTCTACTAATGTAACTATGTCTACTCCTAGTGTTGTGTCTTGTGATGTGCAGGTTGCTTTTGAAGAAAGGGAGCCTATAGTACAACCACCACCACCACCACCACCACAACCATTGGAGGAGCATGCCATTATGACTAGTTTTGTTTCTTGTGATATGCAGGTTACTTTTGAAGAAAGGGAGCCACAACAAGTAGAACCTGCATCACCACTTGAGATAGTTGAATTGGTACCTAATTATTCTGAGGAGGATGCTATTGATAAATGTGCTGATTTCGTATTACCCCTCTCAAGTATTGATTTATGTGAACCCACTAAATTGCTAGTTGATTCTTGTGAGTTAACAAGTGATGTAGCCCACCGTATTCCACCAAGCACAACATCGATACGCAACAAGGTGAACTCACTCCTATCTCCGTACGTTTCCGGTGACTTGGTGAACGGTGCTCTACCTCATGAAATACCCCTCTACATGCATAGGTGGGATCACCACACGGAGACCCAAGACGGTGCCCAAGATGCTCAAGAACACATCCGAGAAGGGGCACATGAAGCTAGGGAAGAAGCAGGTGAAGACGGCGTCAAGTTCGGAGCTCCGAGGTGGAAGAACGGAGGAAAATGGGGTCTCCCGGCCTCCCTCCCGGCCAGGCCGGCCTCCCCCCCATACTCAGGCCGGCCCCCTGCCCGAGCACCCCAGCCTCCAGGCCGGTCTGGCTCCCTCCACCCCGGCCCCAGGCCGGGCACCCCACAGAAGGGGCCGGCCTGCAGGCCGGCCTGGCCTCCTCCACCCCGGCCCCAGGCCGGGCACCCCACAGAAGGGGCCGGCCTGCAGGCCGGCCTGCCTCCATCCCACCCCGGCCCCAGGCCGGCCACCCCTCCAGGCCGGCCTCTGCGCCCCCCAGGCCGGCCAGGCCGGCTCCCAGGCCGGCGTGGCCCCAAAATGCACGGAATTGACCCGTTTTTGCACTGTTTTGACCCCCGTTTCGACCCCGAGCTATATAAGGGACCCCGGTGGCTAGATCTAGGGTTGAGGGATGATTTGAGAACTTTGGGCTTTGCCCTTGTATCCCTCTTGTGAGGTGACTCCTCTAACGAGGCTACTCCTTAGATGTGTATCTAGGACCGTATCAAGATCTCTACAAGGAGCTACTCTTTCACCTTGTGATTCTAGTAGTGCTTGCCAACCTTCCCCTTTGGGCTTCTGTTGGATCGGTGGACCGACCGGTGAGAGAAATCGGTTTCAATTAGCGTGTTGTTGACTTGGGTTTGCGATCCCTCGTAGGCTTCACGAGTTATCTTCCCCCTTTTGTGTTTCCGCGCGTTTGCCCTCGATTTCCCCTCGATTCCCCTCTCGTGTTCATCGTGTTCATCGCGTTCTTCGTGCGTTCTTCGTTCGTTCTTGTCGATTCGTGAAGATCGGGCCAACTTAGAGGTCAACACCTTCATCATCTGGTATCAGAGCCAGGTTGACACGAATCCGACACCCCACCCCCTCCCCTACCACCAATTTTTCTTCTATCCACCATAAATTCGAAAATTTGACCAAAAATAGCCGAAAGGGATTTCGACCGATCTCTTGATTCGTTGAGTTTCTCGTGGTTTTGTTTCATAGATTTGTTGCCAAAAACCATTCATCATCTGGTGATGTAGCCCACCGTATTCCACCAAGCACAACATCGATACGCAACAAGGTGAACTCACTCCTATCTCCGTACGTTTCCGGTGACTTGGTGAACGGTGCTCTACCTCATGAAATACCCCTCTACATGCATAGGTGGGATCACCACACGGAGACCCAAGACGGTGCCCAAGATGATCAAGAACACATCCGAGAAGGGGCACATGAAGCTAGGGAAGAAGCAGGTGAAGACGGCGTCAAGTTCGGAGCTCCGAGGTGGAAGAACGGAGGAAAATGGGGTCTCCCGGCCTCCCTCCCGGCCAGGCCGGCCTCCCCCCCATACTCAGGCCGGCCCCCTGCCCGAGCACCCCAGCCTCCAGGCCGGCCTGGCTCCCTCCACCCCGGCCCCAGGCCGGGCACCCCACAGAAGGGGCCGGCCTGCAGGCCGGCCTGGCCTCCTCCACCCCGGCCCCAGGCCGGGCACCCCACAGAAGGAGCCGGCCTGCAGGCCGGCCTGCCTCCATCCCACCCCGGCCCCAGGCCGGCCACCCCTCCAGGCCGGCCTCTGCGCCCCCCAGGCCGGCCATGCCGGCTCCCAGGCCGGCGTGGCCCCAAAATGCACGGAATTGACCCGTTTTTGCACTGTTTTGACCCCCGTTTCGACCCCGAGCTATATAAGGGACCCCGGTGGCTAGATCTAGGGTTTAGGGATGATTTGAGAACTTTGGGCTTTGCCCTTGTATCCCTCTTGTGAGGTGACTCCTCTAACGAGGCTACTCCTTAGATGTGTATCTAGGACCGTATCAAGATCTCTACAAGGAGCTACTCTTTCACCTTGTGATTCTAGTAGTGCTTGCCAACCTTCCCCTTTGGGCTTCTGTTGGATCGGTGGACCGACCGGTGAGAGAAATCGGTTTCAATTAGCGTGTTGTTGACTTGGGTTTGCGATCCCTCGTAGGCTTCACGAGTTATCTTCCCCCTTTTGTGTTTCCGCGCGTTTGCCCTCGATTTCCCCTCGATTCCCCTCTCGTGTTCATCGTGTTCATCGCGTTCTTCGTGCGTTCTTCGTTCGTTCTTGTCGATTCGTGAAGATCGGGCCAACTTAGAGGTCAACACCTTCATCATCTGGTATCCAGAGCTAGATTGACACGAATCCGACACCCCACCCCCTCCCCTACCACCAATTTTTCTTCTATCCACCATAAATTCGAAAATTTGACCAAAAATAGCCGAAAGGGATTTCGACCGATCTCTTGATTCGTTGAGTTTCTCGTGGTTTTGTTTCATAGATTTGTTGCCAAAAACCATTCCCCATCTTCCTATTCAGCCACAATTCTTGAATTTGTCCAAAAAAATTCTTGATTTGGGAGAAATTTCGAATTTGAGCAAAAATTTCAGAAAAATCCTGCTCTTCGATTCTTGGACAGATTTTGAAACTTGTTTTTCTTTGTCGTTTTTTATCCGAATTGAGTGCAACAAAGTGCTACGCGACGCCCACGACATCACCTACGCTTCCACATCAACGGATCGCCACGACATCGACTCCCCCACGGCCGCAAGTCCGTGATCATCAATAAGAGAGGTATAACTTGCTTCCGCTTGAACCACCCCACCCCATTGTGTACCTTACCTACTTGGACTAGTTCTTTTACACCGCTTGGCATCGCATTGTGGCACCGAGAGTGCGAGTTTTGCGCTTGTGAGAGTCTAGCTACGAGTAGGCATTGGCATTTGGGAATCATCTCCGCATCATCCATCAAAAAGCGAAAAATCAAAAAAAAAAGAGTGGAGAAAGAGCAAGAAGCAAAAAGAGCCATGAGAAGAAAATGATCGATGCCAATTGCTACCATTTGTAGGAACGCCTAGCTTCGAGTTGCAAGAGAGAAGAGAGTGACCGGTTGCCACATTGCGAATCTTGTTGCCTCCAATTAATTGCGGTTTGAGCTAGCGTCCTCTTTGCGTTGGTGTGGCATTGAGCTTAGTCTTCGATAGGTGCATTTCGTCTCCGCTCGTCCATTGGCCGCACTAACCCCATTTATCATTTGTGTGTGTGTGTTTTTCGTTTTCCACCATATCATTTTCTTCCACTAGGTTTGGTTTGCGTGCTAACTTTTCTTTGATTCTTCTCCACGTTTTACAACATACTTTTCTTTGGATTTGTCGCTTTCTCGCCACATTTCTAACCCATTGCCACCCACCCATAAGCCGAGTGTGTTTTGGAGCGTGTTTTTGGGATTTTTCGAACTCAAGTCACTTCATTCTCTTAGTCATCGGTTTCTCTTGGCTTGGTCCACTAGTTTCCAACATTTGCTAAAAGGTGAGGTTGAGCTCTTAGGTCCTCACACTCTATATATACACTTGCGCTTGTGACTAACCATGTATAGCGAGAGCGAAGACTTTGGAGGCCATGACGACTATGGTGAGTCCTTGATGGACCACGACGACTACAACGAGCAAGACATGGACCTCCACTCCTACGAGCATGACATGGTGGACGACCACTACTCCGAGCCCGACATCGTGGATGACCACTACTACGAGCATGACATGGTGGATCACCACCACTACTACGACCACGACGTCGAGCTCTACACCGACTACTCCTCCCCAACCATCATCGACATGGAGGAGCACCACCACAACATCCACGACGACTCCGACTCCATGAGCTACAACGACATGAACCACGACTACAACGAGGACACCGCAAGCTTGGTTGACGAGTTGGAGCCCTACTACAACGACAACGCATCCTCGAGCATGGCGGAGTGCTACACCGACTATGACTCCGACTTGGACGAGCTCACCTACAAGCGCTTCCTCGCCAAACTTCGGTGGCCAAGACATCACATGTCCGATGGTTCATGCTCCCCACCATGGAGATTCAAGGAGAATGCCAAGGCCAAGACACCACAACGACCTTCAACCTCAAGATGGCGCAACGACAAGAAATCCGACAAGTTGGCCACGTCAAGATCCTCAACATCTAGACGGCGCCACAAGAAGGACATCATCGAGGCCCCATCTAGCGAGAAGGCCAAGAAGCCAAGGCATCCAAATGACTTTCGGAGTCATCCCACACATGAGGTGCGGGAGCGCCGCAAGCTTCGTCATCAACCACGC
Organism: Alopecurus myosuroides; assembly: GCA_028641055.1. Taxonomy (NCBI): domain Eukaryota; kingdom Viridiplantae; phylum Streptophyta; class Magnoliopsida; order Poales; family Poaceae; genus Alopecurus; species Alopecurus myosuroides. The sequence goes on along the minus strand of CM054063.1, from coordinate 116,166,686 downwards.
CATAATCACCAAGCTCATCACCAAGATCGCCGCCATGATCATCATCGACATATGGAAGAGAGTGGTACACCCACCTCACCGCATCTTCCGCCACAAGTTCCGCGACGACATTGGTTTGAGCATCGCTCGCCATCACCACTACCTCGACCTCGCCACCGACAAGGTCGTGGTGACCCTCTTCAAGATCACCCTCTACGACCGGATATTCTTCATCATCCACCTTCTCCAAGCTCGACTCATGACATTGGTCTAAATGGCTTCATGGATGGTGCTTGCCCACATTCAAGGCTTCCAAGGCAAAATGTGTGTCACCACCACAATGACCACCAAGACCAAGGCCATTATCAAGAAGGTGCCCTCAACATGGCTTCTAGTGAATGCCTCCCTCAACTCCACCACAATGACCACCGGCGCCATCCTCTCCATCATGATCGCCATCACCAAACCAATGAGGATGACCCACATGAGCTTCCACCGCCCATCTTTGATGAAGACCCAAATGAGAGCCCTTCTCAACATCAAGCGAGTGCGAATGCTCCCTATGGCTTGTTTTTCCCCATCTTCGAGGAAGACCCCATTGAGCGCCACCATCGACAACAATCAAGTGGGATTTCTCAACATGCTACTTCACTTCCCATCTTTGATGAGGACCCCTATGAGCGCCCACTTAGACCACCACTAGGCACGGATGCTATGAGCCTACTTTCCCCTCTCCTTCAAGATGAAGACCTCTTATGCCCCGTTTGCAAGGGCCATGGTCACATAATGTGGGATTGCCAAGGCGGTGACCAAGATGGTGCGTCAAATGGAAACGCTATCCATGATTCTTCTTCTCCCATATTGGATGAGGACCAAGGACGTCATGATCAAGCACATGAGCAAGGTCTACATCGCCATATAGGTCATGATCCTCCTCCTTCTTCATCACATGAGGCGAGATTCACTTCACCACCAACACCCAACCACAACTTCCATGTGCGACATTCTATGAGGATGAACAATGACCTTCATGATCAAGAGCATGAGCTTCCATCATCGCCACAAGCGCAACACCAACATCAAGAGTGTGAAGCTATTCCTCCCATGACACAAGATCAACATCACCATATGCATGAGGAGGCCACTCTACCACTCTATGATGAAGACGTTGATGCATGTGCCATTGTCAAAGAGGCTCATCCCTTGCCATCATCTCTAAGGCATTCTTCTTCTTTGTCTCTAATGACACAAGTGACAACTCCGACCATCGACAAGAGAGCTTCCAACGCTATCAATGAGATGATCATGGTTGCCAACCAAAATGGTGACCATGCCTACATGAGTGAAGGCCAATACTATGCCTTGCACCAACTAGCTCTCAATTCCTTGGACATGCCGACCAATGGTGACGAAAGCGTCTATTGCAATGAGGCCGCGAACTCATCGCGAGTGTTGACACGAGTTCTTCAAGCCTATCCTCAAGATAAGGACCAACGATGCAACCTCTCTAGAGCCGGCGTCAATGGCACATCTATCATTGATGGAGGTAACGACGAATTGGGTGACACACTCCCCTTGACTTCAAAGCATCTCATGCCAACCTCCACACGGACACGCTCAAGCCACCATTCTAGCCAAGGATATCTTCCTCATCATCATCATCATCATCATCATCATCGACCATTTGAGGATGCTACAAGGCATGGCTTACATTACCACTTGATGGAGCTTCCTTCGACACAAGCCATGACCCTACCTCCTCCTCCAAGAAAGCCACCCTTTCCACACTTGGAGATCAACCCAAGAGATGAGATGATTGAGTCCTCCTCGCCACATGCTATGACACTACCGACTCCAAGCAATGCAACGACTTCGACAAACCCGCACACCTCTTGTGCCACGACTTTGGAGCCTTCTAGTGTCCCCTCTCAAGCTTCTAGTGAGATGAGTGGTGAGAGAGAGATCCACCATCACGTGAGTGAGAGCCACAAGCCCATAATGAGTGGAAAAAGCATGAGTGTTCGTAGAGGCCTCGCCTTGTTAGCCACCAAAAGTGAGATGAGAGTTGAGAGCAAAACCCCATTTGTGCTTATTGACACTAACGGCTTACCAACTTTCTCTCCATCTTTGTTGTCTATTTTGCAGAGATTTGGTGACCCTATCAAGCATCCTCGACATCATCGCCTTCTCCACATACAAGGCTCTCCACCTCGCGTGAACATCGACACCGACTTGAAGAGTTGGAAGGAGCACATTCCGCTCGTCATGATCCACATGGAGATTGACAAGCCCTTCTCCGACAATGCCTTCTCCATCCACATTCCTCACGTCAAGATCTACACGGCGCGTCACAAGACCTTCGACATCAACGCCTTCGACGCCTACATTCCACATGTCAAGAGGCGCATGGAGTACGACAAGCACGTCAACGATAATGCCTTCTACGCCTACATACCACATGTCAAGATGTGCATGGAGTTCAACAAGCACCTCCACGACAATGACTTCTCCATCTACATCCCCTACGTCAAGATGTACTTGGAGTTCGACAAGCGCGTCAACGACAATGACTACCACGTCTACATCCCCTTCGTCAAGATGCACTTGGAGTTCGACAAGCGCGTCAACGACAATGATCGCCACGACTACACTCTACCGCTTCCGCAAGCTCATCCTCATCCACCCATTGAGGATCATGTCAAGATCGTCATCACGTTTGGACCACACCCTCCACGAGCATACCTTGGCATGATCTTCGATAAGAGGCTCAACTTCAACGACTACACCGCCTCGCAAGATCTTCCTCAACCACCCAAGGAGGAACCTTTCATGATCTTCATCACCTTTGGACAACACCCCCTACGAGCCTACCGTCACATGATTTTCGACAAGCGGCTCAACTTCAACGACATCTTCGTCGTCAACTTTCCTTCTCCCACTCCAAAATGGATGGAACGAGAGTCGAGGACGACTCTTCTTCAAGGGGGGAGATGATGTAGCCCACCGTATTCCACCAAGCACAACATCGATACGCAACAAGGTGAACTCACTCCTATCTCCGTACGTTTCCGGTGACTTGGTGAACGGTGCTCTACCTCATGAAATACCCCTCTACATGCATAGGTGGGATCACCACACGGAGACCCAAGACGGTGCCCAAGATGCTCAAGAACACATCCAAGAAGGGGCACATGAAGCTAGGGAAGAAGCAGGTGAAGACGGCGTCAAGTTCGGAGCTCCGAGGTGGAAGAACGGAGGAAAATGGGGTCTCCCGGCCTCCCTCCCGGCCAGGCCGGCCTCCCCCCCATACTCAGGCCGGCCCCCTGCCCGAGCACCCCAGCCTCCAGGCCGGCCTGGCTCCCTCCACCCCGGCCCCAGGCCGGGCACCCCACAGAAGGGGCCGGCCTGCAGGCCGGCCTGGCCTCCTCCACCCCGGCCCCAGGCCGGGCACCCCACAGAAGGGGCCGGCCTGCAGGCCGGCCTGCCTCCATCCCACCCCGGCCCCAGGCCGGCCACCCCTCCAGGCCGGCCTCTGCGCCCCCCAGGCCGGCCAGGCCGGCTCCCAGGCCGGCCAGGCCGGCTCCCAGGCCGGCGTGGCCCCAAAATGCACGGAATTGACCCGTTTTTGCACTGTTTTGACCCCCGTTTCGACCCCGAGCTATATAAGGGACCCCGGTGGCTAGATCTAGGGTTGAGGGATGATTTGAGAACTTTGGGCTTTGCCCTTGTATCCCTCTTGTGAGGTGACTCCTCTAACGAGGCTACTCCTTAGATGTGTATCTAGGACCGTATCAAGATCTCTACAAGGAGCTACTCTTTCACCTTGTGATTCTAGTAGTGCTTGCCAACCTTCCCCTTTGGGCTTCTGTTGGATCGGTGGACCGACCGGTGAGATAAATCGGTTTCAATTAGCGTGTTGTTGACTTGGGTTTGCGATCCCTCGTAGGCTTCACGAGTTATCTTCCCCCTTTTGTGTTTCCGCGCGTTTGCCCTCGATTTCCCCTCGATTCCCCTCTCGTGTTCATCGTGTTCATCGCGTTCTTCGTGCGTTCTTCGTTCGTTCTTGTCGATTCGTGAAGATCGGGCCAACTTAGAGGTCAACACCTTCATCATCTGGTATCCAGAGCTAGATTGACACGAATCCGACACCCCACCCCCTCCCCTACCACCAATTTTTCTTCTATCCACCATAAATTCGAAAATTTGACCAAAAATAGCCGAAAGGGATTTCGACCGATCTCTTGATTCGTTGAGTTTCTCGTGGTTTTGTTTCATAGATTTGTTGCCAAAAACCATTCCCCATCTTCCTATTCAGCCACAATTCTTGAATTTGTCCAAAAATTTTCTTGATTTGGGAGAAATTTCGAATTTGAGCAAAAATTTCAGAAAAATCCTGCTCTTCGATTCTTGGACAGATTTTGAAACTTGTTTTTCTTTGTCGTTTTTGATCCGAATTGAGTGCAACAAAGTGCTACGCGACGCCCACGACATCACCTACGCTTCCACATCAACGGATCGCCACGACATCGACTCCCCCACGGCCGCAAGTCCGTGATCATCAATAAGAGAGGTATAACTTGCTTCCGCTTGAACCACCCCACCCCATTGTGTACCTTACCTACTTGGACTAGTTCTTTTACACCGCTTGGCATCGCATTGTGGCACCGAGAGTGCGAGTTTTGCGCTTGTGAGAGTCTAGCTACGAGTAGGCATTGGCATTTGGGAATCATCTCCGCATCATCCATCAAAAAGCGAAAAATCAAAAAAAAAAAGAGTGGAGAAAGAGCAAGAAGCAAAAAGAGCCATGAGAAGAAAATGATCGATGCCAATTGCTACCATTTGTAGGAACGCCTAGCTTCGAGTTGCAAGAGAGAAGAGAGTGACCGGTTGCCACATTGCGAATCTTGTTGCCTCCAATTAATTGCGGTTTGAGCTAGCGTCCTCTTTGCGTTGGTGTGGCATTGAGCTTAGTCTTCGATAGGTGCATTTCGTCTCCGCTCGTCCATTGGCCGCACTAACCCCATTTACCATTTGTGTGTGTGTGTTTTTCGTTTTCCACCATATCATTTTCTTCCACTAGGTTTGGTTTGCGTGCTAACTTTTCTTTGATTCTTCTCCACGTTTTACAACATACTTTTCTTTGGATTTGTCGCTTTCTCGCCACATTTCTAACCCATTGCCACCCACCCATAAGCCGAGTGTGTTTTGGAGCGTGTTTTTGGGATTTTTCGAACTCAAGTCACTTCATTCTCTTAGTCATCGGTTTCTCTTGGCTTGGTCCACTAGTTTCCAACATTTGCTAAAAGGTGAGGTTGAGCTCTTATGTCCTCACACTCTATATATACACTTGCGCTTGTGACTAACCATGTATAGCGAGAGCGAAGACTTTGGAGGCCATGACGACTATGGTGAGTCCTTGATGGACCACGACGACTACAACGAGCAAGACATGGACCTCCACTCCTACGAGCATGACGTGGTGGACGACCACTACTCCGAGCCCGACATCGTGGATGACCACTACTACGAGCATGACATGGTGGATCACCACCACTACTACGACCACGACGTCGAGCTCTACACCGACTACTCCTCCCCAACCATCATCGACATGGAGGAGCACCACCACAACATCCACGACGACTCCGACTCCATGAGCTACAACGACATGAACCACGACTACAACGAGGACACCGCAAGCTTGGTTGACGAGTTGGAGCCCTACTACAACGACAACGCATCCTCGAGCATGGCGGAGTGCTACACCGACTATGACTCCGACTTGGACGAGCTCACCTACAAGCGCTTCCTCGCCAAACTTCGGTGGCCAAGACATCACATGTCCGATGGTTCATGCTCCCCACCATGGAGATTCAAGGAGAATGCCAAGGCCAAGACACCACAACGACCTTCAACCTCAAGATGGCGCAACGACAAGAAATCCGACAAGTTGGCCACGTCAAGATCCTCAACATCTAGACGGCGCCACAAGAAGGACATCATCGAGGCCCCATCTAGCGAGAAGGCCAAGAAGCCAAGGCATCCAAATGACTTTCGGAGTCATCCCACACATGAGGTGCGGGAGCGCCGCAAGCTTCGTCATCAACCACGCCATAATCACCAAGCTCATCACCAAGATCGCCGCCATGATCATCATCGACATATGGAAGAGAGTGGTACACCCACCTCACCGCATCTTCCGCCACAAGTTCCGCGACGACATTGGTTTGAGCATCGCTCGCCATCACCACTACCTCGACCTCGCCACCGACAAGGTCGTGGTGACCCTCTTCAAGATCACCCTCTACGACCGGATATTCTTCATCATCCACCTTCTCCAAGCTCGACTCATGACATTGGTCTAAATGGCTTCATGGATGGTGCTTGCCCACATTCAAGGCTTCCAAGGCAAAATGTGTGTCACCACCACAATGACCACCAAGACCAAGGCCATTATCAAGAAGGTGCCCTCAACATGGCTTCTAGTGAATGCCTCCCTCAACTCCACCACAATGACCACCGGCGCCATCCTCTCCATCATGATCGCCATCACCAAACCAATGAGGATGACCCACATGAGCTTCCACCGCCCATCTTTGATGAAGACCCAAATGAGAGCCCTTCTCAACATCAAGCGAGTGCGAATGCTCCCTATGGCTTGTTTTTCCCCATCTTCGAGGAAGACCCCATTGAGCGCCACCATCGACAACAATCAAGTGGGATTTCTCAACATGCTACTTCACTTCCCATCTTTGATGAGGACCCCTATGAGCGCCCACTTCGACCACCACTAGGCACGGATGCTATGAGCCTACTTTCCCCTCTCTTTCAAGATGAAGACCTCTTATGCCCCGTTTGCAAGGGCCATGGTCACATAATGTGGGATTGCCAAGGCGGTGACCAAGATGGTGCGTCAAATGGAAACGCTATCCATGATTCTTCTTCTCCCATATTGGATGAGGACCAAGGACGTCATGATCAAGCACATGAGCAAGGTCTACATCGCCATATAGGTCATGATCCTCCTCCTTCTTCATCACATGAGGCGAGATTCACTTCACCACCAACACCCAACCACAACTTCCATGTGCGACATTCTATGAGGATGAACAATGACCTTCATGATCAAGAGCATGAGCTTCCATCATCGCCACAAGCGCAACACCAACATCAAGAGTGTGAAGCTATTCCTCCCATGACACAAGATCAACATCACCATATGCATGAGGAGGCCACTCTACCACTCTATGATGAAGACGTTGATGCATGTGCCATTGTCAAAGAGGCTCATCCCTTGCCATCATCTCTAAGGCATTCTTCTTCTTTGTCTCTAATGACACAAGTGACAACTCCGACCATCGACAAGAGAGCTTCCAACGCTATCAATGAGATGATCATGGTTGCCAACCAAAATGGTGACCATGCCTACATGAGTGAAGGCCAATACTATGCCTTGCACCAACTAGCTCTCAATTCCTTGGACATGCCGACCAATGGTGACGAAAGCGTCTATTGCAATGAGGCCGCGAACTCATCGCGAGTGTTGACACGAGTTCTTCAAGCCTATCCTCAAGATAAGGACCAACAATGCAACCTCTCTAGAGCCGGCGTCAATGGCACATCTATCATTGATGGAGGTAACGACGAATTGGGTGACACACTCCCCTTGACTTCAAAGCATCTCATGCCAACCTCCACACGGACACGCTCAAGCCACCATTCTAGCCAAGGATATCTTCCTCATCATCATCATCATCATCATCATCGACCATTTGAGGATGCTACAAGGCATGGCTTACATTACCACTTGATGGAGCTTCCTTCGACACAAGCCATGACCCTACCTCCTCCTCCAAGAAAGCCACCCTTTCCACACTTGGAGATCAACCCAAGAGATGAGATGATTGAGTCCTCCTCGCCACATGCTATGACACTACCGACTCCAAGCAATGCAACAACTTCGACAAACCCGCACACCTCTTGTGCCACGACTTTGGAGCCTTCTAGTGTCCCCTCTCAAGCTTCTAGTGAGATGAGTGGTGAGAGAGAGATCCACCATCACGTGAGTGAGAGCCACAAGCCCATAATGAGTGGAAAAAGCATGAGTGTTCGTAGAGGCCTCGCCTTGTTAGCCACAAAAAGTGAGATGAGAGTTGAGAGCAAAACCCCATTTGTGCTTATTGACACTAACGGCTTACCAACTTTCTCTCCATCTTTGTTGTCTATTTTGCAGAGATTTGGTGACCCTATCAAGCATCCTCGACATCATCGCCTTCTCCACATACAAGGCTCTCCACCTCGCGTGAACATCGACACCGACTTGAAGAGTTGGAAGGAGCACATTCCGCTCGTCATGATCCACATGGAGATTGACAAGCCCTTCTCCGACAATGCCTTCTCCATCCACATTCCTCACGTCAAGATCTACACGGCGCGTCACAAGACCTTCGACATCAACGCCTTCGACGCCTACATTCCACATGTCAAGAGGCGCATGGAGTACGACAAGCACGTCAACGATAATGCCTTCTACGCCTACATACCACATGTCAAGATGTGCATGGAGTTCAACAAGAACCTCCACGACAATGACTTCTCCATCTACATCCCCTACGTCAAGATGTACTTGGAGTTCGACAAGCGCGTCAACGACAATGACTACCACGTCTACATCCCCTTCGTCAAGATGCACTTGGAGTTCGACAAGCGCGTCAACGACAATGATCGCCACGACTACACTCTACCGCTTCCGCAAGCTCATCCTCATCCACCCATTGAGGATCATGTCAAGATCGTCATCACGTTTGGACCACACCCTCCACGAGCATACCTTGGCATGATCTTCGATAAGAGGCTCAACTTCAACGACTACACCGCCTCGCAAGATCTTCCTCAACCACCCAAGGAGGAACCTTTCATGATCTTCATCACCTTTGGACAACACCCCCTACGAGCCTACCGTCACATGATTTTCGACAAGCGGCTCAACTTCAACGACATCTTCGTCGTCAACTTTCCTTCTCCCACTCCAAAATGGATGGAACGAGAGTCGAGGACGACTCTTCTTCAAGGGGGGGGAGATGATGTAGCCCACCGTATTCCACCAAGCACAACATCGATACGCAACAAGGTGAACTCACTCCTATCTCCGTACGTTTCCGGTGACTTGGTGAACGGTGCTCTACCTCATGAAATACCCCTCTACATGCATAGGTGGGATCACCACACGGAGACCCAAGACGGTGCCCAAGATGCTCAAGAACACATCCGAGAAGGGGCACATGAAGCTAGGGAAGAAGCAGGTGAAGACGGCGTCAAGTTCGGAGCTCCGAGGTGGAAGAACGGAGGAAAATGGGGTCTCCCGGCCTCCCTCCCGGCCAGGCCGGCCTCCCCCCCATACTCAGGCCGGCCCCCTGCCCGAGCACCCCAGCCTCCAGGCCGGCCTGGCTCCCTCCACCCCGGCCCCAGGCCGGGCACCCCACAGAAGGGGCCGGCCTGCAGGCCGGCCTGGCCTCCTCCACCCCGGCCCCAGGCCGGGCACCCCACAGAAGGGGCCGGCCTGCAGGCCGGCCTGCCTCCATCCCACCCCGGCCCTAGGCCGGCCACCCCTCCAGGCCGGCCTCTGCGCCCCCCCAGGCCGGCCAGGCCGGCTCCCAGGCCGGCGTGGCCCCAAAATGCACGGAATTGACCCATTTTTGCACTGTTTTGACCCCCGTTTCGACCCCGAGCTATATAAGGGACCCCGGTGGCTAGATCTAGGGTTGAGGGATGATTTGAGAACTTTGGGCTTTGCCCTTGTATCCCTCTTGTGAGGTGACTCCTCTAACGAGGCTACTCCTTAGATGTGTATCTAGGACCGTATCAAGATCTCTACAAGGAGCTACTCTTTCACCTTGTGATTCTAGTAGTGCTTGCCAACCTTCCCCTTTGGGCTTCTGTTGGATCGGTGGACCGACCGGTGAGAGAAATCGGTTTCAATTAGCGTGTTGTTGACTTGGGTTTGCGATCCCTCGTAGGCTTCACGAGTTATCTTCCCCCTTTTGTGTTTCCGCGCGTTTGCCCTCGATTTCCCCTCGATTCCCCTCTCGTGTTCATCGTGTTCATCGCGTTCTTCGTGCGTTCTTTGTTCGTTCTTGTCGATTCGTGAAGATCGGGCCAACTTAGAGGTCAACACCTTCATCAACAAGCCTAGATATTCCACCTACATGTGATAATGTGTTAATTTCGAAATTTAATCATGTGGTTTTGATTTCACATAAGGAAGTACTTGCTAAAATACCACCTAATGATATTGTGGATTACATCATGTTAAATGAATCAATTAATGTGCAAAGTGCTATGAAAAAGGTTGCTGAAATTTCATATGACAATTCTAGCAACTATGTTTCTTCTTTCACTTTTAATTTGATTGGTGACTATAACATGAGTGAAATTTTTATGGTGGATCACATATGCATAACTTGTGATAAAGTGGCCAAATTGAACATTGTTTTACCTTGGGTAAATAAGCTACAACTTCCTACATATGAGCATGATTTTACACATATGTTTGGTTTACCACAATACTTGTCACATACATGTGCTAATAAATTGTTCTTCACTTATATTTGCAAATTAAGTTGCAATTTTCATGATGAAAATAATAAGCATGTTCCCACCTTTGAGTGTATTAATAAACATAAATGTGATCATAGATCTTCTTTGAGAACACTTGAATTGATACTAAACAATAAAAATATACACACATATGATTCTCATTTTGATCATGATTTATTGAGCTTCACTTATATTTGCAATTGTGATTGCTATTTTATGGAGTGCTATGACAATTATGTGATGTTTTTAAGCAAAATTCGTGGTCACATGTCTAGGGCACAATTTTATGATATGATTACAACTAATGCACCTCATTATAGATATTTGTATTGTGCATACACGTTGTTCTTTTTGTTTCTTCCACTTTCAGCTTACTACAAGCCGAGGACGGCTTGTCTTGAAGAAAGGGAGGATGATAGGGACATAATAGAGGTCCATGAGGTTCATTCATGCTTGAGTTGGAAAGAAATACTGAGTCTCACTGATGTTTATTATAAGGTGAATTCTTTCCTAGTAATAAATAATGTTTGTGTTTGTGAGAACGTTATACTACCTAAGCCTATGATATGTATGATTAGGTTTATTGATAACACAAACATGGATGGAGAAGAGGAAGCAAGGAGCAAAAGAAGGAGGCATGGAAAACAACTACAAGGAAATGATGTTTCAGTTCGGACTGCCAGGAGTCCCGAATTTGAAATAGTCATGGATTCTTCATACGAGCTCCAAATACAGCAAACGAGCACAATCCGGATAGGGAATTTGATGGGCTTTCCAATGGATCCGGCCCCATCAAGAAATTCGACTCGTGCAAGCCGTGGTGACCGAAACAATACACGAGTAGTTTTCTGCCAGTTTCCAAAACGAGTCCAATTGGTGTGTATACCAATATGGCCGCACCCCTTTGTGTGTGGGGTCGGTTTGTATCCATATGTGTTAGGAAATAGGAGTCCTAGTCTATTAGGAGAGGGATTGGTTGCGCAAGGAGCTTGTGGCCGCACCCCTCCCTCATATATAGCTACCACCTGCGTGTGGAATAGATTAGACTACGATAAAACATAAAACCTAGACCTCTAGATTGAAACTGCTTGTAAGCCTTTCATCTGGAAGTTCATCTGCAAACTTTACGTGTTACCTGCTGTTCCACTAGGAATAAGACGGTACAGGACCACTTGTAGTCGGTGGATTACTTGTGCAAGAGTGTGGAGTTAAGAATATCCATTGGGTTGCTATCTTTTGCATTGGCATCAGGGATCAGCCGGAGAGTTCTTAGTGGCGCACTAGTTATCAATTCAGAAGTTATCTGTGAGTTCACTGAGAAGATTGGGCCACCCCTTATCAGCCAGGGTGGGAGGCCGGCTCCCTCGGGCTGGTGCCCGGCCTAGGGCCACGCTAGCCCGGCCAGAGGCCAGGGTGGGATGAGGAGGCCGGCCTGGGGCCAGGGTAGGCCGGCCTGGCCGGGGGGTGAGGCCGGGAGCCTCCTTTTCCCTCCGTTCTTCCACCTCGGAGCTCCGATCTTGACGCCGTCTTCACCCACTTCCTTCCTAGCTTCATGTGCATCTTCTTGGATGTGTTCTTGAGCATCTTGGGAACCTTCTTGGGTCTCCATGTGGTGATCCCACCTATGCATGTAGAGGGGTATTTCATGAGGTAGAGCACCGTTCACCAAGTCACCGGAAACATACGGAGATAGGAGTTTGTTCACCTTGTTGTTTATCGATGTTGTGCTTGGTTGAATACGGTGGGCTACATCATCTCCCCCCTTGAAGAAGAGTCGTCCTTGACTCTCGTTCCATCCATTTGTGTGTGGGAGAAGGAATGTTGACCACAAAGATGTCGTTGAAGTTGAGCCGCTTGTCGAAGTTCATGTGACGGTAGGCTCGTAGTGGGGGTGGTCCAAAGGTGATGAAGATCATGAAATGTTCCTCCTTGGATGGTTGAGGAAGATCTTGCGAGGCGGTGTAGTCGTTGAAGTTGAGCCTCTTATCGAAGATCATGCCAATGTATGCTCGTGGAGGGTGTGGTCCAAAGGTGATGACGATCTTGCCATGATCCTCAATGGCTGGATGAGGATGAGCTTGTGGAAGCGGTAGAGTGTAGATGAACTTGACGCATTGGTTGTTGTTGATGCTCGTGTCGAAGTCCATGTACATCGTGGCGGTTGGCATGCAGTCGTGGTGGTCATTGTCGTTGACGCGCTTGTCGAACTCCAAGTACATCTTGACGTGAGGGATGTAGGCGTAGAAGTTGTTGTCGTGGATGCGCTTGTCGAACTCCATGCACATCGTGAGATGTGGGATGTAAGTGTAGAAGCCGTTGATGTCGAAGTGCTTGTGATGCGCCGTGTAGATCTTGACTTGAGGAATGTGGATGGAGAAGGCATTGTCGGAGAAGGGCTTGTCAATCTCCATGTGGATCATGACGAGCGGAATGTACTCCCTCCAACTCTTCAAGTCGGTGTCGATGTTCATGCTTTGTGGAGAGACTTGTATGTGGAGAAGTCGATGATGTCGAGGATGCTTGATAGGGTCACCAAATCTCTGCAAAATAGACAACAAATGATATGGGGTGGCCCAATCTTCTCAGTGAACTCACAGATAACTTCTGTATTGATAACTAGTGCGCCACTAAGAACTCTCCGGCTGATCCCTGAAGCCAATGCAACAGATAGCAACCCAATGGATATTCTTAACTCCACACTCTTGCACAAGTAATCCACCGACTACAAGTGGTCCTGTACCGTCTTATTCCCAGTGGAACAGCAGGTAACACGTAAAGTTTGCAGATGAACTTCCAGTATGAAAGGCTAACAAGCAGTTTCAACTAGAGGTTATGGGGGTTTGTTTGATTCAATCGTAGTCTACCTCAACCACACGCAGGTGGGACACATATATAGGTGGAGGGGTGCGGCCACAAGGCTCCCTTGCGCAAGCAACCCTCCCCTACTAGGACTAGGACTCACATATATGGATACAAACCGATTCCAAACACAAGGAATTCGGCCACATTGGTATGGAAACCAAACCTAACACTACTAGAATTGCTATGGCGCATTGATCTTCCATGTGGGCGCCCTCCTCTTGTATTTGTCCATGTATGAGTGTGGAATAACATAATAGCATTGTTTTCCACACTTAGTGCATTTGATCTTGTGGAGGCACCATCCCCTTATCATGATAACAATTGTTATTTGTTGTTTTCACCATGCTAGCACTTGTTTTCCATCTCCTCTTGAAGTCCATGCTCATCCTTGTGTAGCTCCTCTCCATGATCTCCATTCATGTTTGTGTTATCAACAAACCTAATGATATGGGGTGGCCCGATCTTCTCAAAGAGCAACACAAATTGATATGATAACTAGTGGTTCACTGAGATCTCTCCTGGATTGATACCTGATTGCCAATGCAACAGCTTTCAATCCCTGTGGATATTCTCAACTACACACTCTTGCACAATGTAATCAACCGACTACAAGTGGTCCTGTACCTTCTAATTCCCAATGGAATAGATGATAACACACAGAATTTGCAACGGATCTTTACTTCAAGATGAAAGCTTAAACAAGCAATACAATCTGAGGTGTAAGGGAAATTGTCTAAAACTTAATCTAACCTATTTGGGGCGCAAGGGCCGGCTATTTATGAGGGGTTGGGGTGCGGCCAAAGAGGTGGGGCGCACCCCCCTAGTTGTGTTCGGGTGGGACTCTATCCCCCCTTTTATTACAATCCGAAATTTAAAAGAAGAGTCCTATGAAACAAGGACTCGCAGGTCCACTTCTCGTAAACTACCAGGACTCTTTCTATGGCGCATCCACAAGGTGTGGGGCGCCCCCTTGATGTTTTCCATCCATTTCTCCCTTGTTTTCCAGCAGCTCCAACTTGTTTCCCATCTTGTGACTTCTGTTTTCCAGCTGCTCCTTCTTGTTTTCCAGCATGTACTTCTTGTTTTCCAGCTTGTTCTTGTTGTTTTCCAGCTCCTCTTGATGCTCCTCTCCATTCATGTTTGTGTTATCAACAACCCTGATCATACATAAATGCATAGACTTAGGCAGTATAAAATTCTCATGATCACAAACATCAAATTCTATTAAGAGTGAGTTCACCTGTTGTTCTAATAACTTGGTTCTTGATCTTGTCATAGGTCCAAGTCTCACTCCATTAGTGTTATCTTGAGCAGCAACATTATCATGTGTGTTTGTTGGTGAAGAGCTAGGGATGTCCTCATCATCCTCCCCCTCTTGAAAAGGCGTCGACCTCGACGCATCAAGGTCATCTCCGTAATATGGTGTCAAATCAGCAACATTGAAGGAATTGCTAACACCAAACTCCTCAGCTGGAAGATCTATCATGTATGCATTATCATTGATTCGACCAAGAACTTTGTATGGACCTGCTCCTCGTGGCATCAACTTGGACTTGCGTAATTTTGGGAATCTATCCTTGCGGAAATGCACCCAAACCATATCACCAGCCCGAAATATCATCTCCTTCCTTTTCTTGTTCATGCGTTCAGCCACATGTTGTCCCTTCTTCTCTATAGCCATCTTGGTCTTCTCATGTATCTTCTTTACAAAATCAGCACGCTTCGAAGCCTCCATGTTAACTCTCTCATATATGGGAAGCGGCAACATATCTAGTGGAGTAATGGGTTTGAAACCATACACCACCTCAAACGGGCATAGCTGAGTAGTGGAGTGTACAGCCCTATTATAAGCGAACTCAACATGAGGCAAACACTCCTCCCACTCCCGCAGGTTCTTCTTGATCATGGTGCGCAACAATTGTGATAATGTGCGATTCACCACCTCCGTTTGTCCATCAGTTTGGGGGTGACATGTAGTTGAAAACAGCAACTTTGTCCCCAGCTTCCCCCAAAGTGTCTTCCAAAAATAGCTCATGAACTTCACATCTCGATCAGAAACAATAGTCTTGGGTACTCCATGTAATATCACTATGTCCCTGAAAAACAGATTAGCAATATGCGACGCATCGTCGCTTTTGTGGCATGCAATAAAGTGTGACATCTTGGAAAATCTATCCACTACCACAAATATTGAATCGTGTCCCCTCTTGGTTCTTGGTAATCCTAGCACAAAATCCATACTAATATCCTCCCATGGTGTAGTAGGTGCAGGAAGAGGGGTATACAACCCATGAGGTTTTAATTTTGACTTTGCTTTGTTGCAAGTGATGCAACGCTGCATAAATCTATAGACATCTCGCCTCATATGTGCCCAATAGAAGTTATCAGCTAACATGAGTAATGTTTTCTCCCGTCCAAAGTGTCCCATCAATCCTCCACTATGAGATTCCTGCAACAACAGCAAACGCAAAGAACACTCGGGAACACATAATTTGTTAGCTCTAAACAGAAAGCCATCATGAATATGATATTTATCCCATGCTTTTACACTAGTACATTTAGCAAAAGGCATAGAAAACTCAGTATCATTTGCATATAATTCACGTAGACTCTCTAAACCAGGAACTTGCACATCTAGTTTGGTAAGAAGCATGTTCTTTCTAGATAGTGCATCAGCAACCACATTGTCCAATCCTTTCTTATACTTGATAATATATGGGAAAGACTCAATGAACTCTACCCATTTAGCATGTCTCTTATTAAGATTAGATTGGCTCTTCAGAAACTTCAATGCCTCATGATCAGAATGTATGATAAATTCTTTTGGCCACAAATAATGTTTCCAAACCTCAAGAACTCTAACAAGCGCATACAACTCTTTATCATAGACAGAATAATTCAATTGTGCACCATGCAATTTCTCAGAAAAATAAGCAATAGGTTTCTTTTCTTGCATAAGTACTCCTCCAATTCCAATGCCACTGGCATCACATTCAATCTCAAATTGTTTATTGAAATTTGGAAGCATCAACAATGGTGCAGAAATCAATTTATTTTTCAGCTCATCAAATGCCATATCTTGAGCAACACCCCATTCGAAATCAACTCCTTTCTTAGTTAAATCATTCAGAGGTGCAGCAATGGTACTAAAATCTCTAACAAATCTTCTATAAAAACCAGCAAGACCATGAAAACTACGCACTTGACTCACATTCATGGGGGTAGGCCAATTTCTTATAGCTTCTATTTTCGAATCATCTACCTCAATCCCATGTTTAGAAACAACATATCCCAGAAATATGACCTTATCTTTGCAAAAAGTGCACTTCTCAAGATTACCAAATAATTTGTTTTCTCTTAGCACATGCAAGACTTGTCTAATATGATCAATATGTTCAGTTTCATTGTGGCTATATATGAGAATATCATCAAAATAGACTACCACAAATTTGCCAATAAAGTTACGCAAAACATGGTTCATAAGTCTCATGAAAGTACTAGGTGCATTGGTTAAACCAAAAGGCATCACTAACCATTCATATAAACCAAATTTTGTCTTAAAGGCTGTTTTCCACTCATCCCCCTCTTTCATCCTAATTTGATGATAGCCACTACGCAAATCAATCTTAGAAAAAACAGTAGCACCACTTAATTCATCTAGCATATCTTCCAATCTTGGAATAGGATGACGATAACGAATAGTGATGTTGTTTATTGCTCTACAATCTACGCACATGCGCCATGTACCATCTTTCTTAGGAACCAAAATCACAGGAACAGCACAAGGGCTAAGACTGATGCGAATATACCCTTTATCAAGGAGCTCTTGTACTTGTTTCTGAATTTCCTTCGTCTCCTGGGGATTAGTCCTGTAAGGGGCTCGGTTTGGTAATGTGGCTCCAGGTATCAAATCAATTTGGTGTTCTATGCCACGCAATGGTGGCAACCCTGCTGGTACCTCCTCTGGAAACACATCATCAAATTCCTGCAACACATTAGAAACACCAATAGTGATACGGGCATCTACTGGTTAGCACGCTAGGACAATAAACTACGATGTATAATGTCTAAGGCCTGCGAGCCGCATGTGTTGGCCGAGCCTTCTAAATGGGCCGGTTTGTATCCAGTTTGAGTCCAACTAGGTTTAGGTTCGAGTCAGTTTCGGTTTGGGTTTGTCCAACCGACTAGGGGTTGGCCTCTTATATAAAGAGAGCCAAGGCCTAGGGTTTGAGGGAGGTTGAAAATTATGTAGAACTAAAAGTTCCAGGTTACCACCGTCCCTAGGGGATCGGCGTGTAGGCGGCGTCTCGGACGTTCGTCAGTTATCTTTGAAAATAAAGGTGCGAGTGTTCTTGGATCTGCCAAGGGAGTTCGTTCGTGGCTAGGGGGCTCTTGGATCTGCCTAGAGTTGTCTAGCTTGGCGTGAAATAAAGGTGCGAGTGTTCTTGGATCTGCCAAGGGGGTTTGTGCGTTTCTCGCCTAAATCTATCCATGTTCTTCAGGTTACGTGTATCGCTCACGTGATTAGGAGAATAGTTATCTCGGTGGTTCTTGCGGTGAAAGATCGGGCAAACGTTTACATCATGTGGTATCAGAGCGCCAGGTTTATCACCGCAAGGGAGTTCGTCCAGTTGAAGATAGATCCGCAGGTCTCAAAGATTGGTGAATTTGCTTTGCTGGAATTGTTCAAAGGAAGGGCGAAGAGTTGGCAATGTTTGCATCTGTGCGCATCGAGGGAGCAAGAGTTGTTTCTTGATCGGATTAGTATTGGAAAAATTTGTTTCCGCATGGAGGGGCAGCAAGGAAAAGAAGATTCGTGGTTTTTGTTTTTTTTGGCTGTTCGTATGTGGAACTTGGATCGGATCTTTGCTAGTCTACCGGTGGGCCTACGTGAAAGTAAGGAGATGAACGGAATATTTTTGATTGGTACGACAAGGTAGTATTGCGTGCATGGCAGGATTAAAAAAAAGAGGAATAGTTGACTGGATATGATTGGTTGTTTCCTTGGTACGCTAGCTAAGGAAAAAAACAACAACAACACGGAAGTTGCTTGATCGATTGGTCCTAATACATGCCAATCCTTTCTTGGTACGTGAGGGATATTTAAAAGTGCAACACGTGATTTGTCTTCTTCCTACGAGAAATAAAAAGAAAACAGAGATTGGATCGGATGGACCAGCTATTTCTTTTGGCTAAAACCATGGGAAAGGCTGGCAGTTGATTCCGCATTTGATGTGTTCCTGAGCGAGTAAAAAGGAGAGAAAAAAAAATTAGTACCAGATCAACTTTTGGCAGTGCATGGAGCAATAAATAAAGGAACCAAACAATGGAGTACGTGAGCTGGTGGGACATTGGACCAGATTTTGCATTGGACGGTTGTTTTCCTGGTACATGGATTCGATTAGGCACAAAAAAAAAAGGCAATAGAAAAGGAAATTGGATGTGTACGGGAGCGAAGCAGCCCAAAATTGGTACGGTTGGCGGACAGACACGAAGACAAAATAAAAAAGAGACACAAGTTTATATTTTCACGGACGGTAAACTTGGTTCATTTGGATTCAAGGGGTGCAGGAATTTGTCCTGTTTGTCTTGGATGATGCACTCAGTTGACCTCCACTATTTCAGATTGCATCCGTGGGCGTATTCAGCTTACTTGGATCCTTGGGGTATAGGAGTTTGTCCTGTTGTGTCAGGGGTGGTTTGCATGGTGCATTAACAGATGCAATTTGACAGATTATGTGTCTAAATCATGTTGGTGGCGCCAAACATGGATGGCGCCAAGAACAAGTCTAGCTAGCCGAGAGGGAGGATGTGGTGTGGCAGGCAAGCAAGACTTGATGATGTAGAAGCGTGGCGATATGATAATTTGACGCCACAAGCGCCGGAGAAGACCTTCTGGCGTTGAGGACAACGCCTTTTGAAGAAAGGGAGGATGATACGGGCATCTACTGGTTAGCACGCTAGGACAATAAACTACGATGTATAATGTCTAAGGCCTGCGAGCCGCATGTGTTGGCCGAGCCTTCTAAATGGGCCGGTTTGTATCCAGTTTGAGTCCAACTAGGTTTAGGTTCGAGTCAGTTTCGGTTTGGGTTTGTCCAACCGACTAGGGGTTGGCCTCTTATATAAAGAGAGCCAAGGCCTAGGGTTTGAGGGAGGTTGAAAATTATGTAGAACTAAAAGTTCCAGGTTACCACCGTCCCTAGGGGATCGGCGTGTAGGCGGCGTCTCGGACGTTCGTCAGTTATCTTTGAAAATAAAGGTGCGAGTGTTCTTGGATCTGCCAAGGGAGTTCGTTCGTGGCTAGGGGGCTCTTGGATCTGCCTAGAGTTGTCTAGCTTGGCGTGAAATAAAGGTGCGAGTGTTCTTGGATCTGCCAAGGGGGTTTGTGCGTTTCTCGCCTAAATCTATCCATGTTCTTCAGGTTACGTGTATCGCTCACGTGATTAGGAGAATAGTTATCTCGGTGGTTCTTGCGGTGAAAGATCGGGCAAACGTTTACATCAAATAGGGAGAGGGGTCATGTCGTTAGAAACCAAAATTTCTCCCTTGTGCATGAGCACTATAGGTACTAAACTAGGATCCTCACTAAACTCTCTCAAGTCATCTTTGGTGGCTAACATGCATAATAGGCTCACTCCCTCACTTTTATTTTTACCACTCAGCTTGGCTTTGCTATTATCACTCACAGTATTTTTGTTTCCTCTCATCTCATCTCTCTCACTCTCAGTTTCTAAATTCACTTCTGTTTTTTGACGAGATTCATTTACAATTTGCTGTGGTGTCATAGGCCTTAGAATGATGTCCTTCCCATGCCAATTCAACTGGTATGTATTTGACCTTCCATTGTGAATAGCATTCCTGTCAAACTGCCATGGTCTTCCCAGCAACATGTGACAAACAGACATTGGTACCACATCACACTCAATGGTGTCTGTGTATGGTCCAATTTGAAATTCAACTCTCACCATGTAGCTCACCTTCATTTCTCCTTTATCACTTAACCATTGAATGTAATAAGGATGAGGGTGTGGGATATATTTCAACTTTAGCTTTGCACATAAATCTTTGCTTGCTAAGTTTCTGCAACTTCCTCCATCAATAATAACTTTGCAAGCCATTTGAGGGCCTACAATAGCTTTAGTTTGGAACAAATTACATCTCTGATTTTCTGGACTTGGTGTAACACTCAACGCCATTGATTTTTGTGTGCAAACAATAGTGGGATAATGCGTAGCATATGCATCAACTGGACCATCTACATCATCATTATCCTCCTCATCGGGATCAGCATCATCACCAGTTTCATACTCATTATCCTCATTAACAAGCATGACCTTTTTATTAGGACAATCTCTCTTGAAATGCCCTTTTCCTCCACATGTGTGACAGCTCATATCTCTATTTCTTGCTGTGGACATGGTAGAACTACCTGCACTTGCAGCTGGTTGGGATGTTTTCTTGCTATTAGAAGTGCTAGTCTCAGGTTTGGAGGGTGGTGCACCACGAAATTGAGACCCTTGTGGTGATGGTGATGAAAAAGAAGAATTTCTAGGAGGAAAACTCCTTCTAGCACTCAGCTTAGCCTCCTCGGCCAATTGTGCTTCCGCTTCTCTAGCATGATGTAACAACTCATTCATGTCATTATATTGGAGATGCCTCACAATGCTCTTTATTTTAAATTGCAACCCTGAGAGAAAGCGTTGCATAGTGTGTTCCGGCTCCTCTCTAACTCGAGCTCTTTGGAGAATCAGCTCCATCTCCCTATAGTAAGCATCAACTGACAATGAGCCTTGCTTTAACTGTTGGAGTTTATCATATAGTGTTCTAATGTAATTCTTGGGTACAAATCTGTCCCTCATTACTTGCTTCATAGTTCTCCAAGTAACAATTTCTGGATCACCTAGTTCTGCTCTCAATTGGGTGATATTATCCCACCACAAAAGAGCATAGCCATCAAACCCAGAAGATGCAAGTTTTATTTTTCTATCCTCAGTATAATCATGCAATCTCCATAGCTTCTCTATTTTCAGCTCCCATAACAAATATTCTTCCACATCATCATGATCAAATGTGAAAGGAGGGATAGAAAATTTAGGTTTTCCCAAACCATCATCTTCCCTATTGTTTTCTGGGGCTTGAACTCTTCGAGCAAAAGCATTTCCTCCACGGCCATGGCCATCATTGCCTCGGCCGTTATCAAGATTATTCTCATCATGCAGGTGTGCACCAGCATTAGGAGCTCTTTGTTGTACTAGAGTAGCTAAATTAGCAATCTGTCTTGTTAAATTTGTCACAGATTCTTGGAGCACATCAACAGATTCTTGAGTAGCAGCAGCTTCTATCTTCAGATCTAGAGTGTTTAGTTCTTGCCTCAGTGCATCATCATTTTTGTCTATTTCTGTAGCTATTCTCTTGTACATGGTATCTCTTAGTGCCTCATACTCATTCCATTGCACCAAATCCTCTGGTTTCTTCTTTGCCTGCACATCAGCAACACTAGCAGAATCCATTATGTTAGTGAAAACAAAACAAGTATAGGTGGGTGTTTGTTTCTCTCAGGTCACTCAATCCAGCAAGATAATGGTGTATCTCACTTCTCCAAAGTGAATAGAAAAAATACTTCACCAACAAATAGTGGCAGCTATATGTACCAAGTGTGAGAAGAGAATATCAGGGATCTCAGTTATCACAAGACAATAATCAGGATATATGGTGGGGCTTGGTTGGGATACCTAACAACACCAAAAAGCAACTCCAAATAACTGTCCAATGTGATATAAAAATTGACCCGGAAACACACACTCTTTCGGAGACAAATGTGGCGAGCAACTATATGGTAGAATTTGTTGCAAGCACTCGAAAGACACTAGCAAAAGCTCAATGTAAATCAGGCACAAGATTGCTCAAAATAGTAGTGCAGACAGCCGTAAAACAGCTCCAAACGTGTGGCAATGATCAGTACTTTGGGGGGCCTCTTTTCTCTTTGATTTTTCTGTTTTTTCTCTTCTATTTTTTCACTCTTATGGCCCAATTTGTCCAATCTGTACGGACTGTACGGACAAAAAAAATTGTCTCTTTTTGACCACAATATGTCGCACCGCGGAGAAATTTTTTCCCGAAAAACAGCACGATGGAAAAATCGATTGAGCAGCCTGATGAGCACAAAATATGCCAGTCTTATAGGAAAGTTCCTAGTATTTTTGATGTAGAATGGCTTTGGCTATAGTTCACGAAGATCAGCAAGGAAATCCTAAAGAACACGGGAAGAAAACGAAGAAAAACAACCCAAATATTTGCCCACGGCAGCACTTGTTCTCACGGCAGGAATTCTCCTGTTTTTGTGCCGGGCAGGAGTCCAACTCGGATCCGATTAGGAGTAATATTCCGTATGGAATTTGAAGAAGTTTTTTCGTGGCAGGGTATATGAAAACCGAACCAACTTGGAACAATCTCCAATCTCGGAATAGAAATAGATCTTGCTTCGGAACAATGCCAACAAGCAAATTTTGCAAGGGCTATGGTTGTTTTCCACAGAGCAATAGATCCAATCTCCAATGTTCTTGCAACTGCAAGATATTTTTGGTGTGACTTTTTCTGGTATAGATCTGAATAGAAAAAAGATATAACTCGAACAAGATGAACTAGAAACCTAAACCTAGAAACTCAAAGACACAAAAAGAAAAACAGGGACACAAAATCAACAGAAAACAGTAAAAGAAGAAGCAAATTGGTGTTGATCTAGTCTATGGCGAAATCTCCAATCTCTCTTTTTGTGTGGCTTTTTCTGGATAGGAAGAAAACAATCTAAAAACGGATGAAAACGAAATTGCTCAAAGAGGCAACCAG
This sequence comes from Alopecurus myosuroides, assembly GCA_028641055.1. Taxonomy (NCBI): domain Eukaryota; kingdom Viridiplantae; phylum Streptophyta; class Magnoliopsida; order Poales; family Poaceae; genus Alopecurus; species Alopecurus myosuroides. The sequence continues at coordinate 116,143,400 of CM054063.1, read as the reverse complement.
GAGCTCTGATACCAAGATGATATCGGGTGGCCCGATCTTCTCAAAGAGCAACACAAATTGATATGATAACTAGTGGTTCACTGAGATCTCTCCTGGATTGATACCTGATTGCCAATGCAACAGCTTTCAATCCCTGTGGATATTCTCAACTACACACTCTTGCACAATGTAATCAACCGACTACAAGTGGTCCTGTACCTTCTAATTCCCAATGGAATAGATGATAACACGCAGAATTTGCAACGGATCTTTACTTCAAGATGAAAGCTTAAACAAGCAATACAATCTGAGGTGTAAGGGAAATTGTCTAAAACTTAATCTAACCTATTTGAGGCGCAAGGGACGGCTATTTATGAGGGGTTGGGGTGCGGCCAAAGAGGTGGGGCGCACCCCCCCTAGTTGTGTTCGGGTGGGACTATATCCCCCCTTTTATTACAATCCGAAATTTAAAAGAAGAGTCCTATGAAACAAGGACTCGCAGGTCCACTTCTCCTAAACTACCAGGACTCTTTCTATGGCGCATCCACAAGGTGTGGGGCGCCCCCTTGATGTTTTCCATCCATTTCTCCCTTGTTTTCCAGCAGCTCCAACTTGTTTCCCATCTTGTGGCTTCTGTTTTCCAGCTGCTCCTTCTTGTTTTCCAGCATGTACTTCTTGTTTTCCAGCTTGTTCTTGTTGTTTTCCAGCTCCTCTTAATGCTCCTCTCCATTCATGTTTGTGTTATCAACAACCCTGATCATACATAAATGCATAGACTTAGGCAGTATAAAATTCTCATGATCACAAACATCAAATTCTATTAAGAGTGAGTTCACCTGTTGTTCTAATAACTTGGTTCTTGATCTTGTCATAGGTCCAAGTCTCACTCCATTAGTGTTATCTTGAGCAGCAACATTATCATGTGTGTTTGTTGGTGAAGAGCTAGGGATGTCCTCATCACCTAAGAATACATAAATGCAAAGATTTAGGTACTATAAAGCTCTCACAATTATAAACATTATATTCAAGTAGGAGTGAATTCACCTGTTGTTGTAATAGCTTGGTTCTTGATCTTGTCATTGGACCAATTCTAACTTCATTAGCTTTGATAGGAGGATCTTCATGTTCAACAATAGGTGAAAAGCTAGGGATGTCCTCATCATCCTCCCCCTCTTGAAAAGGCATCGACCTCGATGTTAAATCATCTCCATGGTAAGGTGTCAAATCAGCCACATTAAAAGAATTACTAACACCAAACTCATCAATTGGGAGGTCAATCTTGTATGCATTATCATTGATCCTTGAAATAACTTTGTAAGGACCAGCTCCTCTAGGCATCAATTTGGACTTTCTTAATGTGGGAAATCTATCTTTTCTAAAGTGTACCCACACCATGTCTCCTGGCCGAAATATAAGCTTCTTCCTCTTCTTGTTTACTCTTTCAGCCACATGTTTTCCTTTCTTCTCAAAGGCCTCTTTTGTTTTCTCATGAATCTTCTTCACAAAATCAGCCCTCTTTGAAGCCTCCATATTAACTCTCTCATGTAAAGGAAGTGGTAATAAATCAAGAGGAGTAATAGGCTTGAAGCCATACACCACCTCAAAAGGACATAATTGAGTAGTTGAATGCACAGCTCTATTGTAAGCAAATTCCACATGGGGAAACACTCCTCCCACTCCTTCAAATTCTTCTTGATCATACCTCTTAGCAATGTGGACAATGTTCTATTAACCACCTCAGTTTGTCCATCAGTTTGGGGGTGGCAAGTAGTGGAAAATAATAGCTTAGTGCCAAGCTTACCCCAAAGTGTCTTCCAAAAGTAACTCATGAACTTGACATCTCTATCTGAAACTATAGTCCTTGGAACTCCATGCAATCTCACAATCTCTCTAAAGAACAAATTGGCAATGTGAGAAGCATCATCACTCTTGTGGCATGGAATAAAGTGAGCCATCTTTGAAAATCTATCCACAACCATAAAGATAGAATCATGTCCTCTTTTTGTTCTTGGCAATCCCAACACAAAATCCATGCTAATATCTTCCCATGGTGTACTTGGTGATGGCAATGGTGTATATAATCCATGGGGCTTCAATTTTGATTTGGATTTGTTGCAAGTAATGCATCTTTGCACCAATCTATACACATCTCTTCTCATATGTGCCCAATAGAAATTTTCTGCCAACATCAACAATGTTTTCTCTCTTCCAAAGTGTCCCATCAATCCTCCACTATGAGATTCCTGGATCAAAAATAAACGCAAAGAACACTCGGGAATACACAATTTGTTAGCTCTAAACAAGTACCCATCATGTATATGAAATTTTTCCCATGCTTTAGTGTTAACACATTTATTAAATGGCATGGAAAATTCATTATCTTCATCATATAAATCTCTAATACCCTCCAAACCCGAAACCTTGATTTCTAAATTTGAGAGTAACATATTTTTCCTTGACAAAGCATCAGCAACTACATTATCCAATCCATTTTTATGTTTTATAATGTATGGAAAAGATTCAATGAACTCAACCCACTTAGCATGTCTCTTATTCAAATTATTTTGGCACTTCAAAATTTTCAATGCTTCATGATCACTATGTATAATAAATTCTTTAGGCCACAAATAATGTTTCCATACTTCTAAAACTCTCACAAGTGCATATAATTCCTTATCATAAACAGAATAATTCAATTATGCACCATTCAATTTTTCCGAAAAATAGGCAATAGGTTTCTTTTCTTGCATGAGAACACCTCCAATACCTATGCCACTAGCATCACATTCAATCTCAAATTGTTTATCAAAATTTGGAAGCATAAGCAATGGGGCCGAAATCAACTTCTCTTTCAAAGTATCAAAAGCAATATCTTGTGAAACACCCCACTCGAAATTGACACCTTTCTTAGTTAGATCATTCAAAGGAGCAGCATTTGTACTAAAATTAGGCACAAATCTTCTATAGAAACTAGCAAGCCCATTAAAACTTCTAACTTGACTCACATTAGTTGGAATTGGCCAATTTCGAATAGCTTCAATTTTAGATTGATCAACTTCAATTCCATGCTTTGAAACAACATAACCAAGAAATATAACTTTATCTTTGCAAAAAGTGCACTTCTCAAGATTACCATACAATTTATTAGTTCTTAGCACTTGCAAAACTTGTCTAATATGATCCATGTGGTCATGTTCATTGTGGCTATATATGAGAATATCATCAAAATAAATGATGAGGACATCCCTAGCTCTTCACCTATTGTTGAACATGAAGATCCTCCTATCAAAGCTAATGAAGTTAGAATTGGTCCAATGACAAGATCAAGAACCAAGCTATTACAACAACAGGTGAATTCACTCCTACTTGAATATAATGTTGATAATTCTGAGAGCTTTATACTACCTAAATCTTTGTATTTATGTATTCTTAGGTTTGTTGATAACACAAACATGAATGGAGATCATGGAGAGGAGCTACACAAGGATGAGCATGGACTTCAAGAGGAGATGGAAAACAAGTGCTAGCATGGTGAAAACAACAAATAACAATTGTTATCATGATAAGGGGATGGTGCCTCCACAAGATCAAATGCACCAAGTGTGGAAAACAATGTCAATTATGTTATTCCACACTCATACATGAACAAGGCAAGAGGAGGGCGCCCACAAGGAGCATCAATGCGCCATATACAAGACCTAGTTCAATTAGGATTGGTTTGTATACCAATTTGGCCGCACCCCTTGTGTGGGGGTCGGTTTGTATCTATTTTTGTGTCCTAGTAGGAGTCCTAGTCCAATTAGGTTAGGTGCTTGCGCAAGGGAAGCCTTGTGGCCGCACCCCCCCTCTTATATACCCCTTGGGGCGCATAGGAGAGGGCAGACTACGTTAAAACCAAAAACCCTAGACCTCTAGATTGAAACTGCTTGTAAGCCTTTCATCTGGAAGTTCATCTGCAAACTTTACGTGATACCTGCTGTTCCACTGGGAATAAGACGGTACAGAACCACTTGTAGTCGGTGGATTACTTGTGCAAGAGTGTGGAGTTGAGAATATCCATTGGGTTGCTATCTTTTGCATTGGCATCAGGGATCAGCCGGAGAGTTCTTAGTGGCGCACTAGTTATCAATTCAGAAGTTATCTGTGAGTTCACTGAGAAGATTGGGCCACCCCATATCATCTTGGTATCAGATTTACAGGTTGCCTCGGTGAGCTATCAATTTCCCTTTAGTTTGAGTGTTTTTATTTCCTATCCAGAAAATTGCCCCACAAAAATAGTTCTAGTCATTGCCATAGCCTAGATATCACCTTAGTTTCATTACTTTTGCTGTCATTGTGTTAGATTTTGTGTTGCTTTTTCTCTTTTTAGTTTTCATCTTTTCGGCTAGGGTTAGGGTTCTTTGTTCCCCTAGTCGAATTTCTATCAAAAACTACAAAAATATCCACTTCATATTGCCATACATCCATCCAATCCGAGCCCATCTATTTGCTTAGCCGCAAACACTATTCTAGTTGTACTCGGTTTCATCCCACCCACCACACGCCAACCCACCACTGCCACCCTCCTTGTAGCCATCGGATTCACACCATCCCACCACAGCACACCGCTCGCTGCCACGTTCCTAGTCGAACTCGGACTGGCCACCGTAACACGCTTACAAAAAGCCCCACGCGCCCGCAACACTCCTTACCAAAACTAGATCGCGCGCCCACCCCCCCACGGCAGAGAATCTCTGCCGTCGCTGCCGCCAGCTGCTAACCGCGCGCATCACAAAAACCACCGTAACGCGCTTACCAAACACCGTAACGCACGCGCGCGCGCTGCCGCGGCACCGTTTTGCGCGTTTTTGCTGCCGTGAGTTCTGCGAGTCTGCCGCGGTACGGAAAACAGCAGTTTTGCTGCCGTAACATCCTGCCGTGGATCAAAACCACAACTTTTGCTGCCGTGAGTGCTGTTTCCTGCCGTGAGCTGTTCTAAGTCATTTTTCCACTAGATTTCTTTTGTGCTTTCTTTTATTCCCTGTTTTTCATCACTAGGACCATCACCTCCATACCTTGTGAACCTTAGCCACAGCCTTTCTACAACATTATAATAGGAACTTGCCCACAAGTATAGCTATTTTGTGCTCTGACAGGTTGCTCAATTTTCATCACCACCATTGTGTTCACTTGTGTTTGGTTAATTGTTGCTCCTAGCTTAGTGTAAGGCCATTGAAAAATTCAAAAAAAAATAGAAAAAGCAAAAAGTATAAAAAAAAAGAGAAAAGAGAAAAGAGAAAAGAGAAAAGAGAAAGTGCAAAGAGGCCATATCAATACTATTGTTTCTAGTTGAGCTTGCCATTGTGACACTTGGTTTTTCTTTGAGCAATCTTGTGCCTGTCAAAAAGAGCCTAGCTAGTGACTTTCTAGTGCATTGCAAAATTCATCCATATATTGCATTGCCACATTTGTCTCCATTGTGTGAGTTTCCTTGGGTTTCTTTTATATCTTCACAAGACAGCAAATAGGATTGTTACTTTGGTGATTGTTAGGTATCCATACCAAGCCCCACTAAATAACCTTGTTTGCCTTTGTGAGAGTTAAAAACCTGGGTATTCTCTTCTTCACACCAAAGTACTTTAATTGCCTCTACTTGTGGTAAGTATCTCTATTCACTTTGGAGTGGTAAGATATCCTATTGTCTTGCTAGATTTTTGAGTGAGTTGTGAGAGGCACCACAACCTATACTTGTTTCTATTACACTAACCTACTAATGGATCTTTCTAGTGGTGATCTTGTGCAGCAAAAGAAGGACCATAAGGAGGGAGTTAATTGGAGAGAGTATGAGGCTCTTAGGGATGTTTTGGCAAAGGAGATAGTGGACAATCATAATGGACTCAAACAATTTGTTCAAGATGCATGTGATCCCTTATATGAGGCTCTCCAAGCTATGGAGACCAAGATGGAGGCCACACACAAATTGGCCGAGACTAATGGAGGGGAAGTGAGATCAATCCATGATTCTATTGCTCAAATGACTACTACCCTTGCTGGCCTTCAAACCATGATTCAAGCAAGATTGCCTCTTGTTGATGATGACAATGCTAGTGTCCATAGTGATGCTAATAATGGATTGGAAACTATTGGTGCAAGAAATCAAGTTAATGGCCGAAATAGAGAAGAGAGAGGCCTAGGAGGATATCATGGCCGAAACCAAAACTTTGGAGAAAGAAGAATGCCAAACAATGTGGTGCAAGCTAATCCTAGAGAAGATGGTTTGAGTAAGCCTAAATTTTCTATTCCATCATTTAGTTTTGATACTATGGATGTGGAAGAATACTTGCTATGGGAGTTGAAGATGGAAAAACTATGGAGAATGCATGAGTACAATGAGGATAGAAAAATCAAATTGGCTTCAAGTGAGTTTGATGGTTATGCTCTTAGATGGTGGGATGAGCTTTTGAGGAAGAGACAAGAAGATGGAGAATTGCCCATTGTCACTTGGAACACCATGAAGAGGATCATGAGAGATAGATTTGTTCCACCAAATTACATAAGGCAACAATTTGATCAATTACAACAATTGAGGCAAGGAACTATGAGTGTTGATGCTTATTATCAAGAGATAGAGCTAATTATGCAAAGGGCACGTGTGAGAGAACAATTGGAGCAAACAATGCAAAGATTCCTTTCGGGTTTGAACTACAAAATCAAAGGCATTGTGAGGCATCACCAATATCAAAATATCCATGAGCTATTACACCATGCAAGGGAGGCCGAAGCACATATCCTTGAGGAGGCAAAAATTACTAATAGAACAAGGGCTAGATTTCCTATGAGATCATCTTCTATGCCTAGTGCACCTCCTCCACCACCACCATCTTCAAGTTTTCGAGGTGCTTCTTCTTCTAAACCCGAGCCTAGTTCTTCAATTGCAAAGAAACCATCACAACCAAGTGTGAGTACCACGGGTTCAAGTGCTTCTACATCAAGAACAAGAGATATTTCATGTCACACATGTGGAGGAAAAGGGCACTTTAAGAGGGATTGTCCAAATACAAAAGTGATGGTGATCAATGAGAACAATGAGTATGAGACAGGTGATGATGTTGATCCTAATGATATTGATGATGATGATGGCTATTTGAGTGATTCTCCTTTGGATGCTTATGCTACTACTATGCCATCTATTGTTTGCACCCAAAATTCCTTGAGTGTGGTGCCTACTCCTGAACATCAAAGGTGCAATTTGTTTCAAACCAAAGCTATTATTGGTCCTAACATGGCTTGCAAAGTCATTATTGATGGAGGAAGTTGCAGAAATTTGGCTAGCAAAGATCTATGTGCAAAGCTCAACTTGAAATATATACCACATCCTTCTCCTTATCATATCCAATGGTTGAGTAGCACTGGACAAATGAAGGTTTATTTTATGGTGAGAGTGGAGTTCCAAATTGGACCTTACAAAGATATTATTGAGTTTGATGTGGTGCCCATGACAGTTTGCCACTTATTATTGGGAAGACCTTGGCAATTTGATAGAAGTGTGAAGCATGAAGGAAGAGCAAATACTTATGAGCTATATCATCATGGGAAGACTATTATTTTAAGGCCTATGACTCCACAACAAATTCTACAAGAGTCACAATCCAAAATTGAGAGGAAAGTGGAAAAAGAAAGAGAGAGGGATGAGGGAACACCACAAATACAAGCCATGGGGAGTGATAGTAAAACCAATTCGAGTGGTAAAAAGAGAGAGAACCTATTATGCATGTTAGCCACTAAAGAGGATTTGAGGGAATTTAAGGATGATGCTACACTAGTCCCTATTGTGCTTATTCACAAGGGAGAGATTTTGGTTTCTAATGACATGACCCCTATTCCTATTGGCGTTTCTAATGTTTTGCAGGACTTTGAGGATGTTTTTCCACAAGATGTGCCCTCGGGATTGCCACCATTGAGAGGAATTGAACATCAAATTGATTTGATCGGAGCATCTCTTCCAAACCGAGCCCCTTATAGAACCAATCCACAAGAAACAAAGGAGATCCAAAAGCAAGTACAAGAACTATTGGACAAAGGTTATATTCGGGTTAGTCTTTCTCCTTGTGCCGTTCCCGTTATTTTGGTTCCTAAGAAAGATGGTACTTGGCGCATGTGTGTAGATTGTAGAGCAATTAATAACATCACTATTCGTTATCGTCATCCTATACCACGTTTAGATGACATGTTAGATGAATTAAGTGGTGCTACTCTTTTCTCTAAAATTGATTTGCGTAGTGGATACCATCAAATAAGAATGAAAGAGGGAGATGAATGGAAAACTGCTTTTAAAACAAAATTTGGTTTATATGAGTGGTTAGTAATGCCCTTTGGTTTAACTAATGCACCTAGTACTTTCATGATATTAATGAACCATATTTTGAGAGACTTTATTGGTAAATTTGTGGTAGTTTATTTTGATGATATTCTTATATATAGCCACAATGAACATGACCACATGGATCATATTAGACAAGTTTTGCAAGTGCTAAGAACTAATAAATTGTATGGTAATCTTGAGAAGTGCACTTTTTGCAAAGATAAGGTTATATTTCTTGGTTATGTTGTTTCTAAGCATGGAATTGAGGTTGATCAAACTAAAATTGAAGCTATTCGAAATTGGCCAATTCCCACTAATGTGAGTCAAGTTAGAAGTTTTAATGGGCTTGCTAGTTTCTATAGAAGATTTGTGCCTAATTTTAGTACAATTGCTGCCCCTTTAAATGATCTAACTAAAAAGGGTGTTAATTTTGAATGGGGTGTTTCACAAGACATTGCTTTTGATACTTTGAAACAAAAATTGATTTCGGCCCCATTGCTTATGCTTCCAAATTTTGATAAACAATTTGAGATTGAATGTGATGCTAGTGGCATAGGTATTGGAGGTGTGCTCATGCAAGAAAAGAAACCTATTGCCTATTTTTCTGAAAAATTGAATGGTGCACAATTGAATTATTCTGTTTATGATAAAGAATTATATGCACTTGTGAGAGTTTTAGAAGTATGGAAACATTATTTGTGGCCTAAAGAATTTATTATTCATAGTGATCATGAAGCATTGAAATTTCTAAAGTGCCAAAATAATTTGAATAAGAGACATGCTAAGTGGGTTGAATTCATTGAATCTTTTCCATACATTATAAAACATAAAAAGGGATTGGATAATGTAGTTGCTGATGCTTTGTCAAGGAAAAATATGTTACTCTCAAATTTAGAAATCAAGGTTTCGGGTTTGGAGGGTATTAGAGATTTATATGATGAAGATAATGAATTTTCCATGCCATTTAATAAATGTGTTAACAATAAAGCATGGGAAAAATTTCATATACATGATGGGTATTTATTTAGAGCTAACAAATTGTGTATTCCCGAGTGTTCTTTGCGTTTATTTTTGATCCAGGAATCTCATAGTGGAGGATTGATGGGACACTTTGGAAGAGAGAAAACATTGTTGATGTTGGCAGAAAATTTCTATTGGGCACATATGAGAAGAGATGTGTATAGATTGGTGCAAAGATGTATTACTTGCAACAAATCCAAATCAAAATTGAAGCCCCATGGATTATATACACCATTGCCATCACCAAGTACACCATGGGAAGATATTAGCATGGATTTTGTGTTGGGATTGCCAAGAACAAAAAGAGGACATGATTCTATCTTTGTGGTTGTGGATAGATTTTCAAAGATGGCTCATTTTATTCCATGCCACAAAAGTGATGATGCTTCTCACATTGCCAATTTGTTCTTTAGAGAGATTGTGAGATTGCATGGAGTTCCAAGGACTATAGTTTCAGATAGAGATGTCAAGTTCATGAGTTACTTTTGGAAGACACTTTGGGGTAAGCTTGGCACCAAGCTATTATTTTCTACTACTTGCCACCCCCAAACTGATGGACAAACCGAGGTGGTTAATAGAACATTGTCCACATTGCTAAGAGGTATGATCAAGAAGAATTTGAAGGAGTAGGAGGAGTGTTTGCCCCATGTGGAATTTGCTTACAATAGAGCTATGCATTCAACTACTCAATTATGTCCTTTTGAGGTGGTGTATGGTTTCAAGCCTATTACTCCTCTTGATTTATTACCACTTCCATTACATGAGAGAGTTAATATGGAGGCATAAAAAAGGGCTGATTTTGTGAAGAAGATTCATGAGAAAACAAAAGAAGCAATTGAGAAGAAAGGAAAACATGTGGCTCAAAGAGTAAACAAGAAGAGGAAGGAACTTATATTTCGGCCAGGAGATATGGTTTGGGTACACTTCAGAAAAGATAGATTTCCAACATTGAGAAAGTCCAAGTTGATGCCTAGAGGAGCTGGTCCTTACAAAGTTATTTCGAGGATCAATGATAATGCATACAAGATTGACCTCCCAAGTGATGAGTTTGGTGTTAGTAATTCTTTTAATGTGGCTGATTTGACACCTTACCATGGAGATGATTTAGCATCGAGGTCGATGCCTTTTCAAGAGGGGGAGGATGATGAGGACATCCCTAGCTCTTCACCTATTGTTGAACATGAAGATCCTCCTATCAAAGCTAATGAAGTTAGAATTGGTCCAATGACAAGATCAAGAACCAAGCTATTACAACAACAGGTGAATTCACTCCTACTTGAATATAATGTTGATAATTGTGAGAGCTTTATACTACCTAAATCTTTGTATTTATGTATTCTTAGGTTTGTTGATAACACAAACATGAATGGAGATCATGGAGAGGAGCTACACAAGGATGAGCATGGACTTCAAGAGGAGATGGAAAACAAGTGCTAGCATGGTGAAAACAACAAATAACAATTGTTATCATGATAAGGGGATGGTGCCTCCACAAGATCAAATGCACCAAGTGTGGAAAACAATGTCAATTATGTTATTCCACACTTATACATGAACAAGGCAAGAGGAGGGCGCCCACAAGGAGCATCAATGCGCCATATACAAGACCTAGTTCAATTAGGATTGGTTTGTATACCAATTTGGCCGCACCCCTTGTGTGGGGGTCGGTTTGTATCTATTTTTGTGTCCTAGTAGGAGTCCTAGTCCAATTAGGTTAGGTGCTTGCGCAAGGGAAGCCTTGTGGCCGCACCCCCCCTCTTATATACCCCTTGGGGCGCATAGGAGAGGGCAGACTACGTTAAAACCAAAAACCCTAGACCTCTAGATTGAAACTGCTTGTAAGCCTTTCATCTGGAAGTTCATCTGCAAACTTTACGTGATACCTGCTGTTCCACTGGGAATAAGACGGTACAGAACCACTTGTAGTCGGTGGATTACTTGTGCAAGAGTGTGGAGTTGAGAATATCCATTGGGTTGCTATCTTTTGCATTGGCATCAGGGATCAGCCGGAGAGTTCTTAGTGGCGCACTAGTTATCAATTCAGAAGTTATCTGTGAGTTCACTGAGAAGATTGGGCCACCCCATATCAATAAACTACCACAAATCTACCAATAAAGTCTCTCAAAATATGGTTCATTAATCTCATGAAAGTACTAGGTGCATTAGTTAAACCAAAGGGCATTACTAACCACTCATATAAACCAAATTTTGTCTTAAAAGTAGTTTTCCATTCATCTCCCTCTTTCATTCTTATTTGATGGTATCCACTACGCAAATCAATTTTAGAGAAAAGAGTAGCACCACTTAATTCATCTAACATGTCATCTAAACGTGGTATAGGATGACGATAACGAATAGTGATGTTATTAATTGCTCTACAATCTACACACATGCGCCAAGTACCATCTTTCTTAGGAACCAAAATAACGGGAACGGCACAAGGAGAAAGACTAACCCGAATATAACCTTTGTCCAATAGTTCTTGAACTTGCTTTTGGATCTCCTTTGTTTCTTGTGGATTGGTTTTATAAGGGGCTCGGTTTGGGAGAGATGCTCCCGGGATCAAATCAATTTGATGTTCAATTCCTCTCAATGGTGGCAACCCCGAGGGCACATCTTGTGGAAAAACATCCTCAAAATCCTGCAAAACATTAGAAACACCAAGAGGAATAGGGGTCATGTCATTAGAAACCAAAATCTCTCCCTTGTGAATAAGCACAATAGGGACTAGTGAAGGATCATCCTTAAATTCCCTCAAATCCTCTTTAGTGGCTAACATGCATAATAGGTTCTCTCTCTTTTTACCACTCGAATTGGTTTTGCTATCACTCCCCATGGCTTGTATTTTTGGTGTTCCCTCACCCCTCTCTCTCTCTTTTTCCTCTTTCATAGCAATTTTGGATTGTGACTCATTTACAATTTGTTGTGGAGTCATAGGCCTCAAAATAATAGTCCTCCCATGATGATTCAACTCATAAGTATTAGCTCTTCCTTCATGCTTCACACTTCTATCAAATTGCCAAGGTCTTCCCAATAATAGGTGGCACACTGTCATAGGAACCACATCAAACTCAGTAGCATCCTTGTAAGGTCCAATTTGAAACTCCACTCTCACCATATGAGATACCTTCATTTGTCCAGTGCTACTCAACCATTGTATATGATAAGGGCTCGGATGTGGTAAGTATTTTAGGTTCAACTTGGCACATAAATCCTTGCTTGCCAAGTTTCTACAACTCCCTCCATCAATAATGACTTTGCAAGCCATGTTGGGACCAATAACAGCCTTGGTTTGAAATAGATTGCACCTTTGATTTTCAGGACTAGGCACCACACTCAATGAATTTTGTGTGCAAACAATAGAAGGCATAGTAGTAGCATAAGCATCCAAAGGAGAATCACTCAAATATCCATCATCATCATCATCAAGATCATTGGGATCAACATCATCACATGTCTCATACTCATTGTTCTCATTGATAATCATCACTTTTGAATTTGGACAATCCTTCTTGAAGTGCCCTTTTCCTCCACATGTATGGCATGTAATATCTCTATTCCTTGTAGTAGGAGCACTAGAACCTGAAGCACTTGCTGTTGGTTGTGATGTTTTCCTTGTATTAGCCACACTAGGCTCGGATTTGGATGATGTAGCACCTCGAAAATTTGATGATGGATGTGGTGGTGTTGGAGTACTAGGAGTAATAGATGATCTCACAGGAAATCTACTCTTTGTTCTAGCCAAATTTTGTGCTTCCTCCAATAGATGTGATTCGGCCTCTCTAGCATGATGTAAGAGATCATGCATATTAGTGTATTGATAATGCCTCACAATGCCCTTGATTCTATAATGTAATCCTGAAAGAAATCTTTGCATTGTTTGCTCCTCTTGTTCTTCCACACGGCCTCTTTGCATGATCATCTCCATCTCTTGATAATAAGCATCAACTGTCTTGGTACCTTGCTTCAATTGTTGTAGCTTGTCAAATTGTTGCCTTATATAATTGGGAGGTACAAATCTTTCCCTCATGAGCCTCTTCATGGTGTTCCAAGTAGCAATGGGTAACTCACCATCATTATGTCTCTTTCTCACTAAATTGTCCCACCATCTAAGAGCATATCCATCAAACTCAGAAGATGCCAACTTGATCTTTCTATCCTCATTGTAATCATGCAATCTCCAAAGCTTATCAATTTTCAACTCCCATAGCAAAAATTCTTCCACATCCATAGTATCAAAGCTGAAAGATGGAATAGAAAATTTTGGTTTACCCAATATATCTTCTCTATTGTCATTAGCATTGGGCAAAGGAACACGCCTAGCACGGCCTTGAAAACCTCCTCTTCCTCTTTCTCCTCTAGCTCCACGGCCAAAATTAAGTTCTTCTCCATTATTGGCATCACTATGGATACTAGCATTGTCATCATCAATAGGTGGCAACCGAGCTTGAAGCAAAGTTTGAAGATCATTCATATTGTTGTTGATAGCATCAATAGCATCTTGCATTGTTCTCAATTGAGCACTATTGGTTTCGGCCAATTTATTGGTGCTCTCCACATTCTTCTTTGTGGCATCAACTAACTCATAAACAGGATCAACAGCTTCATTCACATATTTCTTGTAATGTTCCTCATTGTCATCCAATTTCTTTGTTAACACATCCCTTAATGCCTCATACTCCCTCCAATTCACTCCCTCGGATTGATCCTTCTTTTGCTGCACAAGATCACTACTAGAAAGATCCATTAGAGGTTAGTGAAAATAAAACAAGTATAGGTTGTGGTGCCTCTCACAACTCACTCAATAATCTAGCAAAACAATAGGATATCTTACCACTCCAAAGTGAATAGAGATACTTACCACAAGTAGAGGCAATTAAAGTGCTTTGGTGTGAAGAAAAGAATACCCAGGTTTTTAACTCTCACAATGGCAAACAAGGTTATTTAGTGGGGCTTGGTATGGATACCTAACAATCACCAAAGTAACAATCCTATTTGTTGTCTTAGTGAAGATATAAAATACCCAAGGAAACTCACACAATGGAGACAAATGTGGCAAAGCAATATGTGGATGGAAATTTGCAATGCACTAGAAAGTCACTAGCTAGGCTCTTAATTGACAGGCACAAGATTTCTCAATGAAAAACCAAGTGTCACAATGGCAAGCTCAACTAGTAAACAATAGCAATGATATGGCCTTTTTGCACTTTCTCTTTTTTTTTATACTTTTTACTTTTTCTATTTTTTTTTGAATTTTTCAATGGCCTTACACTAAGCTAGGAGCAACATTTAACCAAACACAAGTGAACACAATGGTGGTGATGAAAATGAGCAGCCTGTCAGAGCACAAAATAGCTATACTTGTGGGAAAGTTCCTATCAATATGCTGTAGAAAGGTTGTGGCTAAGGTTCACAAGGTATGGATGTGATGTTCCTAGTGATGAACACAGGAAAAACAAAAGAAAACAGAAAAAATCTAGGTGAAATTGGAGCTCAAACACACTCACGGCAGCAAAAACAGGCCACGGCAGAAAAACAGACAGTTTTCGTACCGCGGCAGAGCTCACGGCAGCAAAAACGATCGAAAATCGTACCACGGCAGAGATCACAGCAGTTCACAGGCGCGCGGCAGCAAACGCGTACTTTTTGTACCGCGGCAGAACGTACGGCAGCGAAACAGACGTTTTCTGTGCCGCGGCAGCACACGCGCGCGCGTTACACAGAATGGTAAGCGTGTTACGGTGGTTTTGGCGATGCGCGGTGGATACGTGGGCACGGCAGCGACGGCAGAGAATTGCTGCCGTGGGCTGTTGTGTATGCGGGTGGAAGTTGTGGTGGAGTGCTGCGTGGATCGGGGGGGGGGGGTTTGTAACCAAAATATGGCACGAGTCCGAGAGCGACTAGGTGGGGTGGCAGCGGTGGAAATTGCGTGCGGGTGGGGTGAATCCGAAACCAACTAGGGGTAGGAGCGCGGCAGCGTTTTGGGAAGTTTGGGTGCCGCGGCAGGACACCTATGTGGACTCGGATTGGAGTGTATATGGTGGATGGCTGCGGATCTTTTTGGTATTTTTGGATAGAAATTCGACTAGATGAAAGGAAACCCTAAACCTAGCCGAAACAAGAAAAACTAAAAAGATAAAAAGCAACACAAATCTAACACAAAGACAGCACTAGGAATTGAAAACTAAGATGATTATCTAGGCTAAGGCAAGAACTAGAACTATTTTTGTGGGGCTTTTTCTGGATAGGTAATAAAAACACTCAAAGTAAAAGGTAAAATTTGATAGCTCACCGAGGCAACCTGTAATTCTGATACCAAGATGATATGGGGTGGCCCAATCTTCTCAGTGAACTCACAGATAACTTCTGTATTGATAACTAGTGCGCCACTAAGAACTGTCCGGCTGATCCGTGAAGCCAATGCAACAGATAGCAACCCAATGGATATTCTTAACTCCACACTCTTGCACAAGTAATCCACCGACTACAAGTGGTCCTGTACCGTCTTATTCCCAGTGGAACAGCAGGTAACACGTAAAGTTTGCAGATGAACTTCCAGTATGAAAGGCTAACAAGCAGTTTCAACTAGAGGTTATGGGGGTTTGTTTGATTCAATCGTAGTCTACCTCAACCACACGCAGGTGGGACACATATATAGGTGGAGGGGTGCGGCCACAAGGCTCCCTTGCGCAAGCAACCCTCCCCTACTAGGACTAGGACTCCTACTAGGACTAGGACTCACATATATGGATACAAACCGATTCCAAACACAAGGAATTCGGCCACATTGGTATGGAAACCAAACCTAACACTACTAGAATTGCTATGGCGCATTGATCTTCCATGTGGGCGCCCTCCTCTTGTATTTGTCCATGTATGAGTGTGGAATAACATAATAGCATTGTTTTCCACACTTAGTGCATTTGATCTTGTGGAGGCACCATCCCCTTATCATGATAACAATTGTTATTTGTTGTTTTCACCATGCTAGCACTTGTTTTCCATCTCCTCTTGAAGTCCATGCTCATCCTTGTGTAGCTCCTCTCCATGATCTCCATTCATGTTTGTGTTATCAACAAACCTAAGAATACATAAATGCAAAGATTTAGGTAGTATAAAGCTCTCACAATTATAAACATTATATTCAAGTAGGAGTGAATTCACCTGTTGTTGTAATAGCTTGGTTCTTGATCTTGTCATTGGACCAATTCTAACTTCATTAGCTTTGATAGGAGGATCTTCATGTTCAACAATAGGTGAAAAGCTAGGGATGTCCTCATCAACAAAGATGGAGAGAAAGTTGGTAAGCCGTTATTGTCGATAAGCACACATGGGGTTTTGCTCTCAACTCTCATCTCACTATTGGTGGCTATCATGGAAATGCCTCTAGGAACACTCATGCTTTTTCCACTCATTATGGGCTTGTGGCTCTCACTCACGTGATGGTGGATCTCTCTCTCACCACTCATCTCGCTAGAAACTTGAGAGGGGACACTAGAAGGCTCCAAAGTCTTGGCACAAGAGGTCTGCGGGTTTGGCGAAGTCGTTGCATTGCTTGGAGTCGGTAGTGTCAAAGCATGTGGCGATGAGGACTCAATCATCTCATCTCTTGGGTTGAGCTCCAAATGAGGAAAGGGTGGCTTTCTTGGAAGAGGAGGTAGGGTCATGGCTTGTGTCGAAGGAAGCTCCATCATCGCCGTGATGTGGTAGTGTAAGCCATGCCTTGTAGCATCCTCAAATGGTCGATGACGATGATGATGAAGATATCCTTGGCTAGAATGGTGGCTTGAGCGTGCCTTTTGTAGGTTGGCATGAGATGCTTTGAAGTCAAGGGGAGTGTGTCACCCAATTCGTCGCTACCTCCATCAATGATAGATGTGCCATTGACGCTGGCTCTAGAGAGGTTGCATCATTGGTCATTATCTTGAGGATAGGCTTGAAGAACTCGTCTCAACACTCGCGATGAGTTCGCGGCCTCATTGCAATAGACGCTTTCGTCACCATTGGTCGGCATGTCCAAGGAATTGAGAGCTAGTTGGTGCAAGGCATAGTATTTGACGAGGACATCCCTAGCTCTTCACCTATTGTTGAACATGAAGATCCACCAATTAAAGCTAATGAAGTAAGGATTGGTCCAATGACAAGATCAAGGACCAAGCTATTACAACACAGGTGAATTCACTCCTACTTGAGTTTAATGTTTCTAATAATGAGAACTTTATACTACCTAAGTCATTGCATCTATGTGTTCTTAGGTTTATTGATAACACAAACATTTATGGAGATCATGGAGAGAAGATTCACATGGATGAAGATGAGCTAGAAGAGGAGAGGATGATCAAGTGCTAAGGATGGTGAAAACAAGCATTACAATTATTATTTCATAAGGGGATGAGTGCCTCCACAAGATGAAATGCACTCATACATGAAACAAGCAAGAGGAGGGCGCCCACATAGAAGATCAATGCGCCATAATAGTTAGTTTTGGTTTCCATAACCAATTTGGCCGAATTCCTTGTGTATGGAATCGGTTTGTATCCATATATGTGAGTCCTAGTCCTAGTAGGAGTCCTAGTCCTAGTAGGGGAGGGATTGCTTGCGCAAGAGAGCCTTGTGGCCGCACCCCTCCACCTATATATATGTCCCACCTGCGTGTGGTTGAGGGAGACTACGATTGAATCAAACAAACCCCATAACCTCTAGTTGAAACTGCTTGTTAGCCTTTCATACTGGAAGTTCATCTGCAAACTTTACGTGTTACCTGCTGTTCCACTGGGAATAAGACGGTACAGGACCACTTGTAGTCGGTGGATTACTTGTGCAAGAGTGTGGAGTTAAGAATATCCATTGGGTTGCTATCTGTTGCATTGGCTTCAGGGATCAGCCGGAGAGTTCTTAGTGGCGCACTAGTTATCAATACAGAAGTTATCTGTGAGTTCACTGAGAAGATTGGGCCACCCCGTATCATCTTGGTATCAGATTTACAGGTTGCCTCGGTGAGCTATCAAATTTCCCTTTAGATTTGAGTGTTTTATTTCCTATCCAGAAAATTGCCCCACAAAAATAGTTTTAGTTTTTGCCATAGCCTAGATATCATCTTAGTTTTCAATTACTAGTGCTGTCTTTGTGTTAGATTTGTGTTGCTTTTTATCGTTTTTTAGTTTCATATATTTCGGCTAGGTTTAGGGTTCTTGTTCTATCTAGCCGCAACTTATCAAAAATACCAAAAAAATCCGCTCCATATTGCCTAATCCGAGTCCATCTAGTCATCCCACCCCCCCACGGCACAAAACCTACCTTTTCCCTGCCGCACCTTACCCTAGTTGGTTTCGGATTCAACCTCCCACCGCAAGCAATTTTTCCCTCCGCTGCCACCCCACCTAGTTGCTCTCGGATTGCTCCCTTGCCACGGTTACAAAACCTCCCCCAAACCCCGCAGCACACCACACAAAATCCCACCCGCGCACACATACAACCACGGCACAGAATCTCTGCCGCCGCTGCCGCGCCCACGTTACACCCGCAGCCCACAATTTCCACCGCAGCGCCTTTACCAATCGCCGTTTCGCGAGCGCGCGCGCTGCCGCGGCACAAAAAGTGCTTGTTTTCGCTGCCGTACGCCTGCCGTGGTGCGTTTTGCTGCTGTTTCGCTGCCGTGAGCTGTTGTTGCTGCCGTAAGTTGCTGTTTCTCTGCCGCGGTACGATTTTTGTGCGTTTTCTCTGCCGTGAGTGCTGCCGTGAGTCAAAAAGTGACTGTTTTCCCGCCGCGAGGGTTAATTGCTGCCGTGAGCTGTTCTAGTCACCTTTTCACCTAGATTTCTTTTGTGATCTCTTTTATTTCCTGTTTTTCATCACTAGGACCAATATATCCGTACCCTTGTGAACCTTAGCCACAGCCTTTCTACAGCATTCTAATAGGAACTTGCCCACAAGTATAGCTATTTTGTGCTCTGACAGGCTGCTCATATTTCATCACCACCATTGTGTTCACTTGTGTTTGGTTAATTGTTGCTCCTAGCTTAGTGTAAGGCCATTGAAAAATTCAAAAACAAAATAGAAAAAGCAAAAAGTATAAAAAAAAAAGAAAAAGAGAAAAGAGAAAAGAGAAAAGTGAAAGTGCAAAAAGGCCATATCAATACTATTGTTTCTAGTTGAGCTTGCCATTGTGACACTTGATTTTTCTTTGAGCAATCTTGTGCCTGTCAAAAAGAGCCTAGCTAGTGACTTTCTAGTGCATTGCAAAATTCATCCATATATTGCATTGCCACATTTGTCTCCATTGTGTGAGTTTCCTTGGGTCTTTTATATCTTCACTAAGACAGCAAATAGGATTGTTACTTTGGTGATTGTTAGGTATCCATACCAAGCCCCACTAAATAACCTTGTTTGCCATTGTGAGAGTTAAAAACCTGGGTATTCTTTTCTTCACACCAAAGCACTTTAATTGCCTCTACTTGTGGTAAGTATCTCTATTCACTTTGGAGTGGTAAGATATCCTATTGTCTTGCTAGATTTTTGAGTGAGTTGTGAGAGGCACCACAACCTATACTTGTTTTATTTTCACTAACCTTCTAATGGATCCTTCTAGTGATGATCTTGTGCAGCAAAAGAAGGACCAAGCCGAGGTGGTGAATTGGAGGGAGTATGAGGCATTAAGGGATGTGTGCAACAAAAACTTGGATGATGCTGTTGGTCCTGTTTATGAGCTAGTTGATGATGTCAAGAAGGATGTGGCTAGCACCAAAAAATTGGCCGAAACCAATAGTGCTCAAATGAGAACAATGCAAGATGCTATTGATGCTATCAACAATCAAATGACTGATCTTACAAATTTGCTTCAAACTCGGTTACCACCCCTTGATGATGACAATGCTAGTATCCATAGTGATGCCAATAATGGGGATGATGTTATTCTTGGCCGTGGAGCAAGAGAAGGAAGAGGCCGAGATCATATAGGCCGAGCTAGACGTGTGCCTTTACCCAATGCTAATGAAATTAGAGAGGATATCTTGGGTAAGCCAAAATTCTCAATTCCATCGTTCAGTTTTGATGCTATGGATGTGGAAGAATATTTGCTATGGGAATTGAAGATAGAGAAACTTTGGAGATTGCATGATTATAATGAGGATAGAAAGATCAAGTTGGCATCTTCTGAGTTTGATGGTTATGCTCTTAGATGGTGGGATAATCTTGTGAGAAAGAGACACAATGCTGGAGAATTGCCCATTGTTACTTGGAATACCATGAAGAGGCTTATGAGAGAGAGATTTGTTCCTCCAAATTACATAAGGCAACAATTTGACAAATTACAACAATTGAAGTAAGGTACCAAGACAGTTGATGCTTATTATCAAGAGATGGAGATGATTATGCAAAGAGGCCGTGTGGAAGAACAAATTGAGCAAACAATGCAAAGGTTCCTTTCAGGTTTACACTATAAAATCAAGGGCATTGTGAGGCATTATCAATATACCAATATGAATGATTTACTCCATCATGCTAGAGAGGCCGAATCACATATCTTGGATGAAGCACAAAATTTGGCTAGAACAAAGAGTAGATTTCCTTTGAGATCATCTATTACTCCTAGTACTTCAACACCACCACCTCCATCATCAAATTCTAGAGGTGCTACATCAAATTTTCGAGGTGCTACTTCATCCAAATCCGAGGCTAGTGTGGCTAATACAAGGAAAACACCACAACCAACACCAAGTGCTTCGGGTTCTAGTGCTCCTACTACAAGGAATAGAGATATTACATGCCACACATGTGGAGGAAAAGGGCACTTCAAGAGGGATTGTCCAAATTCCAAAGTGATGATTATCAATGAGGACAATGAGTATGAGACAGGTGATGATGTTGATCCCAATGATCTTGATGATGATGATGGATATTTGAGTGATTCTCCTTTGGATGCTTATGCTACTACTATGCCTTCTATTATTTGCACCCAAAATTCATTGAGTGTGGTGCCTAGTCCTGAAACTCAAAGGTGCAATTTATTCCAAACAAAGGCTGTTATTGGTCCCAACATGGCTTGCAAAGTCATTATTGATGGAGGGAGTTGTAGGAACTTGGCAAGCAAGGATTTATGTGCCAAGTTGAACCTAAAATATTTACCACATCCAAGCCCTTATCATATACAATGGTTGAGTAGCACTGGACAAATGAAGGTATCTCATATGGTGAGAGTGGAGTTTCAAATTGGACCTTACAAGGATACTATTGAGTTTGATGTTGTGCCCATGACAGTTTGCCACCTATTATTGGGAAGACCTTGGCAATTTGATAGAAGTGTGAAGCATGAAGGGAGAGCTAATACTTATGAGTTGAATCATCATGGGAGGACTATTATCTTGAGGCCTATGACTCCACAACAAATTGTAAATGAGTCCCAATCCAAAATTGCTATGAAAGAGG
The DNA here is from genome assembly GCA_028641055.1 of Alopecurus myosuroides. Taxonomy (NCBI): domain Eukaryota; kingdom Viridiplantae; phylum Streptophyta; class Magnoliopsida; order Poales; family Poaceae; genus Alopecurus; species Alopecurus myosuroides. Next base: position 116,121,637 of record CM054063.1, on the reverse strand, counting down.
AAAAAGAGAGAGAGAGGGATGAGGGAACACCAAAAATACAAGCCATGGGGAGTGATAGCAAAACCAATTCGAGTGGTAAAAAGAGAGAGAACCTATTATGCATGTTAGCCACTAAAGAGGATTTGAGGGAATTTAAGGATGATCCTTCACTAGTCCCTATTGTGCTTATTCACAAGGGAGAGATTTTGGTTTCTAATGACATGACCCCTATTCCTCTTGGTGTTTCTAAAGTTTTGCAGGACTTTGAGGATGTTTTTCCACAAGATGTGCCCTCGGGATTGCCACCATTGAGAGGAATTGAACATCAAATTGATTTGATCCCGGGAGCATCTCTCCCAAACCGAGCCCCTTATAGAACCAATCCACAAGAAACAAAGGAGATCCCAAAGAAAGTACAAGAATTATTGGACAAAGGTTATATTCGGGTTAGTCTTTCTCCTTGTGCCGTTCCCGTTATTTTGGTTCCTAAGAAAGATGGTACTTGGCGCATGTGTGTAGATTGTAGAGCAATTAATAACATCACTATTCGTTATCGTCATCCTATACCACGTTTAGATGACATGTTAGATGAATTAAGTGGTGCTACTCTTTTCTCTAAAATTGATTTGCGTAGTGGATACCATCAAATAAGAATGAAAGAGGGAGATGAATGGAAAACTGCTTTTAAGACAAAATTTGGTTTATATGAGTGGTTAGTAATGCCCTTTGGTTTAACTAATGCACCTAGTACTTTTATGAGATTAATGCACCATATTTTGAGAGACTTTATTGGTAGATTTGTGGTAGTTTATTTTGATGATATTCTCATATATAGCCACAATGAACATGACCACATGGATCACATTAGACAAGTTTTGCAAGTGCTAAGAACTAATAAATTGTATGGAAATCTTGAGAAGTGCACTTTTTGCAAAGATAAAGTAATATTTCTTGGTTATGTTGTTTCTAAGCATGGAATTGAAGTTGATCAATCTAAAATTGAAGCTATTCGAAATTGGCCAATTCCAACTAATGTGAGTCAAGTTAGAAGTTTTAATGGGCTTGCTAGTTTCTATAGAAGATTTGTGCCTAATTTTAGTACAATTGCTGCCCCTTTGAATGATCTAACTAAGAAAGGTGTTAATTTTGAATGGGGTGTTTCACAAGATATTGCTTTTGATACTTTGAAAGAGAAGTTGATTTCGGCCCCATTGCTTATGCTTCCAAATTTTGATAAACAATTTGAGATTGAATGTGATGCTAGTGGCATAGGTATTGGAGGTGTGCTCATGCAAGAAAAGAAACCTATTGCCTATTTTTCTGAAAAATTGAATGGTGCACAATTGAATTATTCTGTTTATGATAAGGAATTATATGCACTTGTGAGAGTTTTAGAAGTATGGAAACATTATTTGTGGCCTAAAGAATTTATTATCCATAGTGATCATGAAGCATTGAAATTTTTAAAGTGCCAAAATAATTTGAATAAGAGACATGCTAAGTGGGTTGAGTTCATTGAATCTTTTCCATACATTATAAAACATAAAAAGGGATTGGATAATGTAGTTGCTGATGCTTTGTCAAGGAAAAATATGTTACTCTCAAATTTAGAAATCAAGGTTTCGGGTTTGGAGGGTATTAGAGATTTATATGATGAAGATAATGAATTTTCCATGCCTTTCAATAAATGTGTTAACACTAAAGCATGGAAAAAATTTCATATACATGATGGGTACTTGTTTAGAGCTAACAAATTGTGTATTCCCGAGTGTTCTTTGCGTTTATTTTTGATCCAGGAATCTCATAGTGGAGGATTGATGGGACACTTTGGAAGAGAGAAAACATTGTTGATGTTGGCAGAAAATTTCTATTGGGCACACATGAGAAGAGATGTGTATAGATTGGTGCAAAGATGTATTACTTGCAACAAATCCAAATCAAAATTGAAGCCCCATGGATTATATACACCATTGCCATCACCAAGTACACCATGGGAAGATATTAGCATGGATTTCGTGTTGGGATTGCCAAGAACAAAAAGAGGACATGATTCTATCTTTGTGGTTGTGGATAGATTTTCAAAGATGGCTCATTTTATTCCATGCCACAAGAGTGATGATGCTTCTCACATTGCCAATTTGTTCTTTAGAGAGATTGTGAGATTGCATGGAGTTCCAAGGACTATAGTTTCAGATAGAGATGTCAAGTTCATGAGTTACTTTTGGAAGACACTTTGGGGTAAGCTTGGCACCAAGCTATTATTTTCTACTACTTGCCACCCCCAAACTGATGGACAAACCGAGGTGGTTAATAGAACATTGTCCACATTGCTAAGAGGTATGATCAAGAAGAATTTGAAGGAGTGGGAGGAGTGTTTGCCCCATGTGGAATTTGCTTACAATAGAGCTGTGCATTCAACTACTCAATTCTGTCCTTTTGAGGTGGTGTATGGTTTCAAGCCTATCACTCCTCTTGATTTATTACCACTTCCTTTACATGAGAGAGTTAATATGGAGGCTTCAAAGAGGGCTGATTTTGTGAAGAAGATTCATGAGAAAACAAAAGAAGCAATTGAGAAGAAAGGAAAACATGTGGCTGAAAGAGTAAACAAGAAGAGGAAGGAACTTATATTTCGGCCAGGAGATATGGTTTGGGTACACTTCAGAAAAGATAGATTTCCAACATTGAGAAAGTCCAAGTTGATGCCTAGAGGAGCTGGTCCTTACAAAGTTATATCAAGGATCAATGATAATGCATACAAGATTGACCTCCCAATTGATGAGTTTGGTGTTAGTAATTCTTTTAATGTGGCTGATTTGACACCTTACCATGGAGATGATTTAGCATCGAGGTCGATGCCTTTTCAAGAGGGGGAGGATGATGAGGACATCCCTAGCTCTTCACCTATTGTTGAACATGAAGATCCACCAATTAAAGCTAATGAAGTAAGGATTGGTCCAATGACAAGATCAAGGACCAAGCTATTACAACAACAGGTGAATTCACTCCTACTTGAGTTTAATGTTTCTAATAATGAGAACTTTATACTACCTAAGTCATTGCATCTATGTGTTCTTAGGTTTATTGATAACACAAACATTTATGGAGATCATGGAGAGAAGATTCACATGGATGAAGATGAGCTAGAAGAGGAGAGGATGATCAAGTGCTAAGGATGGTGAAAACAAGCATTACAATTATTATTTCATAAGGGGATGAGTGCCTCCACAAGATGAAATGCACTCATACATGAAACAAGCAAGAGGAGGGCGCCCACATAGAAGATCAATGCGCCATAATAGTTAGTTTTGGTTTCCATAACCAATTTGGCCGAATTCCTTGTGTATGGAATCGGTTTGTATCCATATATGTGAGTCCTAGTCCTAGTAGGAGTCCTAGTCCTAGTAGGGGAGGGATTGCTTGCGCAAGAGAGCCTTGTGGCCGCACCCCTCCACCTATATATATGTCCCACCTGCGTGTGGTTGAGGGAGACTACGATTGAATCAATCAAACCCCATAACCTCTAGTTGAAACTGCTTGTTAGCCTTTCATACTGGAAGTTCATCTGCAAACTTTACGTGTTACCTGCTGTTCCACTGGGAATAAGACGGTACAGGACCACTTGTAGTCGGTGGATTACTTGTGCAAGAGTGTGGAGTTAAGAATATCCATTGGGTTGCTATCTGTTGCATTGGCTTCAGGGATCAGCCGGAGAGTTCTTAGTGGCGCACTAGTTATCAATACAGAAGTTATCTGTGAGTTCACTGAGAAGATTGGGCCACCCCGTATCAGTATTGGCCTTCACTCATGTAGGCATGGTCACCATTTTGGTTGGCAACCATGATCATCTCATTGGTAGCATTGGAAGCTCTCTTGTGGATGGTCGAAGTTGGCACTTGTGTCATTGTAGACGAAGAAGAAGAATGCCTTAGAGATGATGGCAAGGAATGAGCCTCTTTCACAATGTCACATGCATCAACGTCTTCATCATAGAGTGGTAGATTGGTCTTCTCATGCATATGGTGATGTTGATCTTGTGTCATGGGATGAATAGCTTCGCACTCTTGATGTTGTTGTTGCGCTTGTGGCGATGATGGAAGCTCATGCTCTTGATCATGAAGGTCATTGTCCTTTCTCAAAGGATGTCGCACAAGGTGGAGGAGTAATGGTGTCGGTGGTGAAGTGAATCTCGCCTCGTGTCGTGAAGAAGGAAGAGGATCATGGCATATATGGCGATGTAGGCCTAGCTCGTGTGCTTCATCATGAAGTCCATAGTCCTTCCTCAAAGTTGGTCGCTCATGGAAGTTGTGGTTGGGTGTTGGTGGAGAAGTATCTCTCGCCTCTTGCCTCGATGAAGTAGTGGTGTCATAGTGTCCATGGCGAGGATGTTCTTGATCCTTGTCGAAGGCGGGGTGCGAATAGAAAGCACAATCTTGGTGAAGATGAGGTGGAGGCTCCCATTCCTCATATGGATGATGACGCTCATGGTCCTTGCACCTTGTAACATTGAGGCAAACGGCGCTCAAGTCGTTGTCTTCATGGCCTAGATGACGTGGTGCTTCATCCAATATGGGAGGAGGAGAATCATGGGTAGCATCTCCATTTGCTTGATGTTGACGAGGTCGCTCATGTGGGTCCTCATCAAAAATAGGAAGTGAGAGGTCACTTGGAGCATCTTCACTTGCTTGTTGTCGACGTGGTCGCTCAAGAGGTACCTCATCAAACATGGGAAATGAGAGATCATGAATAGCATCCGTGCCTAGTGGTGGTCGAAGTGGGCGCTCGTAGGGGTCTTCATCAAAGAGAGGAAGTGAGAGATAATTTGTAGCATGCCCACTTGGTTGTTGATGATGGTGGTGCTCATAGGGGTCCTCATCAAATATGGGAAGTGAAGTAGCAAATTGAGCAATCCCACTTGGTTGTTGTCGATGGTGGCGCTCAATGGGGTCTTCCTCGAAGATGGGGAAAGACAAGCCATAGGGAGCATTCGCACTCGCTTGATGTTGAGAAGTTCTCTCATTTGGATCTTCATCAAAGATAGGCGGTAGAAGCTCATGTGGGTCATCCTCGTTGGTTTGGCGATGGCGGTCATGATGGAGAGGATGGCGCCGGTGGTCATTGTGGTGGAGTTGAGGGAGGCATTCACTAGAAGCCATGTCGAGGGCACCTTCTTGAGAATGGCCTTGGTCTTGGTGGTCATTGTGGTGGTGACACACATTTTGCCTTGGAAGCCTTGAATGTGGGCGAGCACCATCCACGAAGCCATGTAGACCATAGTCATGAGTCGAGCTTGTAGAAGGTGGGTGATGAAGAATATCCGGTCGTAGAGGGTGATCTTGAACAGGGTCACCACGGCCTTGTCGGTGTCGAGGTCGTGGTAGTGGTGATGGCGAGCAATGCTCAAACCAATGTCGTCGCGGAACTTGTGGTGGAAGATGCGGTGAGGTGGGTGTACCACTCTCTTCCATATGGCGGTGATGATCATGGCGACGGTCTTGGTGATGAGCGTGGTGATGAGAGCTTGAAGGTTGTTGATGACGAAGCTTGCGGCCTTCCCGCACGTCATGTGTGGGATGACTCCGAAAGTCATTTGGATGCCTTGGCTTCTTGGCCTTCTCGCTTGATGGGGCCTCGATGATGTCCTTCTTGTGGCGTCGTCTTGATGTTGAAGACAATCTTGACGTTGCCAACTTGTCGGATTTCTTGTCGTTGCGCCATCTTGAGGTTGAAGGGAGTTGTCTTGTGTTGGCCTTGGAATTCTCCTTGACGTTCCATGGTGGTGAGCATGAACCATCGGACATGTGATGTCTTGTCCACCGAAGCTTGGAGAGGAAACGCTTGTAGGTGATCTCGTCCATGTCGGAGTCATTGTCGGTGTAGAAATCCGCCATGCTCGAGGATTCGTTGTCGGTGTAGTAGGTCTCCATCTCGTCATCCGAGCTTGCGGTGTCATTGTTGTAGTAGTGGTTCATGTCGTTGTAGCTCATGGAGTCGAAGTTGGCGTGGTGGTTGCGGTGCTCCTCCATGTCGATGATGCTCGGGGAGGAGTAGTCGGTGTAGAGCTCGACGTCGTGGTCGTAGTGGTGGTGGCGATCCAAAATGTCATGCTCGTAGTAGTGGTCATCCACGATGCCGTGCTCATAGTAGTGGTCGTCCACCATGTCATGCTCGTAGGAGTGGAGGTCCATGTCTAGCTCGTTGTAGTCGTAGTGGTCCATCATGGACTCATCATGGTCATCATGGCCTCCAAATTCTTCGCTCTCGCTATACATGGTTAGCCACAAGCACAAGTGTATATATAGAGTGTGAGGACCTAAGAGCTCAAACCTCACCTGATATGGGGTGGCCCAATCTTCTCAATGAGCTTCTCTCTCTTTTTGTAATTTTCTGATATATTGGATAACTAGTGCTACACTGAGACCTCTCACTCAGCTGACCCCTGTTGCCAATGCAACAACAATCAAGCTCTTTGGATATTCTCAACTACACACTCTTGCACAAGTAATCAAAGATCACAAGTGGTCCTGTATTCCCCTATTCCCAGATGGAATAACAAGATATCACGCAACTTTGCAATGGGTAAACTTCAAGATGAATGCTTACAAAGCAATACAATCTAGATGCTCGGGTTGGTTGGTTTTGGGTTTAACTTGTTCTTGGTCTAAACCACACGCAGGTGGTGACTATAAATAGGTGGAGGGGTGCGGCCACAAGGGTCCCTTGCGCAAGCAAACCTCCCCCTACTAGGACTAGGACTCCTACTAGGACTAGGACTCACAAATATGGATACAAACCGATTCCACACACAAAGGAATTCGGCCACTTATGGTATACAAACCATACCTACTCAAAGTAGGATTTACTATGGCGCATTTGACTTGGTGGAGGCGCCTATCCCCTTGTCTTGATGAATAACAATTGTTTTCATGCAATAACAATTGTTATTTATTGTTTTCTCTATCTTGGACTCTTGTTTTCACCATGGCATCATTGTTTTCACCATATTCTAGTATTGTTTTCACCATGGCTCCTTTGTTTTCTCCACTTGTATAATTGATCTCCTCCATAACATTTATGTTATCAATAAACCTAAGCACACATAAATGCAAAGATTTAGGTAGTATAAAATTCTCATAATCACAAATAGCATAATCATTAAGGAGTGAATTCACCTGTTGTTCCAATAGCTTGGTCCTTGATCTTGTCATTGGTCCAAGTCTCACTTCATCTTGTTTAAGTGGCAATGTACTAGGGATGTCCTCATCATCCTCCCCCCTTGAAAAGCCTTGATGTCCACATCAAGGTTCTCTCCATGATATGGTGTCAAATCAGCAACATTGAAGGAATTACTCACTCCAAACTCATCAATTGGAAGATCTATCTTGTAAGCATTGTCATTTATTTTTGCAATCACTTTGTAAGGACCAGCACCTCTTGGAAATAATTTTGATTTCCTTAGCTTAGGGAACCTATCTTTTCGAAAGTGTACCCATACCAAATCTCCCTCTTGAAAAATAACTTCCTTTCTCTTTTGATTTCTCCTTTGAGCAACATCCTTCCCTTTCTTCTCTATAGCATCCATAGTTTTCTCATGTATCTTTTTCACAAAATCAGCCCTTTTGGATGCATCCATGTTAATTCTCTCTTGAATAGGAAGTGGTAATAAATCAAGTGGTGTAGTAGGCCGAAATCCATATACCACCTCAAAAGGACATAGTTGAGTAGTTGAATGCACAGCTCTATTGTAGGCAAACTCCACATGTGGCAAACAATCTTCCCACTCCTTCAAATTCTTTTTGATCATAGTTCTCAACAATGTGGACAAAGTTCTATTCACCACCTCGGTTTGTCCATCTGTTTGAGGGTGACATGTTGTAGAAAACAATAATTTGGTTCCAAGCTTCCCCCATAATGTTTTCCAAAAGTAACTCATGAATTTCACATCTCTATCCGAAGCAATTGTATTTGGTACTCCATGTAGTCTTACTATCTCCTTGAAAAATAGTGTAGCAATGTGGGAAGCATCATCACTTTTGTGGCAAGCAATGAAGTGTGACATCTTTGAAAATCTATCCACCACCACAAAAATTGAGTCATGTCCCCTTTTTGTCCTTGGTAAACCTAACACAAAATCCATACTTATATCTTCCCATGGTGTAGTTGGTGTTGGTAATGGAGTATATAATCCATGGGGCTTCAATTTGGACTTGGATTTATTGCATGTAATACATCTTTGCACAAATCTATAGACATCTCTCCTCATATGTGCCCAATAGAAATTTTCAGCCAACATAAGCAATGTTTTCTCTCGTCCAAAGTGACCCATCAATCCACCACTATGAGATTCCTGTAATAACATCAAACGCAAAGAACACTCGGGAATACATAGTTTGTTAGCTCTAAACAAAAATCCATCATGTATATGATACTTATCCCAAGCCTTCACATTAGAACATTTACTAGAGGGTGTAGAAAATTCTCTATCTTGAGCATATAGTGGTTTTAATTCTTCCAACCTGAAACTTGAACATCCAATTTAGTGAGTAGCATATTCTTCCTAGACAAAGCATCAGCTACCACATTATCCAATCCTTTCTTGTGTTTAATAATGTATGGAAAAGATTCAATAAATTCTACCCATTTAGCATGTCTCTTATTAAGATTGGATTGATTCTTTAAAAACTTCAATGCCTCATGATCAGAATGTATAATAAATTCCTTTGGCCACAAATAATGTTTCCAAAACTCAAGTACTCTAACAAGTGCATACAATTCTTTATCATAGACAGAATAATTCAATTGTGCTCCATGTAATTTTTCAGAAAAATAAGCAATTGGTTTCTTATCTTGCATTAACACTCCTCCAATACCTATGCCACTAGCATCACATTCAATCTCAATTTTTTTATTAAAATTTGGTAGCATCAATAATGGAGCCGAAATCAATTTATTTTTCAAAGTATCAAAAGCAATATCTTGAGCAACCCCCCACTCGAAATTTACACCTTTCTTAGTCAAATCATTTAAAGGGGCAGCAATAGTACTAAAATCTTTCACAAATCTTCTATAAAATCCAGCTAGTCCATTAAAACTTCTTACTTGACTCACATTCATGGGAATTGGCCAATTTTTAATTGCTTCAATTTTAGATTCATCAACTTCTATCCCATGCTTAGAGACAACATAACCAAGAAATATGACCTTATCTTTGCAAAAAGTGCACTTCTCTAAATTTCCATACAATTTATTTTCTCTTAGCACATGCAAGACTTGTCTAATATGATCAATGTGTTCATGTTCATTGTGGCTATATATGAGAATATCATCAAAGTAAACAACCACAAACTTGCCAATAAAATCTCTCAAAACATGGTTCATTAATCTCATGAAAGTACTAGGTGCATTAGTTAATCCAAAAGGCATTACTAACCACTCATATAAACCAAATTTTATTTTAAAGGCTGTTTTCCACTCATCCCCTTCTTTCATTCTTTTTTGATGGTAACCACTACGCGAATCAATTTTAGAGAAAACATCACTACCACTTAATTCATCTAACATGTCTTCCAAACGTGGTATAGGATGACGATAACGAATAGTGATATTGTTAATTGCTCTACAATCTACACACATGCGCCAAGTACCATCTTTCTTAGGAACTAATATGACAGGAACAGCACAAGGAGATAAGCTTATTCGGATGTAACCTTTATCAAGAAGATCTTGTACTTGTTTCTGAATTTCCTTTGTCTCTTGGAGATTTGTCCTATAGGGAGCTCGGTTTGGTAATGAAGATCCAGGAATTAAATCAATTTGGTGCTCAATCCCTCTCAATGGTGGTAATCCCGAGGGCACTTCTTCTGGAAAAACATCATCAAATTCCTGCAAAACATTAGAAACACCAATAGAAAGAGGAGTCATGTTATTAGAAACCAAAATTTCCCCTTGTGCATGAGCACTATAGGTAGTAGGCTAGGATCATTCTCAAACTCTCTTAAATCTTCTTTGGTGGCTAACATTGTCAAAAGTCTCACTCCCTTATTTTTACCACTCGGCCTAGGTTTGTTTTCCCCCATGGAAGTATTGTTTTCACTCATATTTCCCCTCTCACTCTCCTTCTCAGCATTCACTTCCACTTTTTGCCTTGATTCATTCACTATTTGTTGGGGTGTCATAGGCCTCAATATGATGTCCTTATTATTCCAATTCAATTGGTAAGTGTTTGCTCTCCCATTGTGTAGCACTTTTCTATCAAATTGCCATGGCCTTCCAAGTAATAGGTGGCAAACCGACATGGGAACAACATCACACTCAATAGTATCCTTGTATGGTCCAATTTGGAACTCCACTCTCACAATTTGGCATACTTTTATCTCCTCCTTCTCATTGAGCCATTGGATATAATATGGATGTGGGTGTGGAATATATCTCAACCTTAGCTTTGCACATAACTCCTTGCTTGCTAAATTTCTACAACTCCCTCCATCAATGATCACCTTGCAAGCCATATTAGGACCAACAATTGCCTTGGTTTGAAATAAATTGCATCTTTGGCTCTCATCATTGCTAGGAACAATACTCAAGGCTTTGGTGCAAACAATAGTTGGATAATTTGTAGCATAGGCATCAATAGGACCATCATCATCATCATCATATGCATCCTCCTCATTGGGATCAACATCATCTCCAGTCTCATACTCATCATTAGCATTGAGGAGCATAATTTTCTTGTTTGGGCAATCCCTCTTAAAGTGACCTTTTCCTCCACAAGTATGGCAAGCCATGTCTCTATTCCTTGTAGGAGGTGTAGCACCACTAGAACCCGAAGTAGATGGAGTAATTTTCTTGGAACTTGTTGAATTTGGCTCGGGTTTGGAACTAGGAGTCCCACGGGTAGTAGTTGATCAGGATATAATAGGGGTCCATGGTGAATGTACATGCTTGAGTTGGAAGGAAATATTGAGCCTCGCTGATGATTATTATAAGGTGAATTCTTTCCTATTAATAAATATTGTTTGTGATTATAAGAATGTTATACTACCTAAGCTATTGCATTATGTATTAGCAGGGTTATTGTTAACACAAACATGGATGGAGGAAGACCTCAAGACTTGCTGGAAAACAACATGGAGATGATGGAAAACAAACTTACAAGTGTTGAAAGCAAATGTGCAAGTGTGGAAAACAACTCCAGGAATGTTCTTCCACACTAAGGAATGGTGAAAACAAGAGGAGGGCGCCCCGTTGAAGATCAATGCGCCATATAGAAAGTCCTAATTCAATTAGGCATGGCCTGTATGCCATAATGGCCGAACCCCCTAAAGTTGGGTCGGTTTGTATCCCTTCCTAGTCCAAGTAGGAGTCCTAGTAGAGTCCTCCTAGTCCAAGTAGGAGTCCTAGTTGAGTCCTAGTCCTAGTAGGAGAGGTGCTTGTGCAAGGAGCCCTCCACCTATATATACTCCCCACCTGCGTGTGGAAGAGGGAGAACAAGTTTAAACCAAAACCAATGAAACCCTAGCCTTGAGATTGTATTGCTGCTAAGCATTCATCTTGAAGTGTTACCAAGTCAAAGTTGCGTGATATCTTGTTATTCCATCTGGGAATAGGGGGATACAGGACCACTTGTGATCTTTGATTACTTGTGCAAGAGTGTGTAGTTGAGAATATCCAAAGAGCTTGATTGTTGTTGCATCTGGCAACAGGGGTCTGCTAAGTGAGAGGTCCCAGTGTAGCACTAGTTATCCACATATCAGAAAAATACAAAAAGAGTGAGAGAGTTCATCGAGAAGATCGGGCCACCCCATATCATCTTGGTATCAGAGCCTCAGGTTTACTCGGTGAGCAAATTTATCCCTAGTTTAGTTGTTTTTATTTCCTATCCAGAAAAAGCCCCACAAAAATATTAGGTTTAGTTTGTGCCAGAGCCTAGATCAACACCAATTAGCTGCTTCTAGTTGCTGTTTCTTGTTGATTTGCGTTCCCGTTTTTCTTTTTCATCTTTTTAGGGTTCATCTTTGTTTCCTTCATACACAGAAAATAGCATAAAATAAATAAATATTTGCTACCGTGTGGTTTTGTCCTAGCCATACTCGGATTCCATACCGAGTCCTACCGTCACGCGTTTTCCGCCCACTTCTGGTACCGCGTCGCACCTATCGCGTGCCCACCCGCGTCGCTAATCATTACCAGCCAAACCGCGTCGCAAGTCACCTATCCTGTCGGCGTGAAACCAACCGCCACCGCACGCTTCGCCAAAATCCGACCACACGCACTCGATCCATCGCATCGGCGCCATCAGGCCACCACGCGCTTCGCGCAACGCGTCGATTCGCTGGTCCCAAAAAGCACAATCGCGCGCGCACATATCCCTGGGCGGCGTGAAGCCCCTGTTTCCGTGTCGGACACTGATCCGGGCACGCTACGCGCCAAACCAAAACGCGCTGACACACGCGTTTTCTGTTTCCGTGGTGCGAAACCGAGCACATCTCTTGTCCTGCCCGCGCGTGCGTCACGGAAATCCACGCGCCAATTCGTTCGTTGCTGCGCCACGCTCGGAAGTCCACGCGCCAAATTGATAACCGCGGTTACTTCCACGCGCTTCCTGGCGCGTATCGGAGACCCTGTCTTATCCGTGTCAGAGCAGAATCCAAACCGCTACCAGCCAAAGAAGCACCGCGCGCACACCTACCGATATCGGAGTCCGAGCTAGGAGCTGGTTCCAATTATCGCGCGGTTCCTATCCATGCGCAGCTGCCCCGCAACAATTTTCACCTGTGTCATCAAAAGCCACACACACCACAGCAAGTCCACACAACCGCGCGTAAATCTCCACCAGTTTTCTTAGTTTTTCCTTTGTTTCATTCCTGTTTATCCCTAGGTTTCTGTGCTGATCTTTGTTTAGCCTTAGCCACAGCCATTCTACAGCAAATTTTAGGTCCCAAAACCCAAAGACTAGCTGTTTTATTGCTCTACAGGCTGCTCAATTTGATCAATTCTTGTCCATATTTTCTGCTCCTAGTTGATTCAAAGGCCATTGGAAAAATACAAAAAAAATAGAAAAAGAGAAAAAGCAAAAGAGGCCGAGACATACTATCACTAGTGGAAGCTTATCATCTTGGATATTTTTGTGGACATTTGAGCAATCTTGTGCCTGTTTTCATAGAGTATTTGCTAGTGTCTTTCCAGTGCTTGCAATAACTCTTCCATATAATTGCTAAGCCACATTTGTCTCCCAGGGTGAGTGTGTTACTTTAGTGTTTTCATCACATTAGACAGTGCATTGGAGTTGTTATTTTGGTGTTGTTAGGAATCCCAACCAAGCCCCACAAAAAACCTTGTTTGCATTGTGATACTTGATAGCCCGGATTATTCTCTTCTCACACTAAAGCACATTATTCATTGCTCCTTGTTGGTAAGTTGATCCTTTTCTCTCTTGGAACATTAAGTGAAGCCATCTTTGCTTGGTTTTGAGTGAGTTGTGAGAGAACACCACAACCCATTGATTTTGTTTTCACTAACATAATGGGTGTTTCTAGTGTTGATGAGTTTGTGCAGGATTACCTAAAACACTTGAAACAAGGACCAAATTCTGTTGATCAGTATTACATAGAGATGGTGTTGTCACTACAAGAAGCTCGGGTTGTAGAAGCACCAGAACAAACAATGAAACGATTTCTTGCAGGGTTGCAATTCAAGATTAAAATCCTTTTATGGCGTGTGCAATATAACACCATGAATGAATTATTGCACCAAGCAAGAGAGGCAGAAAAGAAATTGGCCGAGATGGTTCCTATGGCTCCAAGAAGAATTTTTCCAATCCAAAAGCCATGCATTAATGAAATAATATCTATTCCTAGTGTTGTTTCTTCTCATGTGCAGAATTTTGAAGAAAGGGAGCCCATAGTAACATCATCACCACCACTATTGGAGGAGCATGTCATTGTTCCTAGTATGGCTTCTTGTGATTTGCAGGTTACTTTTGAAGAAAGGGAGCCACAACAAGTAGAACCTGCATCACAATTTGAGGTAGATGAATTGGTGCCTATTAATTCTGAGGAGGATGTCATTGATAAAGGTACTAATTTCGTGTTACCCCTATCAAGTATTGATTTATGTGAACCTATTAAATTGCTAGTTGATTCTTGTGAGTTAACAATCATAGATAGTCCACCTACATGTAATGATGTGATAATTTCAAAATTTAATCATGTGGTGTTGATTTCACATAAAGAAGTGCTTGCTAAGATACCACCTAATGATATTGTGGATTACATCATGTTAAATGAATCAATTAGTGTGCAAAGTGCTATGAAAAAGCTTGCTGAAATTTCATATGTAAATTCTAGCAATTGTGTTTCTCCTTTCACTTTTAACTTGATTGGTGATTATAACATGAGTGAAATTTTTATGGTGGATCACATATGCATAACTTGTGATAAAGTGGCCGAATTAAACAATGTATTACCTTGGATAGATAGGTTACAATTGCCTACATATGAGCATGATTTTACACATATGTTTGGTTTGCCACAATACTTGTCACATACATGTGCTAATAAATTGCTCTTCACTTATATTTGCAAATTAAGTTGCAATTTTCATGATGACAATAATAAGCATGTTCCCACCTTTGAGGGAACTAATAAACATAAATTTGATCATAGATCTTCTGTGAGAACACTTGAGTTGATACTAAACAATAAAAATGTTTACACATATGATTCTCCTTTTGATCATGATTTATTGAGCTTCACTTATATTTGCAATTGTGATTGCTATTTTATGCAGTGCTATGACAATTATGTGATGTTTTGATGCAAAATTCGTGGTCACATGTCATGTGCACAATTTTATGATGTGATAACAACTAATGCACCTCATTATAGATATATGTATTGTGCATACACGTTGTTCTTTTTGTTTATTCCACTTTCAGCATACAACAAGCCGAGGACGTCTTGTCTTGAAGAAAGGGAGGATGATCAGGATATAATAGGGGTCCATGGTGAATGTACATGCTTGAGTTGGAAGGAAATATTGAGCCTCGCTGATGATTATTATAAGGTGAATTCTTTCCTATTAATAAATATTGTTTGTGATTATAAGAATGTTATACTACCTAAGCTATTGTGATAAGGATGGACCTAAGAACTATGTTCTCACAAGCATGAATGGAGAGTTGATAAGAAGACCACATGAACATGGTGAAAACAATAAAGCAAGATGGTGAAAACAATTCATAACAATTGTTATTCAATAGAACAATTGTTATTCATCAAGATATGGAGATGGTGCCTCCACAAGATCAAATGCACTAAGTGTGGAAACAATGCCATATTGTTATTCCACACTCATGGATGGACAAGGCAAGAGGAGGGCGCCCACAAGGAAGCATCAATGCGCCATATATGTCCTAATAGAAGTAGAATTGGTTTGTATACCAATATTGGCCGCACCCCTTGTGTGTGGGGTCGGTTTGTATCCAATTGTGTTAGGTGTAGGAGTCCTAGTCCTATTAGGAGTAGTGCTTGCGCAAGGAGGGGTCTTGTGGCCGCACCCCCTCTCATATATACCCCCTGGGGCGCATAGGAGAGGGAGAAGAAGTTTAAACCAAAAACCAGAAACCCTAGCCTCTAGATTGTATTGCTTGTAAAGCATTCATCTTGAAGTTTACCCATTGCAAAGCAGCGTGATATCTTGTTATTCCATCTGGGAATAAAGGGATACAGCACCACTTGTGATCATTGATCATTTGTGCAAGAGTGTGTAGTTGAGAATATCTAAGGAGCTTGATTGTTGTTGCATTGCCACATTTGTCTCCATATTGTGTGAGTTTCCTTGGATATTTTATATCTTCACAAGAACAGCAAATAGGATTATTACTTTGGTGATTGTTAGGTATCCATACCAAGCCCCACCATAAGCCCTGTTTGCATTGTGATACTTGATAGCTCGGTTATTCTCTTCTCACACCAAAGCACATTGATCATTGCTCCTTGTTGGTAAGTTAATCTTTTTCTCTCTTGGAACATCAAGTGAAACCTCTTTGCTTGGTTTTGAGTGAGTTGAGAGAGGCACCACAAACCCATTGTTTATTTTGTTACTAACAAATTAATCATGAGTTCTTCTAGTGATGTTGATGTGCAGGCAAAGAAGAAACCCGAGGATACTGTCCATTGGAATGAGTATGAGGCATTGAGAGATCATTTGTCCAACAAAATTGCTAAAGATATTGAAAGAAGTGATGATCAATTGAGAGAAGATTTGAATGTCATTGATTTGAAGATAAGGGAGTGTGCAACTCAAGAGTCTGTCAATGAGATCAAGGAAGCTATAAGGACTATGCAACTACAAATGACTACAATTACAAATACATTGCAACAACTTCAACAAGCACCACAAGCCATTGCTCCAATTGATGATGGGAGAAGAAATTATAATGATGGCCGTGGACAAATAGCAAGAAGAGTGCCTTTGGAAAATAATAGAGAGAATGATGGATTGGGAAAACCAAAATTCTCTATGCCTAATCTTTCTTGTGATTCTGAAGATGTGGAAGAGTACTTAATGTGGGAGCTCAAAATTGAAAAATTGTGGAGATTACATGAGTATCCCGAGGAGAGAAAGGTGAACCTTGCATCTTCTTCTTTTGATGGCTATGCTCTTTTGTGGTGGGATGGCATTACAAAGGATAGAGAAGAAAAAGAAGAGGAAGAGGTGAACACATGGAGAGAGATGAAGCAATTGTTAAGAGATAGATTTGTTCCCAAGAATTATATTAGAACTCTCTATGACAAATTGCAACAATTGAAGCAAGGATCAAAGACAGTTGATGCCTATTACAAGGAGATGGAGTTGATTATTCAAAGGGCTCGAATTAGAGAGGCTCCTGAACAAACAATGCAAAGATTCTTGAGTGGATTGCAATTCAAAATAAGAAGCATTGTGAGGCATGTTACTTACAACAATATGAGTGAATTACTACATCAAGCAAGGGAGGCCGAAAAGAGATTGCAAGAGGAGCTTCAAGTGAGTGCAAGGAGAAATTTTTCTTCTCAACAATCCAATTTTGCAACCCCTACACCTCCAACCCGTGGACTTCCTAGTACCAAACCCGAGCCAATTTCATCAAATTCAAAGAAGGCCATTGCTTCTACTTCGGGTTCTAGTGGTGCTACACCTCCTCCAAGGAATAGGGACATGACATGCCACACATGTGGAGGAAAAGGACACTTTAAGAAGGATTGCCCCAACAAGAAAGTTATGCTCCTTAATGCTAATGATGAGTATGAGACTGGAGATGATGTTGATCCTAATGATGAGGATGCATATGATGATAATGATGATGATGGTCCTATTGATGCCTTTGCTACAAATTATCCAACTATTGTGTGCACCAAAGCATTGACTATTGCTCCTAGCAAAGATGAGAGCCAAAGGTGCAATCTATTTCAAACCAAAGCAATTGTTGGACCTAGTATGGCTTGCAAGGTGATCATAGATGGAGGAAGTTGTAGAAATCTAGCAAGCAAAGAGTTATGTGCAAAGCTAAGGTTGAAATACATTCCACACCCCAATCCATACTATATTCAATGGATCACTGACAAAGAGGAGATGAAGGTATGTCATATAGTGAGAGTGGAATTTCAAATTGGACCATACAAGGATACAATTGAGTGTGATGTTGTTCCCATGTCGGTTTGCCACCTATTACTTGGAAGACCATGGCAATTTGATAGAAAGGTGCTACATGATGGGAGAGCAAACACCTACCACTTGAATTGGAACAATAAGGATATCATATTGAGGCCTATGTCACCCCAACAAATCATGCATGAATCAAGACAAAAGTTTGAAGTGAAAGAGAAGGGGAGTGAAAACACCAAATCCATGGAGGAAGACAAGCCTAGGCCGAGTGGAACAAGCCTTTTAACTAATGATAATATTTTTCCTAGTATTATTTCTTGTGTACAGGTTTCTCTTGAAGAAAGGGAGCACAAGGAAACATTACAATCATCACATAAATTGGAGGATTATGCCATGGATACAAGAAAGCTTGCTTGTGATATGAAGGTTATTTTTGAAGAAAGGGAGACACAACCTTCAAATTCACAAGATATTGAGGAGATCATACCTACTACACATGAGGAGGTTAGTATGGATAAGGGTATGGATTTCGGTTTGATAACTACAAGTAGTGAATTATGTGATAATTTTCAACCATATAAACCTATAAATTCGAAATTTAACAATGTGGTTTTTATTACACATAAAGAAGTACTTGCTATGATACCTTCTAGTGATATTATTTATGATGACATGCTTAAAGAACCAATTGATATACAATGTGCTATGGATAAATTTGGTTATGTTAATTCTAGCACATATGATACTAGTTTCAAATTTTATTTGATTGGTGATTATAATTTGGATAAAATTTTCATGATACATCACATATGTGTTACTTATAATGAAGTGGCCGAATTACATAATAAGATATTTGAGATAAATATTGATAGATATGATGAAGTGGCCGAATTACATATGTTTAGTTCACCACATTATTGGTTGCATACATGTTTCATTAAATCAAACTATACTTATATTTGCAATTTTGATTGCTATGAGATGAAAAAATATGACTATTATGTGTTGTTTGCATACAAATTTCGTGATCATATGATATATTCACTATATTGTGTTTTGCTAACAACTAATGAGTACCAATATATCTATATATATGGTGCATACACTTTGTTTTTCTTGTTTATTCCACTTTCAGATAATCACAAGACGAGGACGTCTTGTCTTGAAGAAAGGGAGGATGATAAGGATGGACCTAAGAACTATGTTCTCACAAGCATGAATGGAGAGTTGATAAGAAGACCACATGAACATGGTGAAAACAATAAAGCAAGATGGTGAAAACAATTCATAACAATTGTTATTCAATAGAACAATTGTTATTCATCAAGATATGGAGATGGTGCCTCCACAAGATCAAATGCACTAAGTGTGGAAACAATGCCATATTGTTATTCCACACTCATGGATGGACAAGGCAAGAGGAGGGCGCCCACAAGGAAGCATCAATGCGCCATATATGTCCTAATAGAAGTAGAATTGGTTTGTATACCAATATTGGCCGCACCCCTTGTGTGTGGGGTCGGTTTGTATCCAATTGTGTTAGGTGTAGGAGTCCTAGTCCTATTAGGAGTAGTGCTTGCGCAAGGAGGGGTCTTGTGGCCGCACCCCCTCTCATATATACCCCCTGGGGCGCATAGGAGAGGGAGAAGAAGTTTAAACCAAAAACCAGAAACCCTAGCCTCTAGATTGTATTGCTTGTAAAGCATTCATCTTGAAGTTTACCCATTGCAAAGCAGCGTGATATCTTGTTATTCCATCTGGGAATAAAGGGATACAGCACCACTTGTGATCATTGATCATTTGTGCAAGAGTGTATAGTTGAGAATATCTAAGGAGCTTGATTGTTGTTGCATTGGCAACGGGGATTAGCTAAGAGAGGTCTCAGTGTAGCACTAGTTATCCAATTATCAGAAAATACAAAAAGAGAGAGTTAGTTCATCGAGAAGATCGGGCCACCCCATATCATATTGCATTATGTATTAGCAGGGTTATTGTTAACACAAACATGGATGGAGGAAGACCTCAAGACTTGCTGGAAAACAACATGGAGATGATGGAAAACAAACTTACAAGTGTTGAAAGCAAATGTGCAAGTGTGGAAAACAACTCCAGGAATGTTCTTCCACACTAAGGAATGGTGAAAACAAGAGGAGGGCGCCCCGTTGAAGATCAATGCGCCATATAGAAAGTCCTAATTCAATTAGGCATGGCCTGTATGCCATAATGGCCGAACCCCCTAAAGTTGGGTCGGTTTGTATCCCTTCCTAGTCCAAGTAGGAGTCCTAGTAGAGTCCTCCTAGTCCAAGTAGGAGTCCTAGTTGAGTCCTAGTCCTAGTACGAGAGGTGCTTGTGCAAGGAGCCCTCCACCTATATATACTCCCCACCTGCGTGTGGAAGAGGGAGAACAAGTTTAAACCAAAACCAATGAAACCCTAGCCTTGAGATTGTATTGCTGCTAAGCATTCATCTTGAAGTGTTACCAAGTCAAAGTTGCGTGATATCTTGTTATTCCATCTGGGAATAGGGGGATACAGGACCACTTGTGATCTTTGATTACTTGTGCAAGAGTGTGTAGTTGAGAATATCCAAAGAGCTTGATTGTTGTTGCATCTGGCAACAGGGGTCTGCTAAGTGAGAGGTCTCAGTGTTGCACTAGTTATCCACATATCAGAAAAATACAAAAAGAGTGAGAGAGTTCATCGAGAAGATCGGGCCACCCCATATCAGTAGTAGTTGGAGGTGTAGGTGATGAAAAATTTGATTTTTGTGAAGGGAAACTTCTCCTTGCACTCACTTGTAGCTCTTCTTGCAATCTCTTTTAGGCCTCCCTTGCTTGATGAAGTAATTCTCTCATATTGTTGTAAGGAACATGCCTCACAATGCTTTTCACTTTGAATTGTAATCCACTCAATAACCTTTGCATTGTTTGTTCAGGAGCCTCTCTAATCCGAGCCCTTTGAATAATTAATTCCATCTCCTTGTAGTAGGCATCAACTGTCTTGGTTCCTTGCTTCAATTGTTGCAATTTGTCATAGAGAGTTCTAATATAATTCTTGGGAACAAATCTTTCTCTCAACAATTGCTTCATCTCTCTCCATGTGTTCACCTCCTCTTCTTCTTTTTCTTCTCTATCTTTTGTAATGCCATCCCACCACAAAAGAGCATAGCCATCAAAGGAAGAAGATGCAAGGTTCACTTTCCTCTCCTCGGGGTAGTCATGGAGTCTCCATAATTTCTGAATTTTTGGCTCCCACATCAAGTACTCTTCCACATCTTCAGAATCACAAGCAAGACTAGGGATAGAGAATTTTGGTTTTCCCAAGCCATCATTCTCTCTATTATTCTCCAATGGTATTCTTCTTGCCATATCTCCACGGCCTCCATTATTATTTCCTCTCCCATCCTCAATTTGAGCAATAGCTTGAGGTGCTTGTTGAAGTTGTTGCACTAGATTTGTAATTGCAGCCACTTGTTGAGTCAATGTCCTCAAAGTGCCCTTAATCTCATCAACAGAATCTTGAGAGGCACAAGCTTCTATTTTCAAATCAAGTGTATTCAAATCTTCTCTCAATTGATCATCACTTTTCTCAACCACATAAGCAATTCTTTTGTACATATGATCTCTCAAAGCTTCATACTCATTCCATTGGACAGTATCCTCGGGTTTCTTCTTTGCCTGCACATCAACATCACTAGAGGAACTCATGATTAATTTGTTAGTAACAAAAATAATCAATGGGTTTGTGGTGCTCAACTCACTCAAAACCAAGCAAAGATGGTTGATTTTCCAAGAGAGAAAAAGATCAACTTACCAACAAGGAGCAATGATCAATGTGCTTTGGTGTGAGAAGAGAATAACCGAGCTATCAAGTATCACAATGCAAACAGGGTTTTTGGTGGAGCTTGGTTGGGAATCCTAACAACACCAAAATAACAACTGATGAGGACATCCCTAGTGTTTCACCTATTATTTCACATAATATTCCTACAAAGAATGATGAACTGAGGATTGGTCCTATGACAAGATCAAGGACTAAATTATTACAACAATAGGTGAATTCACTCCTACTTGAGTACAACATTTGTGATTATGAGAACTTTATACTACCTAAATCCTTGCATGTTTTAATTCTTAGGTTTGTTGATAACACAAGCATTAAGGAGGGAGAACAAGGAGAGATGATGCACATGGATGGAGAGGAGCTACAAACAAATGTTGATCATGGTGAAAACAATTCTACAAGTATGGAAAACAAGTGCTAGATTGTTATTCCACACTAATGGAGGTACATAACAAGAGGAGGGCGCCCACAAGGAAGTACCTATGCGCCATATAGAGTCCAATTATAGTTAAACATGGGTTGTATACCATTATGGCCGAATCCCCTAGCATGGGTCGGTTTGTATCTATTGTGGTTGAGTCCAAGTCCAAAACTAGACCCATGTTGGGTTCCTATTCAGGTTGGTGGGTGTTGCTTGCGCAATGCACCTTTGTGGCCGCACCCCACCCCTCATATATACCCCTTGGGGCGCATAGATTAGGTTAGACTACGTTAAAACAAAAACCCTAGACTTCTAGATTGTATTGCTTGAAGCATTCATCTTGAATCATCATACCTTTGCAAATCTGAGTGTATTCTGCTGTTCCACTGGGAATAAGGAGAAACATGACCACTTGTAGTCGGTGGCTACGTGTGCAAGAGTGTGGAGTCTCGAATATCCGAAGGGGTTAAGTGCTGTTGCAATTGGTAACAGGGTTTAGCCAAAGGAGAGAGCGAGGTATCACATTGGTTATCAAAAGTTCACTGAGAAGATCGGGCTACCCCTTATCATCTTGGTATCAACAACTCCAATGCACTGCTTAATGTGATAAAAGGTACTAAGGAAAACACACTCACACTTGGAGACAATTGTGGCTTAGCAAATATATGGTAGAGATTTTGCAAGCACTTAGAAAGACACTAGCAAATACTCAATGAAACAGGCACAAGATTGCTCAATTTGTCCACAAAATATCCAATATGAAATAGCTTCCACTAGTGATAGTAGCACGGCCTCTTTTGAATTTTTCTTTCTTTTCTATTTTTTTTATACTTTGTGCTTTTTCTCTATTTTTTTTTTTCAATAGCCTTTGAATCAACTAGGAGCAAGAATTTAGATGGAAAACAACTAGTGGACAGAAATTTGAGCAGCCCGTAGAGCAATTAAACATCTAGTCTTTGGGTTATGGAACCTAAGTATGGCTGTAGAAAGGCTTGTGGCTAAGGCTAGTCAAAGTTCAGAACAAGATCCTAATGATAAACAGGAAGTAACAAAGGAAAACTAATAAAAACAGTAGCAAAAACTCACTCACGACAGATGATTTGGCTCACGGCAGAGAAAACTGCGGTTTTGTGCCGTACGACAGCGGTTTGGGCCGAAAAACGTCTCACGGCAGGGCGCACGGCAGGCGAGCGTGTGTGTTGCGATGGGTGGCGTGGTGTGCGTTGCGGGTGGGGCGCGCGGTAAGGATTTGTAGGCACTGGTGTGGGCGAATCCGATACCGAGCGGGAGGGGGCGCACTAGTGGCGGCAGAGTTTTGGTGCGGTTTTGCGCTGGCGGCAGGCGAATCCGATGGGAACTAGGAGTCCGATGCGGTAAGGGAAACGCGAGCACTGGTAAGGGAAAAAGGGGCACCGCGGTGGGTTTTGGTAACAATGGGGCAGTGCGGTAGGGTGGTTAGGTGTGGTAGCGGTTTGGTGGAAATTTCGAATAGGGTATGGATCGGATTGCAATCCGAATATGGCTAGGGTACCCGTGACTATATGGAAGTGGAATTCGAGATCAAAATCAACTCACACAAAGGCAAGCTGTATGTCTTGATTTCTCGAGATGAACACACACGGCAACACTATTTTTGTGAGGTTTTTGATATAGATGGAAACAAAGATAAAAGATGAACCCTAAAAACAGAAAAACAGATACACAAATCAACAAGAAACAACAATTAGAGTAGCAATTTGGTGTTGATCTAGTCTCTGGCAAATCTAACCTAATATTTTTGGCTTTTTCTGGATAGGAAATAAAAACAACTAAAAATTTGGGATAACTTTGCTCACCGAGTAAACCTGAGAATCTGATACCAAGATGATATGGGGTGGCCCAATCTTCTCAATGAGCTTCTCTCTCTTTTTGTAATTTTCTGATATATTGGATAACTAGTGCTACACTGAGACCTCTCACTCAGCTGACCCCTGTTGCCAATGCAACAACAATCAAGCTCTTTGGATATTCTCAACTACACACTCTTGCACAAGTAATCAAAGATCACAAGTGGTCCTGTATCCCCCTATTCCCAGATGGAATTACAAGATATCACGCAACTTTGCAATGGGTAAACTTCAAGATGAATGCTTACAAAGCAATACAATCTAGAGGCTCGGGTTGGTTGGTTTTGGGTTTAACTTGTTCTTGGTCTAAACCACACGCAGGTGGTGACTATAAATAGGTGGAGGGGTGCGGCCACAAGGGTCCCTTGCGCAAGCAAACCTCCCCCTACTAGGACTAGGCCTCACAAATATGGATACAAACCGATTCCACACACAAAGGAATTCGGCCACTTATGGTATACAAACCATACCTCTCAAAGTAGGATTTACTATGGCGCATTTGACTTGGTGGAGGCGCCTATCCCCTTGTCTTGATGAATAACAATTGTTTTCATGGAATAACAATTGTTATTTATTGTTTTCTCCATCTTGGACTCTTGTTTTCACCATGGCATCATTGTTTTCACCATCTTCTAGTTTTGTTTTCACCATGGCTCCTTTGTTTTATCCACTTGTATAATTGATCTCCTCCATAACATTTGTGTTATCAATAAACCTAAGCACACATAAATGCAAAGATTTAGGTAGTATAAAATTCTCATAATCACAAATAGCATAATCATTAAGGAGTGAATTCACCTGTTGTTCCAATAGCTTGGTCCTTGATCTTGTCATTGGTCCAAGTCTCACTTCATCTTGTTTAAGTGGCAATGTACTAGGGATGTCCTCATCATCACCTTATAGCAAATGTTGGAAACTAGTGGACCAAGCCAAGAGAAACCGATAACAAAAAGAATGAAGTGACTTGAGTTCGAAAGATCCCAAAAACACGCTCCAAAACACACACGGCTTATGGGTGGATGGCAATGGGTTAGAAATGTGGGGAGGAAAACGACAAATCCAAAGAAAAGTTTGTTGTAAAACGTGGAGAAGAATCAAAGAAAAGTTAGCACGAAAACCAAACCTAGTGGAGGAAAATGCTATGGTGGAAACAAAAAACACACACACACACAAGTGATAAATGGGGTTAGTGCGGCCAATGGACGAGCGGAGACGAAATGTACCTATCGAAGACTAAGCTCAATGCCACACCAACGCAAGGAGGACGCTAGCTCAAACCGCAATTAAGGAGAGGCAACAAGATTCGCAATGTGGCAACCGGTCACTCTCTTCTCTCTCGCAACTCGAAGCTAGGCGTTCCTACAAATGATAGAAATTGGCATCGATCTTTGCTTCGTTTGGCTCTTTTTGCTTCTTTTGCTCTTTCTCCTCTCTCTTTTTTTTTTGATTTTTCGCTTTTTGATGATGATGATGCGTAGATGATTCCCAAATGCCAATGCCTACTCGAAGCTATTCTCTCACAAGCGCAAAACTCGCACTCTCGGGGCCACAATGCGATGCCAAGCGGTGTAAAATAACTAGTCCAAGTAGGTAAGGTACACAAAGGAAAGGGTTAGTTCAAGCGGAAGCAAGTTATACCTATGCGGTGGATGATCTCGGACTTGCGGCCGGTGGATGTCGATGTCGTGTGGATCCGGTGATGTAGATGCGTAGGCAATGTCGATGGCGACGCGTAGGAACTTGCCTCACTCAAATCGGAGCAACGACGACAAAGAAAACCGAGATACAAAATCTATCCAAGAATCGAAAAGCAGGAATTTTCTGTGATTTTGCTCAATTTCGAAATTTCTCTCAAATCAAGAAATTTTTTGGACAAATTCGAGAAAGGTGGCTGAATAGAAAGGTGGGGGATGGTCTTTGGCAACAAATCTATGAATCAAAACCACAAAAAACTCAACAAATCGAGAGATCGGTCGAAATCCCTTTTGGCTATTTTTGGTCAAATTTTCGAATTTATGGTGGATAGAAGAAAAATTGGTGGTAGGGGAGGAGGTGGGGTGTCGGATTCGTGTCAATCTAGCTCTGGATACCAGATGATGAGGTGTTGACCTCTAAGTTGGCCCGATCTTCACGAATCGACAAGAACGAACGAAGAACGCACGAAGAACGCGATGAACACGATGAACACGAGAGGGGGGATCGAGGGGAAATCGAGGGCAAATGCGTGGAAACACAAAAGGGGGAAGATAACTCGTGAAGCCTACGAGGGATCGCAAACCCAAGTCAACGACACGCTAATTGAAACCGATTCCTCTCACCGGTCGGTCCACCGATCCAACAGAAGCCGCAAGGGGAAGGTTGGCAAGCGCTACTAGAATCACAAGGGGAGAGAGTAGCTCCTCGGAGAGATCTTGATACGGTCCTAGATGAACATCATCAACATAGGAGTAGCCTCGTAAGAGGAGTCACCTCACAAGAGGGATACAAGGGCAAAGCCCGAAGTTCTCAAATCATCCCTAAACCCTAGATCTAGCCACCGGAGTCCCTTATATAGTCTAGGGGGAGTAGGTGGGTGAAAATGGGGCCAAAACGGTGCAATTACGCACAAAACAGGGGAGGCCGGCCTGGCCGGCCTGTGAGGCCGGGGTGGGAGGCAGCGCCCTGCCTAGGGCCGGCCCGGCCTGGGAGGCCGGCCTGAGGCCGGGGTGGAGGTCGGCGCCCTCGGGCTGGTGCCCGTCCTGGGGCCAGGCCAGGGCGGGAGGTCGGCTCCCTCGGGCTGGTGCCCGGCCTAGGGCCACGCTAGCCTGGCCTGAGGCCAGGGTGGGATGAGGAGGCCGGCCTAGGGCCAGAGTAGGCCGGCCTGAGGCCAGGGGAGGCCGGCCTGGCCGGGGGGTGAGGCCGGGAGCCCCCGTTCTTCCACCTCGGAGCTCCGATCTTGACGCCGTCTTCACCCACTTCCTTCCTAGCTTCATGTGCATCTTCTTGGATGTGTTCTTGAGCATCTTTGGCACCTTCTTGGGTCTCCATGTGGTGATCCCACCTATACATGTAGAGGGGTATTTCATGAGGTAGAGCACCGTTCACCCAGCCACCGGAAACATACGGAGATAGGAGTGTGTTCACCTTGTTGTGTATCGATGTTGTGCTTTGTTGAATACGGTGGGCTACATCAGCCAGGACGACAGTTCCTTCTTTTTCTACTTCGGGGCTAGGGTTTCATCGGAGAGGGGCCCCGGAGCGTCCGAGTCCCACCAAGTCCCATGGTATGCCATACCATGTGTGTTAGAGTGTTCCATGTGTGTTGGATGCCAAATATCCCATCACTCCCTGTGTTATGGCCTCACCGGCGTCGGATTCCCTCTTCCGAGTTCCACGACTGCTCACACACACCAAAACTCCCGGATCTGACGGAACTGGGGGAACCTTGCCAATAGGTGGGCCCTAACATTGTTTTGGGTGTTCCTTGGGGCTAACATGACCCAACCAATCAACTAGTTCCACTTTGCTACCCCCTTTCGGCTCACGTAGAGGGGCCAGGACGGCAGTTCCGTCATTTTCTACGGCGGGGCTAGGGTTTCATCGGAGAGGGGCTCCGGAGCGTCCGAATCCCACCAAGTCCCATGTTATTCCATACCATGTGTGTTAGAGTGTTCCATGTGTCTTGGATGCCAAATATACCATCACTCTTTGTGTTATGGCCTCACCGGCGTCGGATTCCCTCTTCCGGGTTCCACGACTGCTCACACACCCCAAAACTCCCGGATCTGACGGAACGGGGGGAACCTTGCCAATAGGTGGGCCCTAACATTGTCTTGGGTGTTCCTTGGGACTAACATCACACAACCAAGCAACTATTTCCACTTTGCTACCCCCTTCCGGCTCACGTAGAGGGGCCAGGACGGTAGTTCCGTCTTTTTCTACAGCGGGGCTAGGGTTTCATCGGAGAGGGGCTCTGGAGCATCCGAATCCCACCAAGTCCCATGGTATTCCATACCATGTGTGTTAGAGTGTTACATCTGTCTTGGATGCCAAATATACCATCACTCCCTGTGTTATGGCCTCACCGGCGTCGGATTCCCTCTTCCGGGTTCCACGACTACTCACACACCACGAAACTCCCGGATCTGACGGAACGGGGGGAACCTTGCCAATAGGTGGTCCCTAACATTGTCTTGGGTGTTCCTTGGGCCTAACATGACACAACCAAGCAACTAGTTCCACTTTGCTACCCCCTTCCGGCTCACGTAGAGGGGCCAGGACGACAGTTCCGTCTTTTTCTACTGCGGGGCTAGGGTTTCACCGGAGAGGGGCTCTGGAGCGTCTGAATCCCACCAGGTACCATGGTATGCCATACCATGTGTGTTAGAGTGTTCTATGTGTACTGTATGCCAAAGATCCCATCACTCCCTCTGTTATGGCCTCACCGACGTTAGATTCCGTCTTCCGGGTTCCTGGACTGCTCACACACCCCGAAACTCTCGGATCTGACGGAACGCGGGGAACCTTCCCAATAGGTGGGCCCTACCATTGTCTTGGGTGTTCCTTGGGCCTAACATGACACAACCAAGCAACTAGTTCAACTTTGCTACCCCCTTCCGGCTCACGTAGAGGGGCCAGGACGACAGTTCCGTCTTTTTCTACAACGGGGCTAGAAAAAGGCGGAACTGTCGTTCTGGCCCCTCTACGTGAGCCGGAAAGGGGGTAGGAAAGTGGAAATAGTTGCTTGCTTGTGTCATGTTAGGCCCAAGGAACACCCAAAACAATGTTAGGGCCCACCTATTGGCAAGGTTCCCCCAGTTCCGTCAGATCCGGGAGTTTCGGTGTATGTGAGCAGTCTTGGAACCCGAAAGAGGGAATCCGACGCCGGTGAGGCCATAACACATGGAGTGATGGTATCTTTGGCATCCAAGACACATGGAACACTCTAACACACATGGTATGTCATACCATGGGCCTTGGTGGGATTTAGACGCTCCGGATCCCCTCTCCGGTGAAACCCTAGCCCCGCTGTAGAAAAAGACGGAACTGTCGTCCTGGCCCCTCTACGTGAGCCGGAAGGGGGTAGAAAAGTGGAAATAGTTGCTTGGCTGTGTCATGTTAGGCCCAAGGAACACCCAAGACAATTTTAGGGTCTACCTATTGGCAAGGTTCCCCCCGTTCCGTCAGATCCGGGAGTTTTAGGGTGTGAGCAGTCCTGCAACCCGGAAGAGGGAATCCTACGGCGGTGAGGCCATAACACAGAGAGTGATGGTATCTTTGGAATCCAAGACAAATGTAACACTCTAACACACAGGGTATGGCATACCATGGGACATGGTGGGATTCAGACGCTCCGGAGCACCTCTCTGGTGAAACCCTAGCCCCGCTGTAAAAAAGACGGAACTGCCGTCCTGGCCCCTCTACGTGAGACGGAAGGGGGCAGCGAAGTGGAACTAGTTGCTTGGTTGTGTCATGTTAGGCCCAAGGAACACCCAATACAATTTTAGGGCCCACCTATTGTCAAGGTTCCCCCCGTTCCGTCAGATCCGGGAGTTTCAGGGTGTGAGCAGTCGTGGAACCCGGAAGAGGGAATCCGACGCCGGGGAGGCTATAACATAGGGAGTGATGGTATCTTTGGCATCCAAGACACATGGAACACTATAAAACACTTTTTATGGCATACCATGGTACTTGGTGGGATTCAGACGCTCCGGAGCCCCTCTCTGGTGAAACCCTAGCCCCGCTGTAGAAAAAGACGGAATCGCTGTCCTGGCCCCTCTACGTAAGCCAGAAGGGGGTAGCAAAGTAGAACTAGTTGCTTGGTTGATGAAGTGTTGACCTCTAAGTTGGCCCGATCTTCACGAATCGACAAGAACGAACGAAGAACGCACGAAGAACGCGATGAACACGAGAGGGGAATCGAGGGGAAATCGAGGGCAAACGCGCGGAAACACAAAAGGGGGAAGATAACTCGCGAAGCCTACGAGGGATCGCAAACCCAAGTCAACAACACGCTAATTGAAACCGATTTCTCTCACCGGTCGGTCCACCGATCCAACAGAAGCCCAAAGGGGAAGGTTGGCAAGCACTACTAGAATCACAAGGTGAAAGAGTAGCTCCTTGTAGAGATCTTGATACGGTCCTAGATACACATCTAAGGAGTAGCCTCGTAAGAGGAGTCACCTCACAAGAGGGATACAAGGGCAAAGCCCGAAGTTCTCAAATCATCCCTCAAAACTATTCCTATCCCTAGATCTAGCCACCGGGGTCCCTTATATAGCTCGGGGACGAAACGGGGGTCAAAACAGTGCAAAAACGGGCAATTTCCGTGCATTTCGGGGCCACCCCGGCCTGGGAGCCGGCCTGGCCGGCCTGGGTCCCGGCCTGGGGCCAGGGTGGGGCGCAGAGACTGGCCTGGAGGCCCAGGCCGGCCTGGGGCCGGGGTGGGAAGGGCCAGGCCGGCCTTGAGGCCGGCCCCCTCTGTGGGGTGCCCGGCCTGGGGCCGGGGTGGGGAGAGCTGATGTAGCCCACCCAACTCCACCGAGTGCACCGATGACAAGATCACACGCAAAGGCCATCAAAGATAAGGTGAACTCGCTCCTCTCATCCTATGCTTTCGATCATGTGGAGAATGGTGCGCTACCTCATGGTTCCACACTTTGCGTACTCAGGTTCAAACCCACCACGGAGGCCCCGGAAAGCACCCAAAATGATGCGCAAGAAGATACGAAGGAGGGCGGAAGAAACGGCATCGCAATCGGAGTCCCGACGGAGAAGATGGGGGGAAAGGAGTCCCTCCCGGCCTCGGGGGCCGGCCAGGCCGGCCTCATCCCCCCCCTAGGCCGGACCCCCTCCAGAGGAGGCCGGCCTCCAACCCGGCCTCCCCTCCTCCCACCCCGGCCTCAGGCCGGGCACCCCACAGAGCCAGCCGGCCTGCCTCCACCCCACCCCGGCCCCAGGCCGGCCAGCCCCTCCAGGCGCCCACCCTGGCCCCAGGCCGGGTCCCAGGCCGGCCAGGCCGGCCCCTAGGCCGGGGTGGACCCGAAAATGCCCGGAAATGCGCTGTTTTCGCTCCAGTTTCCACCTACTTCGACCCCCGGCTATATAAGGAGACCCCCAAGCGAGATCTAGGGTTTAGAGTTGAATTTAGAACATTTGGAGCTCAGCTCTCTTGTATCCCTCTTTGAGGAACCATCCCTCCGACATCGTCGAGGATTGTATCAAGGCACATCCAAATACTCACCGCTATGAGGGGGCAGAGGGGGGTGGTGCACTGGTGGTTGCAGAGAAGTTCAGAGAGAGAGGGAGGGAGGTAGAGAGGACGGCGGCGATGGGAGAAGGAAAAGGACGGGCTAGGGCTGGTCTAGGGTGCAAGGGGAAGTTATATGGGGGGGCGAGCTCGTACGGCAGCAATCGGAGTGGGGGAGAGGGGATCCTGCGGTGGGAGCGAGGTTCGTACTGAAGATGACGTCGGGGGGAGGAAGAAGACAAGAGAAGGGGGTATGGGCCAGAAGAAATGGGCTGAGGTGGTGACTAGGTGGGCTGAGGGAAAAAAGAGGGAGAAAAGCTGGGCTGCCCCTCTCCTCTGGATTTTCTTTTTTTCCTTTTCCTTTTTTTTTTGCAAGAGATCAAAGAGGGAGAGAGAGAAAGGATAGGTTTGGGGGGGGGGGGGGGTTATTTCATTTGATGAACATTTTCGTTATTAATTGCAAAACAGCAACA
The DNA here is from genome assembly GCA_028641055.1 of Alopecurus myosuroides. Taxonomy (NCBI): domain Eukaryota; kingdom Viridiplantae; phylum Streptophyta; class Magnoliopsida; order Poales; family Poaceae; genus Alopecurus; species Alopecurus myosuroides. The sequence goes on along the minus strand of CM054063.1, from coordinate 116,090,162 downwards.
ACAAGGTGGTTTAAATTATTTTCAACAATTTGAAATTATTAGTTTGATATTAAATTGTTGGGTGATTTTCAAATAGGGTTTGGTTTGGGATTTTGGAATTAAACAAATTTTATTTATTAAGTTCAAGTAATTATGCAAACATTAGTGAATTTAATTTGTTTGCAAGATTTTAATTTTTAAACTCCCATTTGAAATATTGCCAAGTAGGATTGAGTTGATTTGAATTTTGTTATTTGAATTTACCATTAGGGTTTTAACAAGAGGGAAATTTTTTATTTAGCAGGCAATTTAAATAGATTCAACTTCAACTTATTGGAAACAATTTGAGTTGCAACTTTCAATTGAAATTCTTAGACATGTGTGAAGGTTTAATTTGTTTTGAATTATTCAGTTGTGATGCAAACATGGTGCAATGCAATATGATGCAGGTGATGCAAAGCAGAAATAAAACAAACACTTTCTACCAAAGGTAACACCCCAGGTGTTACAGCTTTCGACAGTTATGGAACTGCCAATTCCGCCGAGTATCCCAGATCGAAACTTAACGCCTGACGTAACTTGCCCCACGGTGGGCGCCAACTGTCGAGACATCGTAGTAGAATTCATAGACGGGGGTGCCATGAGACTACTGATAGAGATGTGGCGGGACGTGATTGTGCGAAGGACAATGACACAGGGTTTTTACCCAGGTTCGGTACGGCGCAGTAATGCGACGTTGCTACTCCTGCAATCTCACTATTCAGGACTAAAGGCTGTAAATACAGAGTACAACGTGAGGTTCTATTAGCTTCTCGTCAAGGATCAACCTCTCGGCGAGTTAGCCTTTAGCTTCTTGTCTATCTATCATATCTCCCGTCCGGCTTTATATAATAACCGGATTAGGGCATACAGAATAGGAAACCTAGAAGACTACGGTAACTATTAACTTGGAAAGTAAGGAATCCGCCTTCTACTCCAAGCCAGATCACGTGGGCCGCGATCCGGGTTCTTCTAGAATCCGGCCTCTGTGCATCAGTTTACTGGGCCGCCCAATGGACCGTAATCCACTACCACTTGGGGCATCCGGGTAATCCGGCACTTTAGACTTACCACCTGATATGCCCCTATTCGGTATATATCCGACAGATTACAATGGCATTGCCCCATCAATGTGCTCAGCAAGCTTTCAGATCCAATGGATCGGAGCTTACTAGTTCTTGCAGGAACATAGCTCATGACAACATTTCTTGTCCTGTTGTCTCTGTTGCTTTTGCGCTTAGACTTCAGGGCATTGTAATAACCGATGTACACTGTCTCTGAGCTAATGAATTCGAAACTTCGGTGCCACCGTTTGTACACAAAAAAAACTAGAAATGGACACTTGGGTTAGGCCGCTCGGAGGCTAACATCCCCACATCGTTCTTTGCTTGTATTCATGGAATCATGGTGGAGAAGATTGGTTACAGAGTGCGTTCCCGGAGAACATAGTGGTGCTTCACGGGGAAGTCTAGAGGTTGAATAAGTGCATATCTAGCATGATTGATCACCTCTCTTCCCACCCTTCCTCCCTCTATCTCTAGCTTCGCTAATCTTACTCTGGACCGGATTCGTCTCAGTGGTGACCTTGGCCCTTCATATATAAGCTAGGGGATATCACAGGGGTCACGCGTTCGACACGTCAGTGCAAGTGAGGTTTCCAGCCCAAATTTCCCCTTCGAAAGGGTGTAGAAGTCAGTAGAAGACTACTGAAGAACTTAGGGGGGATTATAAATATGAAGAATTTCAAAATGATACAATCTATAAATAATATTATATTTGCAAGAAAATTCTCATTGATGCGCAATAACACTCTCAAGACTTCACGATATACAAGAGATTTTAAGAAACATTATTGTCTAAGGGGAGTGCTATAAATAGATTAGATTAGTTCATAACTTAGATTTTTTTTGAACTGTCATAGCTTAGATCCAAAGCTAACTAGAAAGTTAGTTTTGTCCAAACACCGCGTACTCGAAGAGGACGCGAACCTTATAAACCGATATTTGTATGCATTTCTTGGAACATATAAATACCTAATTCATTCAACAGATTTATTATCAAATAACTTCCGACGTGGCTAGTCTTAGCCTGGTCACAATAGGGAGTAACTTAGAGCAGTAACATGTGACCGGTCTATATTACTAGCTCCATAGTGGAAAATAACATTAAATTAATAACATAGATTATGTCATTTATTAGGATATACACTTATACTCCCTCCGTTTAGTTTTACTTTGCGTTCTAACTTTTCCAGTTTTTTCCCTTTTACTTTGTGTTTGGCAATTGAATGACTAATTTGCTCCCACGCTAGTCTCGCTGTGCATTAAATTCTGCCCGCAAATGGCTCACGTTCATGCTGATATCCTCACGCACTGCGAGCTGGCAATAACTAGAAGTAAATAGAGGAGGAGACCAGGTGGCATAGGCCAATGCATGCACGTTTTTATGTGAAGCCGTTTCGTTATTTTCTCACGTAGCATGACTATAGCAGGGGCACATTAGTCCATCCACTCTCTAATTTATCCCCTCTAAACCTCTCCTTGGTATCTATGTTTTGCCTAGAACGCAAAGTAAAAATAAAGGAGGGAGTATTTCTTTTTGCCTACGTGGCAGGTTCGTTCTTACCGCTACTCCCACTATGAGCCTTTAGCGAACGCCTCCCTCCTAAAAAAAAAAGCGCCCTTTCTCACCGTTTTGGGCTTTGTCTATTTCTGTGGGTCGAGCCAAGAGCCCAGAAAATACTGGTACCAATAATTTCTTTACTTTACTTTATTATTTCGCCGGTCTTTCCCTTAAATAAAACTACCAAAAAGGACACGGGCGGTGGACCAAACACTTTTCCCCCAAATTTCCCCTCTTTTTCCTCTTTCCCCTCTCCAGCCCTCGACCTCATCTCTCGATTCATCTGCCCCTCCACATCGAATCACAAATTCGACACCAGATCCATTTAACCCCCGACGAGATCTCTCGATTGGTACTAATTTTGCCCGTTATGGTTGATTCCTTGTTTTCCCGAGATTAGGGTTTCGAGGAGGTCAAATCGGGTCCTGATCGGGTCGATTCAGCCGGAATTTGTCCCAGGAGCGGCCGATCTGTGCTTGATTGGTGTGTTTCGGATCTGATTCTTGCGATATTTTCGTCGAATTGGCGCGGTTTGTTTGCTAGGGTTTCGTCGTTCCCCTCTACTCCAAGCCTCCGTCGCCTCCTCTTAGCCAGTAAGTATTTTTCTCTTTGATGTTTGGTTTCTCGAAAGATAGATCTAAAATCGATCAGGCTTAGATCCGTCGGGACCTCAATTTAATTTAATTTTGACTTTTTTCATACGGGGAATTTAATTTTGACCTTTTCCCATGCGAGCCATTTAATTCTGACTTTATTATCTCACTTAGCAGGGTAGGCGAACCTTAATTTAATTGACCTGTTGATCCATGGGTGCGGTGTCTGCCGGTTTAATTTACGTCCCTGTACTTGTATGTTTCCCAATTAGAAACAGATAAACTTGTGCATTGCACTTTACAGGGTTTAGATAGGAACGTTGCTTGTGAAAGAACAATGCTATGAATTCCGTTGAGAACTTAGATTGCGATCTGTTGACACTACAGTTTGCCTATTTGCACTTAAATGGTACAACATGTTTTTTTTGTAGTATTCAACCTTGATGTTTATATGCAATCCGTATAGATAGCACATTATATTTCCTCTTTCAGACCGATGATTATCTTTATAGTCTTGCGCAGTGATCATCTGTACCATTTAATTCTCTATATTGCTTGGTAGTTTTGGTGTCTAATGAAAGAGTTTCGTCCTTAGGATCATCATGTTGCATCATGAAAACAGTGAAGTCTTTGTGAGACACCACCTTGCATGTGGCAATCTAAGGGGATCTGATGATGGCCGCTCAAACTTTCTTCCCGAGAAATACCATATTCCAACAGGTAGGCTTTTCTTTTTGTCTTGTACAAGCATGCCTAGATTCTTGTGCTTGGCTGCTTCTCTAGTTCTCCAAAAGGATTCGTAGACTTCTCCAATTTGATGAAGAGCCGGTGCTGAATTTGGTATTTCAGAATGGAATGCCACAGCCTATCTAGTTAATGCTGCCAGTGCTGTCAAAGAAGTTACAGTCGATCATAATAAGAGACCTGCATCCAGTGATTTCCCAGACATGGTGGACTGCAAGCGGATGAAGCAGGAATACCAAAGTAAGACCTGTTAACTCGCCGACTTTTCCTACTTGTACACTGTTGTCTTCCATAGAAGTTGCTACTCCGTCCTTTCCTGAATATTTTGCACCGTGTTTCCGAACAATTGACAATTCTCTTGTCTGGAGGACTAGTTTTCTGAATGGCCCTATTAACTCTCTCCATAACGTTTCTGGAGGACTTGTTATGTGTAATTGACATCGTATTAATGGGTATTTTGTTCATGTTTCTGTAGAAGTTTGATGACCTTGTTATGCGTAGATGGCCAACATTACTAAATATTTTGAAATGAGGTTACATCAGATGGAAATGCTGATTGGGTTCATATTTTCTCTACAGCTATATCTGAGAAAGATCCTGCCACAGATGCTGATATGGACGTTCCGGAGTATAAATCACACAGGACATGCGAGAGAATCTTTGATCCCCTAGGATATGGTAGTGAAGAAAGTGAAGATGAAGGTGTAGATTCACCGGTTCATTTTTCACTAGCCCACACTTACGTTGAAGATTACCTACGATCTGCGAGTTATTATCAGAGGGAAGACATTTGCTCGTCTGTTGGCCCTTGTGCCACAAGGAGAACTGTTCCTATTGGGCCAAATTATCAGGCTGAGTTGCCAGAGTGTGCATCTGGTAAAAACAGGAGCACGGTTGATGATTATGCTGGTGTGTCATCGTCTTCTCACATATGTGATGGAAGTGAAGCTGAGAGTGACAAGTGGATTAGGAACTGTGTAATTCCATTGCCTTGTTCTGTTGAGTTAGCGTCAGAGCTGAAACCTGTTTGCTGTAAGGAAGATTGCAGTTGTATTGATACAGATTCAATCGAGTGTGTGAGGAAACATGTGAAGGAAGGAAGAGGACGACTAATGGGTGCCCTTGGTCCAAATACTTTCAAAGAGCTGGGATTCTTTGATATGGGAGAGGAGGTAGCCATGAGGTGGACAGTAGAGGAAGAGCATTTGTTCCAAGATGTGGTATCATTAAACCCTGCCTCTCTTGGAAGGAACTTTTGGGATGAGCTTTTGCTTGCCTTCCCATTCAAGAGTAGCAAACAGTTGGTGAGCTACTATTTCAATGTCTTCATGTTGAGAAAGAGGGCTGAACAGAATAGGTTTGATCCAATGAATGTTGACAGTGATAATGATGAATGGGAGGGAAGTGATGATGATGATTTTGCGGTCAGAGAAAAGGCTGATGACGATTTGCCCCTTGAGTCTCTTACTGATCAAGATGATGGTGCATGCAATCAGCTTCCCCTCCAGGGAAACTTACATGAAGAGTCCAGTGAAGAAGATGAGCTTGATTGCACTAGTGGGAAGAGGCAAGAAAACTACCGTGCGGATGGTGATGTTATGGCTTCTGGTCTTCCCGTGCTGTCCTTCCTGGACCATAACCAGGAGGCAGCCATGTTTGACACAGATGCTCAAGATGACTCGTGCACATCATTTGAGGCTCATCATGTTGGTGTTGCAGATGGGACACACAGTGATATTGCTGGAGACCACTACGGGGACGATGGCTTTGGTGGTGTTGCAGATCATGGATACTTCGGTGGCCATTGTGACCCAAAAGCTTGGGATATTGGTTTCACCAGCGTGTGGGAGAAGGATGAATTTCTTTCGACGAACAATGTCATAGAAGAGGTATTTGGTAAGGGTTCTTGTGAAAATGGAAAACACTCTTCTACTGACCAGGGCACGATGTAAATACGGGTCTGGTTTCTTTTCAGAGAGCGAAAGCTCAGCAGCCCAACCTGCTTTTGAAATTTATACAGCAGTAGTTCTTCCTTTTTTTGTGATGATTCACCTCTCTGTAGAAATCCCATCTCTGTTCTGTTGACATCTGTTTGAGCAATTCTATTTCATTCTCATGATGAAATGTGTATTTTGTAGCCATGCATCATCTGTCGGTGATGTGCTGTAGCCTGTTGTATCCTCAATGTACTGTTGTCATGACAAAAGTTTCATGGCCTGAGCATTTTTCCATAGGACACGACTACATAGTGGTCAACCACTATTTGGTCTTAAAAAGTGGTCAGTTTCGGACAACCCATTTTCGGAAAAAGACAAAAAGTGAATCTTACATAATATGGAAACCATACCCTTTTTCTTACCAGATCAATTTTTTTTTGAAAAATGAACCATCCACAAGACATACATGAAATCTTTCCTAAATATTAGGTTCATGAATAAAACTGACAAAAAAATACGTAAAATAATAAAAAATTACATCTATTTTAAAAAGTTACATGCGGTTAGACAAAGTTACATCCCGAATAAAAAATTAAATCTATTCAAAAAAGTTACATGCAGTTAGACAAAATAAAAAATTACATCTATTCAAAAAAGTTACATGCAGTTAGACAAAGTTACATCCCCGTGTAAAAAATACATCATGCCCGTGCTCGACGCGGAGACCAGACTTGAGGTTATGGAGGTTGCGGCAGTACCCCTCGAGCACAAGCCATCCCTAGCCGCCCCCGGAGCCACCCCCATCCTCCTCTACACCTCTGCGGCCGTCGCCCAAGCTTCTTCCCCGCCATCCTACCTACTCTTCCTGCAGGGATTTGTCCGCAAAATCAAAATCGAGGAGGGCCTCAACGGCTGCCACGCCAAGCGGCCCTAAGCCTGGCGTCGCGACCTTCCGGTGGGCTCCGTTGAGCTCGGAATGCAGAGGATGGAGGCGGACAAAGTCCAGCACGGTGTGTGTGTGTGTGTGGGGGGGGGGGGGGTGAGTACGGGCGAGTAGGGCAACACTCCGGTGTAGAAGCAGGGAGTCGCCGGTGGGGTAGGATCTTACCAGAACTCCGGGGGAGGAGCAGGGCGGCGTGCTGGGATGGTGGTTGGCATGGATAGGAGCGGGAGCCGTGAAGAATTTGGGGTCAAATGCGGTTGTGTTCGTGGGGATGGTAAGATTTTTTTTTGTCCGGTGGGGTGCAGGTTAGGAATTAGTATGAGGTGGGATTTTTTTTGGCCAACTGACCACGCATAGTGGTCAGCCAAGAGTTAGATTTTACATTTTCCGTATGGTGGCAACGGTCAATATGCATTTTGCTCGAATACTTCTTGTCAAACTCTGCTGCTTGCATTTTTTTTCTCCATTGAGCTCACTTCCCAAAGCAAAGGAAGTCAAAAAAAAAAAAAAAAAAAAAAAACACGAAGTTTTGCTTCTCGGTCATCCTACATATGGGAAGTTTTCGTGGCAGCACAGAGCAGGCCTTTTTTTGTATGACACGGCCCACGGATGGTGACTGCTGAAGTTCAGCTGTTCTAGTTTCTTTTGTTTGCCCAGAAATGGTTTCATTTCGCATGAAAAAAAATGTACTCCCTCTGTTCCATAATGTAAAATGTTTTAGTCGTTTCACATGTTATCTAGATTCAGACTAAAATAAATGAACACATATACTATTGTGTCTAGATACATGATGTGTATATGTGTGAATGTGGATATGAAAAATGTCTTTTAAGACATCTTATATATTATGTGTGTGGGGGGGGTATGTATGACCGAGCGGACACTTTGATAAATGTGATCCTTGGCCCAAATCTTCCTCTTTCTCTTCTGCTGTGTACCCGTTGGATGAATATAAGAAATACAACTTGTATGTGGAGTTTTAGCATAAAGTTTCAGTTAATTTCTTATTTCTTAAGTGATTCAAAAAGCATATCTGTAATTATTTAAAGACATATTGAAATAAATTCTGAATCAAAAACCATAGTGAAAATAATTTATTCTGTATAATGAAATTGCAAAAGAACATCACTACACCTTATAGACCACCGTGTTTATTGTGTTAGGACTCAGTACCCAGGGTCACTATTTCAAATCAACACTAAAACTGAATTCGGTTAAGTTTGAATGGATATCCGTTGGTATGATTGGTCGCAACAATACCGAGCTTAGATGTGAGGAGAGAAGCGAAACAAATTATGCAGCAGAAAAAAGAACTTAATAACATGCTAAAATTAAACTTTCAATTCTAGTACCTGTCTAGTTTGGGAAACAACATTTCCCTAGGACATGTATTCATTAAAGCATCTCGAGCAAAAACCACGGAACTGTAAACGTGGTTTCCAATCCACGAAAAACATGTTTTTCGGGTTGAATTCAGTGGCGCCCGATAGCCGAGTGATAACACAGTAGATTCTCTATGCTCTTTTTTCCCTCAACAGCACCATACATTATCCTTAAATCACCTGCACAACTACTGTCCCCAGCCATGACCGCTCCCGCCTCCATCTAGGAGGTAGGTACTAGTACACCTAATCCATTGCATCCCCTCCCCCTACACGTCCAGCGCGGGACGGAGCCCGGCAGCCCAGCTCGCACAACGCGACGGAGCTAGCTAGCACAACAATCAATCGATTGATCCACTTTGTGCTAGCTAGTAGCTAGTACATGCCTACGAGTGCACCGGAGCTTCCAAGCATCGATCCATCCGATCAATCACGTTTGCTGGTGATATGGACATAATAGAGGTCCATGAAGATTATTTATGCTTGAGTTGGAAGGAAATACTAAGTCTCATTGATGATTATCTAAAGGTGAATTCCTTCTTATTATTAAATATTGTTTGTGGTTATAGGAATGTTATACTACCTAAGCTATGTTATTATTCATTAGCAGGGTTATTAATAACACAAACATGGATGGAGGATGATCTCAAGATGAGGAGGAAAACAATAAGATGGTTGATGGGAAACAAGCTTACAAGTGTTGATAAACAATCAAGCCATGTTGGAATCAATTGTTATTTATCAAGACATGGGGATAGGTGCCTCCACCAAGTCAAATGCACCATAGAAATCCTATTTTCGAATAGGTATGGCTTGTATGCCATATTGGGCCGAATCCATGATGTGTGGGTCGGTTTGTATCCATCTTTGTGTCCAATTAGGAGTCCTAGTCCAATAGGAATAGGGTGCTTGCGCAAGGGGTTCCTTTGTGGCCGCACCACCCCCTCTCTTATACCCCTCCTGCGAGTTGAGGTAGGGGAGACCAAGTTTAAGATAAACCCTAGCTATTCTAGATTGAACCATGTTCATCTGAAAGTTATCAACCACCATGTTCGTATCGATAGGGTGGTGTTACCATTGCAAAGCTGCGTGATATCTTGTTATTCCATCTGGGAATAAGGGGATACAGGACCACTCGTGATCTTTGATTGCGTGTGCAAGAGTGTGTAGTTGAGAATATCCAAAGGGATTGGTAGTTGTTGCATTGGCAACGAGGATCATCCAAGTGAGAGGTCTCAGTGTAGCACTAGTTATCTCAAAATCCAGAAAATACAAAAAGAGTGAGAGAGTTCATCGAGAAGATCGGGCCACCCCATATCATATGGTATCAGACTTCCAGGTTGCCTCGGTGAGCAAATTTATCCCTAGTCTAGTTGTTTTTATTTCCTATACAGAAAAAGCCACACAAAAATTTTAGGTTTAGTCATTGCCATAGCCTTAGATCACCATTGTCAAGTGTCTAGTTGCTGTCTTGTGTTTGATTTTCGTGTAACTTTTTCTCCTTTTGTGTCTTGTTTTATTTCGGTCTAGGTTTAGGGTTCTTGTGTTCTTCGAGTTTTGCCTTTGGTGTCCACCGAAATCCTCTCAAAATTCCAATCCGAGTGGTAGTTTCCTTGTTGGTTTCGAGTTGGATCCGTTTCCTGCCGTGGCACAGAAATTGCCAAAAACGCTGCCGCGCCCGCTCCTACCCGCACTCGGAATCGCTCCGCATCATCCTTACCAAACCGCCCCTCGGTTACCAAACTTGCTTACCGCGCGCATCCCGCCACCACCCGCAGTCCGTTTCCTACCGCGGCACGGATTCGCAAGATTTCCTGCCGCCGCTGCCGTACCCCCACGCACACCTATCCACCGCGCCCCAAAATCCTTCACCGTGACCACGTTTTCCTTACCAATCGAGTCACAGCGCGCTGCCGCGGTACAAGAACTGCACTTTTCTCTGCCGTGGTACAAAAATCCTGCCGTGGGCAATTCTTGTAGTATAGTTAGTTTTCGGTTTTATTTTTCTTTTCCACTTTCTCTAGGTTTTCAAGTCCGACCCTTGAGAGACATAGACAAGGCCTATCTACATATAAAAATAGGAGCATACCCACATAAGAATAGCTTAATTTGTTGCTCACAGGCTGCTCGGTTCATTATTTCACAGTGTTGTTGATAAGGGGTGGCCCAATCTTCTCAGTGAACTCACAGATACTCCAGTATGATAACTAGTGCGCCACTAAGAACTCTCCCGGCTGATCCCTGATGCCAATGCAAAAGATAGCAACCCCAAGGATATTCTCAACTCCACACTCTTGCACAAGTAATCCACCGACTACAAGTGGTTCTGTACCGTCTTATTCCCAGTGGAACAGCAGGTATCACGTAAAGTTTGCAGATGAACTTCCAGATGAAAGGCTTACAAGCAGTTTCAATCTAGAGGTCTAGGGTTTATGTTTTAACGTAGTCTGCCCTCTCCTATGCGCCCCAAGGGGTATATAAGAGGGGGGGGTGCGGCCACAAGGCTATCCTTGCACAAGCACCTAACCTAATTGGACTAGGACTCCTACTAGGACACCAAAATAGATACAAACCGACCCCCACACAAGGGGTGCGGCCAAATTGGTATACAAACCAATCCTAATTGAACTAGGTCTTGTATATGGCGCATTGATGCTCCTTGTGGGCGCCCTCCTCTTGCCTTGTTCATGTATGAGTGTGGAATAACATAATTGGATTGTTTTCCACACTTGGTGCATTTGATCTTGTGGAGGCACCATCCCCTTATCATGATAACAATGGTTATTTGTTGTTTTCACCATGCTAGCACTTGTTTTCCATCTCCTCTTGAAGTCCATGCTCATCCTTGTGTAGCTCCTCTCCATGATCTCCATTCATGTTTGTGTTATCAATAAACCTAATAATACATAAATGCAAAGATTTAGGTAGTATAAAGCTCTCACAATTATCAACATTATATTCAAGTAGGAGTGAATTCACCTGTTGTTGTAATAGCTTGGTTCTTGATCTTGTCATTGGACCAATTCTAACTTCATTAGCTTTGATAGGAGGATCTTCATGTTCAACAATAGGTGGAAAGCTAGGGATGTCCTCATCATCCTCCCCCTCTTGAAAAGGCATCGACCTCGATGCTAAATCATCTTCATGGTAAGGTGTCAAATCAGCCACATTAAAAGAATTACTAACACCAAACTCATCAATTGGGAGGTCAATCTTGTATGCATTATTATTGATCCTTGAAATAACTTTGTAAGGGCCGGCTCCTCTAGGCATCAACTTGGATTTTCGCAATGTAGGAAATCTATCCTTCCGAAAGTGTACCCAAACCATATCTCCGGGGTGAAAAATTACTTCTTTCCTCTTCTTGTTCACCCTCTCGGCCACATTCTTTCCTCTCTTTTCTATAGCATCCTTTGTCTTCTCATGTATCTTCTTCACAAAATCAGCCCTCTTGGATGCCTCCATATTAACTCTCTCATGTAACGGTAGTGGTAATAAATCAAGAGGTGTAATTGGCTTGAAACCATAAACTACCTCGAAGGGACATAATTGAGTGGTTGAATGCACGGCTCTATTATAAGCAAATTCCACATGAGGTAAACACTCCTCCCACTCTTTCAAATTCTTCTTGATCATGCCTCTTAGCAATGTAGATAATGTCCTATTAACCACCTCGGTTTGTCCATCGGTTTGGGGGTGGCAAGTAGTAGAAAATAATAGCTTCGTGCCAAGCTTCCCCCAAAGTGTCTTCCAAAAGTAACTCATGAACTTGACATCTCTATCGGAAACAATTGTTCTTGGAACTCCATGTATTCTCACAATCTCCCGAAAGAATAAAGTTGCAATGTGAGAAGCATCATCACTCTTGTGGCAAGCAATAAAATGAGCCATCTTTGAAAATCGATCCACTACCACAAAGATAGAATCATGCCCTCTCTTTGTCCTTGGCAAGCCCAAAACGAAATCCATACTTATATCCTCCCATGGTGTACTAGGTGATGGCAATGGAGTGTACAAACCGTGGGGTTTTAGCTTAGACTTGGACTTGTTGCAAGTGATGCATCTTTGCACCAATCTATAGACATCTCTCCTCATATGTGCCCAATAGAAATTCTCCGATAACATGAACAATGTCTTTTCTCTTCCAAAGTGTCCCATCAATCCTCCACTATGAGATTCCTGGATTAAGAATAAACGCAAAGAACACTCGGGAATACATAGTTTGTTAGCTCTAAACAAATACCCATCATGTATGTGAAATTTGTCCCATGCCTTAACATTAGTACATTTATTAAATGGCATGGAAAATTCATTATCATTGTCATATAAATCTCTAATATTCTCCAAACCCGAAACTTTAATCTCCATGTTTGATAATAACATATTCTTTCTAGACAAAGCATCGGCAACTACATTATCCAATCCCTTCTTATGTTTTATAATGTATGGAAACGATTCAATAAATTCAACCCATTTAGCATGTCTCTTATTCAAATTAGATTGGCACTTCAAGAATTTCAAAGCTTCATGATCACTATGTATAATAAATTCCTTAGGCCATAAATAATGTTTCCACACCTCTAACACTCTCACAAGGGCATACAATTCTTTATCATAAACGGAGTAATTCAATTGTGCACCATGCAATTTTTCAGAAAAATAAGCAATAGGTTGTTTATTTTGCATGAGCACACCTCCAATACCTATGCCACTAGCATCACATTCAATTTCAAATTGTTTCTCAAAATTAGGTAGCATTAAAAGTGGGGCCGAAATCAACTTCTCCTTCAAAGTATCAAAAGCAATATCTTGTGAAACACCCCATTCAAAATTAACACCTTTCTTAGTTAGATCATTCAAAGGGGCAGCAATTGTACTAAAATTAGGCACAAATCTTCTATAGAAACTAGCAAGCCCATTAAAACTTCTAACTTGACTCACATTAGTTGGAATTGGCCAATTTCGAATAGCTTCAATTTTAGATTGATCAACTTCAATTCCATGCTTAGAAACAACATAACCAAGAAATATTACTTTATCTTTGCAAAAAGTGCACTTCGCAAGATTACCATACAATTTATTATTTCTTAGCACTTGCAAAACTTGTCTAATATGATCCATGTGGTCATGTTCATTGTGGCTATATATAAGAATATCATCAAAATAAACTACCACAAATCTACCAATAAAGTCTCTCAAAATATGGTTCATTAATCTCATGAAAGTACTAGGTGCATTAGTTAAACCAAAGGGCATTACTAACCACTCATATAAACCAAATTTTGTCTTAAAAGCAGTTTTCCATTCATCTCCCTCTTTCATTCTTATTTGATGGTATCCACTACGCAAATCAATTTTTGAGAAAAGAGTAGCACCACTTAATTCATCTAACATGTCATCTAAACGTGGTATAGGATGACGATAACGAATAGTGATGTTATTAATTGCTCTACAATCTACACACATGCGCCAAGTACCATCTTTCTTAGGAACCAAAATAACGGGAACGGCACAAGGAGAAAGACTAACCCGAATATAACCTTTGTCCAATAGTTCTTGTACTTGCTTTTGGATCTCCTTTGTTTCTTGTGGATTGGTTCTATAAGGGGCTCGGTTTGGAAGAGATGCTCCCGGGATCAAATCAATTTGATGTTCAATTCCTCTCAATGGTGGCAATCCCGAGGGCACATCTTGTGGAAAAACATCCTCAAAGTCCTGCAAAACATTAGAAACACCAAGAGGAATAGGGGTCATGTCATTAGAAACCAAAATCTCTCCCTTGTGAATAAGCACAATAGGGACTAGTGTAGGATCATCCTTAAATTCCCTCAAATCCTCTTTAGTGGCTAACATGCATAATAGGTTCTCTCTCTTTTTACCACTCGAATTGGGTTTACTATCACTCCCCATGGCTTGTATTTGTGGTGTTCCCTCATCCCTCTCTCTTTCTTTTTCCACTTTCCTCTCAATTTTGGATTGGGACTCTTGTAGAATTTGTTGTGGAGTCATAGGCCTCAAAATAATAGTCTTCCCATGATGATATAGCTCATAAGTATTTGCTCTTCCTTCATGCTTCACACTTCTATCAAATTGCCAAGGCCTTCCCAATAATAAGTGACAAACTGTCATGGGCACCACATCAAACTCAATAATATCTTTGTAAGGTCCAATTTGGAACTCCACTCTCACCATATAAGAAACCTTCATTTGTCCCGTGCTACTCAACCATTGGATATGATAAGGAGAAGGATGTGGTATATATTTCAAGTTGAGCTTTGCACATAGATCTTTGCTAGCCAAATTTCTGCAACTTCCTCCATCAATAATGACTTTGCAAGCCATGTTAGGACCAATGATAGCTTTGGTTTGGAACAAATTGCACCTTTGATGTTCAGGAGTAGGCACCACACTCAATGAATTTTGGGTGCAAACAATAGATGGCATAGTAGTAGCATAAGCATCCAAAGGAGAATCACTCAAATAGCCATCATCATCATCAATATCATTAGGATCAACATCATCACCTGTCTCATACTCATTGTTCTCATTGATCACCATCACTTTTGTATTTGGACAATCCCTCTTAAAGTGCCCTTTTCCTCCACATGTGTGACATGAAATATCTCTTGTTCTTGATGTAGAAGCACTTGAACCCGTGGTACTCACACTTGGTTGTGATGGTTTCTTTGCAATTGAAGAACTAGGCTCGGGTTTAGAAGAAGAAGCACCTCGAAAACTTGAAGATGGTGGTGGTGGAGGAGGTGCACTAGGCATAGAAGATGATCTCATAGGAAATCTAGCCCTTGTTCTATTAGTAATTTTTGCCTCCTCAAGGATATGTGCTTCAGCCTCCCTTGCATGGTGTAATAGCTCATGGATATTTTGGTATTGATGATGCCTCACAATGCCTTTGATTTTGTAGTTCAAACCCGAAAGGAATCTTTGCATTGTTTGCTCCAATTGTTCTCTCACACGTGCCCTTTGCATAATTAGCTCCATCTCTTGATAATAAGCATCAACACTCATAGTTCCTTGCCTCAATTGTTGCAATTGATCAAATTGTTGCCTTATGTAATTTGGTGGAACAAATCTATCTCTCATGATCCTCTTCATGGTGTTCCAAGTGGCAATGGGCAATTCTCCATCTTCTTGTCTCTTCCTCAAAAGCTCATCCCACCATCTAAGAGCATAACCATCAAACTCACTTGAAGCCAATTTGATCTTTCTATCCTCATTGTACTCATGCATTCTCCATAGTTTTTCCATCTTCAACTCCCATAGCAAGTATTCTTCCACATCCATATTATCGAAGCTAAATGATGGAATAGAAAATTTAGGCTTACTCAAACCATCTTCTCTTGGATTAGCTTGCACCAAATTGTTTGGCATTCTTCTTTCTCCAAAATTTTGGTTTCGGCCATTATATCCTCCTAGGCCTCTTTCCTCTCTATTTCGGCCATGAACTTGATTTCTTGCACCAATAGCTTCCACTCTATTATTAGCATCACTATGGACACTAGCATTGTCATCATCAATAAGAGGCATTCTTGTTTGAATCATGGTTTGAAGTCCAGCAAGGGTAGTAGTCATTTGAGCAATAGAATCATGAATTGATCTCACTTCCCCTCCATTAGTCTCGGCCAATTTGTGTGTTGCCTCCATCTTGGTCTCCATAGCTTGGAGAGCCTCATATAAGGGATCACATGCATCTTGAACAAATTGTTTGAGTCCATTATGATTGTCCACTATCTCCTTTGCCAAAACATCCCTAAGAGCCTCATACTCTCTCCAATTAACTCCCTCCTTATGGTCCTTCTTTTGCTGCACAAGATCACCACTAGAAAGATCCATTAGTAGGTTAGTGTAATAGAAACAAGTATAGGTTGTGGTGCCTCTCACAACTCACTCAAAAATCTAGCAAGACAATAGGATATCTTACCACTCCAAAGTGAATAGAGATACTTACCACAAGTAGAGGCAATTAAAGTACTTTGGTGTGAAGAAGAGAATACCCAGGTTTTTAACTCTCACAAAAGCAAACAAGGTTATTTAGTGGGGCTTGGTATGGATACCTAACAATCACCAAAGTAACAATCCTATTTGCTGTCTTAGTGAAGATATAAAATACCCAAGGAAACTCACACAATGGAGACAAATGTGGCAATGCAATATATGGATGAGTTTTGCAATGCACTAGAAAGTCACTAGCTAGGCTCTTATTGACAGGCACAAGATTGCTCAAAGAAAAACCAAGTGTCACAATGGCAAGCTCAACTAGTAAACAATAGCAATGATATGGCCTTTTTGCACTTTCTCTTTTCTCTTTTCTCTTTTTTTTTATACTTTTTGCTTTTTCTATTTTTTTTTTGAATTTCTCAATGGCCTTACACTAAGCTAGGAGCAACAATAAACCAAACACAAGTGAACACAATGGTGGAGATGAAATATGAGCAGCCTGTCAGAGCACAAAATAGCTATACTTGTGGGAAAGTTCCTATTTGAATGCTGTAGAAAGGCTGTGGCTAAGGTTCACAAGGTATGGAGGTGATGGTCCTAGAGATGAAAAACAGGAAATAAAAGAGAGCACAAAAGAAATCTAGTGGAAAAATGACTTAGAACAACTCACGGCAGCACTTGAGACTCACGGCAGCAAAACAGGCGTTTTTGAACTCACGGCAGAGCGTACGGCAGAGAAAACGCAAGTTTTTGTACCGCGGCAGAGAGACAGCAACCCACGGCAGCAAAACGACTCAAAACCGTACCGCGGCAGCGCACTTGATCGCGTTACAGCGATTCGTAAGCGTGTTACAGCGAAAAACACAGCGCGCGCGAGACAGCAGTGGCGGCAGCGAAACGCAGCAGTTTTTGTGCCGCGGCAGCGCGCAGTGGACGGATTGGTAAGGCTGTTACGGGGCGCGCGGGCAGTTTTGTAACCGTGATGCGGGCGAATCCGAGAGCGACTCGTACGTGGTAGCGATGGGCGTGTACGGTGGGTTTGCGGGGTGGGTGTATATGGTAGGTATGCTGCGGTAAGGTGGATGGTTTTGGTAGGTGTATATGGGTAGAATCCGAGTGGAACTAGGGGGTAGCAGCGGTGGTGTGATTGCGGGGTGGAATCCGAGTCCAACTAGGGCAGGGATTGCGGCAGCGATTTGGTAGGTTTTTGGTGCCACGGCAGGGAATCGGATTGGGTGTGTAAAAAGTGGATGGCAGCGAATATTTTTGTGATTTTTTGATAGATTTCGACTAGGTGAACAAGGAACCCTAAACCTAGCCGAAAATAAGAAATCTAAAAAAGATAAAAAGCAACACAAAATCTAACACAATGACAGCAAAAGTAATGAAACTAAGGTGATATCTAGGCTATGGCAATGACTAGAACTATTTTTGTGGGGCAATTTTCTGGATAGGAAATAAAAACACTCAAATCTAAAGGGAATTTTGATAGCTCACCGAGGCAACCTGTAAATCTGATACCAAGATGATAAGGGGTGGCCCAATCTTCTCAGTGAACTCACAGATACTCCAGTATGATAACTAGTGCGCCACTAAGAACTCTCCCGGCTGATCCCTGATGCCAATGCAAAAGATAGCAACCCCAAGGATATTCTCAACTCCACACTCTTGCACAAGTAATCCACCGACTACAAGTGGTTCTGTACCGTCTTATTCCCAGTGGAACAGCAGGTATCACGTAAAGTTTGCAGATGAACTTCCAGATGAAAGGCTTACAAGCAGTTTCAATCTAGAGGTCTAGGGTTTATGTTTTAACGTAGTCTGCCCTCTCCTATGCGCCCCAAGGGGTATATAAGAGGGGGGGTGCGGCCACAAGGCTATCCTTGCACAAGCACCTAACCTAATTGGACTAGGACTCCTACTAGGACACCAAAATAGATACAAACCGACCCCCACACAAGGGGTGCGGCCAAATTGGTATACAAACCAATCCTAATTGAACTAGGTCTTGTATATGGCGCATTGATGCTCCTTGTGGGCGCCCTCCTCTTGCCTTGTTCATGTATGAGTGTGGAATAACATAATTGGATTGTTTTCCACACTTGGTGCATTTGATCTTGTGGAGGCACCATCCCCTTATCATGATAACAATGGTTATTTGTTGTTTTCACCATGCTAGCACTTGTTTTCCATCTCCTCTTGAAGTCCATGCTCATCCTTGTGTAGCTCCTCTCCATGATCTCCATTCATGTTTGTGTTATCAATAAACCTAATAATACATAAATGCAAAGATTTAGGTAGTATAAAGCTCTCACAATTATCAACATTATATTCAAGTAGGAGTGAATTCACCTGTTGTTGTAATAGCTTGGTTCTTGATCTTGTCATTGGACCAATTCTAACTTCATTAGCTTTGATAGGAGGATCTTCATGTTCAACAATAGGTGGAAAGCTAGGGATGTCCTCATCAGCTGTCTTCTGCAAAAATTTTCTCCGCGGTGCGACATTGTTGCCAAAGCGAAGAGGAGAGAGAAAAAGTCAATTTTTACTGTAGCTACAGTACCCGTGAAAAGTATCAAAATTATTGGCCCAAAAGAGTGAAAAATTCAAAGTGAAAAACAGAAAAATAAAAGAGAAAAAGAGGCCTGAAAATTGGTGATAGCTACTACAGTTTTGGAGCTGTTTTACATACTGTTTGCACTAGTTCTTTGAGCAATCTTGTGCCTGTTTATAAGAGCAATAGCTAGTGTCTTTCGAGTGCATAGCAACAAATTCCATCCATATAGTTGCTTGCCACATTATTCTCCATATTTGGTGTGTGTTTCCCTAAGTGTTTTCATATCATCACAAGCAGCAAATAGGACTTGTATTTGGTGTTGTTAGGAATCCCAAGCCGAGCTCCACCATATTCCTTGGTTGTTTTTGTGATACTATCATATCCTGGGTATTCTCTTCTCACACTTGGTACACCTTTCATTGGAACTTGTGGTAAGTTGATCCTTTTCTCTCTTGGAACATTAAGTGAAGCCATCTTTGCTTGGTTTTGAGTGAGTTGTGAGAGAACACCACAACCCATTGATTTTGTTTCACTAACCTAATGGGTGTTTCTAGTGTTGATGAGTTTGTGCAGGATTACCTAAAATACTTGAAACAAGGACCAAATTCTGTTGATCAATATTACATAGAGATGGTGTTGTCACTACAAGAAGCTCGGGTTGTAGAAGCACCAGAACAAACAATGAAACGATTTCTTGCAGGGTTGCAATTCAAGATTAAAATCCTTTTATGGCGTGTGCAATATAACACCATGAATGAATTATTGCACCAAGCAAGAGAGGCAGAAAAGAAATTGGCCGAGATGGTTCCTATGGCTCCAAGAAGAATTTTTCCAATCCAAAAGCCATGCATTACCACTAATGAAATAATATCTATTCCTAGTGTTGTTTCTTCTCATGTGCAGACTTTTGAAGAAAGGGAGCCCATAGTAACATCATCACCACCACCATTGGAGGAGCATGTCATTGTTCCTAGTATTGTTTCTTGTGATTTGCAGGTTACTTTTGAAGAAAGGGAGCCACAACAAGTAGAACCTGCATCACAACTTGAGGTAGATGAATTGGTGCCTATTAATTCTGAGGAGGATGTCATTGATAAAGGTACTGATTTTGTGTTACCCCTCTCATGTATTGATTTATGTGAATCCACTAAATTGCTAGTTGATCCTGAGTTAACAAGCATAGATAGTCCACCTAGATGTGATGATGTGATAATTTCGAAATTTAATCATGTGGTGTTGATTTCACATAAAGAAGTACTTGCTAAAATACCACCTAATGATATTGTGGATTACATCATGTTAAATGAATCAATTAGTGTGCAAAGTGCTATGAAAAAGCTTGCTGAAATTTCATATGTAAATTCTAGCAATTGTGTTTCTTCTTTCACTTTTAACTTGATTGGTGATTATAACATGAGTGAAATTTTTATGGTGGATCACATATGCATAACTTGTGATAAAGTGGCCGAATTAAACAATGATTTGCCTTGGGTAGATAGGTTACAATTACCTACATATGATCATGATTTTACACATATGTTTGGTTTGCCTAAATACTTGTCACATACATGTGCTAATAAATTGCTCTTCACTTATATTTGCAAATTAAGTTGCAATTTTCATGATAAGCATGTTCCCACCATTGAGTGTAATAATAAACATAAATTTGATCATAGATCTTCTGTGAGAACACTTGAGTTGATACTAAACAATAAAAATGTTTACACATATGATTCTCCTTTTGATCATGATTTATTGAGCTTCACTTATATTTGCAATTATGATTGCTATTTTATGGAGTGCTATGACAATTATGTGATGTTTACAAGCAAAATTCATGGTCACTTGTCTTGGGCACAATTTTATGAGATGATAACAACTAATGCACCTCATTATAGATATATGTATAGTGCATACACGTTGTTCTTTTTGTTTATTCCACTTTCAGCATACAACAAGCCGAGGACGTCTTGTCTTGAAGAAAGGGAGGATGATATGGACATAATAGAGGTCCATGAAGATTATTTATGCTTGAGTTGGAAGGAAATACTAAGTCTCATTGATGATTATCTAAAGGTGAATTCCTTCTTATTATTAAATATTGTTTGTGGTTATAGGAATGTTATACTACCTAAGCTATGTTATTATTCATTAGCAGGGTTATTAATAACACAAACATGGATGGAGGATGATCTCAAGATGAGGAGGAAAACAATAAGATGGTTGATGGGAAACAAGCTTACAAGTGTTGATAAACAATCAAGCCATGTTGGAATCAATTGTTATTTATCAAGACATGGGGATAGGTGCCTCCACCAAGTCAAATGCACCATAGAAATCCTATTTTCGAATAGGTATGGCTTGTATGCCATATTGGGCCGAATCCATGATGTGTGGGTCGGTTTGTATCCATCTTTGTGTCCAATTAGGAGTCCTAGTCCAATAGGAATAGGGTGCTTGCGCAAGGGGTTCCTTTGTGGCCGCACCACCCCCTCTCTTATACCCCTCCTGCGAGTTGAGGTAGGGGAGACCAAGTTTAAGATAAACCCTAGCTATTCTAGATTGAACCATGTTCATCTGAAAGTTATCAACCACCATGTTCGTATCGATAGGGTGGTGTTACCATTGCAAAGCTGCGTGATATCTTGTTATTCCATCTGGGAATAAGGGGATACAGGACCACTCGTGATCTTTGATTGCGTGTGCAAGAGTGTGTAGTTGAGAATATCCAAAGGGATTGGTAGTTGTTGCATTGGCAACGAGGATCATCCAAGTGAGAGGTCTCAGTGTAGCACTAGTTATCTCAAAATCCAGAAAATACAAAAAGAGTGAGAGAGTTCATCGAGAAGATCGGGCCACCCCATATCAGCTGGCCTCTCATGCGCCCCAATGGGCCAACTATTTTTTACGATACATGGCACCGTTGGGTCGGCCGCAAAAACGTTGTATTCTTAGTTTGGAGGAGATTTTCAGCAGCCTCTAATTTTTTTTTACAGATTGAGGTTGTATGTAGTTAGGGGTAGGCATAAAAAACCGAGAAACCGAGACCGAACCGAACAAACCGAATTATAAGGTTAATTCGGTTTTCGGTCCATATATCGGTTCCCAACTTTAGAAAACCGAAATTATATCGGTTAGTTCGGTTTTTAGTCTATGTTAACCGAACTGACCGAAAGGACCAATTCATCATGCAATCAAATATTTCAAGACCATGCGACAATCTATATCTAGGGAAATAAATAAGTTGTCCCATTAAAAATATCTATCATTGCCAACACAATCTCCACCCAAATTCTATTTATTGCTTTCTCTTATGCAACTGCAATTAAAGTTCACAACAAATACATACCCATCTATATGTCGTGTAATATTAGCTTCCATGACACTAGGTTCACACGTCAATGTCGTCCCGGCGAGGCTCCGCAACCCTATCCACACATTTTTGCTATCTAATTCTTGATTTGAATTTTTTGCATGTTACAATTTCGGTTAATTCGGTTTAAACCGAAAACCGAACCGAATTTCTGAAGAACCGATTTGTCGGTTCCTGAAAAATGATAGGTTAATTCGGGTATCACTTTCTAAAAACCGAATTATTATAAAACCCGAAAAACCGAACCGAAAAGGACGAAAAAACCGAATGCCCACCCCTATATGTAGTCTCCAACAACAGGAGGGTTTCCAAAAAAACACGCCCGCACCTGTACGCTCTAGGGGAAAAAATGCGATTAGGGCTTCTCGCCTCCTGCCGGCGGCGGCCGTCGATCTGCCTAGTCTCCTCTGGCCTCATGGCCATGGAAACTAGGTGGATCGCGGTACTTGCTGGCGGGAGGGCTCCGTTTTCATGTGGTTTCTTGTGCTTTTTTAGGGTTTGTCTTCTACTCAGGATTACGAGGCGGCAGCTTCCTGGAGTTGGAATAAGGATCTCCCGGCCTAGCCCCCGTTTCGATGGTGCGTCTAGCGTTATCGGAGGGCGTGTGGAGGTGTGTCTCCGGCGGATCTCGTGGGATCCGGTCGGCGTTTGTCTTTGCTGGATCCACTTGGGTCTAGTCTTCGTTCGTCTGTGTTCGTGTGTCTACAGTTTGGATACTTTCGATCTACGCTTCTCTTCATCAGCGATGGTTGCTAGTCTGGTGCGCTGGTCCTATGTGGCCGTAGCACGACGACTTCCCGACTGTCTACTTCAACAAGGTTTGCCCGGCTCCGGCAACGGAGGGGCGATGACAGCGGCACGCCTTCGGCTCGCTCCAGCGATTGTAGTCGTCGCTAGGTGGTCTACGGACCTAGATGTAATTTATACTATTTCTGGTGTTCCTTGTACTGCCTTGACAGTTGATGAATAGATTGGAAGGTTTTATCGCAAAAAAGAGAGGTTGTATGCGGGTTCTGGTTGGGATGTTTTTCTCCGTCCATAAACTGGAAGCGACGGTTATTTTTCAACTCTGCCCCTTTTAGAGTTCCGCTAGAGTTGCTCTTAGTTTCTTGGTGGACGAAAAGTGGCTTTGTATGTATATTCTTCATAAATAATCAAATAACTTAGCAACGTGTTTGCCAACAGAATCAATGAATTCATAAACATACAATGTACCATTTACAAGCAAACTAAATACTAGCAAAGCAAAGTAATTCGGGAAGTGAAACCCGCGCTAACCTGTAATATGCCGCATAGGGCGCTCGAGAGCAGGCGGCCAACAACGATAAAGACACCATGCGCCTTATAACCGGGCCACCTGCTCCTCCTACTTAGCCTACCAAAATGACGGTGAAATCTAAAGCCATGAGAACAGCCATGTCATAGAGTTTGCGACGTGTTCTTATTTGGTTTTATTCTATTTTTTATGTTGTAACTTTCCTGGTGACTAGTTTTGATGAAGTCATTTCAACTTGCAGTTTTGATTATTTCCTTAGGTACTAGGATAGCTAGTTAGGTGATAACTTCGTTTAACCCGTTATTGTTTGGTATTGGTGAGAAACTTAATTTGATTCATTCTTGCGAGTGTTTGTTGGTCACTGCACTTTTCAAATGATTCATAATCTAAGGGCCCATTGATACAAAGGAAAAAATCACTACTAGGAAACAGTTTATAGCCGGACGACTTAGCGCCGACGCGCATACACTACATTCCGCCAGCGCTAGTGATAAGGGGTGGTCCGATGTTCTCTGGAGCAACTCGAATTATGGTGGATGTTTTGATAAGATAACTAGTGCCTCACTGAAAACTCTCCTGAATGAAATCTAATGCCAATGCAACATCTCTCAATCCCTAAGGATATTCTCAACTACACACACTTGCACAACGAAGCCACTGACCACGAAGTGGTCCTGTACCGTCTTATTCCTAGTGGAACAACATGTATCACGCAATTTTGCAGGGGGTAACAATACTTCAAGATGAATGCTTCAAGCAATACAATATGAGGTTCTAGGGTTTATTTTCATTGTAGTCTAAGTCTCTAACTCGCAGGTCCTAGCTATTTATGAGGGAGGGGGTGCGGCCAAGGGGTATGGCGCACCACCACCTCATGTCTCGGGTTGGATTGTAATCCAATTGGAAAACAAAGATACAAACCGAACCTATTTGGTTTCGTCCCAATATGGACACGCATGCCCAAGTCCTAGTAGGAATAGGACTATCTCTATGGCGCAACGACAATGTGTTGGGCGCCATCCTTCTCTTTCCCTCATTGTGCTGCCACCCTCTCCTTCCTCGAGCACATGTCGTTCTCTAGCTTGTGGGCTTTGTTTTCCAGCAGCTCCTCTTTGTTTTTCCACTTGTAATGTTTGTTTTCTAGCTTGTAGATGTTGTTTTCCACAAGTGCCATCTTGTTTTCCAACAAGTACTCCTTGTTTTCCAGCTTCTCTTGAGGTCCTTTCTACCAATGTTTGTGTTATTAATAAACCCGAGTACACATAAATGCATAGATTTAGACAGTATAAAGTTCTTGTTATCACAAACATTAAATTCTATTAAGAGTGAGTTCACCTGTTGTTCTAATAACTTGGTCCCTGATCTTGTCATTGGTCCAATTCTCACTCCATTGTTGTTATCTTGAGCAGCAACATCATCATGCGTATCAAAAGGGGAAGAGCTATGGATGTCCTCATCATCCTCCCCCCTTGAAAAGGCGTCGTCCTCGACACATCAAGGTCACCTCCATAGTATGGTGTAAAACCAGCCACATTAAAAGAATTACTCACAGCAAACTAATCAGCTAGAAGATCTATCTTGTATGCATTAGCATTGATCCTCGAAATCACTCTATATGGACCAGCACCTCTCGGCATCAACTTGGACTTGCGCAATGTGGGAAACCTGTCCTTGCAAAAATGTACCCACCCCATGTCTCCTGGCCGAAATATGATCCCCTTCCTCTTCTTGTTTTCTCTCTCAGCCACATGTTTTCCCTTCTTCTCTATGGCCTCCTTTGTTTTCTCATGGATTCTTCTCACAAAATCAGCTCTTTTTGATGCCTCCATGTTTACTCTCTCTTGTATGGGAAGTGGCAGCAAATCAAGTGGTGCTATGGATTTAAAACCATAGACCACCTCAAACGGGCATAACTGAGTAGTGGAGTGGACAACTCTATTATAAGAAAACTCGACATGGGACAAACACTCCTCCCACTCCCGCAGATTTTTCTTGATCATGGCTCACAACAATGTAGATAATGTGCGATTCACCGCCTCCGTTTGTCCAACAGTTTAGGGGTGACAAGTAGTAGAAAACAACAATTTTCCCCAGCTTCCCCATAGTGTCTTCCAAAAGTTGCTCATAAACTTCACATCACGATAAAAAACAATATTCCTTGGTACTCCATGTAATCTCATTATGTCCCTAAAAAACAGATTAGCAATATGCGACGCATCGTCGCTCTTGTGGCATGCAATAAAATGTGACATTTAAGAGAATCTATCCACTACCACAAATATAGAATCATGTTCTCTTTTAGTCCCCGGTAATCCTAGCACAAAATCCATACTAATATCCTCCCAGGGTGTAGTAGGAGCAGGAAGAGGAGTATACAAACCATGAGGCTTCAATTTTGATTTTTCTTTGTTGCAAGTGATGAAACGATGCACAAACCTATAAACATCACGCCTCATATGTGTCCAATAAAAATTTCCAGCTAACATAAGCAATGTTTTCTCACGTCCAAAGTGTCCCATCAATCCACCACTATGAGATTCCTGCAATAACATCAAACACAAAGAACACACGGGAACACATAATTTGTTAGCTCTAAACAAAAATCCATCATGTATATGATATTTATCCCATGCCTTAACATTAGTACATTAAGCAAAAGGCATAGAAAACTCATTATCATCAGCATATAGTTCTTTTAAGCTCTCCAAACCCGAAACTTGAACATCCAATTTCCTGAGTGACATGTTTTTTCTAGATAAAGCATCAGCAACTACGTTATCCAATCCTTTATTATGTTTAATGATGTATGGGAAAGACTCAATGAATTCTAACCATTTAGCATGTCTCTTATTAAGATTAGATTGGATCTTTAAAAAAATTAATGCCTCATGATAAGAATGCATGATAAATTCTTTTGGCCACAAATAATGTTTCGAAACCGCAAGAACTCTAACAAGCGCATACAATTCTTTATCATAAACATAATAGTTCAATTGTGCACCACTCAATTTCTTAGAAAAATAAGCAATAAGTTTGTTTTCATGCATCAACACACCTCCAATGCCTATACCACTAGCATCACACTCAATTTCTAATTGCTTATTAAAATTAGGTAGCACCAACAATGGTGCAGAAATCAAACTTTTTTTAGCATCAACAATGGTGCAGAAATCAAAGATTTTTAGTTCATCAAATGCAATGTCTTGTGCAACACCTCACTCGAAATCTACTCCCTTTTTATTCAATTCATTCAAAGCTGCAGCAATGGTACTTAAATATTTTACAAATCTTCTATAGAAACCAACAGGACCATTAAAATTACGCACTTGACTCACATTCATGGGAATAGGCCAAGTTTTAATAGCTTCTATTTTCGAGTCGTCGACCTCTATCCCATGTTTAGAAACAACATATCCCAGAAACATGACATTATCTTTGCAAAAAGTGCACTTCCCAAGATTACCATATAATTTGTTTTCTCTTAGCACACACAATACTTGTCTAATATGATCAACATGTTCATGTTCATTGTGGCTATATATGAGAATATCATCAAAATAAAGTACCAAAAACTTGCCAATAAAATCTCTCAAAACATGGTTCATTAATCTCATGAAAGTACTAGGCGCATTAGTTAAACCAAAAGGCATCACTAAGCATTCATATCAACCAAATTTTGTTTTAAAGGCCGTTCTCCACTCATCCCCATCTTTCATCCTAATTTGATGGTAACCACTACGCAAATCAATTCTAGAGAAAACATCAACACCGCTTAATTCATCTAACATGTCTTTCAAACGTGATATAGGTTGACGATAACTAATAGTGATGTTGTTAATTGCCCTACAATCTACACACATGCGCCATGTACCATATTTCTTAGGGACCAAAATAATAGGAACAACACAAGGATATAGGCTTATTCGAATATTCTCTTTGTCTAAAAGCTCTTGTACTTGTTTCTGAATTTTCTATGTTTCTTGGGGATTTGTCCTATAGGGAGCTCGGTTTGGCAATGAAGAACCAGGAATTAGACCAATTTGGTGCTCATTCCCTCTCAATGGTGGTAGCCCCGAGGGTATCTTCTGGGAAAACATCACCAAATTCCTGCAAAACATTAGAAACACCAAGACAAATAGGGGTCATGTCATTAGAAACTAGGACCCCCCTTGTGAACTAGCTGTGACGCCCCAAGATCGGGCACTATGCAGATTTCAGCATTTCCGCCAAAATCCACATAATAACCGATTCCAGGTTGCCACTTGTGATAACATTACAACAGTTCACGAATAATCCACAACAACAACAGAGGAGGTAAATACAAGACGACTCAAACGAGTCAAGGATACAACTGATACAATACAAAGATCCAAATAACAGCGGAAGAAACAACATAGTGTCCGACTACGGACAAGATACAAATTGGACTATGAGTCCTGAAGATAACCGATGGCGTCCAATCCCCGCCCAGGCCAAGCCGGAGGGATTCCCAAGCTAACGTCGTCAGACTTCAAACCTGTTGACTGCAATGTGGAATATGCAGCCATGAAATGGATTCGTGGGTCAGTACTATTAAGTACTGGCAAGTAGATAAACCATACTCACAAGATACCAGCATAACCAATCATCACAAGATACAAATACTTTGGGTACAACGGAAGGAAGGGATTATTGCAAAGAAGCGGCAGCGGGCAGCACCAACTAACTACAGAGACGCGCTACAACATCCGGCTAAAAGAAAGGGATAAGATAGCGCGACAAAACCAACTATAACTACTCACCAATCAATACCCATCCAGTGTTACCCCCTACTAAGGAAGCAACCCAAGGAAACTCACACTGTTGATTAAGGTGACATTCATTTTTCATGGTGGAGGTAATCTATATTACTAGTCAAGTTATCATCGTTAAGTGTAAGTTGTCTGAGTACTTGTTAGCCAGCACTTTCACCAAGTCATCCATAACCGCGGACAACACGGCTTCTCGAGAAGATTAACCCTGCAGGGATGCACCAATTTGGCTGTACACGTAAGAATGACCCGCCAGATGGAAATGCACTTCCACCAAGCGAGGCACTCAACACAACCCAACTCTTCTTCGCATCAAGCCCAAAGAACCACGTGCAATTGAGCGCACGACTAATCAAGCCCCACGAAGATAAGGGGACCCTCATAGCACTCTAAGAACGTGTCTCCCTAAATGCCGACTACAAAAGTTCCACCCTGGCGCCAAGGGTTCGCACCTGCATATGCATGCGGCAAATGGAAAAGCCGAACTAAGTGTGGCGATTTGGACGAAATGCGAATCGAATCAAAGTTGCGGGGGGCGCCCATACATGCTTCCCACATGCGGTTAGTGCGCTCATCATGGATCGGAGGACAAGACCCTTTTCCTAATTAAGTTCGACACTAGCAGGCCTCAAAACCACGCCGGGCCTCCTGCCGGTGCCTTATCATCAAATTATTATTACCCAAAACATTAACATGTTGTTGATTAAGTTGAAACCCTACTATAAAACTAAACAGGTGATAGAACAAAGGACAACAGGACTCGAGCGCAGACAAACCTAAGCATGCTAGTACGACACAGGCCAACAAACAACAGGGTTATAGGTGTGGAGGTAAGGCAATATCGTGGCAGCAGGGTAAACATGTGATGGGATCGAAACACAAGCATCAAATCATAAGGCTAGCATAAAGACAACAGAAAGAATCGGTAACAAGTGAGGAAAGGCAACATAGGTAGCAAGTGAGTATACTTGCCTGGATTCCAGCAAGTAGAGGTAAATCCACAAAACTTGTCGGTGCTCACATCATCTCAACGTCCTATCCGCGAAGAAGCAACGAACTAGAACAAACACCGGATGCAACAATTACTACTACGGCAAAAGATCCTGCATGATCCTATTTTATATGCATGACAAGTTAAAGGGTGCATCAAAATAAATACAAGACATGATGAAACATTTTAAATGGGCCCAAATGCAAAGATAAGGTTGCATTTGGAAAATCCCAGGTGCATGCTTAGTTATTTAAGTGAATTACAAGCAAACATTACGTTGAAGTGATTAAATGGCATGGTGGATGATCAAAACAGAATATATACAACATTAGCTTCAATGTGATATCTCATTTGCCAAATTTGGAATTATAAATATTTAATTATGAATTTTTGCAATTTAAAAGGTTTAATTAAAGAATTGAATTATTGCACCACTTTTAATTAGGAAAAACAGTAAAAAAATTATATGTTTGAAAAGTACAGAGAATTTTGATTGGAAAACATATTTTACACATTAAATTTGAATTTAATTTGAATTAGTTATGATTTATGCAATTTTAAATGAATTAAATAAAGTACAGAAAATTGCACAATTTTTAATTGGTCAAAACATTAAACAAATTGCATATTTTGAAAATTCAGGAAATTTTGAATGGAAAAAATATTTTGTTTATTAAATTTGGATTTATTATGTTGAAGATATTTGAATTTCAAAATTAGGGGTCATTCTGTGATTTTCAGAAAGTTTTAAAGATTACAGGGACCTATTGGTGGTGGAAACAGTGTGTGGAAGGGCTCCGGTACAAAAAGTAGAAGGCTAGGGGACTGGGTGCAAGATTCCGGATCCAGATCTGGATCTGGGTCTTCTTTCACCACAAGGCAGCCAACCAGAGAGGCTGACCCGCGGGCCCTAGCGCCACGCGGCGCTGACGAGGCGTGGGCGGAGGCCACCGTGGCGGAAAGGGTCAATGACCGGTGGGCCGTAGCGCTGCGCGCGGTAAAAAGAAGAAAATGGGGAGGCTTTGCCTCAAGGGAGATTCGAACCCGGGCCTCCAGGGTGCGGGACGGGGCGCGCAGCCACTAGGCTGTTGCGTGTTTGGTGATGATATATGGAACCAAGGGACTATGAAACAGAGGTTGGGCGTTAACTGAACTTTCACATGAAAGATTCAGACTCCAGGATTTTCACAGGCAGAGCAACGACAGGGACGAACTGCAGAGAGGCTACTGATCCGTGCGCGTGTGCGAGTTCGCCGTGGTGATGCGGGTCCGGTGCAAGGGTGCTGTGTGCCGTGCGTACGTGATCTACACGGTCGAGGAAAAATGCCAAGAAGAGGACCAGTGCTGCAGCTCTAGCGTGCGGCCATGGAGGACAGACACTTGGTCAGAAAACGACACGACGAAACATAGCGCTAAAGGGCCGGATTTCGACGGGAATTGGAAGGGTGGCTCACCAGGAGGACGCTGAGGTAGTGCTCGCTGTCGTCCGCTGCGGGAAATCGAAGAAGTTCGTCGGTGACCGAACTGAAGACGAGGAAGCTACGAGCGTCCTGGTGCCCCTTCGGGTTGATCTTGACTCCGAAGAGGAAGAGAGAGGCGGGGTGGTTCTTCTCCACCTCCCAGATTGGCTCAGGTATGGCCATGAAGTAGTGATGCTGGCGGGGTGCTCCGCTGCTGCTCGGTGGGTGTAGGAAATTCAGAAAAGAAGGCAGAAAGGGAGGAGGAAGAAAGGGGAGTCGGCGGCATGAGGGAGAGGGGAAGGGGAGGCCTAGGGTTTGGAGGGGAGAGGGGTGCTTAAGAGGAGGGAAGGGAGCAGGTGGAGGTGGGGGTCGATGGTGGACATCGACATGTCCACCCATCGTGCGTGTTAGCTGTACGGAGAAGAAAGGAGAGGAGGTGGGCTGGGTTACAAGGGGAGGGATAGTGGGCTGGATGATGTTGGGCTTAAGGAGGAAATGGAACAAAAGGTTTTCTCCCAGCCAAGAAAAAAAAGATTGTTGGGAGTTTTCTCAATTGCTAGGAAAAATTTAGAGAATAAGAATTTTTTTTAAAAAAAAATTGCAATTCAATTATTCGGTAAGGTTAAAAAAAAGCATGCATGAGGATGTCATGATGATGCAGAAAAGAAAGAGCAAACACAACTAACTGGGGAAAAAAATCCCCGGGTGTTACAGTCGACACCACTAACAAGGGATTGCGCCCTCGCAATCCACCCAAGGCAAGGGGAAGAGAGGTGTCAACTACGGAGTCTTCGTGCTACGGTTGAATTCCCGGGTCAGTGGGCGGATCTCTCCTTCTCGACACCACTAACAAAAGTTTCTCGACACCGCTAACAAGAGATTCTTGCTCGGATTGATGACGATGTTCTTCCACCATGAATCTTCCGATGATCGAACCTATTAGGTCAAAGGCTCAGAAAACGTCCAACCCACGTAGAATCCTAACACTTTGAAAGATAGATAAGAGAAGAGACTCCAAAACAAATAAAATGAGAGGAGAAATAGAATAGAGATAAGGAGAAAACAAGAATCCTATTGAGATGTTTCCAAAATAGTTTAGCAGAAATAGTTTTTGACACTCTAGAAACAACGACCGTTAGCGAGGTTATCCTACAGGCTTTGTGGACCCGTTGTTTCGATAACCATTCGTATCGAAACAACATTGGGAATCGGAACCATGCTCTGATACCATTTGTGACGCCCCGAGATCGGGCACTATGCAGATTTCAGCATTTCCGCCAAAATCCACATAATAACCGATTCCAGGTTGCCACTTGTGATAACATTACAACAGTTCACGAATAATCCACAACAACAACAGAGGAGGTAAATACAAGACGACTCAAACGAGTCAAGGATACAACTGATACAATACAAATATCCAAATAACAGCAGAAGAAACAACATAGTGTCCGACTACGGACAAGATACAAATTGGACTAAGAGTCCTGAAGATAACCGATGGCGTCCAATCCCTGCCCAGGCCAAGCCGGAGGGATTCCCAAGCTAACGTCGTCAGACTTCAAACCTGTTGACTGCAATGTAGAATATGCAGCCACGAAATGGATTCGTGGGTCAGTACTATTAAGTACTGGCAAGTGGATAAACCATACTCACAAGATACCAGCGTAACCAATCATCACTAGATACAAATACTTTGGGTACAACGGAAGGAAGGAATTATTGCAAAGAAGCGGCAGCGGGCAGCACCAACTAACTACAGAGACGCGCTACAACATCCGGCTAAAAGAAAGGGATAAGATAGCACGACAAAACCAACTATAACTACTCACCAATCAATACCCATCCAGTGTTACCCCCTACTAAGGAAGCAACCCAAGGAAACTCACACTGTTGATTAAGGTGACATTCATTTTTCATGGTGGAGGTAATCTATATTACTAGTCAAGTTATCATCGTTAAGTGTAAGTTGTATGAGTACTTGTTAGCCAGCACTTTCACCAAGTCATCCATAACCGCGGACAACACGGCTTCTCGAGAAGATTAACCCTGCAGGGATGCACCAATTTGGCCGTACACGCAAGAATGACCCGCCAGATGGAAATGCACTTCCACCAAGCGAGGCACTCAACACAACTCAACTCTTCTTCGCATCAAGCCCAAAGAACCACGTGCAATTGAGCGCACGACTAATCAAGCCCCACGAAGATAAGGGGACCCTCATAGCACTCTAAGAACGTGTCTCCCTAAATGCCGACTACAAAAGTTCCACCCTGACGCCAAGGGTTCGCACCTGCATATGCATGCGGCAAATGGAAAACCCGAACTAAGTGTGGCGATTTGGACGAGATGCGAATCGAATCAAAGTTGCGGGGGGCGCCCATACACGCTTCCCACATGTGGTTAGTGCGCTCATCATGGATCGGAGGACAAGACCCTTTTCCTAATTAAGTTCGACACTAGCAGGCCTCAAAACCACGCCGGACCTCCTGCCGGTGCCTTATCATCAAATTATTATTACCCAAAACATTAACATGTTGTTGATTAAGTTGAAACCCAACTATCAAACTAAACAGGTGATAGAACAAAGGACAACAGTACTCGAGCGCAAACAAACCTAAGAATGCTAGTACGACACATGCCAACAAACAACAGGGTTATAGGTGTGGAGGTAAGGCAATATCGTGGCAGCAGGGTAAACATGTGATGGGATCGAAACACAAGCATCGAATCATAAGGCTAGCATAAAGACAACGGAAATAATCGGTAACAAGTGAGGAAAGGCAACATAGGTAGCAAGTGAGTATACTTGCCTGGAATCCAGCAAGTAGAGGTAAATCCGCAGAACTTGTCGGTGCTCACATCATCTCAACGTCCTATCCGCGAAGAAGCAACGAACTAGAACAAACACCGGATGCAACAATTACTACTACGGCAAAAGATCCTGCATGATCCTATTTTATATGCATGACAAGTTAAAGGGTGCATCAAAATAAATACAAGACATGATGAAACATTTTAAATGGGCCCAAATGCAAAGATAAGGTTGCATTTGGAAAATCCCAGGTGCATGCATAGTTATTTAAGTGAATTACAAGCAGACATTAGGTTGAAGTGATTAAATGGCATGGTGGATGATGAAAACAGAATGTATACAACATTAGCTTCAATGTGATATCTCATTTGCCAAATTTGGAATTTTAAATATTTAATTATGAATTTTTGCAATTTCAAAGGTTTAATTAAAGCATTGAATTATTGCACCACTTTTAATTAGGAAAAATAGTAAACAAATTGTATGTTTGAAAAGTACAGAGAATTTTGATTGGAAAACATATTTTACACATTAAATTTGAATTTAATTTGAATTAGTTATGATTTATGCAATTTTAAATGAATTAAATAAAGTACAGAAAATTGCACAATTTTTAATTGGTCAAAACATTAAAAAAATTGCATATTTGGAAAATTCAGGAAATTTTGAATGGAAAACATATTTTATTTATTAAATTTGGATTTATTATGTTGAAGATATTCGAATTTGAAAATTAGGGGTCATTCTGTGATTTTCAGAAAGTTTTAAAGATTACAGGGACCTATTGGTGGTGGAAACAGTGTGTGGAAGGGCTCCGGTACAAAAAGTAGAAGGCTAGGGGCCTGGGTGCAAGATTCCGGATCCAGATCTGGATCTGGGTCTTCTTTCACCACAAGGCAGCCAGCCAGAGAGGCTGACCCGCGGGCCCTAGCGCCACGTGGCGCTGACGAGGCGTGGGCGGAGGCCACCGTGGCGGAAAGGGTCAATGACCGGTGGGCCGTAGCGCTGCGCGCGGTAAAAAGAAGAAAAGGGGGAGGCTTTGCCTCAAGGGAGATTCGAACCCGGGCCTCCAGGGTGCGGGACGGGGCGCGCAGCCACTAGGCTGTTGCGTGTTTGGTGATGATATATGGAACCAAGGGACTATGAAACAGAGGTTGGGCGTTAACTGAACTTTCACATGAAAGATTCAGACTCCAGGATTTTCACAGGCAGAGCAACGACAGGGAAGAACTGCAGAGAGGCTACTGATCCGTGCGCGTGTGCGAGTTCGCCGTGGTGATGCGGGTCCGGTGCAAGGGTGTTGTGTGCCATGCGTACGTGATCTACACGGTCGAGGACAAATGCCAAGAAGAGGACCAGTGCTGCAGCTCTAGCGTGCGGCCATGGCGGACAGACACTTGGTCAGAAAACGACACGACGAAACATAGCGCTAAAGGGCCGGATTTCGACGGGAATTGGAAGGGTGACTCACCAGGAGGACGCCGAGGTAGTAGTTCGTGCTCGCTGTCGTCCGCAGCGGCGGGAAATCGAAGAAGTTCGTCGGCGACCGAACTGAAGACAAGGAAGCTACGAGCGTCCTGGTGCCCCTCCGGGTTGATCTTGACTCCGAAGAGGAAGAGAGAGGCGGGGTGGTTCTTCTCCACCTCCCAGATTGGCTCAGGTATGGCCATGAAGTAGTGACGCTGGCGGGGTGCTCCGCTGCTGCTCGGTGGGTGTAGGAAATTCAGAAAAGAAGGCAGAGAGGGAGGAGGAAGAAAGGGGCGGCGGCGGCATGAGGGAGAGGGGAAGGGGAGGCCTAGGGTTTGGAGGGGAGAGGGGTGCTTAAGAGGAGGGAAGGGAGCAGGTGGAGGTGGGGTCGATGGTGGACAGCGACATGTCCACCCATCGTGCGTGTTAGCTATACGGAGAAGAAAGGAGAGGAGGTGGGCTGGGTTACAAGGGGAGGGATAGTGGGCTGGATGATGTTGGGCTTAAGGAGGAAATGGAACAAAAGGTTTTCTCCCAGCCAAGAAAAAAAAGATTTTTGGGAGTTTTCTCAATTGCTAGGAAAAATTTAGAGAATAAGAATTTTTTTAAAAAAAAATTGCAATTCAATTATTTGGTAAGGTTAAAAAAAAGCATGCATGAGGATGTCATGATGATGCAGAAAAGAAAGAGCAAACATAACTAACTGGGGAAAAAAATCCCCGGGTGTTACACTAGCACTATAGGAACTAATGTGGGATCCTCTCTAAATTCCCTCAAGTCTTCTTTGGTGGCTAACATACATAATAGGCTCACCCCCTCACTTTATTTTTACCACTCAGCTTGGTTTTGCTACTATCACCCACAAAATTTTTGTTTTCACTCCTCTCTAGTCTCTCACGCTCCTTTTCGAGATTCACTTCTATTTTTTGACGAGACTCATTTGCAATTTCCTGTGGTGTCATAGGCCTCAAAATTATGTTTTTCGCATGCCAATACAACTCATAGGTATTTGCTCTTCCATTATGCTTCACACTCCTATCAAATTCCCATGGTCTTCCCAACAATAAGTGGCAAATAGTCATAGGAACCACATCAAACTCAATGATATCCTTATAAGAACCAATCTGAAATTCCATACACACCATATGGTTCACCTTCATCTCTCCCGTGCTACTCAACCATTGTATGTAATAAGGACTTGTGTGTGGTAAATATTTCAGATTCATCTTTGCACATAGATCTTTGCTTGCTAAATTTCTGCAAATCCCTCCATCAATAATCACCTTGCAAGCCATATTAGGAACAATAATAGCTTTAGTTTGGAACAAATTGCACATCTGATTTTCTGGACTTGGAATAACACTCAAAGCTTTCTGTGTGAAAACAATGGATGGTAGATGTGTAGCATATGCATCCAAAGGCGTGTCACTCATGGATCCATCATCATCATCATCATTAGGATCGGTATCATCTCCTGTCTCATGCTCACTGTCCTCATTAACTATCATAACTTTTGTATCAGGACAATCTCTCTTAAAGTTACCTTTGGTTCCACATGTATGACATGAAATGTATATATTACGTGTCGTAGACACTGAAGAAACTGTACCACTAGTTGCTGGTTGGCATGTTTTCCTAGCATTGGAAGCATCAGAAACAACCTTGGAGTTGTTATACACACGATTTGAAGTAGTTGGGGCAGGAGCACTCGAAATAGAAGATCTCATGGGAAAACGACTCCTATTACGTGCTGTAATTTTTTGCCTCTTCATTCAATTGTGATTCGGCCTCCCTAGAATGGTGCCATAATTCATTCATGTCATGGTACTGATGATGACTCACAATGCCTCTAATTTTGTATTGTAAACCTGAAAGAAAATGTTACATTGTTTGCTCCAATTGTTCCCTCACACGTGCCCTTTGCATAATCAGCTCCATCTCCTGATAATAAGCATCAATTGTCATAGTACCTTGCCTCAAATGTTGCAGTTGATCATATTGGGAAAGAATATAATTGTGTGGCACAAATCTCTCTCTCTCTCTCTTAACTTGCTCCATGGTCCTCCAAGTAACAATGGGTGGATCACCCAACTCCTCTGTAAGTTGCACAATATTGGCCCACCAACGAATAGCATAACCATCAAACTTAGAAGAATCAAGTTTAATTTTTTCTATCCTTAGTGTAGTCATGCAAACGCCATATCTTCTCAATTTTTAGCTCCCAAGTGAGATATCCTTCCACATCATTAGTATCAAAACTGAATTGGGGTATTGAGAATATTGGTTTGCCCAAGACATCTTCCTCTAAAACATTATCATTGTCATTATGGAGCACACGCCTTGCACCATGGTGGTGCATACCACGGCCATGAGGAGCACCTCGGCCCCCTCTTCCACCTCGGCCTAAATTGAAATCAGCAACTCCATTATCATTATCATTATCATTATGAGCATCACTATGAACACTGTCATTATCTCCCGCTTGTTCAGGTAGTCTTTGCTCCATAAAAGTTTTCAACTCAGCAAGTTGTTCAGTCAAAGTGACAATAGAATTCTGAATTGTAGTCACTTGTGTTTGATTGGTGTTAGCCAATTTAGCAATATCATCCACCTTAGTGTCCACATTCTGCATCTCTTCATAAATCTCATCACAAGCTTCCCCAAACTTCTTCAAATGATCTCTTAGTTCCTCGAGTGCGAGATCACTGGAGCCGCAACTCACCACCGCCATGGGATTCTGCTCAGCGGCATCGACGAGGGATGTCCCCGAGCACTTCGTGTCCACTTGGGAGTTCGCGGTGTTGCGCTGCGTCTTTCCGTCGTCTTCCCGGAGCCTGGGAACCACTGGAACCTCGACGCCGTTGAAACCCAAGGGCAGCGCTGTCACCGTCACCATTTCCGGCGACATCCCACCGGTGAGCATCGTCCCCTCCTCCGTGTCCTTTAGATCTAGATCCAATGGACGTGATTAGATCACTAACGCGAAGAGGTACGGGCCAATTAGAGCACGCCAAGTCAGCTGCACGCGCGTTGCTTATTAGTTGCTCAGCGCAGCGCATGTCGCACCCGGACTTCTAGGGGATACTCACAGTCCGTTAAACAGTAGATACATGGCTTACGGGGCATACCGGCACCCGCATCTCAATATGAGCAGGCCAACACGTAAACGTGTGACAACCATTCTCTTACTGTTCATCGTCTGCGCAAACCATCCCGTAGAAATCAGGATACTTCCATTGACGTACTTCAAAACATACACACATGGTACGTCAACGGCATTGGAACAAGTGATATCACAACAGATCTCTACGACACAAAAGATTGAAATAAGTTGCAAATGGCTCTCATTAGAGCAGAGATAGCAAATACAATCATCTAGAGGACACATGTCCCAACAATTCATCATTACATCACAGCGGAAGCATTCAACATGTATGAGTACAGACAAGATCCAAATAGGCCTAAGAGGCCGGAAACGAAAAGATGGAGCCCATCCACGAAGTCTCGGATCCTGCCTGGGTCCGCTATCTACTCGCCAGCAGTCTCGTCATACTCCACGTAGTAGCCACCATGGAGATCCTCGGAAACGACGTCTGCGGAAACCACAGCCCCAAAGGGGTCAATACATAAACGTACTGGCAAGCAAGACTCACAGTTCACCAAAGTGTAACCCGTCAACACCAAGCACAGATGCTTTGGGTCAACGGAAGAAAGGGGATATAAAAGATGTTGCAACTGGCTGCGCTAACCAACTACAGAGAACTACAACTTCCAACTAACAGAAAGGGGATAAGATCGAGTATTGTAACCAACCTAGCAACTAACCTCAAACAAACCCATCCTGGATCTCGCCCCTTATCCAAAGAAGCGATCCGAGGATAACTCACACAATTGGATTAATGATGGTTCAGATTATTGTGTCAATAAGCCTATTACTAGTCAAGTTGCTAATCATTGGGTGTAAGGTTGTTAATCATTAGGTTTAAGTTGTCATGAGTACTTGTTAGCCAGTACTTTCACCAAGTAATCCATAACCGCGGAAAACACGGCTTCTCGAGAAGATTATCCCTGCAGGGTTGCACCAATTTGGCCGTACACGTATGAATAACCCGCCAGACGGGGATCAAACCCACCAAGCGAGGTACTCAACACAACTCAACTCTTCTTCGCATCAAGCCCAAAGCACCTTGGGCGCACGGCTAATCGAGCCCAGAAGAAAATGGACCCTCATAGCACTCTAAGAACGTGTCCCCCTATATGCCGACTACGAAAGTTCCACCCGGGTACCAAGGGCTCGCAAGATCATGCATGCAGCAAATGGAAAACCCGAACTAAATGAGGCGATTTGGACGAGATGCGAATCGAATCAAATTGAGGGGGGCGCCCATACTCGCTTCCCACATGCGGGTAGTGCGCTCATCATGGATCAGTAGACAAGACCCTTTTCCTATTAGGGTCGACACTAGCAGGCCTCAAAACCACAAAGGGCCTCCTGCCGGTGCCTTATCATCAAATTATTATTAACAATAACATTAGCATGATTGATTGATTAAACATCGAGCCCCCAGAACATAGTGAAATAGTAACAGGAAGTAACGGGTAACAGACTCGAGCAAAACAACCCTAAGCATGCTAGTAAGACACGGGCTCAAACACAAGGTTATAGGAGTGGAGGTGAGGCAATAACAGGGTTAAGGGATTCATGTGATAGGTTCGTAACAGAAGCAACTATTCATAGGGCTAGCAGAATAGACAACGGAAAAGTATCGGTATCCAATGTTGAAAGGAACACGATGGTTCATGTGAGTGAATACTTGCCTGCAAACCCAGTAGCCTGGTACTGAGATAACTCCTTAGGAGGGGTGTCGTAAGTATCGTCGGTCTCAACGTCGTCGTATATCCGGGAAGAAGCAAACAAACAATGCAGAAAGATAAACAATCAATAACATGGCATAGTGCACAAACATGGGATGATGCATGACCATTTATTTGATGCATCAAAATAAACTAGTTGATGTGGTAACAACATGATTAGATGGACCCACATGCAACTGAGTTGCATATGAAAGGCCCATGAATTATGGTTGAATTAATTGTTTTACAACTAATCAAATTGTGTAAGTAAATTAGCATGATACATGGATGAGGAAAACAGCAAAATAACAACAATAGAGCAAATAGAAATAAGGTTTACCAAGTTTAGAAATTCATTTATTAAGTTTTGGAATTTTGGTTTCTTAAAGGTGTCACACAAGCATTTGTTGTTTTCACCACTTTTAATTGTTCAAAATAGATAACCAAGTTTATATTTGAAAAGTAAACAATATTTAAGTTGGAATACATGTTTCACTTGTTGAAAAAGGATTTCAAATACAGTATTTAGGAATTAAACAAGTTTAAGCAAGAATTAAATGAATTTAATTCAAACATGAACTTATTTGAATTTTTATTTGTGCAAAACATTGAGTGAAGTTCATATTTGAAAATTATGCTTTTATGGTTTGGAAACATATTTTATATGTCCCAAAAGAATTTGTTTTGATCAAGTTATGAATTTAACAATATTAAATGAATTAAACAAGATTTAAATCATTTAACCAATTTTAATTATTCAAAACATGAAAAAAAAATTATATTTGGAAAGGTGGTTTAATTTTGCATGGAAAACATATTTCATTTGTTGAAATTGGATTTAAAATGAGCAAGTTATTATTTTGGCAATTTTAAATGCAATAATCAAGAAACAGTTGTTTTCAGCAATTTAAAATATTCAAAACAGTAAACAAAATTTATATTTGGAAAGTACATGAAAAGTTGATTGAAAAACATATTTAGTTTGTGGAATTTGGAATTTTTATGAACAAGTTATGATTTTTGCAAGTTTAAGTGAATTAAACAAGAATTCAAATATTTCAACAATTTAAAATATTCAAAACAGTAACAAATTGCATTGAAAAGGTTGAAAACATGTAGCAAAGGTTTCATTTAACATTTTGGGCTATCAAACATAATTTTTGGGTGATTATTGAATTTATTATGCAATTTTCCATAATCATTCTTATTCTGCCATTTTTAGTAAACAGAGGAAAACATGCTCAAAATTAATTCAATTGTGTCCAAATAAAATAACAATGTGTAGAGTTTGTTAAGACAAATTTTTGGAGACCAAGTTTGCTTAAATTGGATGAGTATAATTAAAGTTATGAAATTCCAAAGTTTCCAAATTTTATTGCATTTTCAGTAATTAATTATTTAGTGCAAAAATTGTTACAGAAACATGTTGCAAACTTGATATTACTAGAAGGAGCACAAAATTATGAAACCACAGGATTTTGAATCATTCAAATTGGATTGATATTCAATTTTATATGGAATTTAGAAGTAATGGTTCAGATCTGAGTTGCTGAAATTCTGACAGAAAAAGAAAAACGGAAAGAAAAAGATGGGGTTAGGGGAATCGAACCCAGGACCTGTGGGTTTAGCGCAAGGGGTGTTGACCAGTGGGGTGGGATGCGGTTTGTTGACAGTTAATGGGGCGAAGAGAGGTTATGGTACAACAACTGTCCACTGAACAAATCGGAATAAAAAGCAGGAAAAAGGGTGGGGGGCTGGGACTCGATCCCGCGAACTGAGGCTTGCGCGCACAGGGACAGCTAGCCACTGCGGTATGTGTTGATTTGTGATAGGAAGGGGGGCCTCGGGGGGTTTATGGTGCAGATCTGGCGCGGATTTTTTTCTGAACTGAAAAGGGATCGTTGCCTGTACCGTTGACAGAGATGGCAGCGATGGCTGCTGCGATGGTTGCGGCGATGGGCGCCGTGGTGCGCTGTGCTTGGCGTGTGGGAGTGCGGCCAAAGGGAGAGAGGAGGGGAGCGAGAGAGAAGGGGACCGAGGGCATCACCTCGAGCGGATCGGGCGGACAGCGAGCGGAGGAGGCGTGCAGGTCGCAGGGAGGCGGGCCGACGATGGAGGGGATGGCGCCGGAGCTC
This sequence comes from Alopecurus myosuroides, assembly GCA_028641055.1. NCBI lineage: Eukaryota > Viridiplantae > Streptophyta > Magnoliopsida > Poales > Poaceae > Alopecurus > Alopecurus myosuroides. Next base: position 116,048,249 of record CM054063.1, on the reverse strand, counting down.
CGGTGCCTCCCGGCCCAAGCCGAGGGCGTGGAGAGGAAGCCCGTGGCGGGGGCTTTCCATTCCCGCCCCTAGCCACGGCGGAGGGAGCCCCTAGCCACGGCGATCACCGGCGGCAGTGGAGCTTTTTTTTCGGGTGGAATAGGTTCAGGCAAAGTACAGAGAGCAGAGAGGGAAGGGAGGAAGAAGGAAGAAGAGATGGAGACGGGGGAGAGGAAGGAAGAGGGAGAGAAAAATTAGGGCAGGGCAGGGGGCCTCGGGATGGTTCTTATGGAGGGGGAGGAGGTGGTCATCACCGTTCCCTGCTGTGCTCTGTATACGTGGATGCAACCGATGGTGACCGTACCAAGGAGGAAGAAAGGTGGGGAAAGGGTATGGGCCTAGGGAAGGTGTTGGGCTGAGGGGAGTTGGGCCTCTCTCTCTCACCTCTTTTTAATATTTGTTCCATTTATTTATTTTTTTGCTGCAATGAATTAGGAAGAGGATGAGGGTTTGGGAGTTAGGGAAAATTTTGAGAAAAAAAATGTGTGGGCTGATTAGGTCAAAAACAACCAATTGCCAACTTTGTTTTCTCAAAATTGCAAATGTAAAATTGTTGTTTGGAAATGTTTCAAATTTGAATTAATTTTGGGTATTGATTGAGTTATTTAAAACAAAAATTTAATTAGGGTGATTATATGGCATAAAAGGAAACAAGTGAGCACAAAGGTGTTGGTTATTTCATAATTTCAAAAATGGGTACTGTTTGCACTTAAATGATTTGAGTTTGAGTTTTGAATGCAAGTTATATTAGGTGGATTATTAAATAACAAATAAGAGTTGAGCTTTTTATTATTTCATGGAAACAAATGGAAGTGTTAATTGAACCATTTTATTTGGAGAGTTTGGTTTTGCAATTTTCATAATTTCAACATGGTTGTTGTTTGGAAGAAAAACATAATTGAATTTGAAAAGGGTTTGGTTATTGGATGCATTTTTATAGAAACAACACAACAGTTTTGAAATCACACTTTAATGGAAACAAACAATTGTTTTATTTTGAAATATCTTTTTAGAAATTGTAACATCACAAGGATGAAACAAAAGGTTTGAATTTTGGTTTGAAATTCAAATAGAAAACAAAGGAAAACAAATGAAAACAGTTGGAAAACAAAGCAAAACAGAGAATAACAAATGGAAAACAAACAAAACAAATGCAATCAACATGGTGCCATGATGCAAAACATCAAATAACAGAGAGAAAAACATTCTAATGGCTATTTTTCAGACTTGGGATGTTACAGCGCATAACCGGCCCAAGCCCAGGTCTTGTACGCCGCCCTCCGTGACAGATAACCATTTTTTGCCCGAATAAAAATAGAATGGCAATTTTGCAGAAAATACCCTAGAACTTGCAACCATCATATCTTTTTTAACCATAAGGCCAAATTTAGAAAAGTTGGACTTTTTGAAATCCTCTAGATGTTTATAATCTTTTGGAATTTGCCAAATTTAACTTTGAATATTTAAAAATTGTTCAAATTCAAATGTGCTTGTTTGATGAATTTTGGCATAATTTAAATTCTACGGATCCAAAAATTGCAAATAAAATATGTTTGGAAACCTTAAGATGTGTACTTTCATATCCTCTATCTCAAAATAATGTAAAAAATATTAAATTTGAATTTAGAATTAAGTTGTCTAAGTAATTTTGACATAGATTTAATTCTATAAATAATTAGAATATGTTTTCTTAAGCAAAATTGCTCCATTTGGTAACATTGAACCAGAGACATCAGTGCCTAAACATTTTGGACACCCCTGGACCATGACCATGTAATTTTAGCCAAACTTCCATCATAGTAGTCCACCTAGTTGTTTATATCTTAGAGTTTGTTTCTATACTTTTTTACCTTTGTTGTGGTGGCTATTTTGGAGCCAAGACCAAGTCCCTAGTATGTGTCAATCACATGTAAGACCAAGTAGTGAACCTTAAACACTAGTACCATTGTTTTCTATGTACTTTTCCACTCCCCTATTCTTGCTTCAAGAATTCATCAATTTAGCAAATTGGAAATCAAGAATCAATCACAAGAAGAAACTTCATTATCAACTTGGTGACAACATGAAGATCTACAAGGAAGACCATTGAAGAAATTGAAGGACTTAGACTCCACAACAACTGGAAGCAAATAAAGGAAGTACAAGTGTATGTAGAAATCAAGGAGAAAACATCTACCTCTCTCTTTCTCTCTTTCTTCATATTTCCTTTCTTTTCTATTTTGACTTAGTGGTATCTTGTGCCCATCCCAATTTGGAACAACTAGTGAAAAAGCCATGAATAATCTATCAAGACCAAGAGAAGCACCATCCCAAGGAATAATAGTACAATGGAATCATGAATATGATTTTCAAGAAGACAAGCATGTGAAGACTTGGAGTAATCCATACAAGTTGAATAATAACAAGTTATTTTTGTCCAACTATTGACAAAAATGGAAAATCCCAAGACTTATCTTATTTTCTCTATTGTTATGAAGTTATTTGAACCTAGACCTACCTTAACCCAAAATGGAAAGGCTAACTTAGATCACTCAAATGTCTAGATGAAAATGACTAAGTGTTACACATTTTTATGTGCTACTTTAGTTGAAGAAGTGATATGATCACCCTTGGTGAATCTTGGAATTTCCTTAACAAGTATTGAACCAACAGAGAATGAATCTTCCAACTCAGGCCTTGACCTTGTCCTAGCCAACTTGGTTAAAATCCTTTTGCTATGTTGTTGCTTTGTATGTTCTCTTCAATTGTATGTTTGCTTGCTAGTATGCTTGTTTATTTTTTTATTGCATTGTCAATGTGTCGTGGTGGTGTCACGGCAGATGCCATGGGATGGCTAATGATGTGGGGACGATGGACGCTGGAGGTGTCCGGGGAGGGATCACGCGACGAGTAGCCGCGTGAGGTGAGATCCACACAACACAAACAACACGATGTACCCAGGTTCAGGGCCCTCGTGAGGAGGTAAAACCCCTACTCCTGCCTTTCTCTATGTATTATGATGTCTCTCCGAGTAGTTACAGTACAAATGGTATCGCTACCGAGTAGCCTCTCTCTCTTCTCCGAGTAGAGCTAGGTCAAGAACTTAGGGTTTCTAGGGTTTCCAGGGAGCAACCGTTAGCGTCTGGGAGCATGGAATGAGATCGTGCCTCGCGCAGGAGGCGGCGGGGCACCTTATATACACGGTGCCCAGCCGGATACGTCCAAATCTAAACAAGTGTCGACATAGTGTACACACCGTCCTTTCTCCGAGTACCCGCTGACAGCTTTGGTCGTTGATCTTGGCTGCTTCTGTAAAGTCGTTGGGCAAAACTAGGGGACAGACTGGTATCACTGTACCTAGGCACAGAGTAGGCCCCCCTTATCCTGCCACGGCCTGCTTCCATGCTGTCACTGTCAGGCAGGCCGTCCCCACGTGAACAGTAGTTCGAATGCTGCCAAGTACGGACCCAGGATACGCGGGATCCTGTGTCAGAACGGCTCCTTTGACTTTCTGCCCGAGTAGGTTCCCGCCAATTCTACTCGTCAGGGTAGAACTTGATTGATATCTCCTTCTGGTCATCTTGAGGTGAGACCGAGTAGCAGTCGACCGGGTAGCGAGTACCTGGTAGTCGGCTACTCGACCAAACCTCTCTTCTGTAAGCGGCCTTTACCACCTGTCTTTACCCTACTCGGGGGTAACCCCCCGACAGCAGTCCCCGAAGCTGGTTGAGTCTTGCGAACTTGTTCACTAGGCTCTGCCAGCTTAAAACCAGCCTTTGCATCTCAGCCATCGATCCTCAAGATGCCGAGTAGGTCCTCCGAGTAGCTATTTGGAAAGTACCTTGAGTTTCCTCTCTTCCGAGTAGCACTTGCTTTCTACTCTGTAACCGAGTAAAAAGACTTAGCGAAATTTCGCAAACTGAGCCTCTGCAGCGCAGAGCAACATCCAGCCCTTCACGCAGGCACTGCCCACGTGTCAAGCATCCACGACCTCGTCGTTTGGTTGCCCAGGACACGACGCCACGCGTCCAGTTTTCACGCTGTGGGCCCACCGGCCGTCATGTCCCATCACGCGCAATTACTGGCCACGATCTGATGGTGGGATCAAATGCGGCCGTTACGCGCGCAGCCCGCGCTTGTGTGCGTTTCTGGCCGGCCACAGGACCCACCACACGCCACAGTCGATCCCACTTCCGCGGTGGTAACGGTAATCTCGCGAGGAAGATATAAATACCCCCGCGGTAACTTCCTTCTCCCCTTCCCTGCACTTTTCCTTCCTCGTCTCCTGCTCTTCTCCGCCACCGTGCTCTCCGCCGCCGCGCAAGCTCTCGCGCCGCCGCGGACCCAATTCACCAGCCAACTCCACCCGAAATCCTCCACCTTCTCAACTCACCACAATGGCCAAGTCAGGCTGGGCCGGCTCCTGCGTCACCGCGGAGGATTGCGCATGGCTCGTCAATACCCGGCGAGTCCCTCCCGGCGTGGAGTGCCGGGCGCCGGACGGCGAAATCGTGCCGTCACCGCGGGAGGGAGAGCGCGTCGTATTCCTGGCGCACTTCGAGCGCGGGTTCGGGCTACCCGCCTCGGATTTCATGAGGAAATTCCTCAATCACTTCGGCATCCAGATGCACCATCTGCCGCCCAACGCCGTCGTCTTCCTCGCCTACCACGCCGTGGTCTGCGAGGCCTTTCTCGGCGTCAGGCCCACGTGGGAGACGTGGCTCAGGTACTTCCACCTGCGCCAACAATCTACCGGGAAGAAAGACTCCGCGGGCGTCGCCCGCGCCACGGACACCGGCTGCGCCATGATGGTGCAGCGGTCCGGGACGAACCACCCCCGCATCAAGGGGCTGGACTCCGTCAAGCTATGGCAGAAGACGTTCCTCTACGTCAGGAACGTTGCCGCCGCGCCAGGAGCCCCGGTGAACGACAGAATCAATCTGCCCGTTTGGTGCAATCGCGCTCCAATCGGGATGTACTGGAAGGACAAGCCCGTCAACGACGACGCCATCGAGATGGAGAACCGACTCGGCTGGCTCAAGGCGGAGGGCCTCAAGAACGACGACCCGGTGGCCTGCTGGATCCAGCGCCGAGTACTGCCCTTGCAGGAGCGGTGCCATCTCATGTGTTACATGGGAGGGCCCCGCGACTGCACCAGGACCACCACCATCGAGATCGACAACATCGACGTCCCCTGGCATGCCAGGAACATCCTGACGACAAGCCTTGGCGATCACTGGCAGTACGGGTTCGTCCCGTATAGCCGCACAAAGCCGATTGAGCGGGTACGCCTTCCTTACTTTGCTCTTTCCATTCATTTTCCGAGTAGATAGCTTCTCCTTCTTGCATCAACTAGCCATTGCCTTGCGTTCCGAGTGGGACATCCAGCCGAATCGCCTTAGGCTTAGTATGCTTTGTGTTTGCACGCCTATCCGGGTAGAATGCTTAGTAAACTGCCTAGGCTTTGTGTGCTTTGTACCTGCACGCCTATCCGAGTAGGATTCCTTCCTGGTTCTCGGCTAGTTTGTGATCCTTTTCTGCTTTTCAGGTTCTCACTCGCCAGATAATTGAGAGCTGCGAGGTCTTTGAGGGCAACTGGTTTCCTGACCGTGAGGAGGATGATGTGCCCTCCTTTGATGCTGCGGAGCAGGCCAACCCTACTCGCTCCCCCGTCCCTGATAAGCGCGACGCTCTCCGCACCTGGTCCGACGAGGATTTTGACGGTAACTACACTGTCACTCTGTTTGCTTCCGAGAAGCTCCAATCCCTCGTGTGCTGTTTCTGATTCTTTCCTCTTTTCTCTTGGATTCCCAGATGAAGCTGCCGCGGACAAGGACGACGAGGACGAAGACGAGACCGAGGGCGATGCGCCCCTAGTCGTCAAGCCCCTGGCCGTCGCCGCTCCTGAGACCCGCAAACGGGCTGGTAGCGGGGCACCAGCGCCCCCTGCCAAGAAGAGGAAGCCCGCCGAGAAGAAGGCGGTTGCGAAGAGAACCAGACGAGAGCTCAAGTGCACCACCGCGTAAACCCTCTTCTCGGTCGTTTCCCTTCTCGCACGATATTATTTTCCCAAATTCCTTCTGATTTCTAGTTTCTCTTTTTCTGCAGTCCTCCTATGGACGCGAATGCAGCTCTCGCGTCCGACCAAGCCAAGAAGAAACCAGTACCTCTGGTCAACTTAGACGATGATGATGAGGACCGCGACGCCAATGCTGCTGCTGCCAATCCAGCACAAGGAGCAGCGTCAGAACCAGCAGCACAGGACACCGCCGTCCACGACGAGAGACCCCCTTCTCCTCCGGCTAGCAATGCCGAGGAGAATCAAGATCGAGAGATGCAAGACCACACCGCCGCCGAGCGGCCTGAAGCACAGCAAGAGCAGCCCGCCACAGGGGCTGCTGCACAAGAGAGCCTCGCTGCCGAGCAGCGAGCAGAGGACACCACCGCCGCGGATGCCACTGCTTATCCATTGAGCAGCGCGCAACCGGGCGTGACGCCGAGTAGCGCCCAGCCAGGAGCTGCACAGGGCGATGGATCTGCGGCGCCACCAACTGCGCAAGGCCCTACCGCACCAACTGCGCAAGGCCCTACACCGCCAACTGCGCAAGGTCCTACACCGCCAACCTCCTCCTCGCCGTCGAAGACCAAGGATACGTCCAGCCCTCCCGCCGGGCGGGTAACCAGGCAACGAGCCTTGGAAGCTCTGAGGGACGAGGTTGTCAGAAGGGAATCCGAGAAGGAAGCTGCTGAGAAGGCCAAGGCCGAGGAGGAAGCCGCCGAGAAGGCCAAGGCTGAGAAGGAAGCTGCTGAGAGAGCCAAGGGCGAGCAGAAGAAAACCAAGGCTGAGCAGAAGAAGGCCGAGAAACAAGATGCCGAGAAGGCAGTCGCCGAGAAGGCGCAGGCCAAGGCTGACGGGAAGAAGACTGCGGATCCCGAGAAGCAGAGGATTGAGAAGGAGCAAACGAAGAAACGGGCCAGAGACCAGAGTACACCCTCAAGCGGAGCGCTCGTGATCCGCGACTCCGGCCCGATTCCTGCTGCGCTCTCTGCGGACGCTCGCGCTGCTGGCCAGCCTTGCTACCCGGAGTACATGATCGAGGTTAGCCAACAGCACTCAATCGGCTTCCCTCCCAAGGACAAGGCTTTAGCTATCCAGAGGGGAAGGAAAGTTGTAGCCGTGAACTCCCCTCCTCCAGATCCAAGCCAACCCCAGTCTATCAACATTGCTTCTCGTGGAGTCCAAGACAAACCAATAACCTCCAAGGGTCTTGAACAGGTTTTGGACACTGTTGGCCACATCAATGCCAGGTGGGACAGCAGGGTTCTCGGAGAGGAGAAATGGCACGGCTTGACCCTTGGCTCCATCGACCACTACCGCGTGGATTGGAACAAGGTTGATCTGGAACACAAGCCCATGTCCGTCTCCACCGAGACCGCGACGCTCGCAGCCAAGATGTTCTTGCATCGCAAGAATGCCGAGGACATCGAACAGTCCTACGCAGTAAGTCCTTCTTGCCTTTTCCGAGTTGAATTTTCTTCTCTTCTACTCGCCTTTCTTCTTTCTTACCATCACCCCCAGTCCCCGAGATTTGGGCCGAGTAGATGGATACTCTCCGAGTAGCCTCCTACTCGGGCTGAATCTTCCCTGCTTTGCCTATCTCATTTTCTTCTCGCTGCTCAGGATAGCGTCCTTAAGCGGACCCATTTATACCGCATCCTTCTCTGGAACCACTCCATCGCCAGGAGGCGTATCGCCGTACTGGAGAAGGAGAAAGCAATGGCTGAGGCCGCGAGCAAAGATGCCACCACCAGCACCCAACAGCTGGCTGAAGTGCAAGGTACGCCTTTAGCTACGCGGTTTCTGCGTTTTATGTTTACGCCCGCTTTTGCTTTCTTACGCGCTAACCCTTCCTTCTCTGCAGAAAAACTAAAGGCCTTGGCAGATGAACATGAAAAATGCCGTAGCTTTGTGGAGAACGCCGAGGCCACCATAAAGAGACTTGAAGGTGAGTTTGCTGTTTACTCGGTGTGACCTTGAATTTGGTTCTTCTCTGCTTATTTACTAACCTCATCTATCTTTTCGCAGAAGATCATAAGTCATTTGCTGAGGCACACCAAGATTGCGTCAAGCCAGCGGAGGTGGAGAAACAGCTATCCGACCAAGCCATTACTCTGGTGAAGGACCACACCACCGAGATGGAGAAGCTGCAGCTCCAGCTCCAGAAGGCACTCCAAGATGCCGTCAAGATTGGCGCCGAGAGGGACAAGGCCGTCGCCGAGAAGGCCAAGGCCGAGACCACTTTCAAGGCCAAGGAGAGGGCCCTCGAGGCTGAGTGCGAAACTTTGAAGAAAACCAACGCTGATCTCTTCGCTCAGATGGACAGCTTGCGCCTGATCCAAGAAAAGCACATTGGCAGCGAGGAGTCCTGGAGAACCAAGCTGCAGCAGCTGCGCCGCCAACTGATCGGTAAGTTTTCTCTTCATTGCGTCTTTTCTCCTCGGTCTGGTTCCTTCTCGGCTTCTGATCTTGCCACTTGCTGTTTCAGATATCTGGCCTCGTCTTGATTCTTCCTCTGCGCCCACGGTAGCCAAGGCCCGAGCAGTTCGCCTTTCGCTGGGTGAGCCAATTGACACCAGGGCTGATATCGAGGACAGCTTGCTGGTGCTCAAAGGTTACTTCGAACAGCTGGCCGGCGTCGGAACTGACTTGATGCATGCGGGCTTTGAGCTCCACCGGCTGTTCTGGCCTCATGACCCCCAGCCAAGAAACATGCGGGCTCTCGCCCTCAAGCTGGAGAACGTGAAGGCCGAGCTGAAAAAATGGCGAGCCTCTGGAGCCCGTGCTGGTGCGGACGTGATGCTTCTCTGCATAGCATCTTGGTATGAAAACCTGGATATGCAGCTCATCCGCGGGAAGCGCAATGATTCCAAGTGGGAGACGGATGCCGAGAGCGTGGCCTTGCGCAAGCAGATTGCGTATGAGGTCGCAGAGTGCGCCGAGACGGAGGTCTACATCGATGGCGTCCCCGAACCCGACACCGAGTACGAGGACGAAGAAGATGATGACGAAGACGAAGACCTTGACGGCTTCTTCGAATCTCCCAAGGGCAAGGCCGGAAAGGGAAAAGCCACCGTCGTCGCGAGTAGCGATGAAGACGAAGGGGCGCACATCGACAGCGAGCCACTCGACTTCGGCACCTCCTCAGGTGCTGCTCTCGACGACACGGTGCCCCCTCCTGGCCACGCCTCCTGCTCCTCCTCGGCTCCAGGACCCGTCTCGGTGGCCACGGCCACTTCTGACCAGGCCGCCGCGCAGCAAGATGCCGAGATGACGGAATCCGCCACCGCCCAGACGGGAGCGGATGCCGCTCAAGCTAGCACCGAAGGAACAGCTGCTGCGACCGCCACTGAAGAAGCTGCTGCCAAGACCGCCGCCGAGGAAACATCAGCCAAGGCCAGCGCCGAGAACACCGCCTCCTCGACTTGAAGCAACCTGCAATCTTTTTTCACTTGAACTCTTATCAGATCCCCGGGATGCCGGGAGCAGATGTAACAGACTATTTTTATCTTGCTTGCTACTCAGTTTTTATGCCCACTCTGTTTATGTTGACATTAATCAATTTGAACGACACTGACTTAATGCCGAGTTGTGTTTCCATGCGAGTCCCCGAGTAGCATTTCTTATTCACCATGTCTTTTCATCTCTGCTCTACCTGCGACTTGTCGCTAGTTTGGTATTCGAGTCACAAGAATCAAGGAGCAAGGCTGCAAATACTTAGCCGCTAGAAACAATCATGATAACGCAGCCCACCACTTAGCCGAGAAGACGAAAACAGGGAACAAAAAGTAACGCACAATCTACTCGGTTCCTGCACTCCTTCTTCTTTTGTGATTTTCGTGTGCTCATTGACCTTTTGCTTGTTCTCTTGCTTGCCATGAAGCCGGGTTTCGGACAGCAGCAGAGTCGAAGAGTTGGCATATAGGTTTAAACACAGTACTCAATGCACTTATGAGTTCTGAAGTGGAGCAACCGAATAGACAAAGGAACAAGCCGAGTAAAAACACTTAGAGCAATTTTTGGACGAGGGCAGTCCCCGAGAACAATTTCAGATTGCAGAGTAGAATTTCAACTCGGATGAGAGGGTACATACACATCTTTGCTTACGAATGAAAACGACGAAGTAGAGCTACATTCCAGGGACGCTTGGTTTCCTCTCCAGCTTTATCTGCCCTGTTCGCCTGCGATGGGCGCACATCTACAAGATAGTACGCGTCATTGTGCAGCGCTTTGCTGACAATGAAAGGCCCTTCCCATGGAGGAGACAACTTGTGCATCCCGGCTGTGCGTTGCACCAGCCTAAGGACCATGTCTCCTTCTCGGAAAACCCTTGGGTTCACCTTTCGGCTATGATAACGCCGCAGGTTTTGCTGGTAGATAGCCGAACGTGACAGAGTCAGCTCTCTTGCTTCTTCAAGCAGGTCAACGTCGTCTTCTCGAGCTTCTCTCGCCTCCACCTCAGTGTAGAGGGCTACTCGGGGGGAGTCATGCTCTAGGTCTATTGGCAACACGGCCTCAGCCTCGTATACCAAGAAGAATGGCGTGTAGCCGGTTGACCGGTTAGGGGTAGTCCTTATACTCCACAACACCGCTGGCAACTCTTCTAGCCAACACCCTGGCGTTTTCAGCAATGGCTCAATCAGCCTTGGCTTGATGCCTGCCAGTACCATCCCATTTGCTCTCTCAACTTGCCCATTGGAGGCAGGGTGCGCGACTGACGCAACGTCTAGTCGGATATGCTTATCTCTGCAGAATCGCACCATTGCCCCCTCTGCAAAGTTGGTGCCATTGTCGGTGATGATACTGTGCGGGTAGCCATATCTCATGATCACATCCTTCACAAACTTCACCGCTGTGACTCCATCGCACTTCCGAATAGGCTTCACCTCGATCCACTTGGTGAACTTGTCCACCATGACCAAGATGTGTGTCATATTGCCTTTAGCCGGCTTGAAAGGACCAACCATATCCAAGCACCAAACAGCAAACGGCCAGGTGATAGGAATTGTTTTCAACTCGGAAGCTGGCATGTGAATCTTACTTGCGAACATCTGGCAGCCGGTGCACTTCCTCACAATATCTTCAGCTTGCTGCAGTGCAGTGAGCCAGTAGAAGCCATGCCGAAAAGCTTTCTTGACTAAAGCCCGAGAAGAGGCGTGATGCCCACATTCCCCTTGATGTATCTCCACCAGGATTTCTTCTCCTTCTTCTGGGCTCACACAGCGTTGCAGCACACCAGTGGCACTTCTCTTGTGCAGCACATCTCTGACTATAGTATAGCCCTTGGATCTTCTCTGAATCTGCCTCGCAGTTACTTCATCTTCAGGTAAAGTGCCGTCCCTTAGAAAGGATAATATGGGCATAGCCCAACTCGGTGTCTCCCGTATGGGAAACACTGGTTCGTCCAGTTCCATTGGGACAGGCTCTGGTGGTTGCACAGGAGGAGTAGGAGCGCTTCTCTGCAGCCCAGACCGATTGGCGAGAACTTCTTCAATGAATGCGACAGCTTCTGGGTTGAGGGCGGCAGTCCCCGAGTAAGGAGTGGCAGTCCCCGAGTAGGGAGTGGCAGTCCCCGAGTAGGGAACGGCAGTCCCCGAGTAGGGAATGGCAGTCCCCGAGTAGGGAGTGGCAGTCCCCGAGTAGAGGACGGCAGTCCCCGAGTAGGGAATGGCAGTCCCCGAGTAGGGAGTGGCAGTCCCCGAGTAGAGGACGGCAGTCCCCGGGTTCCCTGCAGCACTCTCCCGGTCAATCTCCATTGGGTCAGATTCTTCACTTGGCAGAGAAGGAACAAAGATGGATTCCGAGTTGGGGGAAGGCTTGATGGATGGCTTCCTCAAATGCTCCAAGGCAATCCCTGCCGGGATGGACTGCCGAGAAGATCCCAACTTGGATAGCTCGTCTGCTGCTTCGTTCTCTGCTCGGTGAACGTGCTGGAACTCACAGCCTTCGAAAAACCCAGTCATTGACTGCACCAGGAAGCGATACGATGCCATGTTGGCATCCAAAGCATCCCAGGTACCTGAGACTTGCTGCACCACTAGATCTGAGTCACCATAGCATATAATGCGCTGCACACCAACCTCCTTTGCTACTCGCAAGCCATGCACCACTGCCTCGTACTCGGCTACATTGTTGGATGCCTTGAAGTGAATCTGCAACACATACTTGAGCTGATCCCGCTTGGGTGATGTAAGCACAACGCCAGCACCAAGGCCTTCTTTCACCTTTGAGCCATCAAAGTGCATCTTCCAATAGTTGGAAACTGGAGCAGGAGGTTCATATTGCATCTCGGCCCAGTCCACAAGAAACTCCGCCAGTACCTGAGACTTAATTGCTTCTCTTCTCGTATACGCGGGAGCGTACGCGGCTAGCTCAATCGCCCACTTGGCTACTCTGCCACTCGCCTCCTTGTTACCCATGATGTCCGAGATGGGAGCCGAGCTCACAACCGTGATGGGGTGCTCCTGGAAGTAATGTTTCAGCTTCCTGGCGCCCAGGTACACACCATATGTCATCTTCTGGTAGTGAGGATAGTTTTGCTTGGAACTGGACAGCACTTCACTGAGATAATAGACTGGGCGCTGCACACTCTTGCCTTCTTCTTCTCGCTCCACCACTATCACCACGCTGACTACTCGGATAGATTGTACGGAGAGCAACGATATTTTGGCATATATCCGACAATATCCCCCAAGAAGGATTAAGACTTCATTCTGCCGTCCCTTGTGAATTTGTATTATCTTTAGAAATGTCGGTGTTTTGTCTTGATTCTTCTTTCAGCAAAATTCTTCAATGCGAAACTCAGATTTACCAAAATCCGGCACTTCTTCCGTGAAGCTTCGTGGAGAAGGAAACTATGACGCAAGCGATGAAATCTTGCTTACGCCACAAACATTGGGGGTAAATCAAAAGCCTGAACCCTTAACTCTGACAGATTCTCGCACGAGAAACGAGGAGATAGAAATAATCACCCTGCCCCCTCGTTTTCCGGATTTTCAGGCGTTACATGCGTCAAGCATCCAATGGCTAAAAGAGCCGTTGGAGCCTATCTCAACGTATCCTGGCTATAAATAGCCACCTCGGGGTCTCCGGCTCACCTTCCGCATCCTCTTCTTCCTCGAGCCTCTAGAGCACTGCCACTCCCAGCCCTCAAGCGAAAGCATGCTAAGATAAACGTGAACCTGAGCCCCGAGTCCTCACTGGAGAAAGACCATCGGTGGTTCCTGCTTCCGGTTGCACCGCCCGCAAATGGACACCGGAAGTCCTCCACGCGTCTCTGAGACCGCGAACATCGACGCCACCATCGAGGACCTCATCGGGGACCTCGACCCCGTCATCGAAGCTTCTCCGAGCTTATCTGCGCATGCATCGGAGGCGTCCACGAGCGCACCGGCGGGCGGGGATCTCATTTCCGTCACCGGAACTATGCCGCCGCCTTCATCCACTCCTTTTCCTCCTCCCCTCTTCCCCGAGACTGAGGAGGGAGAAACTTCAACTTGCGACGGCGAGGACACGACAGTCGTCGTCACCGCGGGGGGCAAGGAAGACGACGAAGGAGATGCCGGAAATTAGATCCACTGCAACGTGGCCCTGGCTCTTCTCCAGGCCATGGATAAGGACGGGTTCATTGTGAAGGACAAGTGGCGGCTGGAAGAGGACTACACCGAGCATTTTCCGAAAGACGAAGAACGAGTGGTTCTGCCTTCCCATATCAATCGAGGTATGGGTTTTCCGCCATCCGCGTTTTTCCTCCAAGTTCTGAACCATTACAACATCCAGCCCCACAACCTTCCACCCAACTCCATATTGTACATAGCCGGGTTCCAGGCCCTTTTCGAAGGATACTTAGGGATAGAACCCCGCCTAGATTTCTTTCAATACAGTTTTAGCGTGAAACGCAACACCAGAGGTGTTCTCCCGATTTGCGGGACCATTTCTTTTAATCTTCGTAGGAATAGAGAATAATTGTTTCCCAAAATCAAGACTTCCGAGTTCGTCAAATTCTGGACGGGCTCTTTTTTCTATTATTCGGATGTTCCCTATTCTGGATAGGATACGGGAATTCCGGCTTTCATCAATTCCGTGGCCACGCCACAAGACAATTGGGCGTTGGACGCGGTCCAGGTTCTGCCTTCAGACCTGATAAGAATCAAACAAAGGATCGCCAAACTCGCCTCCTCCAATCCTCCTCTGACCGGCATGGATACAGTTCTATGCTGGCTCGGAAGGAGGATTCAGCCTCTTGCTTATTGCGGCGGTTGGCTTCTTTGTGAATACTCAGGACCCGGGGATTCGATGAGGACTACAAAGTCCGCTTTGTCGAAAAAATGGTTCAAGAAGCATGTCAACCAACTTGTGGCTACTCGTCATCAATACGAGGAAAGCCTACAAATCTATAACGAAGGAAACCGGGCTCCCAAGGTACGTCTTTTGGGTAACTGTTTAAACTTTGTTTTTTCTCTGATGTTTTTTTATACTAATCCGGATTTTACTTTTTTACAGCTTCTTGATCTTCTAGAGAAGGATCTTGCCACCGATGACGAATTAGCGACGCTAAAAGCCCGCTTTCAATCAGCCAGAGGGCGGAAGCGCGACAAGGTATCTTCCAGCCAAGAAGTTATCGATCTTGATGGTGTTCCTGTCACCACTTCTAGGTAAAAACTCAGAATTTCACATTTGTATGCCTTTTCTTGCGTATCTTCTTTCTCGAATTTTTTATCTCGGATTTTCATGCTTTTCTCTTTTCTAGCCTTGCTCCTGTCCCTTTGAAGGGAAAAGGAAGGAAGAAGCTGAAAGTCGTTGCTCTTAGGGGTCCGAAGCCATCCCCCGCAGCTACTCCAGACACTCCAGCAGCAGCTGGAGAGGAAAACACGGCTGCTCAGGAAGAATAACCCTTGCAGTCCAGCCAGCCTGTTGCATCTAACACGGATGTGCGAGAAAGGGCGGAACATGATCAAGGCGGACCGTCAAATCTTCCAAAGGCGGAACCAATGCCAACCTTTGGTGATAAGTTCAAGGTAAAACAAGAAGCCTGCTTTGACGAACGCGGATATATTCATCCGTGAGCGAAAAAGTTCTTTGCCCGAGCCCCCTTGATTCGCCTTGGCCAAAAGGTGGATTAATAGTACGGAATAATTATGTGTTCTCACCTTGTCAGGTCATCCAAAATGGAATCCATCATATGGGGATTACATTCACGGAATACGTCAAGGAATTCTCCGAGAACTTAAGAGGTTTGGAAAGAATGATCTAGGTAATATCTCTAGCCCCCAAGTATTAATAAAAAATCATTCTTTCTATTTTTGTATTAATGCTTTCTCTTTTGCCTGCTTATTTTTGCTTAAGCAATCTTTTCCTTTGTATGTTATTTAGCAAACTGCCGAAAAAATTAATGTGGAAGTTTTCGAAAAGCTGACCATTAAGAACCAAGAAGTGAGATCTCTTCTTGGTATTCTTAATGAGAAGGACTCGGAGCTATCCGAAGTTTAGAAGCAGTTGAAGGAAGCTACTTGTAAGTATTCTTTCTCCTTTCCTTGATCTTGATTTCTGAAATTTTCTAAGGACTTTTCCGAGTTTTGATCCTCCGCCACTTTTTCTTCTCAGCCTCTTTGGCTAAGGCCAAACAAATTGCTGACGATGCTGGAAACACCGAAACTCTCCGAAAAGAAAACTTGGAGCTTTACAAAATGACTGTAAAGCTTCAGAAGGATCTGGAGGTGAGCCAGCTGGCGCTGGGATTATCCGAATCTCGTGCTTCCCTACAAGCCGAGAAGGATCGAAAGATCATCCAGGATTTAGAGATTTTCCTTCACCAGCGCCTTGAGGAAGGTGCTGAAATGGATATAATCATTTGTAAGTTTTCCAACTTTTACCAAGTTTTCTTTTCACTTTGCATAATGCCTTCTTTTCCTCCTTCTGTTTTGCCTCATCGTGTTTTGATTTTCTTGAACAGACAGGAACCCTCTGATCACTCGGATTGATCGAATCCGGGCTTTCGGGGCATTCGTCACCGAGCTCAAAAATGTCGGGATGTTACTTATCAACAAGTGCATTCCATACAGAGCTGGCGAGTTCTCGGAAACCAGCAAGCTTCCTGAAACAATTGCAGAAGTGGCGAACCAGCGCGAGTCCTGGCTCAAATCTGCCACTTGTGGTGGTGTGCGCATGGCCCTTGGGCTTATGTGTATGCATTATACCACCGTCAAACCCTGGCGCATTGCCACCGGTATTCCGCAAGGGTACACGAAAGCACAATGCACAGAGATCTTCGATTCTATCAAGGGGCATGCCTCCAAGATAGCTCGGATGGTGTCTACCTCGATATTCTACCCGGAGGAAGAGATTCTAGCAACTCCGGAGAACCAGAGCGACAACGACGAGGACGACGAAGAGGAGTTTGTGGAATGCTCCTGATCCTGCATAGCTTGTAGCCAAATAGATCGCATTACTATTCTTACAATGTAATCTCAATTGTAATGCATTCTATCTTTTGTATGAACAAGTTTATGTCCTTTTGCAGTAAACTTTTTAACTTTGCAAGTTTTTTCAGAGTTTTAATTCCCTTTCTTCTAAGTTCTCTGGTTTGTATGCTTTAACTTTCTTTAGTGTTAAAGTGGCTCGAAAGTATGGAATCTTCACGCCAAGCGACCGGGTTAAGAAACCAATTAGTCGAAACTCGGAATCATGGATTATACCTTGGCACTTTTACTTACTAAATCTAGTGACCCAACACAACAAACAATCAAATAATACTTAGGAACAATAAGGAATTTGAAAAGTATGAACCTCGGGCACGCAGGAACAATCTGGGGTTTTTAAGTATCCTTAGGACAAAGAGCATTCAGTTTTATAACTCCGAGCACGCAGTCGCAATTCGGGTTAACATTGAAGCAAAATTGAAAGATCATTGGGAAATAGATAAGACAAAAATATGCTTGGAACAGAAAGTACAAAAAAGACAAAAATGCATGAATTTCTGACAACTTTATTTCATGATCTCAATGATGTTTAGATAGAATTTGAATTAAGAGTAGAAGGGACGTAACTGCTGGATGCTCCAGGGCATTTTTGTCTCTCCTAGTTCTACATCTATTTTTATTTTTCTCTTGTGATTCGGATTTTTCGGGTCGTCTTCTGTGTCTCGAATATCTATAAGGTAATATGACTCATTTTTCATAGCTTTGATAATGACAAATGGTCCCTCCCAAATTGGAGCTAACTTGTGCTTCCTATCCTGTAGCAATCTTAGCACCAAATCGAATTCTTTGAAAGATCGGTGTTTGATTTTCCGACTATGATATCGTTGCAGTCCTTGTTGATAAATGGTAGATCTTTGCAACACAAGCTCTCGTTCTTCTTCCAGGAGATCGACGGCATCCTGACGAGCATTTTCGGCATCCGAGTCATCGTACGCCTGCACTCTTGGGCTATCACGGATCATGTCCGCAGGAAGCACTGCTTCTGCACCATAAACCAGGAAAAAAGGTGTTTGCCATGTTGATCTATTTGGCGTTGTTCGAATACTCCAAATCACAGAAGGCAATTCTTCTACCCATGCTCCAGCTGCTCTATGAAGAGGAGATTCAAGTCTTGGGCGGATTCCTTGCAGGATTGAAATATTCATTCGTTCAACCGGACCATTGGATTGTGGGTGTGCCACAGATGCAAGATCTAGGCGAATTTCCGTTTGTCGGCAATATTTTGCCAACTCTCCAATTGAGAAATTTGTCCCGTTATCCGTGATTATGCTATGTGGAACGCCGTATCGCATGACTACGTCAATGTCGAAATTTCTGGCAGTCACACCGTCAAGTTTTTTTATGGGTTTTGCTTCCACCCACTTGGTATACTTATCTACTGCAACGAATAGATGTGTAAGTCCGCCTCTTGCAGTTTTGAATGGCCCCATCATATCTATCGCCCAGACGACAAATGGCCATGTTCTGGGGATAGTTTTGAGTGCTTGAGCCGGCATATTCATCAGCTTGGCGTAATACTGGCATCCGGCACATGTATTCTCGATGTGCTCCGCATATGTCTTGGCCGTGAGCCAGAAAAACCCTGCACGGAATGCTTTTTTATCTATGCTTTTTGATTGAGCATAATGTCCACAATCTCCTGCATGGATTTCCTGTAGAATCTCTCGTCCTTCTTCTGGTGAAATACATCGCTGAAAAATTCCGATAGTACTGCGTTTGTATAGGCAACCATTAATTATCGTGTATCCTTTGCATCGGCGTTGTATCTGCCTTTGCAAGACTTCGTCTGCTCCATCTGGGAACTTCTGATTAACTAATAAGTTTAAGTATGGAATTGTCCAATCTGGGTTAATGAGCAAAGCTTCTATTGACTCGGAAACTAGGGGATAGTCAACATCTCCACCTTTTATTGATGGTTCATGCAAATGCTGGACGAGCACACCAGGTGGTGAGGTTTTCACCCTTTTCGAGCCCATCCGAGCTAAAGCATCCACGTTCCAATTTTCTTCCCTTTTGACATGATGTACCTCAAATCCTAGGAAGCAAATGGAAAACACGTCGACTGTTCTCCGATATTCGGCCATGATGGGGCTTTTAGCATCCCATGTTTGGTTCAGCTCATGTTGTACCAAGTCCGAGTCACCATAGCATAGTATACGTTTAACACCTATTTCCTTTGCAATATGCAAGCCATGAAGCACTGCTTCGTATTCTGCCACATTGTTGTTGGCGTTGAAGTGTATTTGTAATACATATTCCATTATGTCGCCTTTTGGAGATTTAAGCACTACACCAGCTCTAGCTCCTTCTTTCATTTTGGATCCATCGAAATGCATGATCCAACATTCCGACTCGGCATTGGTGTCTTTTCCATTGATTATGTGCAATCAGCCACAAAATCTACCAACACCTGGGATTTAATTGACTTCTGGAGTTGGTACTTAATGTCGAACGCAGCAAGTTCAGTGCCCCCATTTAGCTACTCTGCATGTTGCATCCGCATTGTTTATAATATCCCCTAGTGGTGCTTTGCTTACCACTATTATGGAATGTCCTTGGAAATAATGACGGAGTTTTCGGGATGCGAAAAATACGACATATGCCAGCTTTTGATAATGTGGATACCTTTGTTTTGACTCGGAGAATACCTCGCTAACGTAATACACCGGATGTTGATCTGGAATACTTTACTCGTTTTTCCACAATTATCACTACGCTAATAACCCTATTAGTTATTGTAAGATACAGTAACATGGGTTCTTCGTCTTTTTGGGGATGCCAAAATCGGAGTTTTTATCAAAGTTTCTTTCAAATGGGTCAATGCTTTGTCTGCTTCTTCTGTCCATTCAAATTTGTCGGATTTCTTCAACAATTTGTATAATGGCAGAGCTTTGTCACCAAGCCAGCTTATAAACCTGCTAACGTCAGCTACAAAACCTGTCATTCTTTGAACATCTTTTAGACATGTAGGTCTTGTGATGTTTAAGATTGCTTTGATCTTTTCCGGGTTTACCTCTATTCCCCTGTGAGAAACGATAAAACCCAGAAGGTTTCCTGAGGGAACCCCGAATACGCACTTTAATTGATTCAACTTCATTCTATAAGTGTGGAGGTTGTCGAAGGTTTCTCGTAGATATTAAATGAGTGTATCCTTTTCCTTGGAAACGAAAGTAATATCATCCACGTAAACATGGACGTTTTTGCCGATTTGACTACACAAGCATCTTTGCATGCAACGCTGGTATGTTGCACCGGCGTTCTTCAGGCCGAAAGGCATGGTTATGTAATAGTATGTTCCATAGGGAGTTATGAAAGAGGTTTTTATTTGTTCTTCCTCTTTCAGACGTATTTGATGGTACCCGGAATAAGCGTCCAAAAAAGCATAAAAGCTCAGAGCCAGCAGTGGCGTCTATTATTTGATCGATTCGCGGCAGCACGAACCTATCTTTCGGGCACAACTTGTTTAGACCACTATAATCTATACACATCCTAAGAATAATACTATCCTTCTTCGGGACTAATACTGGGTTCACAGACCAATCAATATGTATAACTTCCCGGATAAAGTTAGCTGCTAAAAGACGGATAATTTCCTTGACTATAGCCTTCCGCCTTCTTCCATCAAAACGACTGAGACCTTGTTTGACGGGTTTTGATCCTGGAATAACCTTGAGTTGGTGCTCAGCAAGTTCCCTGGGAACACCTGGCATATGAGCAGGACACCAGGCGAAAATGTCCAAGTTCTCACGTAGGAACTTGGTGAGCGTGCTTTCCTATTTTCCAGTCATTCATGTTCCCACTATGATAAATTTTGTTGGATCTTTGGGATCCAGGATGACTTGTCTTGTATTCTCCGAGGCTTTGAAACTATTTCCGACTTCCAGCTTTCTTTTCCTGCCGGCATTTCTGTCGGCGACACTTCCTTAGCCAGCTCCTTTAGTTCTTCCTTCTGAATCACTTGTTCGGCACAAAGGGCATTTCCTTTCTCCAGCTCGTTCGCCAATTTGAAGTCGCCAGATATATCGTGATTACTCCTCCTTTTGGACCTGGCATCTTCAGTTTGTTATAAATATAACATGATCTTTCCATGAATTTGGCGAAAGCTGGACGTCCAAGTATTGCGTGATAGACACTTTCGAACAGCACAACCTCGAATGAGATCCTTTCCTGATGGAAGTGTTCTCTCTTTCCAAAGGTTACGTCTGGGGAAATTTCTCGTAGGGATTGTGCTTGCCTACCAGGAACAATATCGTGAAAACGTACATTGTTGTGTTTGAGCTGGGTCTCGAAGAGGTGTAACTGCTTCAATATACTTAAGTACATGATATTGATACTGGATCCTCCATCCATCAGCACTCTTTTTAGCCTAGTGTTTTGAACAATAGGGCTTACGACCAAAGCATGTGTGCCGGGTTCTGGGATGTTTCCGGGATGATCAGACTGATCCCAGGTAATTGGCGTATTTGAATACTTCAAGTACTTTACGGTTGGAGGTACAACCGCATTGGTTTCTCGAAGTGTTCGTTTTGCCTGTTTGGCTAGGGAGTTGCCAGGAAAGTTAGGTTACATTCTCCTTCAACTCTCGGGAATTTTGGTTCGTCTTTCCGCTGTTGTTCCTGGATTTTATCATCAGTGTCCGACTCACTTTCTTCTTTTTCACCTTCCGGCTTTTGCTTGTTGAACTTCCTTTTGGAATTCTTTCCTTTATTCCCGAATCCTGCAGTGCCTTTCATGTGCTTATTAATCCAGCACTGCGCATTGGTGTGGGTAGGCTTCCCAAATTGCGAATGGTGGACACAGTTTTCCGACATAATATTTTCTCATTCTTCTTTAGCATAGGAGATGGATTATGTGCTTTTGCCCTTCCATCTGCTGCTATTATTTTTTCCAAAGGTTAAGTTCACTTCCTTGGGTTTTGGTTGTGCTTCTGGAGTAGCCTTCTTTTTAGAACGAGACACCTTTTTGGCTTGAACCAAAGCATCAATGTTTCCGTCTCTCGTCCTGATATCATATTCAGCCGTTGCGTGCTCATTGGCGATGGTAAACATAGATCTGAGATCTTTATGCTCTTTAGAACCAACTATGAACGGTACGAGCCCGGGTTTCAGGCCATTGATGAAAGCATGCATTGCTTGTACATCACTTACTCCAGATAAACTATTCTTCATTCCAGCCCATCTTGAGATAAATTCGACATACGACTCGTCCTTATATTGTACGCAATGGTTCAGCTGGTTTATGCTCTTAGGGCGTTTTATACGTACCCCAGAAGTGCTGAGCGAATACTCTAACCATATCTTCCCAGTTGTCTATTGTTCTTGATGGAAGCCCGTTGATCCAATCTCTGGCTCCATCTAGCAACATTAGGGGAAGAAACTTCACAGCCTCTAAATCAGTCCCTTTGTTCATCTGGACGACAGTATAGTAATCTGAAAGCCATGTATCCGGGTTAGTACTTCCGGTATACTTTTTATAAGTTGGACCGACTTTGGCAAAGCCAGAGTGTAGACTGATTCTTCGGATTCTATCAGTGAAACACTTAGGTCCGAAGTATAAGTCGTCTCTTTCCACCTTATCTACGTGCACGGAATACATTCCAGCTGAATGGATAGAAGGGGATCTGCTCCGTTCTGGTTCGTTGTTGCGCGAGTGCGCTCTTCTGGGATTATCTCTATTCTTCTGATATCATGTCCTTTGGAATAAGGTGGAGTTCTTCTCCTTGTCCTTTCTTTGTTCCTTGGAGGAGTTCGGGATCTCTCATGCCTGTGAGGATTGTCATATCTTCCGGCTTTATCACCGGGGTGTCTCGGAGGCGGCATTACTTTTCCTTTTTTCTGGTTTTGCTCCTCCTGTTCCTTGTTGTCACGGGGATTATTTCCGCCTTTCGGCAGATGGGATCTTGTCATGGACGCTGCTTCCTTGTTATCCTGGAATTTCTTGTCCTTTTGGGGATCTCTCTTCTTTTCTTTAGAATCGCCTGAATCTCCAGGTTCACCAGGTTCAGATGCTCTAGCGGTGCACGTGGCAGTTTTGCATAAGACTGAATCATCATGTAACTTTCCTGAACGTGCTTGTCCTCGTTGTTGCTGCTGTAATGCTTTTCCTAAGAAAGCATACACTCCATGTAGTTTTTTATCATTGGAGTACAGAACGTCATTAAGGATGGCGAACGCGGCTTCCGTGTTTTTGGTTGCGGTTTTGTGTATGCGTTCACCCTTAGCATTAGTGATGTTAATATGCCTTTGCCAGGAAGAGTTTTCAAACTTCTTTCTTGCTGGCAATTCATCCGTCTTTGAAATTCTGGGTAACCGCGTCGGTTTAATTCCATATCTATTCCTTCTTTCATATTCCTCTATTTCTTCCTGCCGCATTTTAATGTTAGCCTGAGTTTTGAGGAGGTTTTCCCGAGTTCGGAATAGTTGTTGTTGTTGCCACATTATAGCTTGTCTCCTGGCTTCCAGCACTTCCGGGGGCACGTTTCGTTCCACCGGGGTTTGAATCAGACCAATCTTCTCCTGTTTCGACATTTGGAGAACAGGGATTTTATCCTTTTTCTTCTCCACAGGCTTGACTCCACTTCTTCCTCCTACTTCCAGGTTTGGGTTGGAAATGTCTACCAATTTTGTCACCTTTTTATTCTGGAGTTTAGATTGGAGTTTTCTGGCAGACTTCTTTTTCTTCTTGAAAGATGGAGGCTTTTGCTAGGTTCCTCTTCCGTCAGTTCCTTGACGTCAGGGTAAGTCGGACTAGCTTCGCCGTCCTCTTCCTCTTCATCTGGCGGAGGTGTTTTGGGATCTTCAACTTCCTCAGCATCCAAATTTCCAGTCGGTTTTGCCATGAGTACTTCATGGAAACTCCCTTGCATGGATTTGACCTCTCTTTCGGAAGCATCTTCATCTTCGGAGTCTGACTCTGCAGATCCAGTTTGCGAGTCTAGCTTTGCATCAATGGCTGCTAGCAGAGATTCATCTTCCGAGTTTGATGATTGATCGATTAATCTCGGATCTTACACTTTTTCTTTGGGATCATGTTTTTTTTTGCCTTTTCCACGGGATTTCCATCTTCCGTGTTTTCAGCGATCTCGGATTGCACCATACCAATGAAGTGGGATCTTGTTGCAGGCATCTCCGGAGAGGCAGCAAATCCAGATTTGTTTTGGCAATATGCAACTATGGAAGCTTGATCTGCTCCTATGTATGAATAGGGCAAATCTGCACAGAGTCCGGCATTGAAGCCTTCATCTATTGGGCATAGGGCGGGTGGGATAAAATTACTTCCACCACGGAATCCCATAGCTTCTGTTGTCAAACCGATAAAAATATTAGCAGATCCAATCGGTAAAAAGCAGGCACTTACCAGATGATTCTGTGCCGGCATATACGATCCGTTGTCGAGGAAGCATCCGACGTTTCCGTTGAAGTACAGGCTTCTGACAGTGATTTTGCTGCCGATTCCGCCGAGTATTCCCATTCGGAACGTGACTCCCGACGCCGCGGCCCCACAGTGGGCGCCAACTGTCGAGACATCATAGTAAGGTTCGTGGACCGGGGTGCCATAAGAATACTGGTAGAACCGCGGGGGGGGGGGGCGTGGAAGAACTATAAACGAGAACACCGAGTTTACCCAGGTTCGGTACGACGCAACTAGGCAGCGTTCCTACTCCTGCAATCTCGCTAAATCAGAGCTGAAGCCTGAAGTATACAAAGTACAGTTGCGAGTATGGTTTCGCTAACTCGGCGAGGATGAACTTCTCGGCGAGTTGGCTTCTAGCTAATTGTCTGTTTTCTCTTGCTCCCGTTCGGCTATATATAGATAGTAGGATTAGGGCTTATAGAAAGGAAACCTAGTAGACTACGGAAAGTATCTAACTTGGAAAGTAAGGAATCTGTCTTCTCCTCCAAGCCCCACCATTTTGGGCCGTGGTCCGGGTTCTTCTAGAATTCGGCTTCCTGCGCGTCAGCTTACTAGGCCGCCCAATGGACTATGCTCCATTGCCTGTGGGCCACCCTGGTAATCCAGCCTTCGGCCAATGCCAGATATACCCCTATTTGGCATATATCCGACATGCGCCATCCACCGGATCATCCGACGCCTGCTACATGCCGGTTCATCCGGCGCTCCCCGCTGGACCGTCCGGCACCCTCCAGACCGTCAAATGCTACCGGTACATACCGGCACGTGTGCGGCCCTTCTCGAGTCAAACTCCCACAAGACCGCCGAACGAACCGTCAAAAGGTGCCGGACCATCCGGCGCATGGAAGACTGCACGCTCTAGCGCCTAAAGCCAGAAGAAGCCAGATGTCGTATGTACCGGCGTTTACAGTACCGGATCTTTCATCGACCTTGCCTACGCGTAGAAAGGTCCTTTGATCCATTTTTTCCACCTCTCCCACCTACCCCTTCGCCCCTAGACTATAAATAGGCGTCCGCTCTTTTAGATCTAGGTAGAGATGATGAAATAGAACTTGTGAGTGTTTGCTCTTACCCCTCCCCCCCCCCCTCGTGTGAGGATACTCCTTAGATGTATGTCTAGGACCGAATCGAGGCTACCCCATCTACTCTTTTATTTGGAACGTATCAAGACTACTCCGGAATTGCTGTTGTTTCCCCTTGGGATTCTGTCAGTTTTATCCCCGGTCTTTCTCGACTGGCCCCTGAGGATCTATTGGTGCGGTGGACCAGTCGTTGGATTGAATTGGTTCCAGTCAAGGTGAGATCGAGTGGGTTGTTTGCCGGAGGCGCCGTGGGTTTAGTCGTCGGTATTCGAATCCTCCAGTTTGCACTAGTTATCTGGTTATTGGTTCTTGGTGTTCTTGCTTTTCTCTTGGGTCTTCCGTGAGATCGGGCCACTCCTCGAGGTATCTGCCCTCATTATCTGGTATCAGAGCCGGGTTGCCACGGATTTGACCCCTCAAACCCCCATTTTCCACCAAAAAATTTATCCTCATCCCAATTTCGAAAATCCCCAAAAAGAGCCCAAAAGGATTTTGACCGATCTGTTGATTTGATGTGTTTTTCGTGGTTTTGTTCCATGGGTCTGTTGCTTTAGACCCCCTATCACCTTTCCATTTGAACAATTTCCCCGTTTTTTCTCGAAAATCTTGTCGATTTTGCTTTTGGAACGAAGAACACGCAAAAACAACGAGCTAGGTCGTGCTTCCCGGATGATCTGGCGTGGTACCTGTCAGTACATCCGGCACCGACGGACGATCCAGCCCGTTCTGTTGGTACATCTTGCATACATCCGACCTAATCAAGATAGCAACGTGAAAGAAGGTCAAGTAAAGAAGCTGGAGAGACGGGACTTCGGATTGCATGGTTGGGGGAATCTGACTGATGCGCAGGGCAAAGACAGAAATACCTTCCTTTTGTTTCAAATTTGTTTTGGACATCATTGTTTATGGGTTTCTCCGATTAGGGTGATTGAGTTGCCGACGCGAAGCCATCAACAACGTCTACGACATCATCTAGCGTTGACCGCAAGTCCAAGTGTGACTAACTATAGGTATAATTTTCTTCCATTTGATAAACCTTCTTCCTTTCGTGAAACTAATCCTACTGAACTAGCTCATAGATTGCAAGGCATTGCACTAGTATCACTGAGAGTGCTTGGTGTTGCACTTGTCCGAGTGTAGCACGCGTAGTATCCTGTAACTTCTTGGCATTAGCATCTAAAATAAATAAATAACTAAAAAAAACAATAGAGTGGTGACAAGCTTTTCTCTTTGTAGGAACGCTTAAGTTCGCAAGCAAGGTGAGAGTGACCGGTGAACACTTTGTGCAAATCTTGTTTCATTACTTGCAAGCAACTGAGTTAGTGTCTTTCTTACGTTAGAGGTTAGTCTTCGTTAGGTCATTTCAGCGTCACTTTTTTTCAATTTGGTCCTTGAAGTAGCCGGGTTTTCCCTTGTTTCCGTGTGTGTGGTATCGTTTTCTTTGCAATAGTCGATTTGGTCCTTGGAGTAGCTGGGCATGTGCCCTATAACAAAAAAAAAGTGATGATATAGGACGGGTTTTCTCTTATCCTTGGAGTAGCCGGGCCCTATTATAGGGATCGGTGCCCTATAACAAAAAAAAGTGATGATATAGGACAGGGCATCAATTAGAGATGCTCTAAAGGGTGTCAACTTTCAACTATGATAGGATAAGCATGTTGGAACGCGTAGAGATGCCGAGGTAGAAGGCCACGAGGATTACCACTAGACGCGCATTGTGCGGATTATGGATGAAGCACGTCGATACAGTTTAGTCTCACAATCTGATCCAGCCGATCCAATCCCGCGATCGTCGAAGTGTTGAACGTACAGCACCTCTGCCGGTATCCACACGTGCGAGGAGGAGCTCCGACGGCGGCTGGACTGATGGGGCTAGGGTTCCTAACGCATGGGAGTGGAAACTTGTGCCCGTTGGGCAACCTGCGCCCCTCTTTATATAGCGAGTGGGAGTGAGCTACACAACGCTTGTGGCCCATTCCCTCTATGAGTCCAACTCACTAATTTAGTCCATTTCCGCTTCGGGTCCAACCCAACCAATATACTTGCCCCCGCTCTTAAGTGTGCGACCATGCAGGCTCATGGCGACTTGGACACGATTGGAGTCCAACTCCCAATCGATCAATCGGTAGCGGCTCCTAGCAGAACGTGCCGACTCCCAAGTGCCATAGAGTCATGACGACATACCTTTCAATGTGACTTTCATCTGAGTCCCTTTTGCATCACGATATACCTTGTCGTACTATAGGCGAATTATCGTCATCCCTTAAATAGTTCAACTCTCTTCTCAGCCTGTGATATATGATTCATCTGACTAACTCTTAGTCAATAGACTCAGTTAACACTTAATTGAGTCGCGCATGGCCATGCTTCTAGAATCACATTACTCGAGAGGGCCCAGAGAATATCTCTCCGGTCGAAGGGCCAAAATCCCATCTTGATTATCCACATCACGCAGATTGCTTCTCGTTCGAGCCGAACTCTGCCTTTATAGCTGCCTTGTCACGGAACAGCGTTTGATAGAATCTAAGTCGGTGATTCACAACTTGGATTGTGCGACAACCTCAAGTCTAAGGTTTGCATTGATTGAGACATGCAAATGACGACTTGCTCGTTACATCTCAATATGGGTCAGTCCGATTTGCTAAACTCTTTAGCCAAGTCTGTGAACGTTGAAATGACATCACCATGCCCATGACAAGTGAAACCGTATCATCAGCCAACACTCACATTAGTCGGGGGTGTCCAGCACAACCTTAATGACCAAGGACAATTTAGCATAAACAAGATAAGTACTTAGTTCCATAATCGAATCACATATTCAAATATTCAATGACATATATCAGATGTTCAAAACAATGACAACTTAATAAGTTTATGAATACATTGGGAATTACATCATAGGGCATATTCCCAACAAAGCAATTATGTTTGACCGATTGATGAGGTCACACCTCGCAAATGCTAATCTTGCAAACAATGTAGTATTACTCTGACATAATTAAGTTAGCTACAAAGGTTTACCACATGTACAACTCAAATTCAGCATGCCAGAAGGGAAGACGTAAATAAACAAAGGGAACACAAAGAATTAACATAATACTTAAGCTCTGCTATACAGGCGACAATGATGTCAAAATCTATTGAGAAGACCCTGCTGCATTTCATAGCCTTCCGCCGCTTGACGTGTAGCAGAAAAGTGTATCCAACTGCTCAAACATTACATGATTCTCCAAGCAAAACTTATTCAGACATGATACTGTTCAGCATCGAAGCAATTTTTGCCGTCTTGTAATCATCCCGAAGTTGAATGAACCTACAATTCAGATCACAACATCAGTGCGCGCTTAGTATAAAAGAGGGCGTTTCATTGTAGGTGTCCTACCTTAAAGCGTCCTTCCGAATGCTGGGGGTTCCTTCAAACAAGGAGGCTAGACTTTCCGGAGCTACAATGAAGACATTCGCCATGCTGGAACACATAATACAAAAAAATGTTAGGGCCGAAGCTCAGACAATCATCAGGGGGGACGCAGACTTACATTCCAAGCAGTTCAAACTTCTCGTCTATGGAGGGGGCATTGAAGCTACGGACAAACTCCCCATACTCAGTAATGTCACGTTTCAACCGTAGTCCACCACTGCAAAAAAAAAGTTCAGCTGTAAAGTCAAGCCTCTGCCAAGATAAACAACCTGGTCATCGCCAGCCTGGGCTCCAATAATAGTCCTATAGTCCTATAGACATTATGCCTTAATCTCCGGAAATTCGTTTTCACTCTCAGGTCCATCTACTCAATTATCTCTTCCACACAAGAGTCGTGGGATTGGAGCCAGCGCTTGTATCCCAGCGTGTTTTGGGGACTTCCCCTGATTTTGGAACAGTTACATGGCCCACGGCAGCAGGCCGAATTAATGCCACTCCGCTGTTTTGTTTCAATGGCCCAAGGAAAAAAGGTCAAACTCATTGACCATCATCTATCCATCCTAACGAACATGGACCGGCCCCTCCGTCACCAACGCGTATCCATTCACCACCATTCACCACGTGTCTCCACGGTAGCGGACAGAGACTAGGGGGCCGAAGGGAACGCGCTGTACTAGAAGGAACCATAGCCCTGGTCCACAATCTCACCAGAGAAGTTGACTTTGGTCGGCAAAATCACCCCGGAATCGAAGAAGACAACTCGCCGTCGCGGTCCAAAGGGTTTGGCCGTGCATCTCGGTCCCCGCTGCACTGCAGGTCTCCGCTCAGGTCAATACTCCGAGCACGCCGTCCATGTAGTTCACAGAAGCAGAGAAGCCCCTCATGCCAACAACTTGCATACCCCACCCAACTCCCGGCCTCACCGCAAGCATCCTCCTGATTCCTTTCATCCTGCGCCTGATCACTTGGCACGTACGTCTCTCTCTCCTTTGTCCACACGCCGCTGCCTCCATGTCGTTCCTATGTTCCCCTTATTTTTCATCTACGTGACAGGAGACATCGGTAAATTAGCTCATGGAAAAGCACGAGGAATTAAAGGGACCTAACTTAGATATTGCACACGTGTGTCCTGTTAATTTGGGCCTGTCTGTGGAAAAGTTTGTTGAGGAGACCATTCGCTCCCAAGTGAGTCAGTGGCGAACTCAATCTCACGGAAGAAGGAGAGAATGGGTTCGTTTGGGAGGATGAGGTGCAAGATCCTCCTGAAAAAGCAAAGTGGTTGGCAATCGCCAAAGTCCACACCTCGAGAGGATTCAGCCCCAGTGCTTTATTTGCTGACATGAGATCGGCCTGGAACTCGGCAAAGCACGTTATTTGGAGAAAAATCGAGGACAATCTGTTCACGGTTCAGTTCGCTTGCTTGGGAGACTGGAACAAAGCGATGATACAGGGACCATGGTTCTTCAGGAATCAGGCTGTGTTGATGGAGTATGATGGGTTTCAAAACCCTAGGTGGGTTGTGCTAAATAAAATAAAAGTCTGGGCACAGGTCCTTAAGCTCCCAGATAACTTTCTTAAGGAGCCGATCATCAGAGGAATGTGCAGATCAATGGGGGAAATTGTTGAAGTACAGACCAAATTACCAGCTGGGTTCGTTGGAGAGTTTGTACGGGTCCGAGTGAAATTAGATGTTGATAAGAAGTTATTTCGGTTTGTATCAATGACAAAAGATAAAAGGAAGGACTGGTATCAGGTAAAGTATGAGAAGTTGCCTATTTTTTGTTACAAATGCGGGATCATTGGACATTGGCATGAGGAATGTGGGGATGGAGTACATGATGAATTGAAATTCGAGTGGGGAGATTTCATCTTATCTGGTGGTAGCCGTGGCAGGGCAGGAGGACGTGGTGGAGATAATGGTCAGGTCCCATCTATGGGTAGAGGTCGTGGGAGGTTTGGAGGTAGGTCTGATGGTATGGATTGGAGCAACGAAACCTGGAATAACGCAGGCGGAGGCCGATCTGATCATGAGGAACTTGACACGAATGATCGTATTATCTCAAGTCGGAAACGGCTCAATTTTGACGGGCATAATGTAAGTGGTGAGGTTCTTTTGCTGACTGAAGCCGGGAGTTCAGTGGCAAATGAAGAAGAGCTAGCTACTGATGATAATAGTAGAAAGGATGCCGTGAATGAAACTCCAGGGAAAGTGCAGGTTCAGAAGCGGTCGAGGACTGATGAAGAGAGGATTAAAATCAATATATCGGCGACCTCCGAGCCAGGGGTTGACCGGGGGCAATGAGGATCCTAAGCTGGAACTGTCGTGGCCTAAAAAAGGCTGCGACAATTAGGGCTCTGCTTGATGTTATCAAGCGTAGAAGCCCGGATTTAATCTTCCTGTCAGAAACCCATTTGGATAGATGGCAGGCGGAGGTGTTGAGAAGAAGAATCAAGATGGATTTCAAAGAGGTGGTTCATAGTGATGGAAGAAGTGGAGGCCTGCTATTGTTCTGGAAAAAGGAGGTGATTTTGTCCGTTAGAGACACATGTGATAATTATATTGATGCTTTGGTTAGATGTGGACACGAAAATATTTGGCGGTTCACTGGCATGTACGGAGAACCTAGATGGGAAAACAAACATCTCACCTGGCAGAGATTGCGAGATTTGAGACAGATAGGTAACATGCCTTGGATGGTTATGGGTGATCTAAATGACATCCTTTATACTTTTGAAAAGGAAGCCGGAAGAACGAGGCCAGTCCAATGTATGCAAGCTTTTCGTGATGTGTTGGAGGACTGCCAACTGGCTGATATTGGGTATATTGGGGATAGATTCACGTGGCATAGGGGGGAATTAGAGAAAGATTGGACAGAGCGCTAGCTAATGAAGAATGGAGCCAGAAATTCCCTGAATCAAACCTTCACCACCTGGATTATTACAGATCGGATCACAGGCCGATTCTTATGTCGGTAGAGGAACCAGCAGTGTTCCAGAGCAATGGCCCTGCAGTACTTCGGTTTGAGGCCCGGTGGTTGAAAAAGAAGAATTTTCTGGAGGTTGTCCAAGGGGCCTGGGATCTCTCGGACGCATTAATTCAAACAGAGAGCTTAGCAGGAAGGTTAGCCCATGTGCATGATCAGCTGCATAAGTGGGATCGATCAGTGTTGAAGAGAACAAAGAATAATCTCCGTAAAACACAAAAGGAGCTAGAAAGAGTTGTCCGAGACAATTTGTCTCCTGAAAATATTAAAAGACAGAAAGAACTTTCAGAGGAAATTGAAAATCTATTGGAAATGGAGGAGGTACACTGGGCACAACGTAGTAGACTAAATTGGCTGCAACAAGGTGACAAGAATACGTCGTATTTCCACAACTTTGCTACTGCCAGACGACAGAAAAATCGTATAAAGAAGCTGAAAGATGATAATGGTAATTGGTTGGAAGGATCATCATATTTAAATCCTTTTATCTCGGGATACTTTGCTGGTTTGTTTTCAACAGAAATTGAGGAACCAGATCCAGAATTGCTCAATCAAGTGGTCCCAAAGGTCACTACTGAAATGAATGAAGGTCTTCTTAAACCATATACTGCTGTTGACGTTAAAAAGGCTCTGTTCTCGATTGGGGATACTAAGGCGCCAGGAACAGATGACTGTTATGGCTGCTAGGGTTTGAGCGGGAGACAGAGCTGCGAGGGCGCGAGAGAGCCGGCCGTGGGGATCCTTTCCCACGGCCGGGCAAGAGGGGAAGGGTTTTCCTTCTTAATTCTTGCTTGATTAGATTGATACATCTCCTCTCCATATATAGAGAGGTCTACTTGACTCCCAAGCAAGGCTTACTTGACCCCTAAGCAAACCCTAAGACTAATGGGCCCAGGCCCATCACGTACTCTAACACTACACCCCACCTGGACATGCAGCTCGTCCTCGAGCTACAACCTGACGACGATTCGACCCCACACAAACCTAACGCCTAAAAAAACAAGCCTTTTACATCTTGGCCTATTTTATTGACCTGAAATAAGCTAGCCCGAATGAGACTCCGACTCTTTATTTTTGACTCCGAACGATAAGAGAATCCTCCGCGCGCCGAACTTGTGCGTTTGCAGCCCCTGGATCCCAAAGACGCCATCGGGACCAAGGGAGCCCTCGCGGCGGCCGACGGCGGACTGCAGTGCGCTCCTGTCGGGGACACCATGTCTTCTCCCCGCCGGCTGAAGGTCGCCGCCCGCCCGTGGGAAAAACAGCATGCCCTCCGCACCGCATGCCCAATATTCCCCACGCAGCGGACGAGATCGAGGTCCGTTGCACCGCGAAGCGCAACTTGGAGGAGTTGCAGCTGCAAATCACGCATCTCCCGCACATGCCGACGCGCTAGGAGGCCGCGCGCAGTAGCCTGCAGCCTCACCGCCGCTGACACGTCGTCTATAGCGATCCAAGCCGGACGCGGTGACGGCGACGGCTGGAACTTGATCGGTTGGATGGGATTGTCATGGGACGGCGGTGGCGCTGCTGGGAACAAGGTCGTCGCAGTCCCGTCGTAGGGCATCCCATGCTGGAACGTGATGACTGGCGTCGTGGTCGCGGCCGAGGGCGGCGGCGGCGGCCCTGCGTGGGGTCGGCGCCAGTGTTGCGACCATGGAGGACCCCCGTTGAATGGCGCACCGTCGGGAGCGGCGTAAGTACCGGCGAAGCGGGAGGGCCCGCCGTACTGTTGGGGTGGCGCCGGTGGTGACTGGATGTGCGGCGGCGCCCAAGCTGCCGTATAGATCGGCCCGGAGACGGACAGCGGCAACGGGGGCTGCATCAGCTTGGCGTCGAGTGGCGGCGACGACAGCAGCCTGGCGTCGAGTGGCTCTGTCCGCTGGAGGAGCACGGCGATGACGTGCTTGATGTCGGAGACCGACTCGGTCAGGTCGCGGAGGCGCGTGGAGAGCTCCTGGATCGAGAGGATGGGGGCGGGCTCCCGAGCCGGCGCGGCCGGGGCCGCAGACGCCGGCGGGGGCGCCATGGTGGTGGGCGCGCCCGACGAGGCGACCGCGGCGGAGGCGGTGGACAAGCCCGAAGACATCGCAACCGAGGAATCTGATACCAAATGTTATGGCTGCTAGGGTTTGAGCGGGAGACAGAGCTGCGAGGGCGCGAGAGAGCCGGCCATGGGGATCCTTTCCCACGGCCGGGCAAGAGGGGAAGGGTTTTCCTTCTTAATTCTTGCTTGATTAGATTGATACATCTCCTCTCCATATATAGAGAGGTCTACTTGACTCCCAAGCAAGGCTTACTTGACCCCTAAGCAAACCCTAAGACTAATGGGCCCAGGCCCATCACGTACTCTAACATGACTTACATGCTATATTCTTTAAAAAATGTTGGCATATAATTGGTGATGTACTGACAACGGAGGTCCTCAATGCGATCAATAACAAGACAATTCTGGAAGGTTGGAATGACACTGTTATTATTCTTATTCCGAAGGTGGATTCTCCTGAGAGTATATCACAATACAGGCCTATCAACTTATGCCATGTCCTCTACAAAGTAATCTCTAAAATGATTGCCTGTCGGCTAAAAGTAATTCTTGATGATGTTATATCACCTGTTCAAAGTGCTTTTGTACCGGGGAGATCAATCACCGATAATATTCTCATTGCTTATGAGAGCATGCACACAATTAAAAATAAAAAGAAAGGTAAGATTGGATATTGTGCAGTGTAACTTGATATGCACAAAGCGTATGATCGGGTGGAATGGATTTTTTTGCGAAAAATGATGATTAGGCTGGGTTTTCAAGCGGAATTTGTGGACCTTTTGATGGCTTGTGTTGGTTCTGTTACCTATAAGGTGAGATACAATGATCAAGAAACTGGAAACTTTGTTCCAAGCAGGGGTCTCCGGCAGGGGGACCCAGTCTCTCCATATCTTTTTCTGATATGTGCAGAAGGGCTATCTAGTGCGCTGGCTCACAGAGAGAAGGTTCGTGGCATTGAAGGTATTCGGGTGTGCAGAAATGCACCGTCAGTCTCTCATTTATTATTTGTTGATGATTCCCTTATACTTATGAAGGCGGATATTATGAATGCAACCTCAGTGAGACAAGTTCTAGATAATTATTGTGCAAGTTCAGGCCAGATGGTGAGTGAAGCAAAGTGCAGTATATTTTTTAGTCCAAATGTTAATGTGGAGGTTAAAGCCCAAATTTGCACAGAACTTAACATCATGACAGAGGCTATATCTGATAAGTATTTGGGTTTACCGAGCATGGTTGGACTAGATAGAAGTGACAGTTTTGTGTATTTATTAGAGAGAATTATTCAGAGATTGAAAGGGTGGAAGGAAAAGATATTATCTATGGGGGGGAAGAAAATACTTTTGAAAGCTATAATACAGTCAATTCCAGTTTTCGCTATGGGAGTATTTAAATTTCCAAAGAGATTGTGTATGGAGATTAATGATGCCATGTCTGCATTTTGGTGGGGAGACTCGGATGAACAGAAGAAGTTGCATTGGTTTGCAAGGTGGAAGATGTGCATCCCTAAGAAATTGGGAGGGATGGGGTTTCGCGATCTGCACTGTTTCAATTTAGCAATGTTGGCTAAACAGGCTTGGAGGCTAATTCATAAACCTGATTCTTTATGTGCCCGGATTCTCAGGACAAAATACTACCCAGATGGAAATGTTTTGAAAGCAGGCCCGAAGAAAGGCTCATCATTCACATGGCAGAGTATAGTGGCTGGTATTCAGACTTTTAGACGCAGACATATTTGGAGGGTTGGCTCGGGAACAAATATCAACATCTGGAAGGACCACTGGATTCCAAACAGTGACACGAGGAGATATATACGCCAAGAGGTCAGATCCTTTTGCGTACAGTTGATGAGTTAATCATTCCAGGTTCTTTACAATGGGATGAAAATTTATTAAGAGATATTTTTTGGCCTGTTGATATTGAGAGGATTTTAACAATTCCTCTTTAGTGAGCACCTCACAGAAGATTTTGTTGCTTGGCATAAAACAAAAACGTATACCTTCTCTGTTAGGTCTGCGTATTTTTTAGAATGGGAGCACCAATTTGGTTGTAGAACTCGAAGAGGCGATGGGCAAGGACCGGCTGGTTTAAACCCGATATGGGATCAGGTATGGAAGTTGAAAGTCCCAGCTAAGGTTAAAATTTTCATTTGGAGGTCTCTGCATGGAGTGGTACCTGGGAAAGCCATCCTTGCATCCAGACATATAAGAGTCTCTGTAAGTTGCCCTGTATGTCATGCCGGTCCTGAAGATATGAGACATCTTCTTTTCACATGCCTCCGGGCGAGAGAAGTGTGGAAGTCTCTGGGACTTGATGAATATAGGTCGGGCTCTTGTGTCATCGGACAGTTGATGGTTAAAGTGGATGGGAGGCCAGTTTTGGGCATGCTTAATCTACAAGAAACTGTGGCAGTAGCCTGCTGGTATATTTGGTGGCAAAGAAGAGTGATTGTGAAAGGTGAGAAAGTAACTGACCCATGTCGTACTGCTTTTGCTATTAATTTGTTGACATCCAATTATATTCATGCTTCCTCGAGCAAGGCAGTAGTGAAGGAAATAAATTGGAAGAAGCCGGCTCAAGGATGTTTGAAACTAAGATGCATCTTTTTACATGGATGGTTCAGGAGCGGCAGGAATGGTCCTTAGAAATGATCATGGCGAGGCCATTGCTGGATATGCATGCCCTCTAAATCGTATATTTGATGCATCTGCAGCTAAGGCCCTAGCACTGCTTGAAGGACTTAAATTTCTGGAGACCTTGGGTGTTTCTAGGGTAATTATTGAATCTGATTCTTTGGAGCTTATTCAAGCATGCAACGCGGTCATAGAGGTGTGGAGCCCTTTCTCAGCAATTTTAGCGGAATGTTTTATGAAAGCTCACTCCTTTGATTCAGTGGAGTTTGTCCACTGCCCAAGATGTGCTAATCAAGTGACGCACCAGCTTGCTCAGTTTTCGTATAGCTCAAATTCAGTAGTGAGATGGGATGGAGAACCTCCTGGGTTTATTCTTCCATTTGTATTAAATGATGTAACTTTGTTGGATTCTTGAGG
The DNA here is from genome assembly GCA_028641055.1 of Alopecurus myosuroides. NCBI lineage: Eukaryota > Viridiplantae > Streptophyta > Magnoliopsida > Poales > Poaceae > Alopecurus > Alopecurus myosuroides. The sequence goes on along the minus strand of CM054063.1, from coordinate 116,011,704 downwards.
CAGCAAGTTTCAGACGCACTCTTTTCCTTTCAGGGTACCGAAAGGGACTGGAAGGTTTTTAATGAGGCGGCTTGCTGACCTAATATATGGTGGTTGAAAATTCAAAAAAAAAAGTGAGTCAGTGGCGCCGCGAGGGCAGTGCTTCCTCGAGATGGAGTTTCTCCTGGATGTGTTACACCCTGATCGTGTCTTTGCTTTTGGAGTTTGTGTGTATGGTTTGCTTTCGCCGTGCTTCTCGGCACGGTGAGCCGACAAGACAGATGTGCGCTCTGTTGTTGCCTACTGCACCGTCAACTCCATGTTCCTTGTGCTCTGGCGCCGCTAACGCAAACTACACAGATCGGCAAGCTGGCCGCTAGGGGCGGTCAGTTGTGCCATGGCATTCATGGAGGCGGCGACCTGGGTGCCGTCAGCTCCATGGAGATGTCACTTCTGCGGCGACTGTAGGCCCTGGGCAATGCCAGCTGCTGCTCCTATTTGGCTACCTAGCTAGTATCAAAAGTATCAAATTCAATCATTTTGATACTACAAACCTTTCTTCTCAGATCTTGGACCATATGACGTAATCCTTATTCTGATCGAACTGAACTGGAATTAGGCCACTTTAATTTCATTTTGGCCGTCAGTCCACCAAGAATGCTGGCCAACGGCTGGGCCAATTCAAATCTTGCGTTAAGTGTCTGCCGCCAGTCCATATGAACGAGAGAATACGTAAAGTTTCTGCACGTGCGTATGTTGTCAATATTAGATGCTGGCACACATCCTCATGGCATGTTCAGTGGTCCAGATACCGGAACTAGATGGACATGAGAGCCAAAACGCCGCTCCCCTAATCTCAGCCTATAGAGTACTCATAAAATGAGAGTAACAAATATGCATATAATGCTCCCTCCGTTTATAAGATCAAAAGATGAAGATGCATAAATTCATCTGTTTATAATGATAGAAAGAGTACCTGGGACTAAATGTGAACTTTTGCCAATGATTAAGCAGACCCTTGTGCAAGCGGTTTCCCTAGAAGGGCAGCTCAGTTATTTATGGGACGAATTTTACATGTCAGTATTACATTGAGTAAAGAACCAAAACAGTCATAAATTGCTACAATATAAACTGTGATATGGTGACTAGTGCAACAAGTGCAGTGTGGAACAGGTTTATGTCTTGTAATTCAATAGCTATAACAGATTCGAGAACACGGGGCAGCATCTTTGCGCTAGGAAGTACTGAATATGATGCACGTGGTTTTCAAGGCATGGTTCATCAATAAGGCATACCAGGCCCTATGATGGTAAGGTGTTGCCCTCCTCTGGGCTATACCATATGGCGGCCACGAAAGTCTGCTGCCACACGTTCGTCGCCACATTTTTATGTGGCAACTCCTGGAGCAGGAACGGCATGATAGGACAAGAGGAAATTGAGATCCCTCCTGCTGCCACCATCGAGGTCCTCCCACAGTGACCCTGATCTTATCCCTGCCAGATCCTGAATTGATCTGTGAGCCCCCACAAATACCAATCAAATCTAGCCTCCCTTGAGTACCTTTGAAATCTCCAATTGGATCTGAGCATCCAGGCTGTTTTGTTGCTTCGTGCTGTTTGTGTTCTGCGTGTGCACTCCGTGGTATGCATTCTTTGCTGTTTAGTGTGCAGTTTCTATTCCGCACTGCTTCTTATTGATTTTTTGTGTGTGCATTGTTTGCTGTTTAGGGTATGATATTTCCTGTTTTGCCCTGCGCTTTATTGCTGATTGGGATTCGCTCTGCTTGCACTCACTGGTTCTTCCCTCATGATTGTTCCTAAGTGCTTAAAAGGTGTAAAGGGAGTGGGCCGATTCACTTTGCATCACTACCACAAAAACCATGTGCATGCATAATGTCCTGTCCTTATTTCTTGAATTCCATAGCATATTGGTTTTTCACATGACCTTGTAAAGTTCCTTATTCGTACACAGAAAACCAATTGCTTGGGAGTCAAAAATCATCATTTGGTAACATACCAGCTCAGTCAAAAAGGACTGTTTGTTGAGACCTTCTAGGGCACTGAATGCAACCTCAAGAACACGAGAGAGATAGGCTACAATTCTGACATAAACCAACACATCAGTTAATTTTGTTATCTTGGACCGTGCAAATATATATATATATATATGTATATATATAAACAAGCACCTTATGCAAGCATTCGTTGGCCGGTGATCTGGTGCAGCTCCATCATCTGGTGATCGATAATCTGTAGCTTTCTGTTCTGAAGATAACAATCTTTCAACCTGAGAAGTAAAGCCAAAAGCATTAGGCTTATGAATTACAAAATTACAAAAATTGCTGAAAATACCCAGTGACACCAAAAGTGAATTATACGATTCATTCATTTATTGAGGTAGCAACTAACAAGACAAAATGTAGAAAAATAATGTGCCCATATAGGGGATCAATGGACTAAATGAGTGCAGATTATTATATCCGTACAGATACTGTAGCGTACATGCTGCAGCAAGCACTGTCTATGCAAGACAGTCGGCTTTAATCTTGGAAAACAACCAAATCAATAGAGGAATATGCTATCAAAGAAAGTTAACATAAAAAATAATATTAAGATGAGCAAGGACTTGGTCACCAGGGGGTATTGTACCTAGCAGCATCTGACCGTTCGGCTGTTTGAGATTCGCACACAAGGGTCAGTCATCTTTATTTAAATGAGTGTTTATCCTCTGACTGTGATTACGCCAGTGGGGAGTTGGACGGTTGTCGTAGGTTGGACATCTCTCACTCCGGTACATTCTTTACCAGCAAACGATGTAACATGAATGCCCAACCAGTCGTGCATGTAATGGCAATACAAACTGGTTGCCTATCTTAGTGTCATGCAATGGCAACACAAGAACTAATTCCCCTTCCAGAAATAAAAACACGCCACCCATGCACAGCTTTCCGAGCTATGCATGCGTCTGTGTGCTACATGTTTTAGCAGGTCAAGGCCACACGTTATGTGTGCCTGAGTGGGTGCGCGTGTGACATACTGCCTGTGTGTATATGTGTGCGGCGTGTGTCTGGGCTTTTGGACATGCATGTACACGAGGCAGTGCGCAGCGCACTGGTTCAGAGCCTGGAAACACATCGAAAATATAACATATCTATCTTGGCAGTATTTTCTGGCAGATGAAATGTCAACAAGAGCAATCCCGCGTACAAAGGTAGACAGGATCACTGGATCAGGGCCGGCCGTGACATGTAAGGGCCCCGGTGCAAGACAAAAAAAATGGACCCTATAAAAAATAATTGCTCACATAATGCACGTACCTGGACTGGAGATGTACATGAGCGCTTGGTCTTTTTCTTCTTTAACGATTAACAATTGCCGCCGTGCGATGCGCTACTAATTGGACTGGATCGTTACATTTTTGTCTAAGCTAACCATGCTGGCTATACGCATGGGTGGGGCCCCTAAGGAATCGGGGGGCCAGGGCCGGCCCTGGACAGCGTAGATGTGGAGCTAGCTAGAGGTGCCACGTGTATAAACCTAGCTGGGTGACTAGAGAGAGCTGTGCTAAAACAGTCATTGTATTCTATGTTAGCTAGCCTCTACAAGAAGAGGATCGATTAGCCCATATCATAGCGTACGCTGCTAGTTTCTTGCACCTGCTGCTCTAGCTAATTGCTAAGTACTGAAGCCACCAGAAATCGATCAATCAACTCTATCTTGCTAACTAGCTACGTGCTTTCTTATGCTTGCTATGTAAACTTAGTGGTGTGCAACATAGGCGATAAATAATGCAGTGCGGGTTTGGGTGTGCAGACCAAAACAACGTTAAATACACGGGCCAGCACGTGGAGCTAATTTCCAACAGCAGTTGACCTGCTCATTCTTAGTAATTGCGTGTATTCTTGCCATACATCTGTCATCAGGTGATCTATTGCAAACTTGCCTGGCTAACCCGTGGAATGCATCTCTGTCCATCAGCTGTGTCAGTCTCTGGATCCGCATCCTCTGGGTGACGCGTTCATTTTCGTATTAAGATAAAGCATTGCATATCAATCCCTTAAGGTAATGTTATTATTCTACTATATCTTAATCTCTGAGAGAAGGAATAAAATATGTGTTTTCATTCTGCGTATGCCAGCTATATATTTCATAAAGCAAGATCAACAAAGTTTTGATGAGCTCGCTCCTTTTCATCTAGCCCTCTGACCTTTGGCTGGAGGCATGGCCGACCAAGCAAAGGTGTGCTCCCAAATCTTGCTCTTCAGAGCAGTGCCCAAGCGAATTAATAACAAATTAACAATACAGGTAAGGGATCCACTTAAAACACAGTTACCAATTGATCCATGTGCTGCTGATTCAGTAAGTTATCAATAAATTTCGGTGCACTAGTCTCGGTTCCTTCATTATTTGTTCATGATACTGATAATTAGCATGGTCCGATAAATTTTAAAGTATGAAAAGAGAAAAGATAAGGTTGCCTCACAGGACAGTATCAATGCATTCTAACAGTTCTTTGTGGCCTATGGGCATGGTCCAAATATACGGATATAGTTGCTTGCTTTGAATAAGCTTTAGCCAACTATATAACGCCAAGTACCGGCGGCTATTTTCGTCAAGCAAGGGAAAAAAAGCTCTTCGTCCTTACTCCCTTCTTAACTAGGCCTAAGAGCCTATGCAGTGGCACGGCTCACCTTGATCCGTGATTGCTCTGCAGAGCAAAACTAACAATACATGTATGCAATCAATTCGAAACAATGTTACCCATTGTTCCTTAGTCGTTGACTGAATAGTTTAATCAGCTCATAAATTACAGTACACGATTTTTCTTCCTTGTTTGTTCACAGTACTTCTCTGCCATGCAATAGTTAGTTGATTAATAGTACTGATAATTCTCATGGCCCCATAAATTTGTTCTTGACATAAAAAGAGAAAAAGAGAAGGTGCGAACCTCACACATGACCGTATCAATACATTGTAACAGTCCTTTGTGAGCAGCAGCCTCAACAACAGATACTGCCGATCCCATATCTTCACAGGCAGATGGATGAGCACCATCGACAGGCAGCAGGAGACGTGATATAGTATTTGAGAAGTACTACACAGGAGAAGAGTAAAATCAGCATGGTTCATTGCTTGCATATTTAGCAATTGCATGTATATATTACCTGCTGGAGAATAGCTACACTACTGGCACAACGCTGCACGGCAATCATGAAGGACCTAAAACTACTCTCACCAGCAGCTGCTGCCGCCTCTGCCTGCAAATATTTCAAATCTAGTTAACTCTTCCATCCATGGATAAATTTTACATAACTAGATGTGCCTCAGGGCCAAAAGTTTAGAAGTAGATTATAGAACAGAAAAGCAGACATACAGCAGAAGCAGCAGCCGCAGCAACCCTTCTACTAACACTTGTCCCAATGCCATATTTACCCCGCATAGCTGCAGCCTCATTTAAACTCTCTCTAGCACGGTCAAGCCCTTCAGTTAAATATTGGCTGACCTATATAACAAAACAACATTGTCATTAGAGGAGCATCACACTTCTAAGAATGCCATATGTTAATGGCCCATGGTTCTTTACTTACTTGATCAAGCAAGCACGCAAATATGGATCTCACATTAGCTGCAACAGTAGTAGGCTGCAAAAAAATTTAACTGAGAAGAATTAGGTAGAAGAAAATAACACAGTTGAACAACTATAAAACTGACTTGCACATTTTTTTTAAGAGAAATATGCCCTTGTCAATAATACCCAAATGCCTTGTTGAGTTAGAATAACATGTTTATTCGTCAAATCCATGTTGGATACAAAAAATTCAAAAGCTGGATACAAATAAATAGTAGTAATATACTCCCTCCGTTCGGGTATCTAAGGTCAGAGAGGCAAAACACTTTGCCCAAGTAGGTTATTTACTCACTATTAATTACTGCATGCACCAATATTTACGAAAAGAAACCACGTGCATCGGAGGATTGAAAGAAAACTGGGACACATTGGGAATGAATGTTGTACTCATTGGTGGGGAGAGAGAAAAGATAGGAAACAACACTAATTGCTCACGGGAATAAAGAAAAATTAATAAGACGCCTTAGATTCCCAAACTATCTAAAAAAGGGAGGGGCCTAGGAAACCCGAACCGAGGGAGTATTAATTAGCTCACAGAAATCAGTTCAACCTGGGAAAACAACAGTGTGCATCTTGTTATTGCTTCCTCATTCCAACGAACAAACTCGGTGACTACAGTAACTGATAGAAGCTGTTGTGGTGAGGTAGCCAAAGATGCTCCTTTCGCACGTCCAATTGACCCAGTCGATTCAGATTGTTGCTTTGTCTCAGCTCTCAGTTCAGCCATCTGCCAAGTGGATCAATGTTACCACGTACGATACTAAGAAATTTTACAATCTAAAGATGTAAAATTCTAACCTTTGACTGATATAGTTGTCTGAGTGATGCCTGCTCAAATTCCGTGTACTCGTCTTTGTGGGAAACATATATGGATTCTGTGAGACCTACAAGAAACAAAAAGGACAAAATCATGATGGTACTCACATATCTGCAAGTGAACTACAGGGATACTGATTACCCCGAGAACATAGAACTAATATTTTTTAAATTGATATATTTATAGGACAAGGTAAGGGACCAAACTAAAAGAAAACTTCAAGAATACTAGCGAATGTTAATGACACTGCATTCAAATTAAATTAAATTTTCTATCAAGGCTAACAGATATGTACTAGCAATACATTACCCATTGTGAGTCAAGGTTTTAAGGACAGTCTACTGCTGCTTTTTTGTTCTCGGAAATTTCGGCAAAACCTGCCAGCTTTCTGGGTGGAAACCATTTCTCTGAATGTTTTTTTTTTTCAAAAATTTCAATATTTCAGTAATAATGTTTGGAACGTGCAGTAGAAACTAGTTACCTATTTCGATATCTATTTTTTCCATTGGAGATTGTTAAGGTTGAGCCAGGGTCTAAAAATTTGTAATATGGTCTGAAGTTTCCGGAAAATTGGGAAATTACTTGCTAGTACGCGAGACAGATAACAAAAATATTAGCAATACAATGCACCTTCAATATCCAAATCTCCACAGCCGACAGACTGTAACTCCTTGGCAAGTTCTTTTGTCTTGTCATATGCTACTGCCAGAACTCTTAGATACTGCCATTAGATTTTGACAGGAACAGATGTCATGCCTCAGTCAATGGTGGCAAAAGAATTCAATTAGGATGAAGATAGTGTACACGGTGCTTACATGTAGAAGGCCACCTTCTTCTATAGGAGGCAAGCTAGCAAGAGAGGGCCTTATCAAAAGTTTATCAAGAATCGCTGTGACCCTTTGTTCTAACACTCGCTGAAAGGAGTACCATTAGTCTTGCTTTCTCAATGAGATAAACAATGTTGATCACACAGAGAGGACTACTTAGTAAAACATACCTGCACAAGAATTGACATGACCTCATTTGGAGAAGGAAAGACGGTCATTATTGTAGTTGACTCTCTCCTCACAGTATCTGAAGCAGCAATAGGAAACCACATTAGCATACAAATATTATCCAAGTACAGCTTACAAACAATAACTATCAGAGTATAACTTGTAAATACCAGCAATTTCCTTGTACAGGATAGAGAGACCCTCTGCTATAGTACTGGAGTCAGCTTGGAGACCATCATCACCAAGAACAACTTGAATATCAGTGCTCATAATTTCAACATCAATGAACATTGGCCGTGTCGCAACATAGTGTTGCATGGCACTGGTCCCCCGATTGAACTGCATTCAATGTAGCATGATAAAGAATGCCAAATCAAGTAAACCTTGAATAATACGACTCCCTCTGTTCCTAAATATAAGATGTTGTAGCTATTGCTCATGTTGTCTAGATACATGCTAATATGAGTGAACATGTGCACTAAAAGTTGTCTAGATACATATAGACATGTGTGTATATGGAAAAGGGCTAAAACATCTTACATTTAGGAAAGGAGAGAGTACATGCTTATTTAGCCTAGTGCCTGCTCTCAGAATCGTCGGGAAAACACGATGAGCAGGGGCCAAAAAACCAGCTTATTTTCAGGCTGAACTCGATAAGCTTAAGCTACTGTCAAAAATGATCTAAAGAAGCTAGAGGTTGAAAATCAGTGGGAGGTCTACTTATTTGGCTGACATGTTTGAAGATGCTTACTAGCTGATAAGTTCGTGAAGGCTTATAGATTAATTTATCCAGAGAGCTTAGGGCATATCTAGTAAGCAAGGTGCCAGAGCTTGTAAGCTAGTAAGCTGGCTTATAAGATGACCTTTACCTAAGTAATACTATAACAGGACAAACACGATCGTTCCTTATTTCTTCCTGCATACAGGTGGAGAAGTACTCTCCGTCATTATACAGATACGTCAGTTCAGTCCATCAACGAGCCCGTTCATATTTACCCTGCGCAAGTTTTAATTCCGCACTTAAGAGAAACTATCAAATCAATAATTCAAACCAGTGATACTTTCCTTAACCTTGCTAATGGTGTTAGACCGGTAAAAACCATCCCAATGGTATAAAAAATGTGTTCCCCCTACAATCAGGCAAACTGAATATGAAACCAGTAACATGTCCCTTGCAAAGAGTACACACCTGCGACAGAATCTTTGCACATTCTGCCATTGTAGACAACTCTCGTCTCTGTGATGCGGTATCAAACCGAGACAACAATCTATTCTCCAGTTCTAAACATAAGATAAAAGGTCATGAGTAGATGCCAAAGAATAGCTAAGCAGAGTTACAGGAAGAAAACAGACCATTGCAATATTCTTGAAGATTTGCAACTGCAACCTCCAAACCACGGCTTGCATTAGCAGAACCTACTGCTGACGTTACACCCTGCCTTCCAACATCCTCCTCAGCAAACGATCCTGCATTATCACAACAGCATATTCGAACACCGTGTTAGGCATAAACATGATGACCACTAACAGGCCTCGAAAGATTAACATGAAAACTGCTACTTCAGGTTCGACGAGGTTTGCATTTATTGCTAGGTGACTGACTGAAACTCTCTGCAAATAACACATAGTTGTGAAGTCTATCTATAGTGCTAAAACAATCAACTAGCACAACAGTAGAAAAGATCAAAAGAGCTATATTACAGCTGTCTCTAGTAGGTTGACTTGTAGTTCAAGTCTGCTTGTAGTGATTGGTTGCCCCTTGGGCTGGATGCAACAAGAACATGCCCCCTCAAAAAAAAGAACATGCTATCACTCCTGGATGAAGGAAAAATGCGCCCAAAAAATCTATATATTTAATTTAATGGTATTAGAAAGAAAGAAAGAAAGAGAGCTTACGCAATTTCTGTGCAATTGAAGCAGCCTCAGCAACACGACTGTCATCAGAGAATAAAGGAGAAAGTTCCATAAGGTCCCCAGGTGTGCTGTTGAACTCCATCAAATACTAAAAAGAAGTATATTCCAATTAAAATGAGATCAATACCGATCAACAGAAGAACAATTGCATCAAAATAAAAGATTATGACACCTTAATGAGATCAATCGTCTGACTGGCTGTTTCCCTCTGAGATTCTGCACTCTGAGAGGTGAGAAATAAACAATAACGTTACGATGGAGAGAACAACAGAACAACCAAACAAAAAATAAAGTTACGACCAATAATATGTATAATACATTTTGATACGGAGGGAGTAATAACAGAAAGATACTGTATGACAGATAATGACCTGTAGATGATCACCAATTTTGGCAGCAGTTTGCCCAACACTGGAGATCCGAGAATCCAACCTAGCAAAGCTATCAAATAAACCGTCCACGCCTTTCTCAAGCTGGAGAACAATAAAATAGTGAACATATAAAGCGAACCATCACTAGTTCAGCGAAACTTGTAAATTATATTAGAACAATATCCCATCGGGCATGGCTTAGGTGAAATTTGTATTTTTAAAATTAAAGGGAAATGAAATAAATCAGCCAGTTATTCTAGATTTGATGAGATAGCAATACTGAACAAAGTTGCATAATGATCTTGGACATTCATTTGAACTGCAGCTTCCAGACTAAAGACATCTTCCGGACTAAAGACTGGACACATTTAGCTAACAACTCAGGAAAGTTCTACTCAAAATAACCGTCTTCATGTATCTTATTCAAAAATACATAAGCAGAACTGTTTTATATCGATAGATGGCAGCCAATATCTGGTCACAAGTAGACTACCTCGTTTTCTAAAGAAATTCATTAAATTCCGTGTTCATTCAATGGTTAAGCTAAAATATATATTCACTAGTTACTTCGATGGCTTCACTACATAACATAACATAACTGCCGTGTGATCTACTGGAGGGTTTCATACCAATGTAAGAATCCATTAAAAAATGAAGTCTAGATTGGAGCTTTACAACTTGTGTTCTCAAAATGTTGAGCCAAAAATAGTAAGTTGCAACTTGGAAACCAAATGCACAGATTCTTGTAGTTTTTTTTTTTCCAATCGACTCTCTGGTATTGAACTTGCAAACACTGGTTGTAGGGATAATTGCTTGCCTTCCTCTTACCCTTATTGCCCAACACAAAAATGTGCAGCTAATGTGTTCTGCTTAGTAGTACTTGCTGAACAGCGTCTCGTCTGTGGTCAGATCAAATATTGTGTTTCGATTGGATACTTAATACTGAGAGGTTTGAAAGAAGAAACTGTTCACAAGGGGCAACAAATTCCTAACTGAAGTACCGAAACATGCAGCTGAGTTAAAATGAAAAAATCGAACAGCAACAACACTCCCCAGATAGATTTGAAGATTCAACAAAGAACGATAAACATATGCAAAATTAAAAAAAAACGTATGATTACGATACAAATTTCTTCTGCATGTTTTCCTAAGAGAAACTTCCAAGATTACTAACTTACCTCCCCGAGTGTCTTGCGATGCTTGGCGTCCTGCGTAGCCACCTCCTTCTTCAGATTTTGGAGCCTCTTATCAATCTACCGACGGAAGGAGAAGAAAACAAACTCAGTATCAGCGCATACCATCACCGACCGACCAATCACCTAGTCACACAGGCAGCGAGACTAGTGGCAACCAACCTGACGACGGAGGTCGACGAGCTCCTTGCAGGAGTGCTTGAAGAGGCCGAGCAGCTCGTCAACGGCGGGGAAGACGGGCGGCGCAGCGCCGAGCAGGGGCGGCGGGGGCGGGGGCACCCCTGCAGCGTCGTCCCCGCGGAACTCCGGCAGCAGCTCGTCCACCAGATTCCCGAAGAGCGAGTCGAAGGAGAAGTCCCCCTGCAAACCACAAAACGCGCTTAGGTCTGGATGGAAGCGGGCACCGAAACGAACAGAATCGAATCGAAGGACCTTGAAGTCCTCGAGGTCGAGGGTGAGGGGCAGCGCCGCGGGCGGGTCATTCGCCGACGGCATGGGGAGATCTGGGAGGAAGCGGCTGTCCTGTATGATCTGGAAATTGGGTGAGCAGATGACTGGGTTCGCGCGGGGCGGGGCGGGGCGGACGGGACGAGAAGCAATGGACAACGGAGACCGAGCTGGAAGAAGGGGCAGGCCACCGGATCTACGACCTGGCTCCGGTTGGATCGGTGGATCGCCGCTTTTCTAAGAGAGCATCTCCACTCGCGCCCAAAGCGCCCAACCTGCTTCCCGTCCGGATCCGGATGGGCCAAGGCGCCCAGTCCCGTCTCAGCCCAACCCCGCCTCCCAAACCCGTGGGGACACCGGACGAGTCGTTTCGTGCCGCGGACCCGTCCTGCCAGCGACACAAACCGTCCACAAACTGGCCCACGCTGTGATAGTGGAAGTGTTTGGTCCAAACTACTTGAGAGCACCAAATAAGGAGAAAACTGCTCGGATTCTGCCAACAAATGAAGCAAGAGGTTGTCCTGGTATGCTTGGAAGCATTGATTGCATGCACTGCAGCTAGAAGAACTGTCCATTTGGATGGCAAAGATTGTACAAAGTGGGTCATCAAGGAGTTTGCAGCGTGGTCCTTGAGGAAGTGGTAGACCATGAGACTTGGATTTGGCATGCGTTTTTCGGCATGGCAGGATCTCATAATGACATCAATGTGTTGCAGCGTTCACATGTTTTCGCGAAACTTGTTGAAGGCCATGCTCCGCCAGTGAACTATGTTGTCAATGGCCACGAGTACAACAAGAGTTACTACCTAGCGGATGGTATCTATCCAAGATGGTCAGCATTTGTGAAGACAATTTCCAATCCTCTAGGCAACAAGAAATCCTGATTTGTCTCGGTACAAGAGAGCACAATAAAGGATATCGAGTGTGCATTTGGAGTGCTCCAGCAGTGCTTTCCCATTGTGTGGTATCCTGCTCTCACTTGGCCAGCCGAGCAGATGTGAGAGATCATGAATGCATGTGTGATCATGCACAACATGATCATTGAGGATGAGCGTGACAATCCAGTGAATGATCATCTTCCATATGAGTTTCAGGGTCCTCTTGCCAATGTGGATCACAATGTGACAGCAGGTTGGACCGAGTACATCGCTATACATATGGAGATCCGAGACGGGACCACTCATGATCAGCTCCAAGATGATCTAGTGGAGCATTTGTGGGCTCGCAAAGGATTAGCGGTGGCATAGTGCACTTCCAATTTATTTTTAATTGTATGAATATTTTATTTTTATTTTTAGTCATTCGGAACTATATATGTAATGATTTATATCTAGACATAAATATTTCTAAGTATTTTTGGAACGCCAAAATAGCAAAAAGTAGGCAAATTAGGCTTTGGAGGTTTTGCTTGGGGACGTCGAGTGGGGAAGGGATGCCCCCGTGGGCGTGGCGCCGTTCGGACGAGCCTCCAAAGGGCCGCTCCGGGCGCCGATCCGGACGCCTGGGACGCGAGTGGAGATGCTCTAACAGAATCTCTAAAACTCCACAATGTGGAGTATCGTACACTTAGTATCATGCATATTTGTAGTATCATATATTACTACATTTATTACGTTGTAGACTCATTTTGTGTTGGGTTGCGTTATGTTACGGTATCTAACTATGATAACATCGTCATATCTCTCATCATTAGCTACACTGACACCTTAACTTTTTGCCAACATGGCATCTATAATACTACCTATGATACCCCCATTATGAGTAGTCTAAATAGCTGCCTAAGTAGGGCAGCGTTGTAAAAAAAATTGTCATGCAGTTTGGGCATAAAAACAGGCTTTAAGAGCAACTCTAGCGGTGACTGAAAACGCGAAACTTTTCAGTTCGCGTTTTGCCTAATTCTATGGATTGCGGAGGAAGAGATCGTAGCAGAGCCCGTATAATTAACTGCAGATTCGATTTCTTCATTCATTCGGCGACGAACTTGCCGCGAGAATACATACATAAGAAATTAAACATTTAAAAGCGACGATGAACTACGGTTCATCGCCGCACCCTACATCTACTCGGCTGCGTCGCCGTCTTCAGTTGGAGGAGGCGGAGCTGGAGGAGGAGTAGCAGCTCGAGCTTGCGCCGACATGCTTGAGCTGCGCCGCGGCAATGGCTTCCCACTGCCGCTTCTTCCTCTGCGCCTCCTCGTCTACGCGCAGACCGCGCTCCAGCTCTACCAGCGGCGACGGATGGCCTATCGGCGCTCATGGCGGGGGCTCTTCTCGATGCCACACTGCAGGAGATCCTGTGGTGACCCAGCACACCACTGCATGTGTAGTGCGCAAGTCGGTGACATAATACTCACAGAAGGACTTATCCGTGAATATTACATCTCTCAGAGTGGTACAACAGAAACACAGCGGGTCCAATCAAAGCTATAGGATACAAACTTCATTACAAAATCTTGAGAGTCTCCGTGATGAATCAAGAAGATCTCCTCCAAATGAAACATCAGAAGAAGCAATTCGAAGCTCCAAGCCGGAGAAGAACTCTAGCTCAGAACTAATCCACTACGGCTGATGTCAGCCCTAATCTATGGCTAGTAAATGCTAAGTCCAAGAATGGTTTCTACCTACACCTTGATAGCTTCTCCTCCACCAGCGTTGTTGATGACGATACTTTACCGACTAAGTAGTGGATCACTCCACGTAGCTCCCTTAGGCAGCGATGGCTTCTCGATGACGACTTCAATAGGGCTTCAACTCTAAGCAGGGATCAAACGGGATAGAATGAGTAACGAGCGTTACTCAGCAAGTTCATGATATATAGTGGGTGGTTGATGCACTAACTACAGCTTTAGACTCGAAAGGGTCATAAGCTAATGCAAGGTTTTGTAAAACTTTCTTCAAGAGGTTGCTTTTAATTCTGAAAACTATGCCCGCCAGATCTTCACAGGTTTAGAACTTTCATGGAGTTGCCTTTCCTGCGGCGTTCGCAGCTCCTTCCCGGAACAAGGGGTAACATGTCACATCCTTTTACACTCTGCAGAGGTGCGTTACTTTACCCATGGACGACCAAGACCATGTTGCACAACCAGGCTCGAGATCCTGTCCACTCCCACTCAGGTGTGGGGCCCGGTAGTTGGTCCAAGCCAAACCGTGCTTCTCCGCACAACGCATGCCCACCCATTTCTGCCAGCAGGTTGAACGCCTGATTCCACCCCTCACGATGGAGATCTACGTGCCCCTGGCAGACACTCATAGACCCCAGAGCCTGTGGGACGTAAGGGCTCCCACCCATGTGCATGTAGTCTCGCAAGACCTACAGCGTACGTCTCTGTTAGTCCGTTGACATGCGAACGAGAGAAGTATCACGGCTGACTTACTCCCCCCCACAAAAGATCCATGGTCAACGCGAATTTACGGCGTAAGAATCCTGACGGCAGTTGTTGTTAATTCCTAGGTAATACGTTCCCATGCAGATGGAACCTTCCTTTGACCTATTCATCTTACCATGGTTCCATCCGCCCACCACATAGAACACTACCACTCGGGTAGTCATTCAGGTAGTCATATTATTATAAAAATAGGATCATGCATTCTTTTGAGAGTAGGTGATAATACGATAGGGTTTGTTGCAAATAGTTTATTATGAAGTACTGCAAAGGATATGAGCAAGTGATGAACTTGCCTGAGATTGAAATAACCATAATAATCCAGATCTTCGGGGTTCGAGGGTCGCGTAGAGAAATCCAAACATCTGAAAGATTGCAAAGTAGCCCCGGTAAGGACTACAGAAAACACTGGCAAGATGATACATGCATAGTAATGAGATGCATCGCGAATTACCCTGGGAAACACCCCAGCTTACAAGTGTAAGCCACGTTTGATACGATATCTTAATCACGCAGATTTTAGGTGAAATGTTTCATTACTTGGGTGATGTGGGTATTACTTCTTTGAGGCTTACATGTGTTTCACTTTTACTTAACAAACAATTGTTATCATGTTTAGGTAGGAGTGTTGGTTACTTGGTGAGGTAACAAGACAATAACACATGGTAAACAATTATTGAAAAGTTAACAAACATGTTTGATTTTATATTCCAAAAGTGTAGAGCTAATGACAATGAGTTTAGTTGAAAATGGTGAACTAGTACAGCTAACTCTATCATCACAATACTTGCTAATGACTTGTGATGATAGGTTTTAGTATGTGTGGAAACCTGAGAGTTTTATTAGTAAAGAAAATAATAGTGTGGCAGTTATTTCTGTTATAATAGAATATTATAGAATCCCATTATACCAACAGAAACAAGTTTATAATTAAACAAAATGTTTTATGTTTGACATATTTGCATTGGAAATTCTTTTCTCTTTAATTTGATATAACATTTTATTTTTCCGAAAATATTTGAATAAATTATTAATTTCTCAATTTTAAATGAATTAAATGACTAAGCAAACTATTGCACACATGAAACTAGATCAAATGATTTTGGAAACATCATAGATGAGTTATATTTGTGATTTGGAGCATTTTGGTATATAACTTGTATTTTTCTGATTTTATGAATTATTTATTATTTTCTCAATTTTAAATGATTTAATTTAACTAAAGAAATATTTAATTTTAAATTTTATCGAACATTTTTGAAAAGTTCATGAATATTTGGATTATATTTTTCTAAGCATTTATCAATTTTATTTGTATTTTTCTGATGAGTAAATTTAAAGTTATTGATTTTATGAATTAATGATTTTTCTGCCATTATTTAAATTGACAGGTGGGTCCCACCTGTCATACTAATTTTTAATTAAAAAAATAAAGGAAAACGAAGTTATGACATCATTGTGATGTCACAATGACATCACACAAACTCAACTCCTCACAGACGATCTGCAATCGCACGAATTGAATGAAATTGATGCAACCCGTGGGTGGTGCTAGCTGTAGGAGGCCACGACGAGTGTGTAGATGGTGGTGATGTGGCCAATTGGTCACCGGAGCTACTCCGGCGACCACCGGCGCGGCGGCGAGGCTCGGCCAACGGCGACAACGCGTGTCTATCGACCAAATGCAAAATTAAAGGCACCCGAATGTTCCTATTCTCACCCTGGAGCTCGTGGAGGTGTCGGTGAAGCTCGGCGAGGTCACGGTTGTCGGCGGCGTGCGATTTCCCGCGGTGGCCGGAGAGAAAGGAACGGCGAAATTCGTCGGCTGTAAGGCTTCCCGGCATGCGAGGCTCATCGTGGAGGGAGAGAACGTCGAGACGGAGCTCCTGGTGGGCTCGGTTTCCTCCGGCACGGCCGGAGTCGACGACGAACGGCGGCGGCCCGTACGGTTAGGGTTAGGTTTCTGTGCGTTTGTAGAGGGAGAGACAGAGAGTGAGGGAGAAGAGAGAGTGAGTGAGGAGAGAACGATGCAGAGGACTCTCCTTCTTCTTATCCACGCAGAACGGCGGCGAGCAGGAGGTGGCAGTGGCCGCGCCACGGCATCCCTTCTCCTCTGCCTTCTGGCAGAGGAAGAAGAAGAGGAAAAATAAATACCACTTTTCAATAACCCCCTACAGTTTCCACTAATTTCAATTAAGTCCTTATGTTACTAAAACTGAGAATAAAAGCTATGTTTTCTGGATTTTTTTGTGAACCTAAAAATTATTAAAAAAATATATTTGGATATCTCATCAAATTTGCAACCTCACCATATTTTGTTTTGGTGAACTTGAACAATATTTGTATTTTTTATTTAGGTTGCTAGATTAAGTGATTTTTGTTATTTCTCTCCATTTAATTTATTAAATGGCTTTAAAATTTATTTTAGGCATGAATACCACATTCACATAACACACCTAAGGTTCCCAAGTGGTGTGCTATAAGTGAATCATATTGTATACAATTCTGTATAGACAGTAATTTGGTATCACTGCTGGGTATTGTTTTTTATACACTGTTTTGAAAATTATCTATTATGGAATTTTATTCCATGACACACCAAGTGATCTTAATGAGTAAAGTAACTTGTTTTTCTTTTAGGTAACTTTGTTATTCTACTTATTTAATCTCTTAGCAAGCTTGGTTGACATTTTACTTAGGCATGGGTATTCTATGTTTGCTGTTTTCAGTATTTGATCAAGTGGAAAACATGTGTGGTTTTGGAATCTTATTTTCTTGTTTTCCATATAGGTTCCAATATGGATATTATCCCATATTTGTTTGAGAACATATAATCATTTTCATGATTATGTGCAGATGAATTTTTGTTATCAGCTCTTAGTCTTACATGTGAAAAGGATTTGGAAAACAAGGTTTTAAGCTTGTTTTCATCTACCTCCACATATCAAGACATGTGGATGTAATCGCTTGTTGTTATTTTCTCTCTTGCCAATTGTTTGCATTAAAGTGATTTTTATTTGTTTCTCATCTATGATGAGTCTTGACAAGGCATTGGGTTATAGTTTCTCTAATATCACTGAACATTCCACTTGAGAATTTCTTATGCTAAGCTTCCTTGCTAAACTAGTGTTTCTCCTTGTTGACTCATGTTGCTTGATGTTCTTGTCACTGGTTGTCACTAGTCTTCTGTTATCACCCTTGTCCATTGCAGGTAGGTTCCTCTCTTGGTTTCCAACTTCAACTATCTCACCATTGTGATGAAAACATCCAATTACTCCAAGCAAGGATTTTACTTAGATGACTGTAAAGGAATGTGAGTTAATTTTGTAATATCCAGTTGTCATATGCATACAAGAATAACTTGTTAACAAGTGGGCCAGACTTGCCTCCAAATTACTGCTCATATACAATAGGTTGAGATGTACTAGGTTATATGATCTTATGTTTGTTTGTGTATGACACTCAATTGTTTGAGTATACAAAAGTGATCTGTTAACAAGGTGTACAAGCTTGTTACCAAACTACTTCTATATAACACTAACATTGGAGTATCACCCTATTTCAAGAGAGTTAATAAGATCATAACAGGATATAAGAGTTGCCAAATACTCTTATGATGAATTGAAATAACACTTCTAGAATCCTTCAAAGAATCCTTCTTAAGATCTTCTTGTGGTAGTTCCTCTGTTCTTGTGGTTGCTTCTCTTGCAGAATGACTTAGAGAAGATTGGGAAACAAGATAATCTAGATAGAAATGATTTAGACAGAGTAATAAGATCTAGGTTAAGAGTTAGTTCAACTTTTATTCTTGTTTCATATACTTCTTATTTTGTTTCCCATAGGATAGGTACTTGTTTCATACATGATTAGTTTTACTTAACTTTCCATTAAATTCCTCTAATAAAGGTTATAACTTGTTGTTATTCCTTAGTTGTATCTAGAGATACCTTAGTTGTGGAATGATGAGTTGGATAGAGATGTGGAGTGTTTGTGAAATGATGACTTGAGAGTAAATTGATCTAATGGTTCATTGATGTGTTAATGTTTCATATGCTCACTTATATAAGAAAGCAATGAGCATGTGAAAGTTATTGAGGTTTAATGACTTATGTCATAGTTGTTATTTGTTCTACCAGGTGTCATGATCTACTTTATATTCATTACTTTATTAACTTTGTCATACATAATGCAGATATAGAGATTTGGGAATATCATGTGTGATGATCAAGGTTTAGAAGTAGTTTAAGAAGATTCATTTCTTCTTTTATTGTTGAGGAGATATGTACATATTCGATAAATATATTATTATGATAATTAAGTTACTTCCCACTTGTGAGACTTGGGTTAATACTTGTTTGTATCACTTGTGTTCTGTTGAACCTTTATTATTTACTTGTGAAGGTTCACTTAGTGGTTATGAAATAGTTTATAGAGATGTTGTGTGGATGGTTGATAACTTAAGAGTTGTTGTTTTATAGAAGATAACATCTCTGTTAATGAGATGGTTCAATTAGGTATTACTTAATTGTGGAAGTATGACCATCAGATATGGGATTTGGATACTCACCCCTCTTTGAGTTCTAGATACCTAGTGAATTATCCCAAGTCACTTATGGACTTGAGGTTAGACTTGTTGAGAGTTAGTGTTGGTTATAACCAACTTATGGTTTGTGTAACCAGATGATTTGGTTTCTTAAGATACTTGTTATAAAGATCACTCCAAATGTACTCTTGACTAGATGAACTAGACCTATTTCATCATGTCAAGTGAAACTTTGGTCACTTTGATTCGTTTAAACTTTCGCGCCAAAATTTCCCGTACTTTTAGATGCATGCTTTGCAAATGCACATATTAAATTTAGATCCTTATAACTTCTCAAACACTGGGATGTTACAGATCCTCGTCGTTGTCGACGAAGCCCAACGGGGCGTCGCCGATGTCCTCCTCACTGGAGTTGTCCTGGGGCGGGCCGTGGATGTAGTCGTGCTCGCTGATGCGAGGCACGGCCGCACCGGCGGTGGGCGGTGCAGGGCGTCGAGGGGAGCCAACAGCTCTGTTAGCGCCGGCGGTGATCTTCCTCTGCGGCTCCATGGTGATAATGCGGCGGCGGCGAGACTATAAGACGTTTTGGCAAGCTAATTAAGGTTGTGGTTGTCATTTTAACATGGTTTCCATCTATGCTCCTAACATGCTTGACATCTGCTAGGTCATTTGTCATTACAAACACGCTTGTTTGATTGTCATCTGCTATTTTTCAAATATTTTCTATATATTGCTGGCCATATGTTAGTTTCATCTATTTTCTGTACATTGCCGGTCACCTGCTAGTTCCATCTGTTTTCTGTACATACTTACATCTATTTTCTTTGCATGCTTGATAGGCAAGCAAGAAAATGATGATGTCGACACCAGCTTCAGAGGATGAGGATGATACTTTAGGTGTCATGCTGGATCGTGGAAATCATACTTTGTCGAAGAAATCTCGTGTGGAAACAAGTATTTCAAAGTCTGAACACCAAATGCAAATTGATGTTGAGAGAGGGGAGCATGCAAATATGCACAGCACAATTGCTGATTTGAGGGCGGCGAATGCAGAATCTGAGCGAATGAGGCTCCGGTTTGCATTTGAAATGGAATAAATGCGGAAGGAACAACACGAGCTAAAAACGTGCCAACAAGAAGGAGTTGCCCTGCTTGAGGAGTTAGCGCAGCGCATATGTGGTAATTGAAACTATGGTCGTGTTGCTGAAAGCTAAATTTCTGTATGTTGGTTTGCTTTTCTGTAAAATAAACCACTAGTGTTGCAAATTCTGTATTTGATGCCTGCTATGTGGTTTGCTTTTCTGCATATGGAACATGGAAAGGTCAATTCGAACGATGACTTAAGCACTCATCTCGCACGAAAAAAAACGTCGTAGTATCGTAACATAAAAATAGACCCGGATTAGGTGTCGTATGCCATGCCCACGTGTCGTTTTACGGTTGGACAGTTCCACAACAAAAATAAAAACATCGCGAAAAAGGTGCCACGTGGCACCGTACCCATGGCCCACTTGTCGTTTTATGACTGGGTAGTTCCACAACGAGACAGAAACGACGCGAAAAAGGCGCCACGTGACACCACGCACTTGGTCCACGTGGCGTCGTTTTGGGTTAGAAAACAAATCCGTCACCGCGTAGCCCGGGACGACCGGAGATCGTCGCCAAAAAAAACACGCGGCGACGTACAATTGTTCCATGTGGCGTTATCTCATACCACGATGCTAGCAAATTCGTCGCAGATGGCGTCCACACGGTTTCACATGATTGGTCGAGGCCGCGACAACAAAAATCGTCGTGAACGGGATCGGCGGTTATGACGTCATGAACGGATTGGTGATGTCATAAACGGGGCCTCAACGGAATCTATTTTTGACGGAACAAAACGTTGCGACGTAAGTTGCCTATACTGTGACGTCAGCTGATTACGCTAACGGCCGTCAGTTAATCCTTTGCCGCATGTCAGCCGACAGCGACGAAAAACAACGTTGCCGCTTAATGGGCCGGGACCGAACGGCCTAGATGCTCGCGACGATTTTCTGAACGTTGCGGATATCCTCAACGTTCTCCCGTTCAAATTAATGTCGCAGAATCGTCCGTGACAGTCGACCAAGGAATTCTCACTCCGTCGAGCAAACCGTTGCGGATTTCCATTAGCGACGGTTTGGAGCCCATCCGCAACAGTATTGAAACGTACCTGATCGCGCGGAATTTGTTAGTGATCTCACTATTTCAACTAAAGTAACACATAACAAAGTGTAACACTTAGTTGTTTTCATCAAAACATTTGAGTGATCTAAGTTAGTCCTTCCATTTTGGTTTAGGGTATATCTAGGTTCAACTAACTTCATAACAATGGGGATAACAAGATAAAGTCTTGGGATTTTCCATTTGGGTCAATGGTTTGACAAAAACAACTTATTATTCTTCAACTCGTGTGGATTGCTCCAAGTCTTCACATGCTTGTCTTCTTGAAGATCATCTTCATGCTTATATTGTAGTCTTGTTCCTTGAATGGATTCTTGGTCTTGATAGATTCTTCATGGCTTTCTCACTAGTTGGTACAAGGTGGGATGGGCACAAACTACCACTAAGTCAATTTGGAAATAATTAAGAAGAAAGATCGAAAGAGAGGGGTTTGTCTTCTTCTTGATTCCTTCATGAGTTTGCACTTCCTTGAGTTGCTTCTAGTTGTGGAGTCAAAGTATTTTCTTCAATTTCTTCAATGGTCTTCCTTGTAGAACTTCATGTTTCCACCAAGTTGAAAATGAAGTTTCCTCCTTGTGCTTGTGTCTTGATCTCCATTTTGCTAAGTTGATGAATTCTTGAAGCAAGAATGATGAGTGGAGAAGTAGATAGAAAACTAAGTTACTAGTGTTTAAGATTCACTACTTGGTCTTTTATATGGTTGAACTATACTAAGGACTTGGTCTTGGCTCCAAAATAGCCATAACAACAAAGGTAACAAGGATAGAAACAAATTATAGGACATGGTAAAATGGGTGAATCACTATGTTGGGTTTTTTGAAAAAACACAAGTTCATGGTCCAAGGGTGTCCAAAATTGTTGGGAAAGGTTGTTTCTGGTTCAAGGTTACCAAAAGGATCAATTTTGCAAAAGGAACTATATTGAAAATATTTATAGAATTAAATATATGTCAAAAATACTCAAATATACCACTTAATCCTAAATTCAAATTTAAGTTGTACAAAAATTATTTTGGAACAGATTATATGAAAGTACACACCCTAAGATTTTCAAATATATTTTATTTGCAATTTCTAGATTTATAGAATTTGAATTATGCCAAAATCATCAAACAAGCATATTTGAAATTGAACAAATTTTAAATGGTCAAATTTAAGTTTAGCTAGTGCCAAAAGTTTCTACAGATCCAGGCGATTTCAAAAAGTCTAAGTTTGCTAAATTTGGGGTTATGGATCAAAAGATATGATAGATCTAAAATGCAGGGGCTTTTCTGCAAAGTTTACATTATATTTTTATTCGAAAAAAATTAATTCCAGAGACAGCTGGGCTCAGATTTGGCTATTTGCCGCGCGGGGCAATGGATAAAAGATGGGCTTGGGCTAGTTACGCGCAGCGCCGGGCGAGAGATAATTTTTTAACGCGCATGCTGACTAGGCGCAATCCTATTCGCTGATACCTCTTCAGTTAAGTGATTTAACGTGGGCGCTCCGATCTGAATCTAACGGCCAGCGATGGATCTAGATCTCACCTCGCCGGGATGTCGCCGGAAATGGAGTCATGGCGGCGTGTTGTGCTCGGGATCTCGCCGGTGATGCCTTCCGGTGTCCTCCTTGCTCAATGGAGGTGACCACGGCGTGAGGAACGACACGGCAAAGAAGATGGTGGCAATAGAACGCTTGTGCGCTTCCTGGATCGACGGTGAAGAGACGCCGGAGTTGCGCAGGCGTCGGGCAACTTCGGGAGTGGATGGCGCCAGCGTTACACTGAGACAAAACGAATAAAAAAATATTAGGAGGGGCGCACGAGCACAAGGAAGCGAATGGTGGTGGTCTCGGGTGCCAAGAGTGTCTCACCTCGCGGAATCAATGGAAGACGGCGGCGGCAGTGCTATTCTCCGGTGAGGTATAACGACGGCGTAGGGGCACGAAACAGAGGGAGAGGAGAGGGGAAATGGAGAGGTGGTCGTGGGCTCTTTATAGGGCCAGGGAGGGAAAAGAGTAATGGCCTTAATGGCGAGAAATTGTCGGGGTTGATTTCCTCTGTCACAGGGTGATTCTAGGCGGGAGGAGGGAGATGACGTGACCTCAGCAATGACATCATCAAGAAATTTTCTTTTCTTTTCTGTTTTAATGATTAATTCATAACTTCTATTTTAAAACTCCAAATGACATGAAACAAAATTCTAAAATCTTAAAATTTCAAATACTTTCCAACAATACCACTTTTGTAAACTTTATAACATATTTTTATTTTTGAATTTGGGAAATTGAATAATTCTCTAATAGTTACTTAATGTGATTTTTAATTTAGAAAAATATAAAATATAGTTATTGGTCAAATAAAATTTCAGACACATTCTAAATGTTTAAAATATATTTTTGAAATTCATTACATATTGTTTTCACAATTTTATATTTTGAAATAAGGGTACACCCTAATAGAAACTTATGTCATTTTTATAATAGAGAACATTATAATGAGAAATTAGGAAGATAGAAAATTGATACTTAACAATTTGAAAACATGTTTATTACAACTTCTTTTCTCAAAAGGAAATTTGTGAAAAAAAATTGTTACTGGATGATTAGTTGAAAATGATATGGTTGATTTTGTCTTTGAATATATTTTCAATAACCAAATTGTTGCGTAAAATAATTAGTATAAAAAATTAGGAGTTGAGGGATCATTGGAAGACATATAGCTAGTAAAACAACTTAACATTTTTAAGGTTTCATAAGACATTATGTGGTCACATAACAAAACTCAAGTTCAATTAAAATATTAAAGATGGTGAAAACAAATCCTAGGGTTTTGGAAAACACTAGAAAAATTGGATTATAATATCCAGTAGCATTTGGAAAACAAATAATATAATCTTTGTGTTTGAGTTTTATTTGTTTTTGGTGGGTTTCTTTAATAGAAAACAAAAAGTTTCAATTTTTTGTGATTTTTGCATTTTTCAAAAATCAGGGATGTTACAGTGTCTTTATAGTGCATTGCAACAATTCCATACATTTTTTTTTCCACATTTGTCTCCATATTGGTGTGTGTTTCCTAGGTGAATTTTTGTATCACGCAAACAACAAATATGTTTGTAATTTGGTGTTGTTACATATCCAAACAAAGCTACGCCATATATCATGTTTTGTCTTGTGATAGCTAAAACCCCTGGGTATTCTCTTCTTCACACCAAGTCACACTAGTTGCTATTACTTGTTGGTAAGTATTTCTATTCACTTTGGAACTGTAAGATACACCTTTGTTTGCTGTTTTTAATGAGTTGTGACAGAACACCACAACCTATTTTGTTTTATTTCACTAACATATTAATCATGGTGACTTCTAGTGATTTTGATGTGCAGAAAAAGAAGAATCATGAGGATGTTGTGAAGTGGAATGACTATGTGGCATTCAGAGATGTTTTGAATAAGAGGATGGAAAAAATCTTCTAAGGAGTTGAGAGGAGAATTACAGAATATGGATCTGAAAATAGATGCTGCTGGTACTCAAGAATCTGTTGATGTTTTGCAAGAATCTATGACAAATTTGACAAGACAGATTGCTAATTTGGCTAATCTAGTGCAACAAAGAGCACCTCAAGTGAATAATAATCCCAATGCAGGTGCACATGTGCATGATGATGTTGATCTTGATGGTGGCTGAGGTAGTGCTAACTATGGCTGTGGAGGTCTTGCATTTGCTAGGAGAGTTCAAGCCCCAGAAAACAATAGAGAAGATGATGGTTTGGGTAAACCAAAATTTTCTATCCCTCCTTTCACTTTTGATAATGATGATGTGGAGGAATATTTGATGTGCGAGTTGAAAATTGAGAAGCTTTGGTGATTGCATGAGTATACTAAGGAAAAGAAAATAAAACTTGTGTCTTCAGGGTTTGATGGCTATGCTCTCCTGTGGTGGGATAATATTACACACAAGAGAAAAGAAGATGGTGATCTATGAAGAAAGTTATGAGGGACCAATTTGTACCCAAGAATTGTATTAGAAAACTTTATGATAAATTGCAACAATTGAAGCAAGGCCCCTTGTCACTGGATGCTTATTATAGGGAGATTTAGCCGATGCTCCAAAGAGCTCAGGTTAGAGAGGAACCAGAACATACTATGCAACGTTTTCTCTTAGGTTTGCAATTCAAAATTAAGAGCATTGTGAGTCATCTACAATACAATGAGATGAATGAGATTTTACATCATGCAAGAGAGGCTGAAGCATAGTTGGCTGGGGAGGCTAGGATGAGTGATAGGATTCATTTTACTCCGAGAAATTCTGCTATTACATCACCACCACCACAAACATCTAATTTCGTGGTACTACATCATCCAAAACAGAGACTAGTAATTCCATTGCGAAGAAAACATCACAACTACCAGCAAGTGCAAGTGGTTCTACTATGTCTACAGCTAGAAATAGAGATATGAGATGTCGTACATGTGGAGGAAAAGGGCACTTCAAAAGATATTTTCCTAACAAGAAGGTCATGCTTATTAATGAGGATAATGAGTATGAAACAGGTGATGATGTTGATCCAAATGAGGACGATAATTGTGATGATGATGATGGTCCACTTAATGCACATGCTACACATTATCCCTCTATTGTTTGCACACAAAAAGCTTTGAGTGGTATTCCAAGTCAAGAAAATCGGAGATGCAATTTGTTCCAAACTAAAGCAATTGCAGGTCCTCAAATGGCTTGCAAAGTTATTATTGATGGAGGGAGTTGTAGAAATTTAGCAAGCAGAGATTTATGCACAAAGTTGAAATTCAGATATATTCCACACCCTCATCCTTATTATATTCAGTGGTTGAGTAACAAAGGGGAGATGAACCTAGGCTACATTGTGCGAGTGGATTTTTAGATTGGACCATATAAGGACACCATTGAGTGTGATGTGGTGCCTATGTTTGTTTGTCACATGTTGTTGGGAAGACCATGGCAGTTTGACAGGAGTGTTATACATAATGGGAGAGAAAATACTTAACACTTGAATTGGCATGGGAAGGACATAATTTTGAGGCCTATGCGACCACATCAAATTATAAATGAGTCTCGTCAAAAAACCGAAGTAAATCTTGAGAAGGAGAGTGAGAGAGTGGAGAGACGAGAGAATAATATTTATGTGATTGAAAATAGCAAAACCAATCTGAGTGATAAAAATAAAAGTGAGGAAGTGAACCTACTATGCATGTTAGCAACCAAAGAGGACTTGAGAGAGTTTAGTGAGGATCCTAGTGTAGTTCCTATAGTATTGATGTCTACGCACGCTTCTATTCTTGTAGACAGTGTTGGGCCTCCAAGTGCAAAGGTTTGTAGAACAGCACCAAGTTTCCCTTAAGTGGATTACCCAAGGTTTATCGAACTTAGGGAGGAAGAGGTCAAAGGTATCCCTCTCAAGCAACCCTGCAATTACGATATAAGAAGTCTCTTGTGTCCCCAACACACCGAATACAATTGTCAGTTGTACAGGTGCACTAGTTCGGCGAAGAGAGAGTGAAATACAAGTAGTATGGATGATTATTAGTGATAATAGCAATCTGAAATAAAAATGGCAGCAAGCAAACATGTAGCAGAACTGATTGTAAATGGTGTTTTAATGCTTATAAACAAGGCCTAGGGATCCTACTTTAACCAGTGGACACTCTCAACAATGATAACATAATTGAATGCATAAATATCATCTCTTCACTATGCTACTGCGATCCACTCTGTGGTCAATAACAAACACCAATCCATACATAGGGCTGTAACAACACTCCTCAAGTCTGTATTCCCTCTCTAGGGCACCCCAAACTGTCACTATGAGCACCCCAAATTAGTACTAAACAAACGCCACAATTTCATAGGGTCATCCAACACAAGATATAAATATCATGCTAAAACACACGATGCACGCACTTGATGACCCACAAGTATAGGGGGTGTATCGTAGTACTTTCGATAAGAGTGTCAAACCAAACGAGGAGCACAAGGTGTTGATAAGCAGTTTCGATGAAGGAATAACTATAAATACTGAAAGATAGATTTGTAGGGGTTTTTGATATTGCAGATAAATAAAGTGCGAGTAAATAAAATGCAGTAATAAAAATTGCAGAAAGTGGCCCAATCCTTTCTTCAGCAAAGGACAAGCCGGTGGGTTTACTTATGATTAACAAACGTTCTCGAGGACACACGGGAGGTTTCTGTCAAGTGCTTTTGTTCCATGCAGCTGAAGAATCTTAGGTGTTTTGAGAAGTGTTGTGTGGGTGAACCTATGCTAATGTACCGTCCCATCCAATACTAATACATCCTTGTGAGTATACCCCTTGCAAGCATCCGCAACTACAAGAAATTAATTAAGAAATAAATCTAACCACAGCTTTAAACTTCGGGATCCTACGCTCCCTCGTGTAATGGTTTCCTAATGGGGGGTTAGGTTTCTGTCACTCCGGCAAACACACAATTAGTAGCCAAATACACGATGCATTCCCCTAGGCCCATAAATGGTGAAGTATCATGTAGTCGACGTTCACATGACACCACTAGGAGAATAACACCACAACTTAAATATCAAACATTAAATCTTACTCAACATTACTTCACTACTAACAACTTGACTTCTCTCATGTCCTCAAGAACAACACGAACTACTCACAAAACATCATATGGATCATAATTAGAGGTGATATAATGGATGATAACAATCGGGTCATAAAGTGCAAACACCGATAAATCCCACAAGCATCAACTACTAACAAGTAATCCACACCGGGAGAGAAATCTAATGTAAAACAACAATAGAGGCCCCTAATTGTTACATCGGGATGACGGTGGATGATGAGGGTGATGGTGATGATGATGATGATGACGATCTTGATGATGCCCGGAGTGATGACATTAACGATGGCGGTGATTTCCCCTCTCCGGAGAGGAATTTCCCCGGCATATTTCTCCCTGCCAGAGAGCTTTTCTCTCTCGGGTGTTTTCCGCCCCGAGGCGGCGGCGGAATAATTCTTCTACAATGGTATGAGTCTTAGGGTTCCCTCGGGGCTAAGTACGCCAAAAATATCCACCAGGGGTGGGCCAGGGTAGCCACACCACCTGGTGGCGCGGCCAGGGGGCGCACCACCTCATGGTGTGGGCCCCTCGTGGCCCCCCTCTGGCTCTCCTTCTGGCTGGACTCCTCCTCTGGACTTCTAAGACACCTCGGATGTCCCCCTTCTTCTTCTTCTGATCTTCTGAAATATAGTATCTCGACGGTGCTTTTTCCATCAGATTTCTGGTCCCGGTGTTTATTCTCCAAAAAATATTAAACATGCAAAATAAGATAAAATAACATAAGGGAGGCATCATAACATGAAATATATCGATGAATAACAGAAAATTGTGATATAAAATAGTGATGCAAAATGGATGTATCAACTCCCGCCAAGCTTAGACCTCGCTTGTCCCTAGCGTAACTGAACTCAGTATACAAGACCACATGTTTTTGGAGTGAAGAGTCGATAAATAAAATACGGACAAGAAGCATCACATTTATCTATGCACCAATCATTATAGACATCAATTTCCTCTCATATATCTTAACTTGAAACGAGTAATGGGAGTCACAAACAAAGATGCAACAGAGAGAATCAAAATTGGTGATGGCAAACTTTGTTCTTAGTCAGAGAAAATTTAATGATATCATACTTATCTTAGGTGAAGTATTTATAACAAGGTTTATAATTTAGAGGTTAACATGTTTAATTATAACAACTCTTTTATAGTGATTCATAGCTTTGAAAGTAATATTCATTCAGATAATAAAGCATGTACTAAACAAAGAAGGATAGAAAACATGATTGAATACATCACCATGTAGATGGTGAGATCACAACAACTCAAATGATTGCTGGAGAAAGAAGGAAGTGGGTTTACTGACTCAACATAAAAGTAAAAGATAGGCCCTTCGCAGAGGGAAGCATTGATCACTCATGTGCTAGAGCTTTTATTTTAACAAACATAGGTATAAAATGCATGACACTCCTCCCATCCATCTTACACAAACCATGGCTAACCGAATTCTCGGGTGCCTTTCAACAATCACAAATCGTGGAGGAGTGTCTAAATTTTGAGAGAGGTGTATGCTTATGTCAACGAATGGCAAACAGAAAATACACTACGTCACAAGCCAACTAGACTCACAAGAGCGGCTCCCATAGAAGGACGCAAGTGGTATAGAAGGTCATCCCTCTTTCTCTTTTCTTTACACAATTATGCTTTGATTAATAAATCAGGGGCAAAAAGAGTGAAGAGAATTTGTATTATTATTTGGGGCTGGGAACCCCGCTGCCAGCTCTTCTAGCATTCGGATAAGAGGATGAAGCCACTAGTCCAGGTGTGTGAGTCCAATCAACAAGTGAGATAAAGATTGTCTATTTACGTCCTCATGAGCTAAAACAGGAACACAAAACAAGAGTAATTTGAAAGTTTTAAAGGTAGCACATGAGCAATTTACTTGGAGTGGCGGTGAAATACCACATGTAGGAAGGTATGGTGGACACAATTGGCAAGGTTTGGGGGTTCAAGGTTTGGATGCACGATAAGCATTCTCTCTCGGTACAGGGTTTTTGGCTAGCAAGGCTAGGTAGCAAGCATAAGAGTTAAGGGAAAACAAACAAATATACATATGATGAAACCAATAATGCAATCTTCATTGAAATCCCAAGCGATCTTAACTTGTGAATACTAAGTTTATGATCTAATAGGCAAATTCCTCTTTCTTATACTAGCATCTCAAATTATTATTTCTACTGACCCAAGCTAAGTTTGCCAAAACCAACTAGATTAACTTAATGATCTCTAGAGTGATACCAAATACTAACAACAAGCTCAACCATATGACAGAAATTGAAAACTAAAATAATGTGTGCATAAAGTAAATGGTGAAACTTCTCATTAATATTTCAAACCGACAACTCACACCAACGGATACAACGATAACCAACTAAGGAGAGGCACTTCCATACTGCAAACCATACTATATGATAACCTCTCTACTCATGATATGACTCTACTGAAAAGGTAAAAATATTAAAGATAGTGATGTGATACCGCAGCACTCCCCCAAGCT
Source organism: Alopecurus myosuroides (assembly GCA_028641055.1). Classification (NCBI taxonomy): domain Eukaryota; kingdom Viridiplantae; phylum Streptophyta; class Magnoliopsida; order Poales; family Poaceae; genus Alopecurus; species Alopecurus myosuroides. Next base: position 115,981,122 of record CM054063.1, on the reverse strand, counting down.
TGGAACAAGCCAAGGGGATGCCAATACCAATGACGAATTATTTCTTCGGTGGTGGTGGTGAATCCTTCTCGATGAGTCTATCAATTGATTTCTTTAGATCTTCAATCGTGAACATAAGCATACGCATCACCTCCGTATTGCGATCAATATAGTTTGCATGCCTATCAGACTGTGAATCCCAGCCACCAAGATTTTCCCCCCACTCTTCCTTAGGTTGGGAGCTTCCTTCATCTGCACGGTTAGAACGATTCATATCCCACATAGAGGGAAAATCCCTATGGGGCACCTTTTTATACTGATAATCATGAATTAATGTGTGGAAGTAGTTCTTGATGCCTGCAGCAGTTGTCCTCAAAGCTAGGGAGTGACGTGGAACCTTCCCTCCGGTGCTCATCCGCGCGCCTCTCTTGAGCTTCAAGGGGTTAGCCACCACTCTAATGCTTGCGACGATGGCGCGTGGACGCACTTGTGGGTTTTCTTCTACATCTCCTTCAGCTCCACTCTCGATCTCCTCTTCCGGCTTCAGGTCTTGGATATCATCGTCCTTTGGTCCCTTCCCCTTGTTATCGTCGGCAGAGACCATGATGCTTCTAAACCCGAAAACAGATCCTGGCAGAAACAGCTCGAAACGGAAACACGACGAGAAAACGATATGCAGACCTCGGGGGGGAGGGTCCGGGGGATTATATAGCAAAAAGTTTCATAACGAATGGAAAGTCCAAGTAAAAAACGAGTCGGAGTGGGGCTCCGGGGCGCCCACACCATGGGCTGGCGTGGCCAGGGGTGGGCCCGCGCCACTGTAACATCCCAATTTTGCTAAACTAGGGTGTGTGGTGTTGTGTTCATTTCATACATGCACGAAACAAAAATTTAATCATGTTTAAAACCAATTTAAATTGTGAATTTAAATGATTTGAGAAAATACCACAAATAGTGCTTAAAATGGGTTCCAAAATTTTGTACTGGAAAATAATTCAAATACACCAAAGCAAAACATGGCAAGGTTGGAAATTTTATGAGGTTTCCAAAAACTATTTTTGCCAATTTTTCTGTTTACAAAGCGGCCCTCAAAACTTTGTTTTCCTCTCAGTTTTTAAATAGAAAAGGGCTAATCTGCAGTTTTCAGCAACTCCAGGGGGTTTTCATAAAATGTCGTTTTAACGTCTTCTTCCTCGAGAGAGTAGGCGCGCCGGTCGTCGACGTCATCGTGCCACGTCCTGCTACCACCTTTTTTCCCTCGTGCGCGGATAAGGAGGACGAGGAGGCCTTCTGCTCTCCTCCTGCTCGCTCGCAACTCTCCCCCAGCCTCCATATCTCCCTCCACAGAGCAAACCCTAGCCGACGGGCCGCCGCCGCGCGCCGTCGACTCCGGCAGCCCCGCCGCGAATGGAGGCCACCCGGAGCTCCGCCATTGCCTCCTAACCCTACTGGATGAACCACGTTTGGAGGGAGTGGTCGAGTCACCGGATTTCATCGTCGCTTCCATCTCCGGACGCCGTCGAATTCGGGTCACCGCCTGCGATTGCCTCCCCAGCGAGCCTCCCTGTCCACACCATCACGATCACGGTGAGCTCCTCTATACTCTGGTGCCCTCACCCGACCCCCTCCCTCTCCGTAGCTCCTTGTCGTCGTGGTCTCTGTCCCGCCGTCGCGGTGGCTGCACGTCGGTGAGCCTTCGGTGGACGTTTCCGGACGGCGCGACCACCATCACGTTCGCCTCGACGAGCTGCAGCTCCCCATCCAACTTGATTCGTGAATCGATCAACATATCGATCGATTTCATCCACAACAGAGCATCTGTGACCATTGATGACGTCATCCCGACGTCATCATGACGTCATATCTCTGTTTTGTCTATTTCCAGAAAATGGTTAATAAAAAACAGAAAAATAATTAAATTTAATAATTTAATAACGAATGTTTTACACCTCAGAAAAATAAAATGAAAACATGGAAATGTTCAAAAAATATACTCTATCCAAATATGCCATTTTCACACATGTTTGACAGAGTTGAGTTTTGGCCATTATTTAAGTGTGTTTAATTCATTTAAAATGGAGAAAATAAGTTTTTATTCAATAAAATTAGAAAATTAAAAGTTATGTACCAAATTGCATAAAATGACAAATACAACCCGTTTATGATGTTTTCAAACCCATTTGAGCAATTAAAATTGTACTCACTTTCATAATCACCCGAGTACCCCTCCGGGGTCCATTTCAGGCTAAATTCAGTAAAAATGCATAATTGACATACGAACCCTAGCAACCTAATGAACATGTTTAGGGCTTTATTTCAGTGCATTAACTTGCTCATTCATACATATTGCGCATTTTATCGATGCCATGTGTTGATTGTTGTTCTTCTTGTTTTGGTGTTTGTTCCCCCTCGGTAGAACGCGACTCCGAAGTGAAGGCCATCAACTCCAATGACGAATACTTGATCTTAACCGACAAGTCAAGCACTTATTCCAGAAGATCTCTCTATTAGTTTTCTTATAACCAAGGCAAGCATAACCTCTTATCTGCTCATATATGTTTTCGAACAACATTTGATTCTCGTACTGTGCATTCGATTCCAAAGTATTTGATGCTATTAGATATAGATCACCTTTATACTGCATTGCCTCAAGATCCCGATCCACTGCTCCTGGCCGCCATAGATCTGCTTGTGCGCATCGCCAGAGCCTCATACCTGCTTCACTTAGCTTTTCATGCTTGTTTACCTCTGCTCCATCCGGTTGATGAATCAGAGCTACGATAGCCTAGTATGATATGATGACGTGGTAAGATGAGCACTGTGTGGTTAACTTGACTAAGGCTTGGATGGGAGGCCACTTGGGAAGTGGTTGTTCGTTCCGTACTTGCCAACCCTAGGAGTAAGGTCGAGCGCATAAGCCAAGACTGAGCGTACAACCACGCGCGATGGCCATGAGCCTCGCCGACCGACTAACTTAGCTGGATTTATCCATGAGTCACGTAGTTTGAGATTTCCATTTGGAAACGCAAATAAAATCTTTTAAACGGTTTTGAAAACAAAATGCTCCGCTAGGGCGTGACCTGGGCCAAGTGATGGACGTACACGGATCTTGACCCCGCCTCATAGAGATACGTGTCGTCAGGAGGATGGCCAACTCTAGGTGGGTTGTGCTAAATAAAATAAAAGTCTGGGCACAGGTCCTTAAGCTCCCAGATAACTTTCTTAAGGAGCCGATCATCAGAGGAATGTGCAGATCAATGGGGGAAATTGTTGAAGTACAGACCAAATTACCAGCTGGGTTCGTTGGAGAGTTTGTACGGGTCCGAGTGAAATTAGATGTTGATAAGAAGTTATTTCGGTTTGTATCAATGACAAAAGATAAAAGGAAGGACTGGTATCAGGTAAAGTATGAGAAGTTGCCTATTTTTTGTTACAAATGCGGGATCATTGGACATTGGCATGAGGAATGTGGGGATGGAGTACATGATGAATTGAAATTCGAGTGGGGAGATTTCATCTTATCTGGTGGTAGCCGTGGCAGGGCAGGAGGACGTGGTGGAGATAATGGTCAGGTCCCATCTATGGGTAGAGGTCGTGGGAGGTTTGGAGGTAGGTCTGATGGTATGGATTGGAGCAACGAAACCTGGAATAACGCAGGCGGAGGCCGATCTGATCATGAGGAACTTGACACGAATGATCGTATTATCTCAAGTCGGAAACGGCTCAATTTTGACGGGCATAATGTAAGTGGTGAGGTTCTTTTGCTGACTGAAGCCGGGAGTTCAGTGGCAAATGAAGAAGAGCTAGCTACTGATGATAATAGTAGAAAGGATGCCGTGAATGAAACTCCAGGGAAAGTGCAGGTTCAGAAGCGGTCGAGGACTGATGAAGAGAGGATTAAAATCAATATATCGGCGACCTCCGAGCCAGGGGTTGACCGGGGGCAATGAGGATCCTAAGCTGGAACTGTCGTGGCCTAAAAAAGGCTGCGACAATTAGGGCTCTGCTTGATGTTATCAAGCGTAGAAGCCCGGATTTAATCTTCCTGTCAGAAACCCATTTGGATAGATGGCAGGCGGAGGTGTTGAGAAGAAGAATCAAGATGGATTTCAAAGAGGTGGTTCATAGTGATGGAAGAAGTGGAGGCCTGCTATTGTTCTGGAAAAAGGAGGTGATTTTGTCCGTTAGAGACACATGTGATAATTATATTGATGCTTTGGTTAGATGTGGACACGAAAATATTTGGCGGTTCACTGGCATGTACGGAGAACCTAGATGGGAAAACAAACATCTCACCTGGCAGAGATTGCGAGATTTGAGACAGATAGGTAACATGCCTTGGATGGTTATGGGTGATCTAAATGACATCCTTTATACTTTTGAAAAGGAAGCCGGAAGAACGAGGCCAGTCCAATGTATGCAAGCTTTTCGTGATGTGTTGGAGGACTGCCAACTGGCTGATATTGGGTATATTGGGGATAGATTCACGTGGCATAGGGGGGAATTAGAGAAAGATTGGACAGAGCGCTAGCTAATGAAGAATGGAGCCAGAAATTCCCTGAATCAAACCTTCACCACCTGGATTATTACAGATCGGATCACAGGCCGATTCTTATGTCGGTAGAGGAACCAGCAGTGTTCCAGAGCAATGGCCCTGCAGTACTTCGGTTTGAGGCCCGGTGGTTGAAAAAGAAGAATTTTCTGGAGGTTGTCCAAGGGGCCTGGGATCTCTCGGACGCATTAATTCAAACAGAGAGCTTAGCAGGAAGGTTAGCCCATGTGCATGATCAGCTGCATAAGTGGGATCGATCAGTGTTGAAGAGAACAAAGAATAATCTCCGTAAAACACAAAAGGAGCTAGAAAGAGTTGTCCGAGACAATTTGTCTCCTGAAAATATTAAAAGACAGAAAGAACTTTCAGAGGAAATTGAAAATCTATTGGAAATGGAGGAGGTACACTGGGCACAACGTAGTAGACTAAATTGGCTGCAACAAGGTGACAAGAATACGTCGTATTTCCACAACTTTGCTACTGCCAGACGACAGAAAAATCGTATAAAGAAGCTGAAAGATGATAATGGTAATTGGTTGGAAGGATCATCATATTTAAATCCTTTTATCTCGGGATACTTTGCTGGTTTGTTTTCAACAGAAATTGAGGAACCAGATCCAGAATTGCTCAATCAAGTGGTCCCAAAGGTCACTACTGAAATGAATGAAGGTCTTCTTAAACCATATACTGCTGTTGACGTTAAAAAGGCTCTGTTCTCGATTGGGGATACTAAGGCGCCAGGAACAGATGACTGTTATGGCTGCTAGGGTTTGAGCGGGAGACAGAGCTGCGAGGGCGCGAGAGAGCCGGCCGTGGGGATCCTTTCCCACGGCCGGGCAAGAGGGGAAGGGTTTTCCTTCTTAATTCTTGCTTGATTAGATTGATACATCTCCTCTCCATATATAGAGAGGTCTACTTGACTCCCAAGCAAGGCTTACTTGACCCCTAAGCAAACCCTAAGACTAATGGGCCCAGGCCCATCACGTACTCTAACACTACACCCCACCTGGACATGCAGCTCGTCCTCGAGCTACAACCTGACGACGATTCGACCCCACACAAACCTAACGCCTAAAAAAACAAGCCTTTTACATCTTGGCCTATTTTATTGACCTGAAATAAGCTAGCCCGAATGAGACTCCGACTCTTTATTTTTGACTCCGAACGATAAGAGAATCCTCCGCGCGCCGAACTTGTGCGTTTGCAGCCCCCTGGATCCCAAAGACGCCATCGGGACCAAGGGAGCCCTCGCGGCGGCCGACGGCGGACTGCAGTGCGCTCCTGTCGGGGACACCATGTCTTCTCCCCGCCGGCTGAAGGTCGCCGCCCGCCCGTGGGAAAAACAGCATGCCCTCCGCACCGCATGCCCAATATTCCCCACGCAGCGGACGAGATCGAGGTCCGTTGCACCGCGAAGCGCAACTTGGAGGAGTTGCAGCTGCAAATCACGCATCTCCCGCACATGCCGACGCGCTAGGAGGCCGCGCGCAGTAGCCTGCAGCCTCACCGCCGCTGACACGTCGTCTATAGCGATCCAAGCCGGACGCGGTGACGGCGACGGCTGGAACTTGATCGGTTGGATGGGATTGTCATGGGACGGCGGTGGCGCTGCTGGGAACAAGGTCGTCGCAGTCCCGTCGTAGGGCATCCCATGCTGGAACGTGATGACTGGCGTCGTGGTCGCGGCCGAGGGCGGCGGCGGCGGCCCTGCGTGGGGTCGGCGCCAGTGTTGCGACCATGGAGGACCCCCGTTGAATGGCGCACCGTCGGGAGCGGCGTAAGTACCGGCGAAGCGGGAGGGCCCGCCGTACTGTTGGGGTGGCGCCGGTGGTGACTGGATGTGCGGCGGCGCCCAAGCTGCCGTATAGATCGGCCCGGAGACGGACAGCGGCAACGGGGGCTGCATCAGCTTGGCGTCGAGTGGCGGCGACGACAGCAGCCTGGCGTCGAGTGGCTCTGTCCGCTGGAGGAGCACGGCGATGACGTGCTTGATGTCGGAGACCGACTCGGTCAGGTCGCGGAGGCGCGTGGAGAGCTCCTGGATCGAGAGGATGGGGGCGGGCTCCCGAGCCGGCGCGGCCGGGGCCGCAGACGCCGGCGGGGGCGCCATGGTGGTGGGCGCGCCCGACGAGGCGACCGCGGCGGAGGCGGTGGACAAGCCCGAAGACATCGCAACCGAGGAATCTGATACCAAATGTTATGGCTGCTAGGGTTTGAGCGGGAGACAGAGCTGCGAGGGCGCGAGAGAGCCGGCCATGGGGATCCTTTCCCACGGCCGGGCAAGAGGGGAAGGGTTTTCCTTCTTAATTCTTGCTTGATTAGATTGATACATCTCCTCTCCATATATAGAGAGGTCTACTTGACTCCCAAGCAAGGCTTACTTGACCCCTAAGCAAACCCTAAGACTAATGGGCCCAGGCCCATCACGTACTCTAACATGACTTACATGCTATATTCTTTAAAAAATGTTGGCATATAATTGGTGATGTACTGACAACGGAGGTCCTCAATGCGATCAATAACAAGACAATTCCGGAAGGTTGGAATGACACTGTTATTATTCTTATTCCGAAGGTGGATTCTCCTGAGAGTATATCACAATACAGGCCTATCAACTTATGCCATGTCCTCTACAAAGTAATCTCTAAAATGATTGCCTGTCGGCTAAAAGTAATTCTTGATGATGTTATATCACCTGTTCAAAGTGCTTTTGTACCGGGGAGATCAATCACCGATAATATTCTCATTGCTTATGAGAGCATGCACACAATTAAAAATAAAAAGAAAGGTAAGATTGGATATTGTGCAGTGTAACTTGATATGCACAAAGCGTATGATCGGGTGGAATGGATTTTTTTGCGAAAAATGATGATTAGGCTGGGTTTTCAAGCGGAATTTGTGGACCTTTTGATGGCTTGTGTTGGTTCTGTTACCTATAAGGTGAGATACAATGATCAAGAAACTGGAAACTTTGTTCCAAGCAGGGGTCTCCGGCAGGGGGACCCAGTCTCTCCATATCTTTTTCTGATATGTGCAGAAGGGCTATCTAGTGCGCTGGCTCACAGAGAGAAGGTTCGTGGCATTGAAGGTATTCGGGTGTGCAGAAATGCACCGTCAGTCTCTCATTTATTATTTGTTGATGATTCCCTTATACTTATGAAGGCGGATATTATGAATGCAACCTCAGTGAGACAAGTTCTAGATAATTATTGTGCAAGTTCAGGCCAGATGGTGAGTGAAGCAAAGTGCAGTATATTTTTTAGTCCAAATGTTAATGTGGAGGTTAAAGCCCAAATTTGCACAGAACTTAACATCATGACAGAGGCTATATCTGATAAGTATTTGGGTTTACCGAGCATGGTTGGACTAGATAGAAGTGACAGTTTTGTGTATTTATTAGAGAGAATTATTCAGAGATTGAAAGGGTGGAAGGAAAAGATATTATCTATGGGGGGGAAGAAAATACTTTTGAAAGCTATAATACAGTCAATTCCAGTTTTCGCTATGGGAGTATTTAAATTTCCAAAGAGATTGTGTATGGAGATTAATGATGCCATGTCTGCATTTTGGTGGGGAGACTCGGATGAACAGAAGAAGTTGCATTGGTTTGCAAGGTGGAAGATGTGCATCCCTAAGAAATTGGGAGGGATGGGGTTTCGCGATCTGCACTGTTTCAATTTAGCAATGTTGGCTAAACAGGCTTGGAGGCTAATTCATAAACCTGATTCTTTATGTGCCCGGATTCTCAGGACAAAATACTACCCAGATGGAAATGTTTTGAAAGCAGGCCCGAAGAAAGGCTCATCATTCACATGGCAGAGTATAGTGGCTGGTATTCAGACTTTTAGACGCAGACATATTTGGAGGGTTGGCTCGGGAACAAATATCAACATCTGGAAGGACCACTGGATTCCAAACAGTGACACGAGGAGATATATACGCCAAGAGGTCAGATCCTTTTGCGTACAGTTGATGAGTTAATCATTCCAGGTTCTTTACAATGGGATGAAAATTTATTAAGAGATATTTTTTGGCCTGTTGATATTGAGAGGATTTTAACAATTCCTCTTTAGTGAGCACCTCACAGAAGATTTTGTTGCTTGGCATAAAACAAAAACGTATACCTTCTCTGTTAGGTCTGCGTATTTTTTAGAATGGGAGCACCAATTTGGTTGTAGAACTCGAAGAGGCGATGGGCAAGGACCGGCTGGTTTAAACCCGATATGGGATCAGGTATGGAAGTTGAAAGTCCCAGCTAAGGTTAAAATTTTCATTTGGAGGTCTCTGCATGGAGTGGTACCTGGGAAAGCCATCCTTGCATCCAGACATATAAGAGTCTCTGTAAGTTGCCCTGTATGTCATGCCGGTCCTGAAGATATGAGACATCTTCTTTTCACATGCCTCCGGGCGAGAGAAGTGTGGAAGTCTCTGGGACTTGATGAATATAGGTCGGGCTCTTGTGTCATCGGACAGTTGATGGTTAAAGTGGATGGGAGGCCAGTTTTGGGCATGCTTAATCTACAAGAAACTGTGGCAGTAGCCTGCTGGTATATTTGGTGGCAAAGAAGAGTGATTGTGAAAGGTGAGAAAGTAACTGACCCATGTCGTACTGCTTTTGCTATTAATTTGTTGACATCCAATTATATTCATGCTTCCTCGAGCAAGGCAGTAGTGAAGGAAATAAATTGGAAGAAGCCGGCTCAAGGATGTTTGAAACTAAGATGCATCTTTTTACATGGATGGTTCAGGAGCGGCAGGAATGGTCCTTAGAAATGATCATGGCGAGGCCATTGCTGGATATGCATGCCCTCTAAATCGTATATTTGATGCATCTGCAGCTAAGGCCCTAGCACTGCTTGAAGGACTTAAATTTCTGGAGACCTTGGGTGTTTCTAGGGTAATTATTGAATCTGATTCTTTGGAGCTTATTCAAGCATGCAACGCGGTCATAGAGGTGTGGAGCCCTTTCTCAGCAATTTTAGCGGAATGTTTTATGAAAGCTCACTCCTTTGATTCAGTGGAGTTTGTCCACTGCCCAAGATGTGCTAATCAAGTGACGCACCAGCTTGCTCAGTTTTCGTATAGCTCAAATTCAGTAGTGAGATGGGATGGAGAACCTCCTGGGTTTATTCTTCCATTTGTATTAAATGATGTAACTTTGTTGGATTCTTGAGGCAGCAAGTTTCAGACGCACTCTTTTCCTTTCAGGGTACCGAAAGGGACTGGAAGGTTTTTAATGAGGCGGCTTGCTGACCTAATATATGGTGGTTGAAAATTCAAAAAAAAAAGTGAGTCAGTGGCGCCGCGAGGGCAGTGCTTCCTCGAGATGGAGTTTCTCCTGGATGTGTTACACCCTGATCGTGTCTTTGCTTTTGGAGTTTGTGTGTATGGTTTGCTTTCGCCGTGCTTCTCGGCACGGTGAGCCGACAAGACAGATGTGCGCTCTGTTGTTGCCTACTGCACCGTCAACTCCATGTTCCTTGTGCTCTGGCGCCGCTAACGCAAACTACACAGATCGGCAAGCTGGCCGCTAGGGGCGGTCAGTTGTGCCATGGCATTCATGGAGGCGGCGACCTGGGTGCCGTCAGCTCCATGGAGATGTCACTTCTGCGGCGACTGTAGGCCCTGGGCAATGCCAGCTGCTGCTCCTATTTGGCTACCTAGCTAGTATCAAAAGTATCAAATTCAATCATTTTGATACTACAAACCTTTCTTCTCAGATCTTGGACCATATGACGTAATCCTTATTCTGATCGAACTGAACTGGAATTAGGCCACTTTAATTTCATTTTGGCCGTCAGTCCACCAAGAATGCTGGCCAACGGCTGGGCCAATTCAAATCTTGCGTTAAGTGTCTGCCGCCAGTCCATATGAACGAGAGAATACGTAAAGTTTCTGCACGTGCGTATGTTGTCAATATTAGATGCTGGCACACATCCTCATGGCATGTTCAGTGGTCCAGATACCGGAACTAGATGGACATGAGAGCCAAAACGCCGCTCCCCTAATCTCAGCCTATAGAGTACTCATAAAATGAGAGTAACAAATATGCATATAATGCTCCCTCCGTTTATAAGATCAAAAGATGAAGATGCATAAATTCATCTGTTTATAATGATAGAAAGAGTACCTGGGACTAAATGTGAACTTTTGCCAATGATTAAGCAGACCCTTGTGCAAGCGGTTTCCCTAGAAGGGCAGCTCAGTTATTTATGGGACGAATTTTACATGTCAGTATTACATTGAGTAAAGAACCAAAACAGTCATAAATTGCTACAATATAAACTGTGATATGGTGACTAGTGCAACAAGTGCAGTGTGGAACAGGTTTATGTCTTGTAATTCAATAGCTATAACAGATTCGAGAACACGGGGCAGCATCTTTGCGCTAGGAAGTACTGAATATGATGCACGTGGTTTTCAAGGCATGGTTCATCAATAAGGCATACCAGGCCCTATGATGGTAAGGTGTTGCCCTCCTCTGGGCTATACCATATGGCGGCCACGAAAGTCTGCTGCCACACGTTCGTCGCCACATTTTTATGTGGCAACTCCTGGAGCAGGAACGGCATGATAGGACAAGAGGAAATTGAGATCCCTCCTGCTGCCACCATCGAGGTCCTCCCACAGTGACCCTGATCTTATCCCTGCCAGATCCTGAATTGATCTGTGAGCCCCCACAAATACCAATCAAATCTAGCCTCCCTTGAGTACCTTTGAAATCTCCAATTGGATCTGAGCATCCAGGCTGTTTTGTTGCTTCGTGCTGTTTGTGTTCTGCGTGTGCACTCCGTGGTATGCATTCTTTGCTGTTTAGTGTGCAGTTTCTATTCCGCACTGCTTCTTATTGATTTTTTGTGTGTGCATTGTTTGCTGTTTAGGGTATGATATTTCCTGTTTTGCCCTGCGCTTTATTGCTGATTGGGATTCGCTCTGCTTGCACTCACTGGTTCTTCCCTCATGATTGTTCCTAAGTGCTTAAAAGGTGTAAAGGGAGTGGGCCGATTCACTTTGCATCACTACCACAAAAACCATGTGCATGCATAATGTCCTGTCCTTATTTCTTGAATTCCATAGCATATTGGTTTTTCACATGACCTTGTAAAGTTCCTTATTCGTACACAGAAAACCAATTGCTTGGGAGTCAAAAATCATCATTTGGTAACATACCAGCTCAGTCAAAAAGGACTGTTTGTTGAGACCTTCTAGGGCACTGAATGCAACCTCAAGAACACGAGAGAGATAGGCTACAATTCTGACATAAACCAACACATCAGTTAATTTTGTTATCTTGGACCGTGCAAATATATATATATATATATATATGTATATATATAAACAAGCACCTTATGCAAGCATTCGTTGGCCGGTGATCTGGTGCAGCTCCATCATCTGGTGATCGATAATCTGTAGCTTTCTGTTCTGAAGATAACAATCTTTCAACCTGAGAAGTAAAGCCAAAAGCATTAGGCTTATGAATTACAAAATTACAAAAATTGCTGAAAATACCCAGTGACACCAAAAGTGAATTATACGATTCATTCATTTATTGAGGTAGCAACTAACAAGACAAAATGTAGAAAAATAATGTGCCCATATAGGGGATCAATGGACTAAATGAGTGCAGATTATTATATCCGTACAGATACTGTAGCGTACATGCTGCAGCAAGCACTGTCTATGCAAGACAGTCGGCTTTAATCTTGGAAAACAACCAAATCAATAGAGGAATATGCTATCAAAGAAAGTTAACATAAAAAATAATATTAAGATGAGCAAGGACTTGGTCACCAGGGGGTATTGTACCTAGCAGCATCTGACCGTTCGGCTGTTTGAGATTCGCACACAAGGGTCAGTCATCTTTATTTAAATGAGTGTTTATCCTCTGACTGTGATTACGCCAGTGGGGAGTTGGACGGTTGTCGTAGGTTGGACATCTCTCACTCCGGTACATTCTTTACCAGCAAACGATGTAACATGAATGCCCAACCAGTCGTGCATGTAATGGCAATACAAACTGGTTGCCTATCTTAGTGTCATGCAATGGCAACACAAGAACTAATTCCCCTTCCAGAAATAAAAACACGCCACCCATGCACAGCTTTCCGAGCTATGCATGCGTCTGTGTGCTACATGTTTTAGCAGGTCAAGGCCACACGTTATGTGTGCCTGAGTGGGTGCGCGTGTGACATACTGCCTGTGTGTATATGTGTGCGGCGTGTGTCTGGGCTTTTGGACATGCATGTACACGAGGCAGTGCGCAGCGCACTGGTTCAGAGCCTGGAAACACATCGAAAATATAACATATCTATCTTGGCAGTATTTTCTGGCAGATGAAATGTCAACAAGAGCAATCCCGCGTACAAAGGTAGACAGGATCACTGGATCAGGGCCGGCCGTGACATGTAAGGGCCCCGGTGCAAGACAAAAAAAATGGACCCTATAAAAAATAATTGCTCACATAATGCACGTACCTGGACTGGAGATGTACATGAGCGCTTGGTCTTTTTCTTCTTTAACGATTAACAATTGCCGCCGTGCGATGCGCTACTAATTGGACTGGATCGTTACATTTTTGTCTAAGCTAACCATGCTGGCTATACGCATGGGTGGGGCCCCTAAGGAATCGGGGGGCCAGGGCCGGCCCTGGACAGCGTAGATGTGGAGCTAGCTAGAGGTGCCACGTGTATAAACCTAGCTGGGTGACTAGAGAGAGCTGTGCTAAAACAGTCATTGTATTCTATGTTAGCTAGCCTCTACAAGAAGAGGATCGATTAGCCCATATCATAGCGTACGCTGCTAGTTTCTTGCACCTGCTGCTCTAGCTAATTGCTAAGTACTGAAGCCACCAGAAATCGATCAATCAACTCTATCTTGCTAACTAGCTACGTGCTTTCTTATGCTTGCTATGTAAACTTAGTGGTGTGCAACATAGGCGATAAATAATGCAGTGCGGGTTTGGGTGTGCAGACCAAAACAACGTTAAATACACGGGCCAGCACGTGGAGCTAATTTCCAACAGCAGTTGACCTGCTCATTCTTAGTAATTGCGTGTATTCTTGCCATACATCTGTCATCAGGTGATCTATTGCAAACTTGCCTGGCTAACCCGTGGAATGCATCTCTGTCCATCAGCTGTGTCAGTCTCTGGATCCGCATCCTCTGGGTGACGCGTTCATTTTCGTATTAAGATAAAGCATTGCATATCAATCCCTTAAGGTAATGTTATTATTCTACTATATCTTAATCTCTGAGAGAAGGAATAAAATATGTGTTTTCATTCTGCGTATGCCAGCTATATATTTCATAAAGCAAGATCAACAAAGTTTTGATGAGCTCGCTCCTTTTCATCTAGCCCTCTGACCTTTGGCTGGAGGCATGGCCGACCAAGCAAAGGTGTGCTCCCAAATCTTGCTCTTCAGAGCAGTGCCCAAGCGAATTAATAACAAATTAACAATACAGGTAAGGGATCCACTTAAAACACAGTTACCAATTGATCCATGTGCTGCTGATTCAGTAAGTTATCAATAAATTTCGGTGCACTAGTCTCGGTTCCTTCATTATTTGTTCATGATACTGATAATTAGCATGGTCCGATAAATTTTAAAGTATGAAAAGAGAAAAGATAAGGTTGCCTCACAGGACAGTATCAATGCATTCTAACAGTTCTTTGTGGCCTATGGGCATGGTCCAAATATACGGATATAGTTGCTTGCTTTGAATAAGCTTTAGCCAACTATATAACGCCAAGTACCGGCGGCTATTTTCGTCAAGCAAGGGAAAAAAAGCTCTTCGTCCTTACTCCCTTCTTAACTAGGCCTAAGAGCCTATGCAGTGGCACGGCTCACCTTGATCCGTGATTGCTCTGCAGAGCAAAACTAACAATACATGTATGCAATCAATTCGAAACAATGTTACCCATTGTTCCTTAGTCGTTGACTGAATAGTTTAATCAGCTCATAAATTACAGTACACGATTTTTCTTCCTTGTTTGTTCACAGTACTTCTCTGCCATGCAATAGTTAGTTGATTAATAGTACTGATAATTCTCATGGCCCCATAAATTTGTTCTTGACATAAAAAGAGAAAAAGAGAAGGTGCGAACCTCACACATGACCGTATCAATACATTGTAACAGTCCTTTGTGAGCAGCAGCCTCAACAACAGATACTGCCGATCCCATATCTTCACAGGCAGATGGATGAGCACCATCGACAGGCAGCAGGAGACGTGATATAGTATTTGAGAAGTACTACACAGGAGAAGAGTAAAATCAGCATGGTTCATTGCTTGCATATTTAGCAATTGCATGTATATATTACCTGCTGGAGAATAGCTACACTACTGGCACAACGCTGCACGGCAATCATGAAGGACCTAAAACTACTCTCACCAGCAGCTGCTGCCGCCTCTGCCTGCAAATATTTCAAATCTAGTTAACTCTTCCATCCATGGATAAATTTTACATAACTAGATGTGCCTCAGGGCCAAAAGTTAGAAGTAGATTATAGAACAGAAAAGCAGACATACAGCAGAAGCAGCAGCCGCAGCAACCCTTCTACTAACACTTGTCCCAATGCCATATTTACCCCGCATAGCTGCAGCCTCATTTAAACTCTCTCTAGCACGGTCAAGCCCTTCAGTTAAATATTGGCTGACCTATATAACAAAACAACATTGTCATTAGAGGAGCATCACACTTCTAAGAATGCCATATGTTAATGGCCCATGGTTCTTTACTTACTTGATCAAGCAAGCACGCAAATATGGATCTCACATTAGCTGCAACAGTAGTAGGCTGCAAAAAAATTTAACTGAGAAGAATTAGGTAGAAGAAAATAACACAGTTGAACAACTATAAAACTGACTTGCACATTTTTTTTAAGAGAAATATGCCCTTGTCAATAATACCCAAATGCCTTGTTGAGTTAGAATAACATGTTTATTCGTCAAATCCATGTTGGATACAAAAAATTCAAAAGCTGGATACAAATAAATAGTAGTAATATACTCCCTCCGTTCGGGTATCTAAGGTCAGAGAGGCAAAACACTTTGCCCAAGTAGGTTATTTACTCACTATTAATTACTGCATGCACCAATATTTACGAAAAGAAACCACGTGCATCGGAGGATTGAAAGAAAACTGGGACACATTGGGAATGAATGTTGTACTCATTGGTGGGGAGAGAGAAAAGATAGGAAACAACACTAATTGCTCACGGGAATAAAGAAAAATTAATAAGACGCCTTAGATTCCCAAACTATCTAAAAAAGGGAGGGGCCTAGGAAACCCGAACCGAGGGAGTATTAATTAGCTCACAGAAATCAGTTCAACCTGGGAAAACAACAGTGTGCATCTTGTTATTGCTTCCTCATTCCAACGAACAAACTCGGTGACTACAGTAACTGATAGAAGCTGTTGTGGTGAGGTAGCCAAAGATGCTCCTTTCGCACGTCCAATTGACCCAGTCGATTCAGATTGTTGCTTTGTCTCAGCTCTCAGTTCAGCCATCTGCCAAGTGGATCAATGTTACCACGTACGATACTAAGAAATTTTACAATCTAAAGATGTAAAATTCTAACCTTTGACTGATATAGTTGTCTGAGTGATGCCTGCTCAAATTCCGTGTACTCGTCTTTGTGGGAAACATATATGGATTCTGTGAGACCTACAAGAAACAAAAAGGACAAAATCATGATGGTACTCACATATCTGCAAGTGAACTACAGGGATACTGATTACCCCGAGAACATAGAACTAATATTTTTTAAATTGATATATTTATAGGACAAGGTAAGGGACCAAACTAAAAGAAAACTTCAAGAATACTAGCGAATGTTAATGACACTGCATTCAAATTAAATTAAATTTTCTATCAAGGCTAACAGATATGTACTAGCAATACATTACCCATTGTGAGTCAAGGTTTTAAGGACAGTCTACTGCTGCTTTTTTGTTCTCGGAAATTTCGGCAAAACCTGCCAGCTTTCTGGGTGGAAACCATTTCTCTGAATGTTTTTTTTTTTCAAAAATTTCAATATTTCAGTAATAATGTTTGGAACGTGCAGTAGAAACTAGTTACCTATTTCGATATCTATTTTTTCCATTGGAGATTGTTAAGGTTGAGCCAGGGTCTAAAAATTTGTAATATGGTCTGAAGTTTCCGGAAAATTGGGAAATTACTTGCTAGTACGCGAGACAGATAACAAAAATATTAGCAATACAATGCACCTTCAATATCCAAATCTCCACAGCCGACAGACTGTAACTCCTTGGCAAGTTCTTTTGTCTTGTCATATGCTACTGCCAGAACTCTTAGATACTGCCATTAGATTTTGACAGGAACAGATGTCATGCCTCAGTCAATGGTGGCAAAAGAATTCAATTAGGATGAAGATAGTGTACACGGTGCTTACATGTAGAAGGCCACCTTCTTCTATAGGAGGCAAGCTAGCAAGAGAGGGCCTTATCAAAAGTTTATCAAGAATCGCTGTGACCCTTTGTTCTAACACTCGCTGAAAGGAGTACCATTAGTCTTGCTTTCTCAATGAGATAAACAATGTTGATCACACAGAGAGGACTACTTAGTAAAACATACCTGCACAAGAATTGACATGACCTCATTTGGAGAAGGAAAGACGGTCATTATTGTAGTTGACTCTCTCCTCACAGTATCTGAAGCAGCAATAGGAAACCACATTAGCATACAAATATTATCCAAGTACAGCTTACAAACAATAACTATCAGAGTATAACTTGTAAATACCAGCAATTTCCTTGTACAGGATAGAGAGACCCTCTGCTATAGTACTGGAGTCAGCTTGGAGACCATCATCACCAAGAACAACTTGAATATCAGTGCTCATAATTTCAACATCAATGAACATTGGCCGTGTCGCAACATAGTGTTGCATGGCACTGGTCCCCCGATTGAACTGCATTCAATGTAGCATGATAAAGAATGCCAAATCAAGTAAACCTTGAATAATACGACTCCCTCTGTTCCTAAATATAAGATGTTGTAGCTATTGCTCATGTTGTCTAGATACATGCTAATATGAGTGAACATGTGCACTAAAAGTTGTCTAGATACATATAGACATGTGTGTATATGGAAAAGGGCTAAAACATCTTACATTTAGGAAAGGAGAGAGTACATGCTTATTTAGCCTAGTGCCTGCTCTCAGAATCGTCGGGAAAACACGATGAGCAGGGGCCAAAAAACCAGCTTATTTTCAGGCTGAACTCGATAAGCTTAAGCTACTGTCAAAAATGATCTAAAGAAGCTAGAGGTTGAAAATCAGTGGGAGGTCTACTTATTTGGCTGACATGTTTGAAGATGCTTACTAGCTGATAAGTTCGTGAAGGCTTATAGATTAATTTATCCAGAGAGCTTAGGGCATATCTAGTAAGCAAGGTGCCAGAGCTTGTAAGCTAGTAAGCTGGCTTATAAGATGACCTTTACCTAAGTAATACTATAACAGGACAAACACGATCGTTCCTTATTTCTTCCTGCATACAGGTGGAGAAGTACTCTCCGTCATTATACAGATACGTCAGTTCAGTCCATCAACGAGCCCGTTCATATTTACCCTGCGCAAGTTTTAATTCCGCACTTAAGAGAAACTATCAAATCAATAATTCAAACCAGTGATACTTTCCTTAACCTTGCTAATGGTGTTAGACCGGTAAAAACCATCCCAAT
Source organism: Alopecurus myosuroides (assembly GCA_028641055.1). NCBI lineage: Eukaryota > Viridiplantae > Streptophyta > Magnoliopsida > Poales > Poaceae > Alopecurus > Alopecurus myosuroides. The sequence continues at coordinate 115,962,885 of CM054063.1, read as the reverse complement.
GGTATAAAAAATGTGTTCCCCCTACAATCAGGCAAACTGAATATGAAACCAGTAACATGTCCCTTGCAAAGAGTACACACCTGCGACAGAATCTTTGCACATTCTGCCATTGTAGACAACTCTCGTCTCTGTGATGCGGTATCAAACCGAGACAACAATCTATTCTCCAGTTCTAAACATAAGATAAAAGGTCATGAGTAGATGCCAAAGAATAGCTAAGCAGAGTTACAGGAAGAAAACAGACCATTGCAATATTCTTGAAGATTTGCAACTGCAACCTCCAAACCACGGCTTGCATTAGCAGAACCTACTGCTGACGTTACACCCTGCCTTCCAACATCCTCCTCAGCAAACGATCCTGCATTATCACAACAGCATATTCGAACACCGTGTTAGGCATAAACATGATGACCACTAACAGGCCTCGAAAGATTAACATGAAAACTGCTACTTCAGGTTCGACGAGGTTTGCATTTATTGCTAGGTGACTGACTGAAACTCTCTGCAAATAACACATAGTTGTGAAGTCTATCTATAGTGCTAAAACAATCAACTAGCACAACAGTAGAAAAGATCAAAAGAGCTATATTACAGCTGTCTCTAGTAGGTTGACTTGTAGTTCAAGTCTGCTTGTAGTGATTGGTTGCCCCTTGGGCTGGATGCAACAAGAACATGCCCCCTCAAAAAAAAGAACATGCTATCACTCCTGGATGAAGGAAAAATGCGCCCAAAAAATCTATATATTTAATTTAATGGTATTAGAAAGAAAGAAAGAAAGAGAGCTTACGCAATTTCTGTGCAATTGAAGCAGCCTCAGCAACACGACTGTCATCAGAGAATAAAGGAGAAAGTTCCATAAGGTCCCCAGGTGTGCTGTTGAACTCCATCAAATACTAAAAAGAAGTATATTCCAATTAAAATGAGATCAATATCGATCAACAGAAGAACAATTGCATCAAAATAAAAGATTATGACACCTTAATGAGATCAATCGTCTGACTGGCTGTTTCCCTCTGAGATTCTGCACTCTGAGAGGTGAGAAATAAACAATAACGTTACGATGGAGAGAACAACAGAACAACCAAACAAAAAATAAAGTTACGACCAATAATATGTATAATACATTTTGATACGGAGGGAGTAATAACAGAAAGATACTGTATGACAGATAATGACCTGTAGATGATCACCAATTTTGGCAGCAGTTTGCCCAACACTGGAGATCCGAGAATCCAACCTAGCAAAGCTATCAAATAAACCGTCCACGCCTTTCTCAAGCTGGAGAACAATAAAATAGTGAACATATAAAGCGAACCATCACTAGTTCAGCGAAACTTGTAAATTATATTAGAACAATATCCCATCGGGCATGGCTTAGGTGAAATTTGTATTTTTAAAATTAAAGGGAAATGAAATAAATCAGCCAGTTATTCTAGATTTGATGAGATAGCAATACTGAACAAAGTTGCATAATGATCTTGGACATTCATTTGAACTGCAGCTTCCAGACTAAAGACATCTTCCGGACTAAAGACTGGACACATTTAGCTAACAACTCAGGAAAGTTCTACTCAAAATAACCGTCTTCATGTATCTTATTCAAAAATACATAAGCAGAACTGTTTTATATCGATAGATGGCAGCCAATATCTGGTCACAAGTAGACTACCTCGTTTTCTAAAGAAATTCATTAAATTCCGTGTTCATTCAATGGTTAAGCTAAAATATATATTCACTAGTTACTTCGATGGCTTCACTACATAACATAACATAACTGCCGTGTGATCTACTGGAGGGTTTCATACCAATGTAAGAATCCATTAAAAAATGAAGTCTAGATTGGAGCTTTACAACTTGTGTTCTCAAAATGTTGAGCCAAAAATAGTAAGTTGCAACTTGGAAACCAAATGCACAGATTCTTGTAGTTTTTTTTTTTCCAATCGACTCTCTGGTATTGAACTTGCAAACACTGGTTGTAGGGATAATTGCTTGCCTTCCTCTTACCCTTATTGCCCAACACAAAAATGTGCAGCTAATGTGTTCTGCTTAGTAGTACTTGCTGAACAGCGTCTCGTCTGTGGTCAGATCAAATATTGTGTTTCGATTGGATACTTAATACTGAGAGGTTTGAAAGAAGAAACTGTTCACAAGGGGCAACAAATTCCTAACTGAAGTACCGAAACATGCAGCTGAGTTAAAATGAAAAAATCGAACAGCAACAACACTCCCCAGATAGATTTGAAGATTCAACAAAGAACGATAAACATATGCAAAATTAAAAAAAAACGTATGATTACGATACAAATTTCTTCTGCATGTTTTCCTAAGAGAAACTTCCAAGATTACTAACTTACCTCCCCGAGTGTCTTGCGATGCTTGGCGTCCTGCGTAGCCACCTCCTTCTTCAGATTTTGGAGCCTCTTATCAATCTACCGACGGAAGGAGAAGAAAACAAACTCAGTATCAGCGCATACCATCACCGACCGACCAATCACCTAGTCACACAGGCAGCGAGACTAGTGGCAACCAACCTGACGACGGAGGTCGACGAGCTCCTTGCAGGAGTGCTTGAAGAGGCCGAGCAGCTCGTCAACGGCGGGGAAGACGGGCGGCGCAGCGCCGAGCAGGGGCGGCGGGGGCGGGGGCACCCCTGCAGCGTCGTCCCCGCGGAACTCCGGCAGCAGCTCGTCCACCAGATTCCCGAAGAGCGAGTCGAAGGAGAAGTCCCCCTGCAAACCACAAAACGCGCTTAGGTCTGGATGGAAGCGGGCACCGAAACGAACAGAATCGAATCGAAGGACCTTGAAGTCCTCGAGGTCGAGGGTGAGGGGCAGCGCCGCGGGCGGGTCATTCGCCGACGGCATGGGGAGATCTGGGAGGAAGCGGCTGTCCTGTATGATCTGGAAATTGGGTGAGCAGATGACTGGGTTCGCGCGGGGCGGGGCGGGGCGGACGGGACGAGAAGCAATGGACAACGGAGACCGAGCTGGAAGAAGGGGCAGGCCACCGGATCTACGACCTGGCTCCGGTTGGATCGGTGGATCGCCGCTTTTCTAAGAGAGCATCTCCACTCGCGCCCAAAGCGCCCAACCTGCTTCCCGTCCGGATCCGGATGGGCCAAGGCGCCCAGTCCCGTCTCAGCCCAACCCCGCCTCCCAAACCCGTGGGGACACCGGACGAGTCGTTTCGTGCCGCGGACCCGTCCTGCCAGCGACACAAACCGTCCACAAACTGGCCCACGCTGTGATAGTGGAAGTGTTTGGTCCAAACTACTTGAGAGCACCAAATAAGGAGAAAACTGCTCGGATTCTGCCAACAAATGAAGCAAGAGGTTGTCCTGGTATGCTTGGAAGCATTGATTGCATGCACTGCAGCTAGAAGAACTGTCCATTTGGATGGCAAAGATTGTACAAAGTGGGTCATCAAGGAGTTTGCAGCGTGGTCCTTGAGGAAGTGGTAGACCATGAGACTTGGATTTGGCATGCGTTTTTCGGCATGGCAGGATCTCATAATGACATCAATGTGTTGCAGCGTTCACATGTTTTCGCGAAACTTGTTGAAGGCCATGCTCCGCCAGTGAACTATGTTGTCAATGGCCACGAGTACAACAAGAGTTACTACCTAGCGGATGGTATCTATCCAAGATGGTCAGCATTTGTGAAGACAATTTCCAATCCTCTAGGCAACAAGAAATCCTGATTTGTCTCGGTACAAGAGAGCACAATAAAGGATATCGAGTGTGCATTTGGAGTGCTCCAGCAGTGCTTTCCCATTGTGTGGTATCCTGCTCTCACTTGGCCAGCCGAGCAGATGTGAGAGATCATGAATGCATGTGTGATCATGCACAACATGATCATTGAGGATGAGCGTGACAATCCAGTGAATGATCATCTTCCATATGAGTTTCAGGGTCCTCTTGCCAATGTGGATCACAATGTGACAGCAGGTTGGACCGAGTACATCGCTATACATATGGAGATCCGAGACGGGACCACTCATGATCAGCTCCAAGATGATCTAGTGGAGCATTTGTGGGCTCGCAAAGGATTAGCGGTGGCATAGTGCACTTCCAATTTATTTTTAATTGTATGAATATTTTATTTTTATTTTTAGTCATTCGGAACTATATATGTAATGATTTATATCTAGACATAAATATTTCTAAGTATTTTTGGAACGCCAAAATAGCAAAAAGTAGGCAAATTAGGCTTTGGAGGTTTTGCTTGGGGACGTCGAGTGGGGAAGGGATGCCCCCGTGGGCGTGGCGCCGTTCGGACGAGCCTCCAAAGGGCCGCTCCGGGCGCCGATCCGGACGCCTGGGACGCGAGTGGAGATGCTCTAACAGAATCTCTAAAACTCCACAATGTGGAGTATCGTACACTTAGTATCATGCATATTTGTAGTATCATATATTACTACATTTATTACGTTGTAGACTCATTTTGTGTTGGGTTGCGTTATGTTACGGTATCTAACTATGATAACATCGTCATATCTCTCATCATTAGCTACACTGACACCTTAACTTTTTGCCAACATGGCATCTATAATACTACCTATGATACCCCCATTATGAGTAGTCTAAATAGCTGCCTAAGTAGGGCAGCGTTGTAAAAAAAATTGTCATGCAGTTTGGGCATAAAAACAGGCTTTAAGAGCAACTCTAGCGGTGACTGAAAACGCGAAACTTTTCAGTTCGCGTTTTGCCTAATTCTATGGATTGCGGAGGAAGAGATCGTAGCAGAGCCCGTATAATTAACTGCAGATTCGATTTCTTCATTCATTCGGCGACGAACTTGCCGCGAGAATACATACATAAGAAATTAAACATTTAAAAGCGACGATGAACTACGGTTCATCGCCGCACCCTACATCTACTCGGCTGCGTCGCCGTCTTCAGTTGGAGGAGGCGGAGCTGGAGGAGGAGTAGCAGCTCGAGCTTGCGCCGACATGCTTGAGCTGCGCCGCGGCAATGGCTTCCCACTGCCGCTTCTTCCTCTGCGCCTCCTCGTCTACGCGCAGACCGCGCTCCAGCTCTACCAGCGGCGACGGATGGCCTATCGGCGCTCATGGCGGGGGCTCTTCTCGATGCCACACTGCAGGAGATCCTGTGGTGACCCAGCACACCACTGCATGTGTAGTGCGCAAGTCGGTGACATAATACTCACAGAAGGACTTATCCGTGAATATTACATCTCTCAGAGTGGTACAACAGAAACACAGCGGGTCCAATCAAAGCTATAGGATACAAACTTCATTACAAAATCTTGAGAGTCTCCGTGATGAATCAAGAAGATCTCCTCCAAATGAAACATCAGAAGAAGCAATTCGAAGCTCCAAGCCGGAGAAGAACTCTAGCTCAGAACTAATCCACTACGGCTGATGTCAGCCCTAATCTATGGCTAGTAAATGCTAAGTCCAAGAATGGTTTCTACCTACACCTTGATAGCTTCTCCTCCACCAGCGTTGTTGATGACGATACTTTACCGACTAAGTAGTGGATCACTCCACGTAGCTCCCTTAGGCAGCGATGGCTTCTCGATGACGACTTCAATAGGGCTTCAACTCTAAGCAGGGATCAAACGGGATAGAATGAGTAACGAGCGTTACTCAGCAAGTTCATGATATATAGTGGGTGGTTGATGCACTAACTACAGCTTTAGACTCGAAAGGGTCATAAGCTAATGCAAGGTTTTGTAAAACTTTCTTCAAGAGGTTGCTTTTAATTCTGAAAACTATGCCCGCCAGATCTTCACAGGTTTAGAACTTTCATGGAGTTGCCTTTCCTGCGGCGTTCGCAGCTCCTTCCCGGAACAAGGGGTAACATGTCACATCCTTTTACACTCTGCAGAGGTGCGTTACTTTACCCATGGACGACCAAGACCATGTTGCACAACCAGGCTCGAGATCCTGTCCACTCCCACTCAGGTGTGGGGCCCGGTAGTTGGTCCAAGCCAAACCGTGCTTCTCCGCACAACGCATGCCCACCCATTTCTGCCAGCAGGTTGAACGCCTGATTCCACCCCTCACGATGGAGATCTACGTGCCCCTGGCAGACACTCATAGACCCCAGAGCCTGTGGGACGTAAGGGCTCCCACCCATGTGCATGTAGTCTCGCAAGACCTACAGCGTACGTCTCTGTTAGTCCGTTGACATGCGAACGAGAGAAGTATCACGGCTGACTTACTCCCCCCACAAAAGATCCATGGTCAACGCGAATTTACGGCGTAAGAATCCTGACGGCAGTTGTTGTTAATTCCTAGGTAATACGTTCCCATGCAGATGGAACCTTCCTTTGACCTATTCATCTTACCATGGTTCCATCCGCCCACCACATAGAACACTACCACTCGGGTAGTCATTCAGGTAGTCATATTATTATAGAAATAGGATCATGCATTCTTTTGAGAGTAGGTGATAATACGATAGGGTTTGTTGCAAATAGTTTATTATGAAGTACTGCAAAGGATATGAGCAAGTGATGAACTTGCCTGAGATTGAAATAACCATAATAATCCAGATCTTCGGGGTTCGAGGGTCGCGTAGAGAAATCCAAACATCTGAAAGATTGCAAAGTAGCCCCGGTAAGGACTACAGAAAACACTGGCAAGATGATACATGCATAGTAATGAGATGCATCGCGAATTACCCTGGGAAACACCCCAGCTTACAAGTGTAAGCCACGTTTGATACGATATCTTAATCACGCAGATTTTAGGTGAAATGTTTCATTACTTGGGTGATGTGGGTATTACTTCTTTGAGGCTTACATGTGTTTCACTTTTACTTAACAAACAATTGTTATCATGTTTAGGTAGGAGTGTTGGTTACTTGGTGAGGTAACAAGACAATAACACATGGTAAACAATTATTGAAAAGTTAACAAACATGTTTGATTTTATATTCCAAAAGTGTAGAGCTAATGACAATGAGTTTAGTTGAAAATGGTGAACTAGTACAGCTAACTCTATCATCACAATACTTGCTAATGACTTGTGATGATAGGTTTTAGTATGTGTGGAAACCTGAGAGTTTTATTAGTAAAGAAAATAATAGTGTGGCAGTTATTTCTGTTATAATAGAATATTATAGAATCCCATTATACCAACAGAAACAAGTTTATAATTAAACAAAATGTTTTATGTTTGACATATTTGCATTGGAAATTCTTTTCTCTTTAATTTGATATAACATTTTATTTTTCCGAAAATATTTGAATAAATTATTAATTTCTCAATTTTAAATGAATTAAATGACTAAGCAAACTATTGCACACATGAAACTAGATCAAATGATTTTGGAAACATCATAGATGAGTTATATTTGTGATTTGGAGCATTTTGGTATATAACTTGTATTTTTCTGATTTTATGAATTATTTATTATTTTCTCAATTTTAAATGATTTAATTTAACTAAAGAAATATTTAATTTTAAATTTTATCGAACATTTTTGAAAAGTTCATGAATATTTGGATTATATTTTTCTAAGCATTTATCAATTTTATTTGTATTTTTCTGATGAGTAAATTTAAAGTTATTGATTTTATGAATTAATGATTTTTCTGCCATTATTTAAATTGACAGGTGGGTCCCACCTGTCATACTAATTTTTAATTAAAAAAATAAAGGAAAACGAAGTTATGACATCATTGTGATGTCACAATGACATCACACAAACTCAACTCCTCACAGACGATCTGCAATCGCACGAATTGAATGAAATTGATGCAACCCGTGGGTGGTGCTAGCTGTAGGAGGCCACGACGAGTGTGTAGATGGTGGTGATGTGGCCAATTGGTCACCGGAGCTACTCCGGCGACCACCGGCGCGGCGGCGAGGCTCGGCCAACGGCGACAACGCGTGTCTATCGACCAAATGCAAAATTAAAGGCACCCGAATGTTCCTATTCTCACCCTGGAGCTCGTGGAGGTGTCGGTGAAGCTCGGCGAGGTCACGGTTGTCGGCGGCGTGCGATTTCCCGCGGTGGCCGGAGAGAAAGGAACGGCGAAATTCGTCGGCTGTAAGGCTTCCCGGCATGCGAGGCTCATCGTGGAGGGAGAGAACGTCGAGACGGAGCTCCTGGTGGGCTCGGTTTCCTCCGGCACGGCCGGAGTCGACGACGAACGGCGGCGGCCCGTACGGTTAGGGTTAGGTTTCTGTGCGTTTGTAGAGGGAGAGACAGAGAGTGAGGGAGAAGAGAGAGTGAGTGAGGAGAGAACGATGCAGAGGACTCTCCTTCTTCTTATCCACGCAGAACGGCGGCGAGCAGGAGGTGGCAGTGGCCGCGCCACGGCATCCCTTCTCCTCTGCCTTCTGGCAGAGGAAGAAGAAGAGGAAAAATAAATACCACTTTTCAATAACCCCCTACAGTTTCCACTAATTTCAATTAAGTCCTTATGTTACTAAAACTGAGAATAAAAGCTATGTTTTCTGGATTTTTTTGTGAACCTAAAAATTATTAAAAAAATATATTTGGATATCTCATCAAATTTGCAACCTCACCATATTTTGTTTTGGTGAACTTGAACAATATTTGTATTTTTTATTTAGGTTGCTAGATTAAGTGATTTTTGTTATTTCTCTCCATTTAATTTATTAAATGGCTTTAAAATTTATTTTAGGCATGAATACCACATTCACATAACACACCTAAGGTTCCCAAGTGGTGTGCTATAAGTGAATCATATTGTATACAATTCTGTATAGACAGTAATTTGGTATCACTGCTGGGTATTGTTTTTTATACACTGTTTTGAAAATTATCTATTATGGAATTTTATTCCATGACACACCAAGTGATCTTAATGAGTAAAGTAACTTGTTTTTCTTTTAGGTAACTTTGTTATTCTACTTATTTAATCTCTTAGCAAGCTTGGTTGACATTTTACTTAGGCATGGGTATTCTATGTTTGCTGTTTTCAGTATTTGATCAAGTGGAAAACATGTGTGGTTTTGGAATCTTATTTTCTTGTTTTCCATATAGGTTCCAATATGGATATTATCCCATATTTGTTTGAGAACATATAATCATTTTCATGATTATGTGCAGATGAATTTTTGTTATCAGCTCTTAGTCTTACATGTGAAAAGGATTTGGAAAACAAGGTTTTAAGCTTGTTTTCATCTACCTCCACATATCAAGACATGTGGATGTAATCGCTTGTTGTTATTTTCTCTCTTGCCAATTGTTTGCATTAAAGTGATTTTTATTTGTTTCTCATCTATGATGAGTCTTGACAAGGCATTGGGTTATAGTTTCTCTAATATCACTGAACATTCCACTTGAGAATTTCTTATGCTAAGCTTCCTTGCTAAACTAGTGTTTCTCCTTGTTGACTCATGTTGCTTGATGTTCTTGTCACTGGTTGTCACTAGTCTTCTGTTATCACCCTTGTCCATTGCAGGTAGGTTCCTCTCTTGGTTTCCAACTTCAACTATCTCACCATTGTGATGAAAACATCCAATTACTCCAAGCAAGGATTTTACTTAGATGACTGTAAAGGAATGTGAGTTAATTTTGTAATATCCAGTTGTCATATGCATACAAGAATAACTTGTTAACAAGTGGGCCAGACTTGCCTCCAAATTACTGCTCATATACAATAGGTTGAGATGTACTAGGTTATATGATCTTATGTTTGTTTGTGTATGACACTCAATTGTTTGAGTATACAAAAGTGATCTGTTAACAAGGTGTACAAGCTTGTTACCAAACTACTTCTATATAACACTAACATTGGAGTATCACCCTATTTCAAGAGAGTTAATAAGATCATAACAGGATATAAGAGTTGCCAAATACTCTTATGATGAATTGAAATAACACTTCTAGAATCCTTCAAAGAATCCTTCTTAAGATCTTCTTGTGGTAGTTCCTCTGTTCTTGTGGTTGCTTCTCTTGCAGAATGACTTAGAGAAGATTGGGAAACAAGATAATCTAGATAGAAATGATTTAGACAGAGTAATAAGATCTAGGTTAAGAGTTAGTTCAACTTTTATTCTTGTTTCATATACTTCTTATTTTGTTTCCCATAGGATAGGTACTTGTTTCATACATGATTAGTTTTACTTAACTTTCCATTAAATTCCTCTAATAAAGGTTATAACTTGTTGTTATTCCTTAGTTGTATCTAGAGATACCTTAGTTGTGGAATGATGAGTTGGATAGAGATGTGGAGTGTTTGTGAAATGATGACTTGAGAGTAAATTGATCTAATGGTTCATTGATGTGTTAATGTTTCATATGCTCACTTATATAAGAAAGCAATGAGCATGTGAAAGTTATTGAGGTTTAATGACTTATGTCATAGTTGTTATTTGTTCTACCAGGTGTCATGATCTACTTTATATTCATTACTTTATTAACTTTGTCATACATAATGCAGATATAGAGATTTGGGAATATCATGTGTGATGATCAAGGTTTAGAAGTAGTTTAAGAAGATTCATTTCTTCTTTTATTGTTGAGGAGATATGTACATATTCGATAAATATATTATTATGATAATTAAGTTACTTCCCACTTGTGAGACTTGGGTTAATACTTGTTTGTATCACTTGTGTTCTGTTGAACCTTTATTATTTACTTGTGAAGGTTCACTTAGTGGTTATGAAATAGTTTATAGAGATGTTGTGTGGATGGTTGATAACTTAAGAGTTGTTGTTTTATAGAAGATAACATCTCTGTTAATGAGATGGTTCAATTAGGTATTACTTAATTGTGGAAGTATGACCATCAGATATGGGATTTGGATACTCACCCCTCTTTGAGTTCTAGATACCTAGTGAATTATCCCAAGTCACTTATGGACTTGAGGTTAGACTTGTTGAGAGTTAGTGTTGGTTATAACCAACTTATGGTTTGTGTAACCAGATGATTTGGTTTCTTAAGATACTTGTTATAAAGATCACTCCAAATGTACTCTTGACTAGATGAACTAGACCTATTTCATCATGTCAAGTGAAACTTTGGTCACTTTGATTCGTTTAAACTTTCGCGCCAAAATTTCCCGTACTTTTAGATGCATGCTTTGCAAATGCACATATTAAATTTAGATCCTTATAACTTCTCAAACACTGGGATGTTACAGATCCTCGTCGTTGTCGACGAAGCCCAACGGGGCGTCGCCGATGTCCTCCTCACTGGAGTTGTCCTGGGGCGGGCCGTGGATGTAGTCGTGCTCGCTGATGCGAGGCACGGCCGCACCGGCGGTGGGCGGTGCAGGGCGTCGAGGGGAGCCAACAGCTCTGTTAGCGCCGGCGGTGATCTTCCTCTGCGGCTCCATGGTGATAATGCGGCAGCGGCGAGACTATAAGACGTTTTGGCAAGCTAATTAAGGTTGTGGTTGTCATTTTAACATGGTTTCCATCTATGCTCCTAACATGCTTGACATCTGCTAGGTCATTTGTCATTACAAACACGCTTGTTTGATTGTCATCTGCTATTTTTCAAATATTTTCTATATATTGCTGGCCATATGTTAGTTTCATCTATTTTCTGTACATTGCCGGTCACCTGCTAGTTCCATCTGTTTTCTGTACATACTTACATCTATTTTCTTTGCATGCTTGATAGGCAAGCAAGAAAATGATGATGTCGACACCAGCTTCAGAGGATGAGGATGATACTTTAGGTGTCATGCTGGATCGTGGAAATCATACTTTGTCGAAGAAATCTCGTGTGGAAACAAGTATTTCAAAGTCTGAACACCAAATGCAAATTGATGTTGAGAGAGGGGAGCATGCAAATATGCACAGCACAATTGCTGATTTGAGGGCGGCGAATGCAGAATCTGAGCGAATGAGGCTCCGGTTTGCATTTGAAATGGAATAAATGCGGAAGGAACAACACGAGCTAAAAACGTGCCAACAAGAAGGAGTTGCCCTGCTTGAGGAGTTAGCGCAGCGCATATGTGGTAATTGAAACTATGGTCGTGTTGCTGAAAGCTAAATTTCTGTATGTTGGTTTGCTTTTCTGTAAAATAAACCACTAGTGTTGCAAATTCTGTATTTGATGCCTGCTATGTGGTTTGCTTTTCTGCATATGGAACATGGAAAGGTCAATTCGAACGATGACTTAAGCACTCATCTCGCACGAAAAAAAACGTCGTAGTATCGTAACATAAAAATAGACCCGGATTAGGTGTCGTATGCCATGCCCACGTGTCGTTTTACGGTTGGACAGTTCCACAACAAAAATAAAAACATCGCGAAAAAGGTGCCACGTGGCACCGTACCCATGGCCCACTTGTCGTTTTATGACTGGGTAGTTCCACAACGAGACAGAAACGACGCGAAAAAGGCGCCACGTGACACCACGCACTTGGTCCACGTGGCGTCGTTTTGGGTTAGAAAACAAATCCGTCACCGCGTAGCCCGGGACGACCGGAGATCGTCGCCAAAAAAAACACGCGGCGACGTACAATTGTTCCATGTGGCGTTATCTCATACCACGATGCTAGCAAATTCGTCGCAGATGGCGTCCACACGGTTTCACATGATTGGTCGAGGCCGCGACAACAAAAATCGTCGTGAACGGGATCGGCGGTTATGACGTCATGAACGGATTGGTGATGTCATAAACGGGGCCTCAACGGAATCTATTTTTGACGGAACAAAACGTTGCGACGTAAGTTGCCTATACTGTGACGTCAGCTGATTACGCTAACGGCCGTCAGTTAATCCTTTGCCGCATGTCAGCCGACAGCGACGAAAAACAACGTTGCCGCTTAATGGGCCGGGACCGAACGGCCTAGATGCTCGCGACGATTTTCTGAACGTTGCGGATATCCTCAACGTTCTCCCGTTCAAATTAATGTCGCAGAATCGTCCGTGACAGTCGACCAAGGAATTCTCACTCCGTCGAGCAAACCGTTGCGGATTTCCATTAGCGACGGTTTGGAGCCCATCCGCAACAGTATTGAAACGTACCTGATCGCGCGGAATTTGTTAGTGATCTCACTATTTCAACTAAAGTAACACATAACAAAGTGTAACACTTAGTTGTTTTCATCAAAACATTTGAGTGATCTAAGTTAGTCCTTCCATTTTGGTTTAGGGTATATCTAGGTTCAACTAACTTCATAACAATGGGGATAACAAGATAAAGTCTTGGGATTTTCCATTTGGGTCAATGGTTTGACAAAAACAACTTATTATTCTTCAACTCGTGTGGATTGCTCCAAGTCTTCACATGCTTGTCTTCTTGAAGATCATCTTCATGCTTATATTGTAGTCTTGTTCCTTGAATGGATTCTTGGTCTTGATAGATTCTTCATGGCTTTCTCACTAGTTGGTACAAGGTGGGATGGGCACAAACTACCACTAAGTCAATTTGGAAATAATTAAGAAGAAAGATCGAAAGAGAGGGGTTTGTCTTCTTCTTGATTCCTTCATGAGTTTGCACTTCCTTGAGTTGCTTCTAGTTGTGGAGTCAAAGTATTTTCTTCAATTTCTTCAATGGTCTTCCTTGTAGAACTTCATGTTTCCACCAAGTTGAAAATGAAGTTTCCTCCTTGTGCTTGTGTCTTGATCTCCATTTTGCTAAGTTGATGAATTCTTGAAGCAAGAATGATGAGTGGAGAAGTAGATAGAAAACTAAGTTACTAGTGTTTAAGATTCACTACTTGGTCTTTTATATGGTTGAACTATACTAAGGACTTGGTCTTGGCTCCAAAATAGCCATAACAACAAAGGTAACAAGGATAGAAACAAATTCTAGGACATGGTAAAATGGGTGAATCACTATGTTGGGTTTTTTGAAAAAACACAAGTTCATGGTCCAAGGGTGTCCAAAATTGTTGGGAAAGGTTGTTTCTGGTTCAAGGTTACCAAAAGGATCAATTTTGCAAAAGGAACTATATTGAAAATATTTATAGAATTAAATATATGTCAAAAATACTCAAATATACCACTTAATCCTAAATTCAAATTTAAGTTGTACAAAAATTATTTTGGAACAGATTATATGAAAGTACACACCCTAAGATTTTCAAATATATTTTATTTGCAATTTCTAGATTTATAGAATTTGAATTATGCCAAAATCATCAAACAAGCATATTTGAAATTGAACAAATTTTAAATGGTCAAATTTAAGTTTAGCTAGTGCCAAAAGTTTCTACAGATCCAGGCGATTTCAAAAAGTCTAAGTTTGCTAAATTTGGGGTTATGGATCAAAAGATATGATAGATCTAAAATGCAGGGGCTTTTCTGCAAAGTTTACATTATATTTTTATTCGAAAAAAATTAATTCCAGAGACAGCTGGGCTCAGATTTGGCTATTTGCCGCGCGGGGCAATGGATAAAAGATGGGCTTGGGCTAGTTACGCGCAGCGCCGGGCGAGAGATAATTTTTTAACGCGCATGCTGACTAGGCGCAATCCTATTCGCTGATACCTCTTCAGTTAAGTGATTTAACGTGGGCGCTCCGATCTGAATCTAACGGCCAGCGATGGATCTAGATCTCACCTCGCCGGGATGTCGCCGGAAATGGAGTCATGGCGGCGTGTTGTGCTCGGGATCTCGCCGGTGATGCCTTCCGGTGTCCTCCTTGCTCAATGGAGGTGACCACGGCGTGAGGAACGACACGGCAAAGAAGATGGTGGCAATAGAACGCTTGTGCGCTTCCTGGATCGACGGTGAAGAGACGCCGGAGTTGCGCAGGCGTCGGGCAACTTCGGGAGTGGATGGCGCCAGCGTTACACTGAGACAAAACGAATAAAAAAATATTAGGAGGGGCGCACGAGCACAAGGAAGCGAATGGTGGTGGTCTCGGGTGCCAAGAGTGTCTCACCTCGCGGAATCAATGGAAGACGGCGGCGGCAGTGCTATTCTCCGGTGAGGTATAACGACGGCGTAGGGGCACGAAACAGAGGGAGAGGAGAGGGGAAATGGAGAGGTGGTCGTGGGCTCTTTATAGGGCCAGGGAGGGAAAAGAGTAATGGCCTTAATGGCGAGAAATTGTCGGGGTTGATTTCCTCTGTCACAGGGTGATTCTAGGCGGGAGGAGGGAGATGACGTGACCTCAGCAATGACATCATCAAGAAATTTTCTTTTCTTTTCTGTTTTAATGATTAATTCATAACTTCTATTTTAAAACTCCAAATGACATGAAACAAAATTCTAAAATCTTAAAATTTCAAATACTTTCCAACAATACCACTTTTGTAAACTTTATAACATATTTTTATTTTTGAATTTGGGAAATTGAATAATTCTCTAATAGTTACTTAATGTGATTTTTAATTTAGAAAAATATAAAATATAGTTATTGGTCAAATAAAATTTCAGACACATTCTAAATGTTTAAAATATATTTTTGAAATTCATTACATATTGTTTTCACAATTTTATATTTTGAAATAAGGGTACACCCTAATAGAAACTTATGTCATTTTTATAATAGAGAACATTATAATGAGAAATTAGGAAGATAGAAAATTGATACTTAACAATTTGAAAACATGTTTATTACAACTTCTTTTCTCAAAAGGAAATTTGTGAAAAAAAATTGTTACTAGATGATTAGTTGAAAATGATATGGTTGATTTTGTCTTTGAATATATTTTCAATAACCAAATTGTTGCGTAAAATAATTAGTATAAAAAATTAGGAGTTGAGGGATCATTGGAAGACATATAGCTAGTAAAACAACTTAACATTTTTAAGGTTTCATAAGACATTATGTGGTCACATAACAAAACTCAAGTTCAATTAAAATATTAAAGATGGTGAAAACAAATCCTAGGGTTTTGGAAAACACTAGAAAAATTGGATTATAATATCCAGTAGCATTTGGAAAACAAATAATATAATCTTTGTGTTTGAGTTTTATTTGTTTTTGGTGGGTTTCTTTAATAGAAAACAAAAAGTTTCAATTTTTTGTGATTTTTGCATTTTTCAAAAATCAGGGATGTTACAGTGTCTTTATAGTGCATTGCAACAATTCCATACATTTTTTTTTCCACATTTGTCTCCATATTGGTGTGTGTTTCCTAGGTGAATTTTTGTATCACGCAAACAACAAATATGTTTGTAATTTGGTGTTGTTACATATCCAAACAAAGCTACGCCATATATCATGTTTTGTCTTGTGATAGCTAAAACCCCTGGGTATTCTCTTCTTCACACCAAGTCACACTAGTTGCTATTACTTGTTGGTAAGTATTTCTATTCACTTTGGAACTGTAAGATACACCTTTGTTTGCTGTTTTTAATGAGTTGTGACAGAACACCACAACCTATTTTGTTTTATTTCACTAACATATTAATCATGGTGACTTCTAGTGATTTTGATGTGCAGAAAAAGAAGAATCATGAGGATGTTGTGAAGTGGAATGACTATGTGGCATTCAGAGATGTTTTGAATAAGAGGATGGAAAAAATCTTCTAAGGAGTTGAGAGGAGAATTACAGAATATGGATCTGAAAATAGATGCTGCTGGTACTCAAGAATCTGTTGATGTTTTGCAAGAATCTATGACAAATTTGACAAGACAGATTGCTAATTTGGCTAATCTAGTGCAACAAAGAGCACCTCAAGTGAATAATAATCCCAATGCAGGTGCACATGTGCATGATGATGTTGATCTTGATGGTGGCTGAGGTAGTGCTAACTATGGCTGTGGAGGTCTTGCATTTGCTAGGAGAGTTCAAGCCCCAGAAAACAATAGAGAAGATGATGGTTTGGGTAAACCAAAATTTTCTATCCCTCCTTTCACTTTTGATAATGATGATGTGGAGGAATATTTGATGTGCGAGTTGAAAATTGAGAAGCTTTGGTGATTGCATGAGTATACTAAGGAAAAGAAAATAAAACTTGTGTCTTCAGGGTTTGATGGCTATGCTCTCCTGTGGTGGGATAATATTACACACAAGAGAAAAGAAGATGGTGATCTATGAAGAAAGTTATGAGGGACCAATTTGTACCCAAGAATTGTATTAGAAAACTTTATGATAAATTGCAACAATTGAAGCAAGGCCCCTTGTCACTGGATGCTTATTATAGGGAGATTTAGCCGATGCTCCAAAGAGCTCAGGTTAGAGAGGAACCAGAACATACTATGCAACGTTTTCTCTTAGGTTTGCAATTCAAAATTAAGAGCATTGTGAGTCATCTACAATACAATGAGATGAATGAGATTTTACATCATGCAAGAGAGGCTGAAGCATAGTTGGCTGGGGAGGCTAGGATGAGTGATAGGATTCATTTTACTCCGAGAAATTCTGCTATTACATCACCACCACCACAAACATCTAATTTCGTGGTACTACATCATCCAAAACAGAGACTAGTAATTCCATTGCGAAGAAAACATCACAACTACCAGCAAGTGCAAGTGGTTCTACTATGTCTACAGCTAGAAATAGAGATATGAGATGTCGTACATGTGGAGGAAAAGGGCACTTCAAAAGATATTTTCCTAACAAGAAGGTCATGCTTATTAATGAGGATAATGAGTATGAAACAGGTGATGATGTTGATCCAAATGAGGACGATAATTGTGATGATGATGATGGTCCACTTAATGCACATGCTACACATTATCCCTCTATTGTTTGCACACAAAAAGCTTTGAGTGGTATTCCAAGTCAAGAAAATCGGAGATGCAATTTGTTCCAAACTAAAGCAATTGCAGGTCCTCAAATGGCTTGCAAAGTTATTATTGATGGAGGGAGTTGTAGAAATTTAGCAAGCAGAGATTTATGCACAAAGTTGAAATTCAGATATATTCCACACCCTCATCCTTATTATATTCAGTGGTTGAGTAACAAAGGGGAGATGAACCTAGGCTACATTGTGCGAGTGGATTTTTAGATTGGACCATATAAGGACACCATTGAGTGTGATGTGGTGCCTATGTTTGTTTGTCACATGTTGTTGGGAAGACCATGGCAGTTTGACAGGAGTGTTATACATAATGGGAGAGAAAATACTTAACACTTGAATTGGCATGGGAAGGACATAATTTTGAGGCCTATGCGACCACATCAAATTATAAATGAGTCTCGTCAAAAAACCGAAGTAAATCTTGAGAAGGAGAGTGAGAGAGTGGAGAGACGAGAGAATAATATTTATGTGATTGAAAATAGCAAAACCAATCTGAGTGATAAAAATAAAAGTGAGGAAGTGAACCTACTATGCATGTTAGCAACCAAAGAGGACTTGAGAGAGTTTAGTGAGGATCCTAGTGTAGTTCCTATAGTATTGATGTCTACGCACGCTTCTATTCTTGTAGACAGTGTTGGGCCTCCAAGTGCAAAGGTTTGTAGAACAGCACCAAGTTTCCCTTAAGTGGATTACCCAAGGTTTATCGAACTTAGGGAGGAAGAGGTCAAAGGTATCCCTCTCAAGCAACCCTGCAATTACGATATAAGAAGTCTCTTGTGTCCCCAACACACCGAATACAATTGTCAGTTGTACAGGTGCACTAGTTCGGCGAAGAGAGAGTGAAATACAAGTAGTATGGATGATTATTAGTGATAATAGCAATCTGAAATAAAAATGGCAGCAAGCAAACATGTAGCAGAACTGATTGTAAATGGTGTTTTAATGCTTATAAACAAGGCCTAGGGATCCTACTTTAACCAGTGGACACTCTCAACAATGATAACATAATTGAATGCATAAATATCATCTCTTCACTATGCTACTGCGATCCACTCTGTGGTCAATAACAAACACCAATCCATACATAGGGCTGTAACAACACTCCTCAAGTCTGTATTCCCTCTCTAGGGCACCCCAAACTGTCACTATGAGCACCCCAAATTAGTACTAAACAAACGCCACAATTTCATAGGGTCATCCAACACAAGATATAAATATCATGCTAAAACACACGATGCACGCACTTGATGACCCACAAGTATAGGGGGTGTATCGTAGTACTTTCGATAAGAGTGTCAAACCAAACGAGGAGCACAAGGTGTTGATAAGCAGTTTCGATGAAGGAATAACTATAAATACTGAAAGATAGATTTGTAGGGGTTTTTGATATTGCAGATAAATAAAGTGCGAGTAAATAAAATGCAGTAATAAAAATTGCAGAAAGTGGCCCAATCCTTTCTTCAGCAAAGGACAAGCCGGTGGGTTTACTTATGATTAACAAACGTTCTCGAGGACACACGGGAGGTTTCTGTCAAGTGCTTTTGTTCCATGCAGCTGAAGAATCTTAGGTGTTTTGAGAAGTGTTGTGTGGGTGAACCTATGCTAATGTACCGTCCCATCCAATACTAATACATCCTTGTGAGTATACCCCTTGCAAGCATCCGCAACTACAAGAAATTAATTAAGAAATAAATCTAACCACAGCTTTAAACTTCGGGATCCTACGCTCCCTCGTGTAATGGTTTCCTAATGGGGGGTTAGGTTTCTGTCACTCCGGCAAACACACAATTAGTAGCCAAATACACGATGCATTCCCCTAGGCCCATAAATGGTGAAGTATCATGTAGTCGACGTTCACATGACACCACTAGGAGAATAACACCACAACTTAAATATCAAACATTAAATCTTACTCAACATTACTTCACTACTAACAACTTGACTTCTCTCATGTCCTCAAGAACAACACGAACTACTCACAAAACATCATATGGATCATAATTAGAGGTGATATAATGGATGATAACAATCGGGTCATAAAGTGCAAACACCGATAAATCCCACAAGCATCAACTACTAACAAGTAATCCACACCGGGAGAGAAATCTAATGTAAAACAACAATAGAGGCCCCTAATTGTTACATCGGGATGACGGTGGATGATGAGGGTGATGGTGATGATGATGATGATGATGACGATCTTGATGATGCCCGGAGTGATGACATTAACGATGGCGGTGATTTCCCCTCTCCGGAGAGGAATTTCCCCGGCATATTTCTCCCTGCCAGAGAGCTTTTCTCTCTCGGGTGTTTTCCGCCCCGAGGCGGCGGCGGAATAATTCTTCTACAATGGTATGAGTCTTAGGGTTCCCTCGGGGCTAAGTACGCCAAAAATATCCACCAGGGGTGGGCCAGGGTAGCCACACCACCTGGTGGCGCGGCCAGGGGGCGCACCACCTCATGGTGTGGGCCCCTCGTGGCCCCCCTCTGGCTCTCCTTCTGGCTGGACTCCTCCTCTGGACTTCTAAGACACCTCGGATGTCCCCCTTCTTCTTCTTCTGATCTTCTGAAATATAGTATCTCGACGGTGCTTTTTCCATCAGATTTCTGGTCCCGGTGTTTATTCTCCAAAAAATATTAAACATGCAAAATAAGATAAAATAACATAAGGGAGGCATCATAACATGAAATATATCGATGAATAACAGAAAATTGTGATATAAAATAGTGATGCAAAATGGATGTATCAACTCCCGCCAAGCTTAGACCTCGCTTGTCCCTAGCGTAACTGAACTCAGTATACAAGACCACATGTTTTTGGAGTGAAGAGTCGATAAATAAAATACGGACAAGAAGCATCACATTTATCTATGCACCAATCATTATAGACATCAATTTCCTCTCATATATCTTAACTTGAAACGAGTAATGGGAGTCACAAACAAAGATGCAACAGAGAGAATCAAAATTGGTGATGGCAAACTTTGTTCTTAGTCAGAGAAAATTTAATGATATCATACTTATCTTAGGTGAAGTATTTATAACAAGGTTTATAATTTAGAGGTTAACATGTTTAATTATAACAACTCTTTTATAGTGATTCATAGCTTTGAAAGTAATATTCATTCAGATAATAAAGCATGTACTAAACAAAGAAGGATAGAAAACATGATTGAATACATCACCATGTAGATGGTGAGATCACAACAACTCAAATGATTGCTGGAGAAAGAAGGAAGTGGGTTTACTGACTCAACATAAAAGTAAAAGATAGGCCCTTCGCAGAGGGAAGCATTGATCACTCATGTGCTAGAGCTTTTATTTTAACAAACATAGGTATAAAATGCATGACACTCCTCCCATCCATCTTACACAAACCATGGCTAACCGAATTCTCGGGTGCCTTTCAACAATCACAAATCGTGGAGGAGTGTCTAAATTTTGAGAGAGGTGTATGCTTATGTCAACGAATGGCAAACAGAAAATACACTACGTCACAAGCCAACTAGACTCACAAGAGCGGCTCCCATAGAAGGACGCAAGTGGTATAGAAGGTCATCCCTCTTTCTCTTTTCTTTACACAATTATGCTTTGATTAATAAATCAGGGGCAAAAAGAGTGAAGAGAATTTGTATTATTATTTGGGGCTGGGAACCCCGCTGCCAGCTCTTCTAGCATTCGGATAAGAGGATGAAGCCACTAGTCCAGGTGTGTGAGTCCAATCAACAAGTGAGATAAAGATTGTCTATTTACGTCCTCATGAGCTAAAACAGGAACACAAAACAAGAGTAATTTGAAAGTTTTAAAGGTAGCACATGAGCAATTTACTTGGAGTGGCGGTGAAATACCACATGTAGGAAGGTATGGTGGACACAATTGGCAAGGTTTGGGGGTTCAAGGTTTGGATGCACGATAAGCATTCTCTCTCGGTACAGGGTTTTTGGCTAGCAAGGCTAGGTAGCAAGCATAAGAGTTAAGGGAAAACAAACAAATATACATATGATGAAACCAATAATGCAATCTTCATTGAAATCCCAAGCGATCTTAACTTGTGAATACTAAGTTTATGATCTAATAGGCAAATTCCTCTTTCTTATACTAGCATCTCAAATTATTATTTCTACTGACCCAAGCTAAGTTTGCCAAAACCAACTAGATTAACTTAATGATCTCTAGAGTGATACCAAATACTAACAACAAGCTCAACCATATGACAGAAATTGAAAACTAAAATAATGTGTGCATAAAGTAAATGGTGAAACTTCTCATTAATATTTCAAACCGACAACTCACACCAACGGATACAACGATAACCAACTAAGGAGAGGCACTTCCATACTGCAAACCATACTATATGATAACCTCTCTACTCATGATATGACTCTACTGAAAAGGTAAAAATATTAAAGATAGTGATGTGATACCGCAGCACTCCCCCAAGCTTGGAACAAGCCAAGGGGATGCCAATACCAATGACGAATTATTTCTTCGGTGGTGGTGGTGAATCCTTCTCGATGAGTCTATCAATTGATTTCTTTAGATCTTCAATCGTGAACATAAGCATACGCATCACCTCCGTATTGCGATCAATATAGTTTGCATGCCTATCAGACTGTGAATCCCAGCCACCAAGATTTTCCCCCCACTCTTCCTTAGGTTGGGAGCTTCCTTCATCTGCACGGTTAGAACGATTCATATCCCACATAGAGGGAAAATCCCTATGGGGCACCTTTTTATACTGATAATCATGAATTAATGTGTGGAAGTAGTTCTTGATGCCTGCAGCAGTTGTCCTCAAAGCTAGGGAGTGACGTGGAACCTTCCCTCCGGTGCTCATCCGCGCGCCTCTCTTGAGCTTCAAGGGGTTAGCCACCACTCTAATGCTTGCGACGATGGCGCGTGGACGCACTTGTGGGTTTTCTTCTACATCTCCTTCAGCTCCACTCTCGATCTCCTCTTCCGGCTTCAGGTCTTGGATATCATCGTCCTTTGGTCCCTTCCCCTTGTTATCGTCGGCAGAGACCATGATGCTTCTAAACCCGAAAACAGATCCTGGCAGAAACAGCTCGAAACGGAAACACGACGAGAAAACGATATGCAGACCTCGGGGGGGAGGGTCCGGGGGATTATATAGCAAAAAGTTTCATAACGAATGGAAAGTCCAAGTAAAAAACGAGTCGGAGTGGGGCTCCGGGGCGCCCACACCATGGGCTGGCGTGGCCAGGGGTGGGCCCGCGCCACTGTAACATCCCAATTTTGCTAAACTAGGGTGTGTGGTGTTGTGTTCATTTCATACATGCACGAAACAAAAATTTAATCATGTTTAAAACCAATTTAAATTGTGAATTTAAATGATTTGAGAAAATACCACAAATAGTGCTTAAAATGGGTTCCAAAATTTTGTACTGGAAAATAATTCAAATACACCAAAGCAAAACATGGCAAGGTTGGAAATTTTATGAGGTTTCCAAAAACTATTTTTGCCAATTTTTCTGTTTACAAAGCGGCCCTCAAAACTTTGTTTTCCTCTCAGTTTTTAAATAGAAAAGGGCTAATCTGCAGTTTTCAGCAACTCCAGGGGGTTTTCATAAAATGTCGTTTTAACGTCTTCTTCCTCGAGAGAGTAGGCGCGCCGGTCGTCGACGTCATCGTGCCACGTCCTGCTACCACCTTTTTTCCCTCGTGCGCGGATAAGGAGGACGAGGAGGCCTTCTGCTCTCCTCCTGCTCGCTCGCAACTCTCCCCCAGCCTCCATATCTCCCTCCACAGAGCAAACCCTAGCCGACGGGCCGCCGCCGCGCGCCGTCGACTCCGGCAGCCCCGCCGCGAATGGAGGCCACCCGGAGCTCCGCCATTGCCTCCTAACCCTACTGGATGAACCACGTTTGGAGGGAGTGGTCGAGTCACCGGATTTCATCGTCGCTTCCATCTCCGGACGCCGTCGAATTCGGGTCACCGCCTGCGATTGCCTCCCCAGCGAGCCTCCCTGTCCACACCATCACGATCACGGTGAGCTCCTCTATACTCTGGTGCCCTCACCCGACCCCCTCCCTCTCCGTAGCTCCTTGTCGTCGTGGTCTCTGTCCCGCCGTCGCGGTGGCTGCACGTCGGTGAGCCTTCGGTGGACGTTTCCGGACGGCGCGACCACCATCACGTTCGCCTCGACGAGCTGCAGCTCCCCATCCAACTTGATTCGTGAATCGATCAACATATCGATCGATTTCATCCACAACAGAGCATCTGTGACCATTGATGACGTCATCCCGACGTCATCATGACGTCATATCTCTGTTTTGTCTATTTCCAGAAAATGGTTAATAAAAAACAGAAAAATAATTAAATTTAATAATTTAATAACGAATGTTTTACACCTCAGAAAAATAAAATGAAAACATGGAAATGTTCAAAAAATATACTCTATCCAAATATGCCATTTTCACACATGTTTGACAGAGTTGAGTTTTGGCCATTATTTAAGTGTGTTTAATTCATTTAAAATGGAGAAAATAAGTTTTTATTCAATAAAATTAGAAAATTAAAAGTTATGTACCAAATTGCATAAAATGACAAATACAACCCGTTTATGATGTTTTCAAACCCATTTGAGCAATTAAAATTGTACTCACTTTCATAATCACCCGAGTACCCCTCCGGGGTCCATTTCAGGCTAAATTCAGTAAAAATGCATAATTGACATACGAACCCTAGCAACCTAATGAACATGTTTAGGGCTTTATTTCAGTGCATTAACTTGCTCATTCATACATATTGCGCATTTTATCGATGCCATGTGTTGATTGTTGTTCTTCTTGTTTTGGTGTTTGTTCCCCCTCGGTAGAACGCGACTCCGAAGTGAAGGCCATCAACTCCAATGACGAATACTTGATCTTAACCGACAAGTCAAGCACTTATTCCAGAAGATCTCTCTATTAGTTTTCTTATAACCAAGGCAAGCATAACCTCTTATCTGCTCATATATGTTTTCGAACAACATTTGATTCTCGTACTGTGCATTCGATTCCAAAGTATTTGATGCTATTAGATATAGATCACCTTTATACTGCATTGCCTCAAGATCCCGATCCACTGCTCCTGGCCGCCATAGATCTGCTTGTGCGCATCGCCAGAGCCTCATACCTGCTTCACTTAGCTTTTCATGCTTGTTTACCTCTGCTCCATCCGGTTGATGAATCAGAGCTACGATAGCCTAGTATGATATGATGACGTGGTAAGATGAGCACTGTGTGGTTAACTTGACTAAGGCTTGGATGGGAGGCCACTTGGGAAGTGGTTGTTCGTTCCGTACTTGCCAACCCTAGGAGTAAGGTCGAGCGCATAAGCCAAGACTGAGCGTACAACCACGCGCGATGGCCATGAGCCTCGCCGACCGACTAACTTAGCTGGATTTATCCATGAGTCACGTAGTTTGAGATTTCCATTTGGAAACGCAAATAAAATCTTTTAAACGGTTTTGAAAACAAAATGCTCCGCTAGGGCGTGACCTGGGCCAAGTGATGGACGTACACGGATCTTGACCCCGCCTCATAGAGATACGTGTCGTCAGGAGGATGGCCAACTCCCTGTTGACGGGGTGGCCCTGTCTTGGGTTGACTCATGGATAGGGTCGGGTAAGGTAAAGGTCGTGGCCAGCCACCCTCTGCCGCGTTCCATGGAAGAGCGTACATGTGGAGCTAAGAGTCGGATGGTACGTGTGGGTAAAGTGTACCCTCTGCAGGGATACATCTTTTCGAGAAGACGTGTTCGCGGTTAAGGACGACTTGGTGAAAGTAGTTTGGCCAGAGATAACTTGAACATGACGTAAAAGATGTTGACAAAGCATGGAGGCAATAGATGAAGGGTGCCTCCTCGGAGATGCCGAGAGGGGTGATCCTTGTAGCATGTGAGATGATGGGAATTGATGTCGGTGGATTGAAAATATGATGATTACAGTAGCGAGTTTCTCATCTATTTTGAAAACCTTCTATGAGACGTGCTATTCCCCCTCGGTTTGGAAAATAAATATTGCTTTACGCAAATCAAACTTCATAAAACCCTTTATGAATATAGCAGATAAATAATAGGTTAACTAAGTCTTGTTGAGTACCTCCCGTACTCAGGTTTTCTTAATTTTGGTTCAGGTGGAGTTCGTCACTTCAGTGGTGGTTCAACATGGACATCGAAGAGTAGTTTGGGGTTCCCAGGTAGCAGCCTGGAATCTATGGGCTGGGACGTCGCCTTATGTTGCGGCCTCTTAGGCCTTTTTGGTTCTTGTTGGTTAGCAACATAATTTTCCTTCCGTTATCTGATGTAATGTTGGGTCATGTGACCTCTGTTTGTAAGCTATACGCTAGTAACACCTGTTTAATACAACTTCCATGTCTAGAGTGCTGCTTTCATCGGTTGTTGGTTTCGAGCTCATTGTTATACAGTTTTGGTTATGCCTGCATAGTTGTCGCAATCGAGGGGTTGTGGAGACGATGATCCATTTCCGAGCACGCCTGCCGATGTGATTCGGCCTGGGGCTTCGTAACCCCAGTAACCCTCCATTGTTGTTGCACTTTCTGGACGCATAGCATCTCTATATAGCTTTGGTCATGTTCCTTCAGTTTCATTCGATTCGTGGACGCTTTGATATGCATAGTTGGTTATGACTAGCATGGACACAAGGAGTAGTAGTACCGCGGTGATCCATCCTGTGTGCCGATGAATCCGGTCTGCCTGCTATTGTTTGTTGCGGCCAGGGCTGGTAACCCTGAAGCCCCTGTGGGTCCATGATTAGGAGCACATAACAGTATGTATACCTTTGGGTCCGGGGTCGTGACAAGTCATGGTATCAGAGCAGGATTTCCTGTAGGAAAACCTTATTGCTTGGTCGATGTCGAGTCTAGTGTTTGTGAAAACTATTTTGAAACTTCAAATGATTGTGAAAACCCTTCTTAGGATCCTTTTTACTCCGTATCTAGTATCGCTCTAACTCTGGGTCTCCTTACCTGTTTTGATTTCAAAAGGTTCTAATCATTCAAAACCTAGGTGCCTTCTTTGGCAATGTCGTTTGTTACCCAAGTTGACATAATGTTAAGTTCTAGATTCGTGTGCGTTCCATACTCCGTTATCCTTTGATTCAAACTGGGAGATTTCCTTTCATTCATAATCTCTCAAAGTTGTATGAATTCCACATTCACATGTTCTAGAGTCCCAAATCCAGAATTTCGAGATTTCCTTTTCATCTCGAATGTGTTCGTTATCCTCTGCTCAAATTCTTCTGGAGTTATGTTTTTCCTCTGAAAGATACTTCGTGATTGCCACCGTAGTGTCCTTCAAGGCACTAAGATACTAGTTACTCTTTTCTCTATGTTTTTAACCCTTGGACTTGAACCGAAGGTCCCGGAATGTGCTGGGTTGAAGTGTGTTGAATCATGTGGTTTCTTAATCATGTGATGTGTATGCTACCAGCACAGGATGCTGACCTTTAACCCAACTTCTCCCTCTTTAGACCCTGAGGAATATTTTCTACCTCGGGATGGCTAGAAAATTTCAACTCCAATAGCCATAGGTTTGCTCTTGGAATCAGAATGGATCACAACAGGAGTGATCATCATGGCATCTATGTCTTTGTTCTTATTTCAGCTATACCAATCCTTTAGCATGGGTTCTACACATGACAATGACCATGTGCATCAACTTGATCTTAGGAGTTCTCCTGAGAATGTTCCTACTTTCTAGTTGTTTTCAGATCTTCATTTGTTGTTTTGGACACCAAGTTGCATATGTGTGTTGAAGTCTGACAATGCATTCCTCTGGTGTTCCGTTAAAACATTCCACCTTGGAATGTCAGGAGAAACAAACTCCAGTACCTCGTTCATCTCTAGGACAAGGTCAAAGTTTTGTATTTTGCGGATTAAAGAAGTTTCATTAGCTTATGTTCTGTTCTACCTTTGAGTATCACACTCTTACATATCAGGAGGTCGTGCTGAGTTTCATGTCCTCATTGATGAAGTGATACTCTTACACATCTTTACCCACCTTTCCTCCAAGCTTGAATGCTCGATAATGTTGGGCGTGCATTGATGTGTGTATCAGTTATTCTTAGAAATTCCTATTGCTTTGGAAAAATCTAAGAAACAGTTGTATGCTTCTTAGCACTATTGGTCATCGGTCTCTACTTAAAGTTGAAGGTGTTATCAAATCCTTCCATTCTGGTCCACATTCTTGGTCAAATAGTTAGGTTCAGGCCAAAGCTCTCAAGATCATATCGGTTGCTTTGAAAAGCAAACCTCCTTCCAAACTCCGAGACATATCGGTAGGTTGTGATATTATGGTTGTCTTTATAGAAGTATCATCGGGGTTGTCACCTGACCGTGATGTCTAAATAAAGGTGTAATTTGAACTACTCCTTTCTCCAAGAACTCCACTGGATACCCTGGATTAGTTGGTTGAGATTAAACAATAACTTGGAGAGTTGAAAGACAAAAGCTCCGCCTAACTTCGTCCTTCGTTAAGGGATGTCTAGTTTCCTTTGTGTTGAAGAAGGATAGTATCTACCTCATGGATATGCTACCTAACAAACACTTGATTTGATTTGGGCTATCGTCAAACCAAGATCAGATCCAGGGGCTATCTTGATGGTGTTTTCACTCATGGTGTTTTTCTCGAGTACACCTTTATGTCCTTTAGTCTCACCAATATTTTGCCTTGATCTTAGATCATATGAACCCTTCTCCTTGGAGTGTTTGATAAGGGTGTTGTTGAACCCAATGATGACATCCTTGTTTTCTCCAAGTTGCAAGAGGTTCATGCTGAACAAATGGCAACAATGTTGGAAATTTTTTAGAACCATCTTTGTGTCATCACGAAGTTGTGTTCTGGATGTGCGAAGTGACTTTCTCTGGTCCATGTGCTTTTTGTGAAATTTGTCGCCATGGATCCGAGTAGAGTTTTCTTGTTCCTTCGGGAATAATCCCAACTAGATCATGCATGTGTGGAGTATTCTTGAGATGGTTGGTTGTTACCTCCATTTACTTGAAGAAATTTGCATCCACACCAAGCCACTGACTGATTTTTCCTCGAGAAAAGAAGTCCAAGATCTTCGTGATCGTTGTTACCATCTTCCCAACAATGATTTTGTTGTGTTCCTCCGCAAGTAAACCATGTAGGTGCAACCTTCTTTCGCAAGTTGCTAATATATGAGTCCTATAATCTTGCTCATCTTCTTGAGTGTGACATTGTAGTCCATATCTTGAGAATCTAGAACGTATCACGTTGGTAATCGGTGCAACCTCTTCGATCAAACATAAGGATTCTGAATCATCCTTCCACTAATCAGAGCTGAATCTCAAGCAGCAACGATGGTTGGTGTTTCCGCAATGCTATTGAATTAGGTCCATTTGAAAATAAGGCATGGTTGATGTTGTGGTTGACACAATTAGCCGTAAGTCCTGATGCCATATCTCTTTGAATCCGTAAGAACAACCACTCTCCGTGAGAATTCTTGTGTGGCTCATCCTAACAAGTTTCCCTCACCGTTCTTCCAAACCAGAGTTCTACATTCACTTGATTACCTGTAGAAGGCTTGCATAAGCCTGATATTGGTATCTAGAACATCCAGGAGAACCTGGAAGTTGATTCTTCCAATGTCTCTTTGTCAATCCTCCAAACCTTTCTTTCAGTGGAAACAAGTTCATCATGAGAAACATCTCGTGGTGTTCTGTAACCACCATTTATAAGTTCCCTTTTTCAAGTTGTTGGTACTTGAATTTCTGTTCATCTCACACATTCTGTGAATTTGTCAGTCACTTCAGCCATGGGGTCTTAACCATGTGGTAAACGTATCGCTACGGATAACCCACATTAGGAAAGAGATTCCCTATTGTCTTCTCGTGTTTCAATCCTCATTGGTTACCCATCCTTACAATGTGACCAAAAATTCCTCCCTAATTATGGTGTTCCAACATCCTTTGGTTACTCATCTTCTGTCATGAAGTAACATCCCGATCCTTCACAAGGATTTCGAGAATTGCGTTCACTCCGAAGAATGAAATTTCCTCTGTTTTCAAAACTTTCTCCAATGCATGATTTCCATGTGTTCTTGTGGTTCCCCTCCTCTACGGATTTTACGCCGTGTTCCAAGACCATCCACTCCATCTTGGTTTTCTGTTTGAGGAAACATCGATGCCACAAGTTATTCAACCTTTCCCTTCCAAAAGGATTTAAAGTCGTGTGCAAAGCTCATATTCTAAATCTTTTCAAGAACCATCGTCCATAAACTTGAAACCTTCTCCTATTCCCTCCGTTATCTTGATGTGTTTCATGCGTGTTAACTCAAAAGATTCTTTATGAACATTCCTGTCGTGAGTTGACTATGAGATACTCGATCTTCGTGAAGATCAATTCGTAAGATTTTTCCCTCCTACCTAAGGTGTAGCCGCTGGATATCTTCGCAAGTGCTACGTATCGACCTCTACAAGAAGAAACCCGCAAGATTTGAGAAGATCGTTCAAAACTGGTGTTCCTTCTTTCTTTCTCCTTCGGGAATCTCGGGACGAGATTCTTGTAAGGGGGTAGATTTGTAACATCCAAATTTTGCTAAACTAGGGTGTGTGGTGTTGTGTTCATTTCATACATGCACGAAACAACATTTTAATCATGTTTAAAACCAATTTAAATTGAATTTAAATGATTTGAGAAAATACCACAAATAGTGCTTAAAATGGGTTCCAAAATTTTGTACTAAAAAATAATTCAAATTCACCAAAGAGAAACATGGCAAGGTTGGAAATTTTATAAGGTTTCCAAAAACTATTTTTGCAGATTTTTTTGTTTAAAAAAGGGCCCTCAAAACTTTGTTTTCCTCTCAGATT
The DNA here is from genome assembly GCA_028641055.1 of Alopecurus myosuroides. Lineage (NCBI taxonomy): Eukaryota > Viridiplantae > Streptophyta > Magnoliopsida > Poales > Poaceae > Alopecurus > Alopecurus myosuroides. The sequence goes on along the minus strand of CM054063.1, from coordinate 115,932,415 downwards.
TTAAATAGAAAAGGGCTAATCTGCAGTTTTCAGCAACTTCAGGGGTTTTTCATAAAACATCGTTTTAACGTCTTCTTCCTCGAGACAGTAGGCGCGCTGGTCGTCGACGTTGCCGTGCCACGTCCTTCTACCGCCTTTTTACCCCTCGTGCGCGGATAAGGAGGACGAGGAGGCCTTCTGCTCTCCTCCTGCTCGCTCGCAGCTCTCCCCGGCCTCAGTATCTCCCTCCACAGAGCAAACCCTAGCTGACGGGCCGCCGCCGCGCGCCGTCGACTCTGGCAGCCCTGCCGCGAATGTAGGCCACCCGGAGCTCCGCCATCGCCTCCTACACCTACTGAATGAACCACGTTTGGAGGGAGTGGCCGAGTCGCCGGATTTCACCGTCGCTTCCATCTCCGACCGCCGTCGAATTCTGGTCACCGCCGGCGATTGCCGCCCCGGCGAGCCTCCCTGTCCACACCATCACGATCACGGTGAGCTCCTCTGCACTCCGGTGCCCTCACCCGACCCCCTCCCTCTCCGTAGCTCCTTGCCGCCGTGGTCTATGTCCCGCCGCCGCGGTGGCTGCATGCCGGCGAGCCTCCGGTGGACATTTCCGGGCGGCGCGGCCACCATCACGTTCGCCTCGAAGAGCTGCAACTCCCCATCCAACTTGATTCGTGAATCGATCAACAGATCGATCGATTTCGTCCACAATAGAGCATCTGTGACCATTGATGATGTCATCCCGACGTCATCATGACGTCATGATATGGGGGTGGCCCGATCTTCTCGTTGAGCTTCTCTCTCTTTTTGTGGATTTTCTAATAATTGGATAACTAGTGCTACACTGAGACCTCTCACTTAGCAGACCCCTGTTGCCAGATGCAACAACAATCAAGCTCTTTTTGGATATTCTCAACTACACACTCTTTCACAAGTAATAAAAGATCACAAGTGGTCCTGTATCCCCCTATTCCCAGATGGAATAACAAGATATCACGCAACTTTGCAAGGGTAAACTTCAAGTAGTTTTCTTAGCAGCAATACAAACTAGAGGCTAGGGTTTTGTATTTTGGTTTAAACTTGTTCTCCCTATACCACACGCAGGTGGTGGACATATATAGGTGGAGGGTGCGGCCACAAGGGGCTCCTTGCGCAAGTCCCCTCCTCCTACATGGACTAGGACTCCTACTAGGACTAGGAGTCCAACTATGACTCAAAGAGAGATACAACCCGATCCACCATTAAGGGATTCGGCCAATTATGGTATACAAACCATACCTATTAGAAATAGGATTTTCTATGGCGCATTTGACTTGGTGGAGGCGCCTATCCCCTTGTCTTGAAGAATAACAATTGTTTCATTGACATAACAATTGTTATTTAATTGTTTTCTCCATCTTGGACACTTGTTTTCACCATGGCATTATTGTTTTCACCATCTTCTAACATTGTTTTCACCATGGCTCCTTTGTTTTCACCACTTGTATAATTATCTTCTAGCTCCTCTTGATTGTTCTCCTCCATCATGTTTGTGTTATCAATAAACCTAATCATACATAAATGCATAGACTTGGGTAGTATAAAATTCTCATAATCATAAATAGCATAATCAATGAGGAGTGAATTCACCTGTTGTTCTAGTAGCTTGGTCCTTGATCTTTTCATTGGTCCAAGTCTCACTTCATCTTGTTTAAGTGGCAATGTACTAGGGATGTCCTCATCATCCTCCCCCCTTGAAAAGCCTTGATGTATACATCAAGATTCTCTCCATGATATGGTGTCAAATCCGAAACATTGAAGGAATTACTCACTCCAAATTCATCAATTGGAAGATCTATCTTGTAAGCATTGTCATTTATTTTTGCAATCACTTTGTAAGGACCAGCACCCCTTGGCAATAATTTTGATTTCCTTAGCTTAGGGAACCTATCCTTCCGAAAGTGTACCCATACCAAATCTCCCTCTTGAAAAATAACCTCCTTTCTCTTTTTATTTCTCCTTTGAGCAATATCCTTCCCTTTCTTCTCTATGGCATCCATTGTTTTCTCATGTATCTTTTTCACAAAATCAGCCCTTTTGGATGCATCCATGTTAATTCTCTCTTGAATAGGAAGTGGTAATAAATCAAGTAGTGTAATAGGCCGAAATCCATAAACCACCTCAAAAGGACATAATTGAGTAGTTGAATGCACAACTCTATTATAGGCAAACTCCACATGTGGCAAACAATCTTCCCACTCCTTCAAATTCTTCTTGATCATAGTTCTCAACAATGTGGACAAGGTTCTATTCACCACCTCTGTTTGTCCATCTTTTTGAGGGTGACATGTTGTAGAAAACAACAATTTGGTTCCAAGCTTCCCCCATAATGTCTTCCAAAAGTAACTCATGAATTTCACATCTCTATCCGAAACAATTGTCCTTGGTACTCCATGTAGTCTTACTATCTCCTTGAAAAAGAGTGTAGAAATGTGGGAAGCATCATCACTTTTGTGGCAAGCAATGAAGTGTGACATCTTGGAAAATCTATCCACCACCACAAAAATTGAATCATGTCCCCTCTTTGTACTTGTCAAGTCTAACACAAAATCCATGCTTATATCTTCCCATGGTGTAGTTGGTGTTGGCAATGGAGTATATAATCCGTGGGGCTTCAATTTGTACTTGGCTTTATTGCATGTGATACACTTTTGCACAAATCTATAGACATCTCTCCTCATATGTTCCCAATAGAAATTTTCAGCAATGTTTTCTCTCGTCCAAAGTGATCCATCAATCCTCCACTATGAGATTCCTGTAATAACATCAAACGCAAAGAACACTCGGGAATACATAGTTTGTTAGCTCTAAACAAAAATCCATCATGTATATGATATTTATCCCAAGCCTTCACATTAGAACATTTACTATAGGGTGTAGAAAATTCTTTATCTTGAGCATATAGTGGTTGTAATTCTTCTAAACCCGAAACTGGCACATCCAATTTAGTGAGTAGCATATTTTTCCTAGACAAAGCATCAGCTACCACATTATCTAATCCTTTCTTGTGTTTAATAATGTATGGGAAAGATTCAATAAATTCTACCCATTTAGCATGTCTCTTATTAAGATTGGATTGATTGTTTAAAAATTTCAATGCCTCATGATCAGAATGTATAATAAATTCCTTTGGCCACAAATAATGTTTCCAAACCTCAAGTACTCTAACAAGTGCATACAATTCTTTATCATAGACTGAATAATTCAATTGTGCTCCATGTAATTTTTCAGAAAAATAAGCAATTGGTTTCTTATCTTGCATTAACACTCCTCCAATACCTATGCCACTAGCATCACATTCAATCTCAAATTGTTTATTAAAATTAGTTAGCATCAATAATGGAGCCTAAATCAACTTATTTTTCAAAGTATCAAAAGCAATATCTTGAGCAACCCCCCACTCAAAATTTACACCTTTCTTAGTCAAATCTTTCACAAATCTTCTATAAAATCCAACTAGTCCAATAAAACTTCTTACTTGACTCACATTAATGGGAATTGGCCAATTTTTAATTGCTTCAATTTTAGATTCATCAACTTCTATCCCATGCTTAGAGACAACATAACCAAGAAATATGACCTTATCTTTGCAAAAAGTGCACTTCTCTAAATTTCCATACAATTTATTTTCTCTTAGCACATGCAAGACTTGTCCAATATGATCAATGTGTTCATGTTCATTGTGGCTATATATGAGAATATATCAAAGTACACAACCACAAATTTGCCAATAAAATCTCTCAAAACATGGTTCATTAATCTCATGAAAGTACTAGGTGCATTAGTTAATCCAAAAGGCATTACTAACCACTCATATAAACCAAATTTTGTTTTAAAGGTTGTTTTCCACTCATCCCCTTCTTTCATTCTTATTTGATGATAACCACTACGCAAATCAATTTTAGAGAAAATAGTACTACCACTTAATTCATCTAACATGTCTTCCAAACATGGTATAGGATGACGATAACGAATAGTGATATTGTTAATTGCTCTACAATCTACACACATGCGCCAAGTACCATCTTTCTTAGGAACTAAAATAACATGAACAACACAAGGAGATAAGCTTATTTGAATGTAACCTTTATCAAGAAGATCTTGTACTTGTTTCTGAATTTCCTTTGTCTCTTGGGGATTTGTCCTATAGGGAGCTCGGTTTGGTAATGAAGATCGAGGAATTAAATAAATTTGATGCTCAATCCCTCTCAATGGTGGTAATCCCGAGGGCACTTCTTTTGGAAAAACATCATCAAATTCCTGCAAAACATTAGAAACACCAATAGAAAGAGGATTCATGTCATTAGAAACCAAAATTTCCCCTTTGTGCATGAGCACTATAGGTAGTAGGCTAGGATCATCCTCAAACTCTCTCAAATCCTATTTGGTGGCTAACATTGTCAAAAGGCTCACTCCCTTATTTTTCCCACTCGGCCTAGATTTGTTTTCACCCATAGAAGTAGTGTTTTCACTCCTATCTTCTCTATCACTCTCCTTCTCAAGATTCACTTCAACTTTTTGTCTTGATTCATTCACTATTTGTTGGGTGTCATAGGCCTCAATATGATATCCTTATTGTTCCAATTCAATTGATAAGTGTTTGCTCTCCCATTGTGTATCACTTTTCTATCAAATTGACATGGCCTTCCAAGCAATAGATGGCAAACCGACATGGGAACCACATCACACTCAATAGTATCCTTGTATGGTCCAATTTGGAACTCCACTCTCACAATTTGGCATACTCTTATTTCCTCCTTGTCATTGAGCCATTGAATATAATATGGATGTGGGTGTGGAATATATCTCTATCTTAGCTTTGCACATAAATCCTTGCTTGCTAAATTTCTGCAACTCCCTCCATCAATGATTTCCTTGCAAGCCATGTTAGGACCAACAATTGCCTTGGTTTAAAACAAATTGCATCTTTGGCTCTCATCATTGCTAGGAACAATACTCAATGCTTTGGTGCAAACAATAGTTGGATAATTTGTAGCAAAGGCATCAATAGGACCATCATCATCATCATCATATGCATCCTCCTCATTGGGATCAACATCATCTCCAGTCTCATACTCATCATTAGCATTGAGAAACATAAATTTCTTGTTTGGGCAATCCCTCTTAAAATGACCTTTTCCTCCACAAGTATGGCATTTCATGTCTCTATTTCTTGGAGGAGGTGTAGCACCACTAGAACCCGAAGTAGATGGTGTTGATTTGAAGTATTGGTCTCGGGTTTGCTACTAGAATTCCCACGGGTTGTAGCACTTGGAGGTATAGGTGATGAGAAATTTAATTTTTGTGATGGAAAACTCCTCCTTGCACTCACTTGTAGCTCCTCATTCAACCTCTTTTCAGCCTCCGTTGATTGATGCAATAATTCACTCATATTGGCATAAGGAACATGCCTCACAATGCTTCTAACTTTGAATTGCAATCCACTCAAGAATCTTTGCATTGTTTGTTCAGGTGCCTCTCTAATCCGAGCCCTTTGTATGATTAATTCCATCTCTTTGTAATAGGCATCAACTGCCTTGGATCCTTGCTTCAATTGTTGTAATTTGTCATAGAGAGTTCTAATATAATTCTTGGGAACAAATCTCTTTCTTAGCAATTGTTTCATCTCTCTCCATGTGTTCACCTCTTCCTCTTCATTTTCTTCTCTCAATCTTGTAATGCCATCCCACCACAAGAGAGCATAGCCATCAAATGAAGAAGATGCAAGTTTCACTTTCCTCTCCTCGGGGTACTCATGGAGTCTCCATAGTTTCTCAATTTTTAGCTCCCACATCAAGTACTCTTCCACATCTTCAGAATCACAAGAAAGACTAGGGATAGATAATTTTGGTTTTCCCAAGCCATCATCCTCTCTATTATTTTCCAATGGTACTCTTCTTGCCAATCCTCCACGGCCTCCATTGAGATTTCCTCTCCCATCATCAATTGGAGCAATAGCTTGAGGTCTTTGTTGTAGTTGTTCCACTAGAGTTGATAGATTTGTCATTTGTTTTGTCAATGTCCTCAAAGTGTCTTTAATCTCATTGACATATTCTTGAGATGCACAACCATCTAACCTCAAATCAAGAGTAGTCATCTCCTTTCTCAAGTCTTCATCATTTTTATCAACTTCACTAGTAATCCTTTTGGACATGACATCTCTTAATGCCTCATACTCATTCCACTTGACAATGTCCTCAGGCTTCTTCTTTGCCTGCACATCAACATCACTAGAAGAACTCATGATTAACTTGTTAGTAACAAAATAATCAATGGGTTTGTGGTGCCTCTCTCAACTCACTCAAAACCAAGCAAAGATGGCTTCACTTAATGTTCCAAGAGAGAAAAGGATCAACTTACCAACAAGGAGCAATGAATAATGTGCTTTGGTGTGAGAAGAGAATATCCGAGCTATCAAGTATCACAATGCAAACAGGGTTTTTGGTGGGGCTTGGTTGGGATTCCTAACAACACCAAAATAACAACTCCAATGCACTGCTTAATGTGATAAAAATTACTAAGGAAACACACTCACACTTGGAGACAATTGTGGCTTAGCAAATATATGGTAGAGATTTTGCAAGCACTAGAAATACACTAGCAAATACTCAATGAAACAGGCACAAGATTGCTCACTTTGTCCACAAAATATCCAATATGAAATAGCTTCCACTAGTGATAAGTAGCACGGCCTCTTTTGATTTTTTTCTTTCTTTCTATTTTTTTATACTTTTTCCTTTTTCTCTATTTTTTGATTTTTTCAATGGCCTTTGAATCAACTAGGAACAACAAAGTAGATGGAAAATAAAGAGTGGACAGATTTGATCAAATGAGCAGCCCGCAGAGCAATTAAACAACTAGTCTTATGGGTTGTGGTACCTAAAGTTGTTGTAGAAAGGCAGTGGCTAAGGCTTATCAAGGATCAGAACAGAAACCTAGAGATAACAAGGAAGAAAACAAACAAAAAACCACGAAATTTGGTGGAAAATCGAGCTCACGGCAGCAAATATGGTGGCGGCAGAGAAAACAGCCGGTTTTGTACCGTACGGCAGCAAAACTGCGCGAAAACAGCTCACGACAGTAGTCACGGCAGTGCGCGCGGTGGATGTTGCGGTGGTGTGCTGCGGGGTGTGGCGCGCGTGAGATTTTGTAAGCGCGCGCAAGGTCGAATCCGAGTGTGGCTAGGATGGTGCGCTAGGGTGGCGGCAGCGGCGGCAAAGTTTTTGCGCCGAATCCGATCCATGGCAGGAGTTCAAGTGCGAGTAGGAAGTGGACCGCGGCAGCGAATTTGGTGATTTTTGTACCGTCGTAGGAAACGTGTGTGGAAACCGAGTGAGGCTAGGAACTCGTGGTTATATGGAAGTGGATTTTCGAGATCAAAATCAACTCACCCAAAGGCAAGCTGTAGGTCTTGATTTCTCGAGATGAACACACACACGGCAACACTATTTTTGTGAGATTTTTTGATATAGGGAAAACAAAAGATAGCTAGATGAACCCTAACCCTAAAAGATGAAAAACTAAAAAATGAAAAACAGAAACACAAATCAACAAAAAGCAGCAACTAGGTAGATGCAATTTGGTGTTGATCTAGGCTCTGGCAAATTCTAAACCTAATATTTTTGACTTTTTCTGGATAGGAATAAAATTACTGAAAGTAAATATAACTTTGCTCACCGAGTAAACCTGAGAATCTGATACCAAGATGATATGGGGTGGCCCGATCTTCTCGTTGAGCTTGTCTCTCTTTTTGTGGATTTTCTGATAATTGGATAACTAGTGCTACACTGAGACCTCTCACTTAGCAGACACCTGTTGCCAGATGCAACAACAATCAAGCTCTTTGGATATTGTGAACTACACACTCTTGCACAAGTAATCAAAGATCACAAGTGGTCCTGTATCCCCCTATTCCCAGATGGAATAACAAGATATCACGCAACTTTGTAAGGGTAAACTTCAAGTAGTATGGTTAGCAGCAATACAAACTAGAGGCTAGGATTTTGTATTTTGGTTTAATCTTGTTCTCCCTATACCACACGAAGGTGGTGGACATATATAGGTGGAGGGTGCGGCCACAAGGGGATCCTTGCGCAAGTCCCCTCCTCCTACATGGGCTAGGACTCCTACTAGGACTAGGAGTCCAACTATGACTCAAAGAGAGATACAAAACCGATCCACCATTAAGGGATTCGGCCAATTATGGTATACAAACCATACCTATTAGAAATAGGATTTTCTATGGCGCATTTGACTTGTTGGAGGCGCCTATCCCCTTGTATTGAAGAATAATAATTGTTTCATTGACATAACAATTGTTATTTAATTGTTTTCTCCATCTTGGACACTTGTTTTCACCATGGCATTATTGTTTTCACCATCTTCTAACATTATTTTCACCATGGCTCCTTTTTCACCACTTGTATAATTATCTTCTAGATCCTCTTGATTGTTCTCATCCATCATGTTTGTGGTATCAATAAACCTAATCATACATGAATGCATAGACTTAGGTAGTATAAAATTCTCATAATCATAAATAGCATAATCAATGAGGAGTGAATTCACCTGTTGTTCTAGTTGCTTGGTCCTTGATCTTGTCATTGGTCCAAGTCTCACTTCATATTGTTTAAGTGGCAATGTACTAGGGATGTCCTCATCACGTCATATCTCTGTTTTGTCTGTTTCCAGAAAATGGTTAATAATAAACAGAAAAATAATTAAATTTAATAATTTAATAACTAATGTTTTACACCTCAGAAAAATAAAATGAAAACATGGAAATGTTCAGAAAAATATACTCTATCCAAATATGCTATTTTCACAAATGTTTGACAAAGTTGAGTTTTGGCCATTATTTAAGTGTGTTTGATTCATTTAAAATGGAGAAAATAAGTTTTTATTCAATAAAATTAGAAAATTAGAATTTATATACCAAATTGCTCAAAACGACAAATGCAACCTGTTTATGATGTTTTCAAACCAATTTGAGCAATTAAAATTGTAATCACTTTCGTAATCACCCGAAGTACCCCTTCAGGGTCCATTTCGGGCTAAATTCAGTTAAAATGCATAATTGACATACGAACCCTAGCAACCCAATGAACATGTTTAGGGCTTTATTTTAGTGAATTAACTTGCTCATTCATATATATTGCGGATTGCATCATTGCCATGTGTTGATTGTTGTTCTTCTTGTCTTCGTGTTTGTTTCCACTCGGTAGAACGCGACTCTGAAGTGAAAGCCATCAACTCCAGTGACGAATACTTGATCTTAACCGACAAGTCAAGCACTTATTCCAGAAGATCTCTCTATTGGTTTTCTTATAACAAAGCCAAGCATAACCTCTTATCTTCTCATATATGTTTTCGAACAACATTTGATTCTCGTACTATGCATTCGATTCCAAAGTATTTGATGCTAGTAGATCTAGATCACCTATATACTGCATTGCCTCAATATCCTGATCCACTGCTCCTAGCCGCCATATATCTGCTTGTGCGCATCGCCAAAGCCTCATACCTGCTTCGCTTAGCTTTTCATGCTTGTTTACCTCTGCTCCATCCGGTTGATGAATCAGAGTTGCGATAGCCTAGTATGATATGATGACGTGGTAAGATGAGCACTGTGTGGTTAACTTGACTAAGGCTTGGACGGGAGGCCACTTGGGAAGTGGTTGTTCATTCCGTACTTGCCAACCCTAGGAGTAAGGTCGAGCGCATAAGCCAAGACTAAGCGTACAACCATGCGCCATGGCCATGAGCTTCGCCGACCGACTAACTTAGTGGCTTTATCCATGAGTCACGTACTTTGAGATTTCCATTCGGCAACACAAATAAAACCTTTTAAACGGTTTTGAAAACAAAATTCTCCGCTAGGGCGTGACCGGGGCCAAGTGATGGACGTACACGGATCTTGACCCCGCCTCACAGAGACAGGTGTCGTCAGGAGGATGGCCAACTCCCTGTTGACGGGGTGGCCCTGTCTTGGGTTGACTCATGGATAGGGTCGGGTAAGGTAAAGGTCGTGACCACCACCCTCTGCCGCCTTCCATGGAAGAGCGTACATTTGGCGTTAAGAGTCGGATGGTACGTGTGGGTAAAGTGTACCCCCTGCAGGGATAAATCTTTTCGAGAAGTCGTATCCGTAGTTAAGGATGACTTGGTGAAAGTAGTTTGGCCATAGATAACTTGAACATGACGTAAAAGATGTTGACAAAGCATGGAGGCAATAGATGAAGGGTGCCTCCTCGGAGATGCCGAGAGGGGTGATCCTTGTAGCATGTGAGATGCTGGGAATTGATGTTGGTGGATTGAAAAGATGTTGATTACAGTAGCGAGTTTCTCATCTGTTTTGAAAACCTTCTATGAGACGTGCTATTCCCCCTCGGTTTGGAAAATAAAGATTGCTTTACGCAAATCAATCTTCATAAAACCCTTTATGAAAATAGTAGATATATAATAGGTTAACTAAGTCTTGTTGAGTACCTCCCATACTCAGGTTTGTTTAATTTTGGTTCAGGTGGAGTTCGTCACTTAAGTGGTGGTTCAACGTGGACATCGACGACTAGTCTGGGGTTCCCAGGTAGCAGCCTAGAATCTATGGGCTGGGACGTCGCCTTATGTTGCAGCCTCTTAGGCCTTTTTGGTTCTTGTTGGTTAGCAACATAATTTTCCTTCTGTTGTCTAATGTAATGTTGGGTCATGTGACCTCTGTTTTTAAGCTATACTCTAGTAACACTTGTTTAATAAAGCTTCCATGTCTAGAGTGCTGCTTTGATCGGTTGTTGGTTTCGAGCTCATTGTTATACAGTTTTGGCTATGCCTCCATAGTTGTCGCAGTCGAGGGGTTGTGGAGCCGATGATCCATTTCGTGTGTTCCATTTTTGTTTCTTCCACTAGGATTTGGTTATTTTGCTAACATTTCATTGTGGTTCATTTCTACGTTTCACAACAAACTTTTCTTCGGATTTGTTGATTTTCTTTGCCACTTTCCTCACCCATTTTGAACTCCATATAAAGTGTGTGTGTTGTTGTTTGCAGTTTTCTTTCGATCTTTTTGAGCTTGCCTTTGACATACCGCCCTACACTCTCGTCCACTAGCCTCAATACGAGCAAGAAAGGTAAGGTGGGGTAAGTGAGCCATCTATTCTTCATATCAGACTTGTGTGCATTTGACATGGCTAGGGAAGGAGTGTTCACAAGTCCGAGCTCGGAAGATGAAGGAAAACCTTTCTCCAATGACAACTACCACAACATCGTCACCCACAACGACCACTTCCAACTTCGCCAACTTGTGAGAGATGGATTGGAGTGCTATGAGCGTCGACTACAAGCACAAGAGGCTCGGTTGAATGATAAAATGGTGCGTATCAACATCAACTTGTCCAACATTGCCAACCGCCATCGATCATCATCATCCTCAAGGTCTCGACGCTCAAGCAAACAACCTTAAGCTCATCACTAAGCTCGTCGCCATGATCACCACCCACACGTGGAAGATGGTGGACAACCGCAATAGGAACAACCACCAACTCCACAAGCCCCTCAAAAAATTGGTATGAGGATAGCTCGCCATCATCACCTCCTCGACACCGACAAGGCCGTGGTGACCCTCTTCAAAATCACCCTCAACGTCCGGATCTTCGACATCATCAGCATCCACCACCTCCTCCAAGCTCTGCAAATGACTATGGTCTCAATGACTTCGTGGATGGTGCTCGCCCACATCGAAGGCCACCAAGGCACAATGCGTGTCACCACCACAATGACCACGAAGAGCAAGAACTTTCTCAACACCACCGCAATGAACAAGAGCATCCTCAACAACGCAACCGTGACAATGATGATAGCGAACGCCACAAAGCACGACTACGACGCCATCACCAACCTCCTCCTAATGACCATCGGCGCCATCCTCCTCATCATGACCGCCAACGCCAAGCCAATGAGGATGACCCACATGACTTTTCGCCTCCTATCTATGATGAAGACCCACATGAGCGACAACATCGACATGAAGACGAAAATATGAGTGCCGTTCGCTTCAACATCCCGAAATTCAGTGGTGATAATAATCCCGAAGAATATCTATCTTGGGCTCTGAAAGTAGAAAAGATCTTTGGCATCCACAACTTTAGTGATAATAAGATGGTTTCTATGGCTTATTTGGAGTTCAAAGTCTATTCACTCTTATGGTGGGACCGTCTCCAAGCGGAAAGATTCAAGAACCGGATTGCTCCCATCGGCACTTGGAATGAGATGAAGCAATTCATGCATGCTCGCTTTGTTCCTCCACACTAGAAGTGTGACATCTTCAAAAATCTACAGAGCTTAAACAAGGATTGAAAACGGTTCATGAGTACTACAAGGAAATGGAAACCGCTTTGATAAGTGCTCATGTGATGGAATCTCAAGAATAAACAATGGCTCGCTTCCTCAATGGCCTCAACTACCCAATAAGGAAGATTGTCAAGTATCAACCCTATGAAAACATCGTTTCCCTTGTCCATCAAGCTCTCAAGGCCGAGCGCCACATTGCAGAAGACCTCAAGTACAACAAGCAAAAGGATTACTTTGCATCAAAGGCTACTACTTCGTCTTCAATGACACAAGAAACAACACCAACCAACAACAAGAGCACATCTAGAGCTCCCATCAAAACTTCACAACCATTCAAGAAACAAGTGTCTCCAACCACAAACTCTAGTGCTCCTCAAGTCAAATTGAGCACAATCACTTGCTTCAAATGTGGTGGAAGTGGACACAAGTCCTTTGAGTGTTCCAACAAGATG